>CM055868.1:35130462-35730462 GCA_029582165.1 Portulaca oleracea
AACGCTTAAGAAAATGAAGTTCCCGCCAAAATGGATAAGGATAAACATGAAATGCATCTCTACGGTCTGTTATACAATCACGGTTAATGGAAATGCTTCCAGACAAGTTATTCCTACAACACGACTTAGACAAGGGGATTCTTGGCCTCCTTATCTTTTAATTTTTTGTATAGAAACTTTGTCAGCAACGATTGAGTCCAAGGTCGATGTTCGGTTGTTGTAATTTGGGGTAAAAAGTAGGGGTAGTCGTATCCACAGGGATGGTGTGTTAGCTTTTTAGGAAATTGGTTTGGAAGGGTTTTCAATATGTAGAAAGCAGTAAATAATTAAACTAAACTAATTGTGAATTGTAAACAAGAACAAGAAATCAAACTTAACTAAAGAAATTAATTTAGAAAACAAGAAATTGAAAACAAACCTAACTACTAAAACAAGAACAAGAAACTAAATAAGGAATCGAAAGCATAATAAAAAAAAACATAAAAGCACTCAAGAACGATGAATTTGAAAACTGAATTAATTACTGTAGTTAAGGAAAGGAAATTATACCTAGCATTCATTGTTCTAATCTTGAATCTTGAAATCTTGAGATCTTGAATCTTTCTCCTGAACAAACAAGAAAGACGTGATTTGAATTACTAAGACTGCTCGAATCCTCACTTGAGGGGAGAATTCGAGGAGCCTTAATCCTCCTCTTCACTAAAAATTGGATTTTTGTGGAACTAATACTAATGAAATTGAAAGACAAGAACCGAAAGAAAACAAGAACTTGAAGGAAAGAATTGCATTGATCTAGAAAGAATTGAATTACAATCGAAAGGTTAAAGAATGCTTAAAGAAAACTAAGAACTAAGCCATGGAATTAAACCTAAGGAAAAACTAGAAATAAAACTAACCAAAACTAAAAAGATACTAAAAACTAAGATATCCTCTTATGAAAATATAATAGGTTTTATATAGAAAAGAATTAGGGAAATAAAATAGTAAAAACCCCAAAACCCCAGCAACAGCCGCCACGAAACTTCGGAATTTGGCCGATTGGTCACGGGCGCTACCCATTTGGTCGCGGGCGCGACCTGGCAGTGACTCGGTCGAGTCAGAATTCGGCGCGGGCGAGTCCAACGTCTGATTCAGTCGCTTCCGTTGTTCATCAACATAGGTCGCGGACGCTACCCCGTTTGTCGCGGGCGCGACAGAGGTGTCACTCGGGCTCGCGGAGGTTGCTCGGGCGAGCCTAGCTTCTAGATGCATCTGGTCGCAGGCGTTACTCCTTTGGTCGCGGGTGCGACGGTTGTGTGACTCGGGTGAGCAACGGAGGATGCTCGGGCGAGCCTTGTGTCCGTCTTCCTGCCCTGTTTTGCGCCAGAATTGGATATGAGATTCTGGGTCGGGTTCGCCTGGGGTCTCGGCTCGGGTTGACTTGGCTTGGCTCGGGAAATAGCTCGGAATTCCCTAAAATAAATCTTCAATTAAACCCAATTTCCTCCTAACTCTTTATTTTCTTACAAAACACCAAATCATCATATCTAATATATAATTAAGGGGCTAAATTAAGCAAAACGCCTTATAAAATGATATTAATTCAGCTCGGAACGAGACCGAACAACACTCCCACACAAGGGTTTGCTCGCTCCGAGCAAACTAAAACAAAGAAAGAAAATAAAACTAAACTATCCTAACTCACTTTCGTAAGAATCACGGTTGCATTTAGCGTATGCAACAAGCCCTTTAAACCCCTTGGCAGCCCAAGTGGACGAGGAAGGTCTCGTGAGGGTTTATAGCAACTATACCCACAAAATCCGAAGAAAAAGAAAATAAAAAAGTAGACTCAAATTAAAAAGAAAGGAAAAGGCTCAAGAAAGAAATAGGAAAAAGAAATAAAAGGGTTACAAATACAACGAAACACCCCCTCAGGCTAACCAATCAAACACATCAATCTATAAAGCAAATACCTAGATCAATCTAGAAGAGAACAAAATTTTCGAAATTAAGTAGAGAGAACAAGTACTTTAGATGCGAAAAATCGCCAACAGACTTAAGATGAATGCAAATATGCGCGGTTGGTTATGGACGTAGGCCAGTCGAAAGAGCAAACCTCACTTTAGGATAAAAATTGAACGCTCAAACACTCAAATTTGAATGTGTATGTGGGTTTTTCTCATACTCAGACCAAAAGAAACAACCTACCATAGGCTTGGTAAGAATCTCGCTCTCCACTGCTAGTATGTAAATACACAAGTGACAATCAAGAGGACTTTTTAGGCTTGTAATGAGACTTAGGTTAGGGGAAAGGAGTGGTAATATTTGTACATGAGGAGTTAAAGAGCCATGCTTGGATTGATTTTCAAAATATACTACTTTCAACTCACCCTCTTGCTTAATCATACAAGTAACTCACTTTTCTCCCTCATTAGGATTAAAACACTATATCAAACTTTACAACCGGGTCAAAAGCTTTAAGAACTTTTAATTGAGTTTCCCTTAATCACCCAATATATACAAGAATCTCGACTTACCTTCCTTCAAACACTAGGTGGATCGTGGAATGTGACACAATCCACGTCGGCAGTATTAGGAAACTCTAAGAAAGGCTTCAACCTGTGCCAATTCACTTTCCACACAGAATTGTTAGATGGGTCCTTAATCTCAACCACTCCTGAAGGGTATACCTGAGTCACAATAAAGGGTCCAGTCCACCTAGATCTCAATTTTCCAACAAACAAGTGTAGTCGGGAATCATAAAGGAGTACCTTATGTCCCAGGAAGAAGGTCTTTCGATGAATGATCTTATTGTGTAGGATTTTAGACCTCTCCTTACTCAATCGCCCATTTTCAGAGGCTTCTCTCCTTAACTCCTCAAGCTCACAAAGTGTAAGTCTCCTCACCTCACCAGCTGCTGACAAATCAAGGTTAAGGGTTTTTAATGCCCACCAGGCTCTATGTTCAAGTTCAACCGGTAAGTGACAGGGCTTCCCAAAAACAGCTCTATAGGGTGACATCCCAATGGGGGTTTTATAGGCCGTTCGGTAGGCCCACAAGGCATCAATAAGCTTAACAGACCAGTCCTTCCTATTCCTAGACACAGTTTTCTCTAAGATCTGTTTAATTTGCCTATTGGAGACTTCTGCTTGACCATTAGATTATGGATGGTAAGCAGTAGTGAGCCTATGCTGAACTGAGTACCTCTTCAGTAAGGCCTCAAAGGATCTATTATTGAAGTGGGTTCCCAGATCACTAATAATGGCTCTAGGCATTCCAAATCTAGAAAAAATGTGTTCCCTAAGGAACTTGGTCACTACCTGAGCATCGTTTTTCCTATTAGGGATAGCCTCTACCCACTTAGACACATAATCAACAGCAAGGAGAATATATTCATTCCCAAAATAATTATAGAATGGTCCCATGAAATCAATACCCTATACATCAAACACATCAAAAAAAATCTCAGTTTGTAAGGGCATCATATCTCTCGTAGTAATATTTCCCAAACTTTGGCACCTAAGGCACCTTTGGGCATAGTCATGAGCATCTCTAAAAATAGTTGGCCAATAAAACCCACTCTGTAAGACCTTGTAAGTTGTTTTCTTTCCACTATAATGTCCCCCACAAGGTTGGTCGTGGCAAAAGAGGACATCCATAATGGATTCATCAGGAACACATCTCTTAAGTATCTGGTCAGGGCAATACTTAAACAAATAACGGTCATCCCATACAAAATTCTTCACAATGTGAAGAAACATGTCCCTATCATGCTTGTTCCAATCCCTAGGCATCTCTCCAGTTACCTTAAAGTTCACAATATCAGCAAACCAAGGTTCCACTCCCACACTAAAGAGTTGCTCATCAGGAAACTGAGCAACAATAGGGGTGGTTTTCACAGTATCAGGCACAATCCTAGAAAGGTGGTCAGCTATAGAATTCTCAGCTCCTTTCCTGTCCCTAATTTCACAGTCAAACTCTTGCAACAACAAGACCCACCTAACTAGCCTAGGTTTGGAATCTTTCTTTTCCATTAGATACCTAATGGGTGAATGATCAGTATAAACTATGACCTTAGCACCAAGAAAATAAGGTTTGAATTTCTCAAAGGCATACACAACAGCTAGAAATTCTTTTTCAGTCATAGTGTAATTTAATTGGGCATCATTCAAGGTGTGGCTAGCATAATGAATAACTACAGGTTTCTTATCAATTCTCTGTCCTAGCACAACACCTACAACATAATCAGATGCATCACAGATAATCTCAAAAGGTTCTCCCTAGATGGGAGGTTTGAGAATAGGAGGGGAAATAAGGACATCTTTAAGTTGATTAAAGGCCCTCATACAATCATCAGAAAAGTGAAAAGGTACATCATTGGCTAACAGTGAAGAGCTTAGCAATTTTACTGAAGTCTTTTATGAATCGCCGGTAAAAACTGGCATGTCCTAAGAATGAACGGACTTCCTTAACAGAGGTTGGAGGGGATAAATTCTTAACTAAGTCAATTTTGGCCTTATCTACCTCAATCCCATCCTTAGAAATCACATGCCCCAAGACAATCCCCTTTTTAACCATAAAGTGACACTTTTCCTAATTCAGTGTCAAATTCTTTTCCTGACATCGACTCAGCACACGATTCAAGTTAGCTAAGCAAGCATCAAAAGAGGTACCAAACACAGAAAAATCATCCATAAAGATTTCAACACATTCCTCCACTAAGTCAGAAAATATTGAAATCATGCACCTCTGGAAGGTTGCAGGGGCATTACACAAACCAAAAGGCATCCTTCGAAAAGCAAAGGTGCCAAAAGGACAAGTGAATGTGGTCTTTTCCTGGTCACAAGGGGCAATAGAGACTTGGGTATAACCAGAATAACCATCTAGAAAACAGTAATACTCATGCCCTGCAAGTTTTTCAAGCATTTGATCCATTAAAGGGAGGGGAAAGTGGTCCTTCCTAGTGGCTTTGTTCAGTTTTCTATAATCAATGCAGACTCGCCAACCAGAAGGGACACGAGTAGGAACTAACTCTCCTTGTTCATTCTCAACTACAGTTAAACCAGCCTTCTTAGGGACTATATGGATTGGACTCACCCACTTGCTATCAAAGATTGAGTAAATAATGTCATGATCTAACCACTTAAGGATTTCTTTCTTGACTACATCTTTCATCTGTGGGTTAAGTCTCATAAGGGGATCTCTATGGGCAGCATTCTCATCTTCTAGGAAGATTCGATGCTGAACAATGGAAGGGCTAATCCCCTTAATGTCACCTAATGTCCAACCCAAGGCTCCCTTGTTCTTTCTAAGAATCTCAATTACTTGGTTTTCCTGGTCCCTACCTAAGTCAGAAGCAATGATTACTGGGTAGGTCTCACTAGGGCCAAGAAAAGCATATTTCAGCTCAGAAGGAAAGGGTTTCATCTCAAGTGTGGTGGATAAAGGTGGTTCAGGCTCAACTATCTCAGGTTTGGTTTGAGATGCAAATAAAGATTCATATAGCATATCACCATCAAACACATCAAAATCACACAAAGAATTCAAATCACCAAGATTAATTCCTAGTGCAGTCAACTCATCAGCTAAAGACACATCAACACAGTCAGGTTGCTCATTATCAACAAAATCACTTACCCAATTATCAACACAGTCAAGTTATGAAAGTTGTGTTAACTGCTTTGACTAACTTAGTAAGTGTAAATATGCGTGCCGCAAATCTTTAGGCTAGGTTTAGTTGAATGAGCCCCATCCCGTGAGTCCACATAGCCTAAAAAGTATGGATTGATCATTTTTATCAATTCCTTAATTTCGTTGAGTGACTCCACCACTAGTTGCACCTCTAGAACTTGTTTTGCATCTTGTTTGAAATTGCATCTTTGCATTGCATTTTGTGACAATATGATTGAGGCATTCTTTTTCTATATTAATTGAACTACATAGCCAAACAACCTCCCTAATAATATTACCGTTCTTTAGCCCCGCCTAGCCTTTGATTACCTTTTTTTTGTGATGAAACCCTAACAATACAAGCCATGGCCTTTATTAATTCCTACCCTTTGCCTTGCTTGGATATGTGAGAACTCATTATTTCGTGAGGGAAAATTGGTTCGGTGTTGCTGTGAATAAGAATTGAGGTACTAGGGGTGTAGTTTTGATTTCAATTGAATTGGGACACATTACATATTCCAATTATTATGAGTTAGACAAATGGTTATGTTGTTCTTTTGATATATTGAGGTCAAAGCTAAGTTTATATATTCGTGTTTCTTCTCCCTTGATCACCCACCAAAAAATAGAAGTAAAAAAAATAGAAAAAAAAGAATTCAAAAGAAAAGGGTGATTTTTGCCAGGTTAAAAATATTCAATTCCATAGTCAGATTCCCAAAGGTCAATTTCATTCTACCATCCTTACAGTTAATCCAGGCATTAGAAGTAGCAAGGAAAGGGCGGCCTAGAATAACAGGAATCTCATCTCTAGTACTCTGAATTCTAGCAGTTCCTAGTACTACAAAATCAACAGGAAACACAAATTCCCCAACCTTAATCAGAACATCTTCCACTACCCCCTTAGGTACTCTAATGGACCTGTTAGCCAATTGTAATACCATCCTAGTAGGCTTTAGTTCACCTAATCCCAGCATCTCATACACATGTAAAGGCAACAGATTCACACTAGCTCCTAGGTCAAGCAATGCCCTTTCTATCAAACTATCACCTGTGGTAATAGAGATAGTGGGGCATCCAGGGTCATTGTACTTAATAGGCATTTGGTTCGACAGAATAGAACTCACATTCGTGGCTAAGAAAACCTTCTTGGGCACTTGGGTGGCCCTCTTGGTAGTACAAAGTTCCTTAAGGAAGCGGGCATATGGAGGGATTTGCTTAATAGCATGCAAAAGAGGGATGTTCACCTTAACCTGAGAAAAAGTCTCCCTAATTTTGTCTAGAAACTTTTGGTCCTTACTCCCTTTTAACCTGTGTGGATAAGGTGGAGGGGGCTTATAGGCCCCTTGAGATGGTGGACTAGTCAAAGGGTTAGTTTTAGACATGGTTTTGGTGGGAGGAGGCTCAACTATAATAGTTGGCCTCGCTCCATCTAACTCATCATCAAAAGGCTCATTAACAGATTTATCAGTCAAAGTCTTTTCATTACACACATCAGAAGATTTCAGTTGCACTTTATTATCTATCTCTTTCCCAAAGCGAAGAGTAATAACAACATTCAGACCTCTAACCTGACTAGGGTCAACAGATGATGAACCTGAAGCTTGCCTATTAGGGTTTGCCTCAGGCTGTGCAGAAAAAGATCCTCTATCTCTATTAGCTAGCATCATTTGAGAGAATTGATCATTCATTTGTTTTAGCAGTTTCTCAATATCACTCTTCATGGATTCCTTAACTTCTCTCAGGCCATTCTCTAATTCCCTAATTTCTCTCTCATTTTTATCCTCATTAGTGTACCCTGGTGGAGGTCTGGTTTGGGCAATCTGGGGTTGGATAGGTGGCCCTCTAGGAGCTTGATAAGCTGCCTGGGGTGGTGGTCGATTATGAGGGGGAGGATTTCCTTGGTAACACCCTCCCTGACTAGATGGTCTCAACACATTCTGATTCTTGGGGCCATAAGAGAGTAAGGGGTGCTTTCGCATCCCTTGATGCTGGTAGGGTTGGTACTGGTCAGGCCTATCGTTATGATGCATAACATTCACATTTTCAGTACTAGCAGCCAATTGTTGAATATAAATAGGACAGGTAGAATAAACATGGTCAACACTTTAGTATACGGCACATGACACAGGTGGAGGGGGCACAAAAGCAGCAGTCTGGTCATAAGAATTAATCTGAGCACAGGTTTTAGGTTGTGAAACAACTAATTGTTGTTGAGCTAAGGTTTTAATCATATTTTCAAGAGAAGCAAACCTTGCCTCATAACTTGTCCTCTCACTCACAGCGTGTACACCCCCTAGCATTAGACAATTGAGCACCTAAGGACTCATCTCTAGTGGTTCTCCATTGCATCGTCCTTTCGGACATGCTCTCTAAGAACTCCCAGGCCTCATCAGCAGCTTTGTCCATGAAACCCCCCCGACATATTGATTCTAGAGTGACTCGGGTATCATGGTCAACACCCTCGTACACAATCTGACACAGTCGTACCAAGTCAAGACCATGATGAGGGAATTGGGACAACAAGTTTTTGAAACGTTCTAAATCTTTCCAGTAAAGTTCTCCTACGTCTTGTCTGAATTTTAAAATCGAATTTCTTAGTTGAGTAGCCAAGCATGTTGGGAAAAACCTTTTCATGAAAACTTTTAGAAAACTGTCCCAAGAATTAATGGACTGAGGTTTGATGTTGTACATCCATCGCTTAGCGGCGTCCCTCAGAGGAAAAGGTCAGTACTTTAAAAGCACATAGTCTAATGGGACTCCTGGTGGAGTTATCATCCTAATGTATTCTTTGTACTCTGCAGTCCATATTAGTGCTACCCCATATTGTTTTTATTTTCTTCATTCCTGCAAATAGAAAGGTAATGAACTGTAGTTTGTAAAACATTTTTTAAATTATTTTTTTGAGACTTCGAGTATTTATTATGATTTTTTAAAAGGAATAAAAGTGAAAAAAATCGTAAAAAATTTAAAAAAATTGAAAAAAATTGGGAGAAGCGTCGTAAATTCATTAAAAATCTATGTGAAGTAGGGATTATCGCTATTTAATTTGGACAAGTTGGGATTATTATAATCCAATTTTCATATATATATATATATATATATATATATATATATATATATATATATATATAGGGATATTGGATTCTAATAAACCCTATTATCATAAATTGTATGGCAATAATCCCTACTATCATTTTGGATTCTGGTGGTCCAAAAAAAAAATTGTATTGTAGTGGGACAAAATCGAGTGTATATGCTAAATATCATAGATTTTGTGTTGCATTTGATTCAAAACTTTGTACAACACTTTACCACGATTTTAATGAATTTACAGCATTTCTCCTAATTTTTTTCAATTTTTTTTCAATTTTTATGATTTTTTAAATTTTATTCATTTTAAAAAAATCATAATAATTGCTCGGAATCTCAAAAAAAATAATTTAAAAAATCTTTTAGTAACTACACTTCGTTACTTATCCAGGGGTACGAACCAAAAAAACAAAAACAATATGGGGTAGGCATGGAAAAAATAAAAAGAATGTGGTGATGGATTTGGTACCACTACAGTACAATTTTATTTTTTTTGGACCATCAGAATCCAAAATGATAATAGGGATTATTGTCATACAATTTGGGATAGTAGGGATTATTAGAATCCAATTTCCCTATATTTTTTTTTTGCACAAGCAAACAGATTATATATAATAATCATCAATGTAGCTTACAAATAGTGAGGGCAGGATCCCTCAGCAATCACATACAGAGTACTGTGTCAACTAGAATTATGTATTTTTTCCTAGATTTTGCTGTCAGAAGGATCTTGTTCATTACATCATTTTTCACCAAATTTACTATCACCTGAGGGGTAGCATTACGCTTATTGTGGACTCGATTGTTTCTTTCTGTCCAGATGTGGTAGACATATGCTGTGAGGATAGCAAAATTCAGATGGTTTTCTTTGCTTCTTTTTCTGTGTTCGCTCAAATGGTGTTTCCATTCTTGGGTGGTTGAAAGTTTGCCCAGCTCCCAATGTCTCATAGCTTGTCTCACCTCCTTCCCAAACTCGCAACCAAGAAAAAGGTGGTCGATTGTTTTAGTCTCCAAATCGTAGTAGGGGCAAAGCGGAGTACCTGTAGGTTGCCAACGCATTGTTCTAGCTCTTACATATAGCTTACCATACAACAGGACCCAAGTGATGAAGGAATGGCGTGGGATTGAAAGAGGATTCCAAATGATTGAAGCCCAACCTTCCTCATTCATAGTCCCAAGGCTCCATATATACCCCGATGTCGTCTCGTAGTCCCCATTAGCTGTAGCCTCTCTCCCATTCCAGCGCCACCGGTACCCAGGGTCACAACCCCATTTGAAGTATTCTTTAATAAGGCAAAGATGCTTGAAGTAGGTGCAAACATCATAAGGGGGTAGATAGTCCCACCAGGATGACCCTCGAATGTATTTGGCATGAATCCATTTGACCCATAAATTATCCTCTTTTCTCTGAATCGCAAAAACCAGCCGGGCAATGTTGGCATTGTTCCAGGATACAAGGTCTCGGAGACCTAGTCCTCCCGAATGCTTTGGTCTGCAAACAATTTCCTAGGCCACCATAGGGGCTTTTTTATATTGGGAGGAAGAGCCCCACAGAAAATTACGACAAAATCGAGTAATTTCCTCGACGGCGTGCTTAGGGATGACTATAATTCTAGCCCAGAAACTGTATATCCCCATCAAGACAGAGTTAATCAGTGTGACCCTAGCAGCATAAGAGATGTGCCTGCTTTTCCAAGTTTTGATTCTCGAAAGAATCTTCTCCACAAGAACATTGGCATCGTTTTTTGTGAGATTATTGGAGGAGATAGGAATTCCTAGATATTTGAAAGGAAGCGTACCTTCTCAGAATCCTGTTTCTTCTATAAGAGCAGTTGCAATATCATTGGGAACGCCCCCTATGACCACTTCAGATTTCCCATTATTAGTAATTAGTCCTGTGGCTGCTGAGAAGTGGTCGAAAGCCTTCTTAATGGTTTGAATAGAGAGTCTATTAGCTGAGGAGAATAAGATTAGGTCATCTGCAAAAACAAGATGAGTGAGTTGCAGTCATCTGCAGAGTGGATGGTACTTGAATCCCTCCTGCTTGTTGACATAATACTGAATAGATCTGGACAGGTATTCCATTGTCAGAACAAATAGGAGTGGCAACATCGGGTCACCTTGCCTTAGTCCTCTCTTCCCGTTGAAGGTGGGAGAGGTGATGTCATTCGAACAAATGGCGAATATTGGTGATGTGACACAAGCCATTATGTAGTTGACAAGCCATCCCGGGAATCGATAAGCCTGAAGAGCTTCTTCAATGAAAGTCCAATGCACCGAGTCAAAGGCTTTTTGAAGATCTATTTTCATTAAGCATCTAGGTGCTATGGTCGACCAAGTGTAACCCCGTACTATCTCTTGGCAAAGTAGAACATTGTGAAGGAGTTGTCGACCAGGTACAAAAGCCCCTTGGCTTGGGTTGATTAGGTCAGGGAGGACCTCTCGAATCCTTGATGCAATGATTTTGGTGATTCCCTTATAAAAGGTGTTACAACAGGCAATTGGCCGAAACTCAGTGACTTTGCTGGGTTTGGCACCTTTGGGATAAGTACCAAATTAGTTGCATTTATTTGTCGTAGGAGTTTCCCAGTGAGGAAAAATTCTTGAGCTGCAGATGAGACAAGCACTCCTATTTGATTCCAGCAACTTTTATAAAAACCACTGGAATACCCATCTGGTCCGGGCGTTTTGTCATTGGGGATGGAGAAGATGGCATCTTTGATGTCCTTGTCTGTGATTGGCCTACTGATCTTGATTTGTTGTGTACATGTAAGCCTGGGGCCCATATTGATTTTGTCTTCCTGCAAGTCTGTTTGCTGATGGTCTGTGTTGCCAAGCAGATTTTTATAGAACAAACTGAGTTGATCGTTGACCTCCTGAAGACCTGTGAATTTAGTTCCATCAATGGTTTCAATTTCACGAATGTACTGCTGGGAACGTTTTTGTCTCATCTTGGAAAAGAATAATTTTGAGCAGTTGTCTCCCATATCATCCCAAGCCAATTTACTTTGTTGTCGTTTCAGTAGAAGAGACGAATGTAGAATGTCGTAGTAGATTCGTCTCTGCTGTTTCTCCTCTTGTTGAAGCGTTATGTCTTGCGGGGTTTGGTTGAGCATATCCTGGAGGGAGGTTAGCTTATCTCTTGCCGCGACTTCTTGTGTGTAAATATCATGGAACCGATCTTTATGTAGAGCTCGTAGCTTCGGGCGTAGCTGATGGAGATATTGTGTTAATTGGAACATTTTGTGACCATCCGGTATTTCCATTAGCGTCTCCGTTATCAGTTTGTTGAACCGATCGTCTTTAGTCCACATGTCGCAGAACTTAAAGGGTTGTTTCTGCTTCTTCATCTCCATGAAGTTGATCGTGATGACTGAATGGTCTGACAGTCCACATGCCCTAAAGTTAACTTGCATCAAGTGTGTAATTAGGTACCATTGAGCATTCACGAGAAGTCGGTCTATCCTGGAGCGAACATGGCCATTTGTCCAGGTGTAGTACGTTCCTGAATATGGTTGCTCGTGGAGGCAACATTGTTGAATACAATGTGTCATCGGTTGGGTCATGAAAGATTCGACTTTGGCTCCTCCAATTCTGTCTTCTTCGAAATTATCGCATTAAAATCACCTAACACCGCCCAAGGACCTTCCATTTCTTCTGCAATCTCCCGAAGTGCTTCCCAGAGAGGCTCTCTTGCATTGATGTCATTGTGTCCATAGACCCAAGTTATGTGAAAGGTGGTATTGTTTTGAACAACCGTAATTTGGGTATGAATGTGTTGAGCGGAACTCTCCAAAATTTCTACTTCATATTCCCGAGGGTTCCATGCAATCCAAATGCGTACTTTCTGACAATGCTGAATGTTTGTAATCGAGTTCCAGTGATTGAACACGTTGTTGTGGAACTTATTTATATTTCTCTGGGGGATTTTTGTTTCGTATAGTCCAATAAGACCCGCCCCCTGTTGTTGCAAGAAGACCCGTAGGTCTTCTTGCTTCTCCGGGCTGTTAAGCCCTCTGATGTTCCAACTGATGATGTTCTTCATCAGGACTTTGTATTGGAGTTTGGGCATTGCCATCTGGTTTCAATGTCGGCATTGTTGTTTCTCCTTCGATCTGCAATACCTCAAATTTGTTTGAGTTTGTCGTTTTGTTGGGTTGTGTTGCTGGTCTCCATATCAGAGATTTCTTTGTCCTGCTGAACCCTTCTGCATCAGATTTTTGCTTGGCTTGACTTGCCATAGGCTCTGCTTTTTTACTGCTCTTGATTTTCTTCTTGCATTGATGCTCTTCATGTCCTGACTTGTGACAGTATTTGCACTGAAGCTTCTTCTTACAATTAGCTTCTTCATGGCCGAACATTTTACAATGTGTACACCGTATCAGTTTCCAGTCATATTGAATGCGTTGCCTCTTTAGTGTGTCATTGTGGTCCATGTAGTCCACATATTCAGGGAATGCTTCTGTGAGTTTCATTTCTATGAGGATTCTCGCATATCCCAACTTGACCCGTTCTTTGGTTTGTCTATCCGTCTTAATAGGGACCCCGAGGACACTTGCTATTTTGCTTAGGCCTTCATTGCTCCAGTATTTGAAGGGAAGATCAGGCATGGTTACCCAGATAGGTAATGAAGCAATCGAGTCAATGTCCATGTCGAGATTTTTGTTCCATTCCCTGACGATGAGATGCTTGCTATCAAAGAAGTGAAATCCTTGGGTGAGAGCCTTGTCTTTGTCTTCATTTGACTTAAATCGCACCATGTACATTCCCTTTTTGACGTCTGATATTTGTTCAATATCCAATTGTCGCCAAATTCTACGAAGAAAGCCATTCATGACTTCATGTAGCGGGTTTGCACCAAGAACACAACAGATGACAGAGTTGTTCCAGTACTCAATGGATTCCATCACATCTTCTCTGTCTAGTTTGGCGCATGTCGTTCCTTCAACTTTAATGGGTTCTACATATTTCAATTGCATCCCATCATCCTAATTAAATAGAGAAGCAAAAGAGCTCCTCTTTAGTTCCTTGTGAAAGGATTCTAGGATAAGTTCTTCGGCTGATTTTTCCCAAGTTGTTGTTTGAACGACAGTAGTGTGATTATCATGCTCCTTTTTGTCTCCATTCCTTGGAGTTCCTTTTGGTTTGTTCGTTTTGACCACCGGAGTAGGATTCCGACCAGCAGTTTGTGTGTGTCGGGTCATGACCATAATGATTCGGTCTACTGAATTAATCCCAGCAAGCTACCCTCGGCTGCTCATTCAAATCTGGCTTAGGAATTGGCTCTGTTGTCACCCAGAACTTTTCCCCCAGATTGTTAGAGCAGGATCCCTGTATAGCAAATCAGGGGTTCGTTCCATTCAAACCCAGAAAATGCCTAGACCAAAGTACCAGTTCTATGATTCGGCTTCAATGACCGAGCCCAGAATTGCAGATCAATGACTTCAATGACACAAGTTGTAGATCAAGAAACAAACAACCCAATCTATAATTTTCTGATCGAGATCACGAGCCCCCTTTCCAGTCCAGGCAACTCTTTTCTACTCGAGTAAATCAATTCAAGAACTTAGAATTGCAAACCCAGCCCCAAATTTCAACTGATTTAACTCGGTTCCAGCATCAAGTTCTAAATCCACAGTAGTAAGCAAAGAAATTCCCAGTTTTCGAGTGATAGCAACAGCAGATCAGCTATCTCAACTCCAAATCATGCAATCAATTCCTATCTAACCAAATCGATTTTTCACTGACCTGTAGATCGGTATCGATTTGGGTGACGGAATTGATTTGGAGTTCGCCGCCGTATCTGGCGGGTGTAGGCCTGAGTCGAGCGCCGTGCCCTGAATTCGCCCAATCTCCCATCTCTCTCCCTTCGAATCTCAATCTTCAATCCCGATCTGGAATTATGGAGTAGTTCAATTTGGATGGACGATGCCTGAGAGCATCTGATTTCCGGTGTCCGGCAGAAGGATCCGCCAGGGGCGCCGGCGGGGATAGACCCGTAGCCCTGTTCCTTCGTTCGCCGATCGTCTCACCTGCTCTCTCTCTCTCTAAGGCAGTTATATATATATATATCCAATTTCCCTATATATATATATATATATATATTTATATATATATATATATATATATATATATATATATATATATATATATATATATCTTTGAATGTTGATATGAGTAAAACTTATAATCATGTTCGATGGGAATTTGTAGGGGCAACGCTTAAGAAAATGAAGTTCCCGCCAAAATGGATAAGGATAAACATGAAATGCATCTCTACAGTCTGTTATACAATCACGGTCAATGGAAATGCTTCCAAACAAGTTATTCCTACAGCACGACTTAGACAAGGGGATTCTTTGCCTCCTTATCTTTTAATTTTTTGTATAGAAACTTTGTCAGCAACGATTGAGTCAAAGGTCGATGTTCGGTTGTGGTAATTTGGGGTAAAAAGTAGGGGTAGTCGTATCCACAGGGATGGTGTGTTAGGTTTTCAGGAAATTGGTTTTGAAGGGTTTTCAATATGCAGAAAGCAGTAAATAATTAAACTAAACTAATTGTGAATTGTAAACAAGAACAAGAAATCAAACCTAACTAAAGAAATTAACTTAGAAAACAAGAAATTGAAAACAAACCTAACTACTAAAACAAGAACAAGAAACTATCAAGGAATCGAAAGCAAAATAAAAAAAATACTTAAAAACACTCAAGAATGATGAATTTGAAAACTGAATTAATTACTGTAGTTAAGGAAAGGAAATTATACCTAGCATTCATTGTTCTAATCTTGAATCTTGAAATCTTGAGATCTTGTATCTTTCTCCCGAACAAACAAGAAAGGCGTGATTTGGATTACTAAGACTGCTTGAATCCTCACCCGAGGGGAGAATTCGAGGAACCATAATCCTCCTCTTCACTAAAAATTGGATTTTTGTGGAACTAATACTAATGAAATTGAAAGAGAAGAATCGAAAGAAAACAAGAACTTGAAGGAAAGAATTGCATTGATCTTGGAAGAATTCAAATACAATCGAAAGTCTAAAGAATACTCAAACAAAACTAAGAACTAAGCCATGGAATTAAACCTAAGGAAAAGATAGAAATAAAACTAAGCAAAACTAAAAAGATGCTAAAAACTAAGATATCCTCTTATGAAAATATAATAGGGTTTATATAGAAAAGAATTAGGGAAATAAAAATAATAAAAACCCCAAAACCCTAGCAATAGCCGCAGCGAAATTCCGGAATTGGGCCGACTGGTTGTGGGCGCTACCCATTTGGTCCCGGGTGCGACCTGGCAGTGACTCGGTCGAGTCAGAATTCGGCGCGGGCGAGTCCAGCGTCTGATTCAGTCGCTTCCGTTGTTCATCAGCATAGGTCGCAGGCGCTACCCCGTTTGTCGCGGGCGCGACAGAGGTGTGACTCGGGCGAGCCTAGCTTCTGGCTGCATCTGGTCGCGGGCGTTACTCCTTTGGTCGCGGGTGCGACGGTTGTGTGACTCGGGCGAGCAACGGAGGATGCTCGGGCGAGCCTTGGGTCTGTCTTCCTGCCCTTTTTTGCGCCAGAATTGGATATGAGATTATGGGTCGGGTTCGCCTCAGGTCTCGGCTCGGGTTGACTTGGCTTGGCTCGGGAAATAGCTCGGAATTCCCTAAAAAAAATCTTCAATTAAATCCAATTTCCTCCTAACTCTTTATTTTGCTACAAAACACCAAATCATCATATCTAATATATAATTAAGGGGCTAAATCAAGCAAAACGCCTTATAAAATGATATTAATTCGGCTCGGAACGAGACCGAACAGTCGACCTACAAGAGATTCAAGGAGTTAAGGTTGCTAGAGGGGCACTAATAGTTACTCATTTGTAATTTGCAGATGCCTCGCTTTTCTTCACAGAATTAGAAGCGTCATCCTGTCTATCTCTCAAGAACATAATTGACGAGTACAATTTTGTCTTTGGGCAGGTCAATAACATACAAAAGTGTCCATCTGCTTTTTGAGGGTGGCAAAGGAGAAAGACAAGGAGGGCCTAAAGGTGGTTTTTGGGTACCTTGAAGGAGGTTACCTCCAAAGTACCTTAGGGTACTGACGATGATATGAAGAAATAAGACAGATCATTTTGGATTCTTAGTTGTTGACATCTAGAGGAAGCTAGAAGGATGGAGGGAAAAGCTTTTGTCCCCTACACGGAGAGCCGTTCTGATAAATGTTGTGCTTACTTCCTTACACCAACATATTTTTGCAATCTACACTCGCGACGACCAAGTCGCGCCCACGATGCTTTGGAGACCTTCTGAACTTCACGTTCGTAACGTCATCATGATGACCTTAACACATTTCCTTGTGTCTTGACGTCCTGCCCACGTCATCACAGGTCGCAACCATGATACAAGGAACGTTCTTTTGGGGTGAAATCTCCCGTCGCCTTGTCTTGTCCGCGACGGCTTCTGTCGTGCCCACGAAGAATTCACCTAGACTCGTCCCCCTTGTGCAAGCCATCTCACCGCAGCCGTGGCTGCGATGTCCTGTGTCGCGCTCGCGACGAGTTTGCTGATCTGAGACTCTTAATCCTTCATTATGGTTAGTTGTTTTCTTTCCATTTTTAATCAATGTAATAATGTTTTAAACCAATTTTCTCTCTATATATTGTTGGGATATATTAGGCTTTGAAATGTAATTAACTTGTTAGTTAATGACCCTTTTAAAGCTAATCTCTTTTGGAGTTTATCCCTACGTTTACCTGTATATGGGTAATTGGAAAAGAGGAAGACGTAGCTAAGTTGAATGAATAAATGGTATATTTGAGACCAACTCAAAACTCTCTCTCAAACCTCGTTTACTTTATCCATTGATTCAATTGATGGTGATGTTGCAAGTCTTTCCTTTATCGAATAGTGGTAGATCCTTCCTTTATTTTATAATCTTGGTGGATTGTTAGTTCTTGGTGGTGGATTATCTTTTATCCAAGTTCAAATCAATTCTTCTTGGGTGATCAAGCTAGTGGTAGACTTCTTGGTGTTGTTATTTATTCTCTTCTTCTTCAATCAAGGTATTGGCTATTATTTTCAACAAGAACAACATTATTATTATCTCCTTCAAGCATGGATTTCTTACCTTCCCATCACGAAATGATCCACTATGTATGTATAACATAGAGAAAGATCCAAAAATTTTTAAAGAAGCTATGCAATCTCTTGATGCTCCTTTATGGAAGGAAGCGGTACAAGATGAGATTAATTCTATTAAGGAAAACAATTTTTGGATATGGATTAATCTTCCTCCGGGTAGTAAACCAAATACCTCGAAGTGGATCTTTAAAAGGAAAAAGGGAGTAGATGTTACCGTTGAGAGGTATAAAGCCTGGTTGGTTGTAAAGGGCTTTACTCAAAAGCACAACATTGACTACATTGAATGCACCAACGGCTAGGGTAGCTTGAATACGTGTATTACTGGCTTTAGCTACCATCCTTAAGCAAATAATCCAACAAATGGATGTCAAGATGACATTATTAAATGGTGAACTAGAAGAGGAGGTGTATATGGAACAACTCAAAGGGTTTGTAGTTGAAGGTCACGAAAAGAAGTTATGCAAAACTTATAAGGTTCTTATATAAACTTAAGTAAGCACTTAACCAACGACATCAAAAGTTTGATGAAGTATTGCTTTCAAGTGGGCATAAAATCAATGAATCAAATAAGTGCATATATTTTAAGTTTGAGAATAGTAAAAGGGTGATTATTTACCTATACATTGATATGTTGATCTTTGGGATCGACATAGAGCAAGTTAATAAGACTAAATAATTTGTATCCTATAAGGACATGGGTGAAGAAGATATAATTTTTGGTATTAAGATCATTAGAAATAATGATGAAATAAGTTATCTTAAGAACATTACATTGAGAAAATTGTAGACAAGTTTGGAGGTAAGAATATAGCTCAGGTAAGTACACCTTACGATTTAAGTAAGAAATTGCGGAAGAACATTGGTTCTCCAGTTGATCAACTTGAATATGCTAAGGTGATAGAAAGTCTCATGTATGCTATGATAAATACAAGGCCAGACATTGCATATGTAATTGGCAAGCAAAGTAGATATACAAGTAATTGGGGCAACATGCATTGACATGCTGCTCGGAGAATAATAAGGTATCTAACTGGTACTAAAAGTTACCAACTTACTTATAAAGGAGATCCTACGGTATTTAATACGGCCGAAAGTGCATAGTGTACAATGTAGTATATCTAGGTTGTTCTCTCGAGGACTTGCTCAGTCTACGCACAATACTATCTCACTACAAAGGATGTTAGGTCGTCCAAAGGGTTTTTATTTTTGCGATTCCCTAAACTAAAACTAAAAAAGCAATAAAATTATAAGTTTTTAACTTAAGATTAAGGGAATTTAAGGGAGTCCACTTTCGTTAACTAATTGATTAGGTGTTAATTATAGTACCAGATAATATTGATTGTGTAGGGGTCTATAATCTTCCTAAAGCTTGTCACAACAATCTTTCAATATGGGATGAGTTGTAGTGATTAAACTAAATACCTATTATCATGGCTATTTAATCCTATCAAATAAAAGAGTAGATTAGATTACAACATGACCTTAAGCATGAAGCCATTATTTTTAATTGTGTGCTTTGCGTATTTAATCCTTGTTAATCAGATTCACAATAACAATCTTTCGATCCGATATTAAGAATCTAAACCAAGTAAAAGGTGATCAGTCAATTACTCTGACATACAAAACACAAAGATTAAACAATTAATTAGATTAAAACCTCATACTGAAATCAAACACCGTAAATCAATTAGTAACATCGAGTTTATCCCCTAAACAATAAAACTAACTACTAATGCTTGATAAAAACTAACATAACATAGACGAAATCTGAATTTTTTTTATAGATACTTATTTAGATATATAAGCAAGATCTTAAATATTAAATCGAATACAAACAACTCAAACTTTCCATTATTGAGTTGGATCCACAATTAATCCTATGGATTCCTCGGATTGGTAGAATTGGTATATTCTTATATATTCTGTAAGTTCGAGCCATGATTGTAGACTTCATGCAGGCGAGTTGCAGCCTGCAATCCGAACTGAGGACGGGTTTTTGGGGTTAGCTCACCCTCGCGGGATCGCGACCCTTTGTTCCGGCCATTGTAGCACGTGTGTCGCCCAGGGCATAAGGGGCATGACGACTTGACGTCATCCTCACCTTCCTCCGGCTTATCACCGGCAGTCTGTTCAGGGTTCCAAACTCAACGTTGGCAACTAAACACGAGGGTTGCGCTCGTTGCGAGACTTAATATATTGAATTGAAAGGCACGATTCTCTTTTGTAAGAATCCAAGGTATCACTTCATTGTATATGAATATTATATAACTTAAAAAAAAAATTAGAAATCGAAAAGGCATGGTTTTCCATGTCGCGTGAAATTTATACCAAAAAACAAAAAAAACTAGTTCTTCTATGATATGAAATTTTTTTGGGCTGTCAAGAACGTAGAGGAGGTAGGATGGGCAGTTGGTCAGATCTAGTATAGATCGTACATGGACAGTAGTTGGAGTCGGCGGCTCTCCTAGGGTTCCATAATCTTGGATCTTGGGGAAGAGGAACAAGTTGGCCCTTGCGAGCAGCTTGATGCACTATCTCCCTTCAACCCTTTGACCGAAATGCGGTAAAAGGAAGGAAAATCCATGGACCGACCCCATCGTCTCCACCCCGTAGGAACTACGAGATCACCCCAAGGACGCCTTCGGCATCCAGGGGTCACGGGCCGACCATAGAACCTTAAAGTTACCAAAAATATACAAGTTAGCAACCTAATAAAGATTATAAAATATACACTTATCAGTATTAGAAGGATACTCGGATGCAAGTTGGATAAGTGAGAAAGAATATTACTCTTCTAGTACAGTATGGGTGTTTCTTTTAGGAGGTGGAGTGATTTCTTGAGGATCTAAGAAATAAGCTTGTATAGCGGACTCCACTATGGATTCAGAAATAATAGCATTATATGCTTCATGTAAAGAAGCGAAATGGTTAAGGAACTTACTATTGGAAATACCACTTTGGTATACGCCAATGACATCTATCACAATTCACTGTGATAGTAAATCTACTCTTGATGTTGTGTTTAGTCATGTTTACAGTGGCAAGTCAAGGCATATTGGCTTACGACACGCCTATGTTTATTAGTTAATCAAAGATGGAGTATTGACTTTAAGGTTTATCAAGTCAAAGAGAATTTAGTGGATCCTTTAACCAAATCTCTACTACTCGCAACAAAGACTCAACTTTACAATTGGTATAAAGCGAATCTCTAAAGTTCAAATGAGTATGGAATTGTCAAATGTAGTAGGAAGTATCAATATTTTAAATCCCAAAGTCAAAGTGATGCTTGAAATTCGTAATGACAAGAGGTTGAGTCGTAACACTCTTAATAGACTTTGTGAAGGCTTAACTACAGGGGTTGTAAATTAGATTAGAAAGTCTATCAATGTAAGTGTTATGTGTAGCCGTATAAAGGAACATAGGGTTAAAGTTTCGAAACACTTATGAAGGATAAGGACACATGTCTGGATAGTAGTGTCAAGTATTAACATTTAATAATAAAGTTATGTGTGTGTTATGAGCACGGTTGATCAATATGAATACAAAGTTCAAAGACATGTACCTACTTTGTGATTCAGGTCAATTCTAACTTATATACTCCAATTGAACTTCAAAGAGTAATCTACTTTCAATAGGCATATACTGTGTGTGTTTCTCGAGTGATTACAAGTTAAAGTCTTTCTCAAATGGCGTCGATGTTAAACCTCTTAAGCAAGAATGCGAGCTTATTTCAAGGGTACTTTCCATACTCTTTAAATGGCGGGAGATTGTTGGGATTATTTCAAGAGTATAAATAGATTACATAACATGAGAAATCATGTAGTGTAAGTATAAGGATCATATATAAGTTAAACATGAGTAATATGATCAACACGGGCCGAGCTAAGGCCAACACGGATCGTGCTCGCAACTAGAGAGCAAAATAAAGACATCTAGGCTCAACAAAAACCATGGTGTAGGAATCATGGACCATGTTGCCTCACCATGGACATGGCAAGGCCTATAGTCTTTTTAATGCTCCAACGCCTATGTCACTGCAAGATTGACGCTCAGACGTGACCATCCGTTGAGACCGTTAAATGAACAGTCGCATTTTTTTTCGGGCGACCGTTCATTTGCGATCGTTCATTGAACGGTCTCAATTTGCGACTGTTCAATTGAATGGTCGCGCCAGGGAACGACCGTTCAGTGAACAGTCGCAAAATTTATGATCGTTCAATTAAACGGTCACAAAATTTGTGACCGTTCAGTTAAACGATCGCGCGTTTGTTATTAAATGTCAAAGCAAAACCCCTCCTTTCTATTCCCTAATTTCCTCATCTCTCTCTTTCTAGATTCTCCTTCATCTCACCGTTTCCCTTTCTTTCTGACACTTCTCTTCTCCATTTTCCTAAACACTCAAACCGATCTCTATCACATTCTCTTTCTCGTCACATGAAGCCCGACATGCAACACAAAAGTAGCAAGATCAAGAGCCTTCATCTAAATGTTCAAGGGAAGAGATTGAGCAGTCGAGCTTTGTGGAAGAATTGAGCAATTCAAGTATAAAAAGGGAGTAGAGAAGCCGAAGAAGGTGTAAACGGTGTGAAAGATTTCGTTTTTCGGTTTAGGGTTTAGATTAAGTTTAATTTCGAATGTTTAATTCAAATTTTTTTGATTAACATCTTGTAATCTTGGATCTTAAGTTTAAGTAATCAGATCTAAATTTTGATACTTTCAAAAGTTTAATACATTCTCTGGGTTGATTGTTCCTCGTTTCTGGTTTCTTATTTGCTTAATTTCTGGGTTTGTCTTGATTTTCTGTGGATGTTTTATTCGATTTTTTATGTTCACGTTCAAGTTTCTGGGTTTAATATGTTGGGTTGCTTGATTCATGTTCATTTTTCCCTTCTCCCTTGTTCTGGATCTAGTTTCAATTTCTGGGTTGGATTGTAATTGGGTTATTTTTCCGAATAATTTTGATTGAAAAAAAGATCGAAAATTTGTGACCGTTCAATTGAACAGTCGCAAATTTGTGACCGTTGAATTGAACAGTCGCAAATTTGTTACCGTTCAATTGAACAGTCGAAAATTTTGTGACCGTTCATGAACGGTCGCTCCTTTTTGTGATCGTTCATGAACAATCGCTCCTTTTTGTGACCGTTCATGAACGATCGCCCCATTTTTTGACCGTTCATGAATGGTCGCAAATGACCCTTCAGACACGACCGTCGTGAACGGTCGTAAATGAACGGTCTCGCACCCTCTGGCGCGACCGTTAAAGCCTAACTAAGACCTTTCACAACGATCTTATTTTTTAGACCTTCTTGTAGTGTGTAATCCTTATCATTAAGGTGTAATCTCGTATTAACACTTGAATTAAGACCCCAACAACTATATTATCATTATCCCACATTGTCAATTAACTTAGTCAAGGTCAAGTGAATTACTCATTGAGGACCATAATTAAGTCATTTGACCAAGGGTTAAGAAGTGTGAGATGTCTCAAGGGATGACTATAAAATTACTTAAGAAGGATCGATTGTCTGTTTGTAATCCCTGACTAGGTCGGGTGCTTCTTTTCAGGAGTGTTTGCCTCTTTTGATGGTTTTCTTTGAGTTGTCATTTGCTTAGTGTGTCTTTTTGTTTTGGTGTTTCATTGGGTGGTTGGTGCGCTTGGCGAATGTTTATATGTGGTCTTTTAGGTGTGCCTATTGTGTTTTTGGTTGTGTTTAGGCAATGATGTTTTGGTGCGTTTGATTCTCTATGTCGTTGGGTCTTTATTTTGAATTTTTGGCTCCAATTATAGAAAAAAATAACTTTTATAAACTGAAACATTCACAGAAATGTCCGATGCTTTCTCAATTTGTGAAGAATTTCTTTTGAGACCCTCTTTGCTAAAAATGGGGACAGATTTTTTGATTGTTTGTTAGAAAATAAGACGACCCATAAGGTGGATAACTTTGATCCTCATCAAGTCCATTAGTATGTGAGGAGTGATTATTTTAAATTTCTTATATTTGCCTAGGGCCACTTTATTTGATTTTACCCAACTACAGAGTAAAAAAACATTCACAGAAATCAGTTTTATATACTTGTGTTCATTCTCATGCAGGCATGCATGGCATTATATAAATAATATGTAGTTGTCGCCGGGTTATGTGCTGCTTTTGTTGATCATATAATTAATTTTAATAATTAGGATACTAATAATTGGGAGGTAATTTGTGCATACCTCTCCTAAAGTTTGTGACATTAATAAAACCAAACTTGAACCTTATCAGTTACAATTTGCTCTACCAACCCTTTTCGATCACTTAATAAAATTAATGACATGAAAAGCACCTAATAATTACTAACCCAAAAATTAAGGATACCTCAAAATGAGTTTTGCAAAGTTGAGGTACCGAAAAATAATTCCCTCAAATATTGGGGGTACATCGAGCAATTTTTTGTATGTAATTTAGCCCAATTACCCGTGACTTTACTAGCAAAGTTATTATTATTATTATTATTGTTATTATTATTATTATTATTATTATTACCATTATATATATATATATATATATAGGGATATTGGATTCTAATAATCCCTACTATCACAAATTGGATGGCAATAATCTCTACTATCATTTTGGATTCTGGTGGTCCAAAAAAAAAAATTGTATTTGAGTGGGACGCCGACGAGTGGAGTGGCTGTGACTCGGTGATTTTCTGACATGGCACCTTGACCGTGTATTTGACCGCGTTGACTTTGATTTTGGGTGCCACATCATATTAAAAACACATGCTTTATTATTTTTCCTTTTTATATTCCAGCTTGGATTAAAATTTAAAACCCCTCCTCCCCTTTCTTTCTCTCTCTTCGTTTTCCCTTTCCCTCAACTCTTCACAATTGTGGCAATTGAACCCATAAAATAGGGGAAATTAAACTGCAAATTTTAATGGCAATGGCGATTGGAATTCATCACAATAATGGCAATTGAAATTCTATCTCTCCTCAATCAGGAAGAAGACCACCATCGGCAGGCAGCAGCTTGGTTTAAATTTTACAGTTGGGATTGAAATTCCAGCTTGGATTAAAATTGACAGAGGGACTGTAAACTATCCATGGCTTCCCACCTCAAGAAATAAACCTCTCTAACCATGGCTTCCCACCTCCCTCCTCTCTCTCTCCTCCTCCTCCTCCCAACCACCACCATCACCGTCATCTCCTCTGCCTTCAACACCACCACTACCACCATATCTCTCCTTCCACCACCCCCTATTGCCGCCCTCTCCTCCTCTCTCTCTCTCCTTCTCCCCCAACAACCACCCCCCCACTTCACCACCATCTTCGACGCCTTAGCCAACGCCGGCGACTTCTGCAGCTGGACCAACCTCCTCGATCCCTACCTCCTCCCTTTATCCGCCACCTTCTTCATCCCCGACGACGCAGCGTCGGAATCGGCATCGACACCGACGGAGGAGGCGTCTAGATGGACGACGGAGCCGGCGGAGTCTCCGACCCACCAGCACCGCAGCAACGACTTCCTCCACCACCTTCATCAATAACCAAGTGTGATTCGAATCAAATGGAGATTGGAGGTGAGAGAGAGAAATGGGGCTTGGCTGAAACAAAAGGGAAACAAAAGAGAGAAACCTTTGCTTTCATTGTCTTTGCTCATTAATCCAGCATTGAGGATTTTTTGGGGTTTGATTTTGTTTTTGGTTGTTGTAGGAAGGGAGGATTGATGAGAATGGGGATTTGCAGTGCTCGTCAATTAGGAAGAAATGGAAATTCGTCACAATAATTGAACCCAGAAAATAGGTTACGAAGGAAGAGAGAGAAATAAAGGGAAAAGGGAGATAAAGTTTAATCCAAGCTGGAATTAAAAAAAAAGGAAAAATAATAAAGCATGTGTTTTTAATATGATGTGGCACGCAAAATCAAAGTCAACGCGGACAAATACACGGTCAAGGTGCCATGTCAGAAAACCACCGAGTCACAGCCACTCAACTCGTCGGCGTCCCACTCAAATACAATTTTTTTTTTGGACCACTAGAATCCAAAATGATAGTAGGGCTTATTGCCATCCAGTTTGTGATAGTAGGGATTATTAGAATCCAATATCCCTATATATATATATATATATATATATATATATATATATATATATATATATATATATATATATATATATAGATATATGTATATATATATACACTAATCTATATACATATAATGACAATCTATGTGGGACCCAGCAAATACTGCAACGAGAGCATTTCAAGGAGTTCCATAACTGTTTTAAATTTCAACGGGAGCATTTCAAGCATTTCAAGCATTTCAACGAGAGCATTTTATTATAAACCTAAGCTGCTTGGAACTCCGACACCAATCACAGTTGTTCCATAACTGTTTTAAATTTAATTTTATTTTAGAATTAAAAAAAACTATTACAAATCCCATACGGCTTTGAACTTTGATAACGCTTCCAACTGTTCCATATCTATACATATTATAATAGAAATCATTGTGGGTCCCGTAAAATAGAGCCACGGGAGTGACTGTAGGAGAATTGGCCAATCATAATGTACAAAAGTTTATTATTTTCAATTTTTTAAAATTTCAATCCAGATTTTATTTAAAAATTAAAAAAAACCAGAAAATTTCAATAATCCTTGACTGCTTTGGACTCTGAATTAAATTATTTTGGTGTTGCCTATAATAATAATAATAATAATAATAATAGTAATAATAGTAATCTATATATTATAATAGAAATCACTGTGGGTCCCACGAAATAGAGCCATGGGAGTACTGTAGGGGAATTGGCCAATCACAACGTAGAATTTTTTTTCTATTTTCAATTTTATTTTATTTTCAATCCTTATTTTATTTTAAAATTAAAAAAGACAGAAAGTATCACTAATGCTTCACTGCTTTGGACTCTGAATTAAATTATTTTGGTGCAAATAACAGTAATTAGGGGTGAGCGAAAATTCCGGGAATCCCGATCCCATCCCGCTCCCGGTCAAGTCCCGGTCCCAAAATCTCGTTCCCGGCCAGTGGGACCGGGAGTGGGACTAAAAATGAAGTCCCGGTCAACAACGGGACCGGGAGTGGGACTTAACTTCATTTCCCGGTCACGGTCCCAATTCCCGGTTTATATATATATATATATATATATATATATATATATATATATATATATATATATATATATATATAATTTAAATCAAATGGCTTCATGATGTTTGATAAACTTGTTTAATTTAAATTTGTTTGCTCTTTAGATTTATTTTATTTATTACTATTTTGAACTTAGCGTATTTTTTTCCGGACAAAAAAAGTTATGTATTAGATATTGCGTAATTTTAATTTGGGAAAAGTAACTATGTAAACAAATTGGAGCCCACATTTGTGAAATTAGAGAAAACTTTTATAATTTATAATGGTTGTGAATGGAAATAAATCAAATAATGGGTAAGAAAAAAGGAAACCGGGACTAAAAATTCCCGGTTGATTTCCCGGTCCCGGTAGGACTAGGAGCTGGAGCAAATCTTTGCTCCCGGTCACAAACGGGACCGGGACCGGGACCGGGACTAAAACTTTGCTCCCGATTACAACCGGGACCGGGACCTCATAAAATTACCGGGATCCCGGTCCCGCTCACCCCTAACAGTAATTATTATAATAAAAATAATAAAAATAAAAATAATAATAATAATTATTATTATTATTATTATTATAATAATCTATATTTTATATATTATAATTAAAATCATTATGGGTCCCATGAAATTAATAGAGCCACGGGAGTGATTGTAGGAGACTTGGCCAATCACAATGTAGAAAATTATATTTTTTCCATTTTCAATTTTTTTTATTCTCAATCTGGATTTTATTTTAAAATTTAAAAAATCAGAAAATATCACTAATCCTTGACTGCTTTGGACTCTGAATTTGAATTATTTTGGTGCAAAAAACAGTAATTATTTTGGTATTGCCTATAATAATAATAATAATAATAATAATAATAATAATAATAATAATAATAATAATAATAATAATCTATGTATCTATCTATAATCTATAATAATATAAAAGTAATATATTCGAAATTTGAAATACTTAACCTAGAGTGATTGTAGGGGTTATCGGCCGATCAGATTAAAGAAAAAAATCTATTGAAAAATACAATAAAAAATTTCCGCCCATGAAATAATAATAATAAAAAAATTGATTTATAAAAAATAATAAACAAGAAGTCTAATCAGATTAAAAGTATACTTATCTAATTAAAAGTATACATCCCAACCCAATTAGGATTGTCACTCTATCTGATTCGATTAATCCCCACGAAAATCAAGTATCCCAACACCACTAAAATTGTAACATACCATAAACTTCCAACAAAGGCTTATATATATTTAGATTGCCATCAGAAATCATTGTTTTTGTTATATGGTAAGCCCTCTTTTATCGCGCTTAATTAAATTCAAACAATTATACTTATACTAATGATAATAATTTCCTTTTCAATTTGCAGAGAATTGAAGATTGTGTTGCACTAATCAAATTGCAAGTTGGTATACAATGAATATACAATCAATTATTGCTGCCACACTCACTCACCGTCATCCCCCCACTCACTCTCTGGTATATATGCAGCGACTCATGCATTCTGTTTTTGCTTTTGATCTCATATAGAACTCTATAATCTCCTCTGCCAACTCTCTAATTACCAAAGCTCTAAACTTGATTTATTTATAATTTTTTTTGTTTAAATTGGCAGGAAGCTCTAAACTTGATTTATTTATGTATAGTAATTCCTTTTAAGAATTGGTTTTGAAACACTTTTTTTTTATATGACCTATAGGTTGTATCTAACAAGAGAAATAAAGTTGCTCACAACTTAACTAGAATATATATTTCCTGTCAGAAAAAAACTAAAATATATACTGCCTATTTGTGGTGGTGTAATCTGGATGGGGTTTGCCCTCAAGAACTCAAGAAGTCCAATACTATGTTAACATAATATATATACACCCCCACTCTCTTTAATTTCTTCTTTTTTTAATTGTGAGATCAAACTCCCTTTTATTTCATAAACGTGTATTAACAAATCTATCATTGTATCTGTGCATTATCTATTTTTATATACTCCCTCTATTTTATATTAATTATCACATCATAAATGTTATATACTTTAGTGTCTCTAATATCCTTCTCTAACTTAGAACATTTTAGATACAAAACAAAGAAGGAAACTACATGTTAAGAATTTAGTGGTGAAATTTTTTTAAGTTTGATTAAATTATAAATGATAATTATCACAATTAAGTCAAAATGGACAATAAATATTTTTTTATTAAAAATATCTGATTCCAAATATATAAATTATTAGTCACTCTATATAAAACTAATCTACATAAAATTATACTATGGTGGTGATAAACTTATAGCAATCTTTTTGTTTATTGTCCAATAATATCAACAACTTATTATGAAATCTTTTTGTTTGATAATTAATTTATAATTTTCTCAAATTTGTACATATATACATTTACAACTTAGTTTCTATTTTTGATAAAATATTTGTTTTGTTATTTCCCGTGCATTGCACGGGTTTAAGACTAGTTAGAGCTAATGACAAAGTAGCAAAATGGTTTGAAATTGTAGTCAGAATGATCATAAGGAATTCTACAACTAAATTACATGGAGTTTATGCTTACTAAGAGGAATTATTAGGTTTAGCTAGGTGGAGATTCGACAACTTTATAATCTTTGGGTATGCAGTATGCTTATTGTAAGTTGTAATTTGTTGAAGACAGGGTCAAGGTCCTTCACCGCGCATCCGGGATGGACCTTCGGTTTTGATGAAAGCGAAAATCCGGAAAAGGGAAGTTGCCTTATATTATATAATCTGATTATATATTCTGAGTATATAATATATATTATGATTATATACTCAGATTATGTGCATACAATATATATTTTTTGATTATATATTATATCTTCTTATTATGGGCATGATTATTGTAGCAACAAAAGAGAAGAAATCAAAACATAAGGCAAGTTACCGTTGGAAGGACTCAAGTCCAAGCATCCAACGGCATCTATAAAAATGACGATAGAAGAATTGAGAAGATATGCGATTCCACGGAAGTAATCGCGCAGTAAGAAATCCGGTGGGATTTCTCCAAGTGTGTAACCAATGGTTCGGTGGTGAAGGTAGCCAGTAAAGGACCTCTGGTGAAGGTATAGCCAAGGACCTTGGTGAGCATTCGTTGTGTCCACATGTGGTGGAGAGATAGTGTGTAGCAGAGCTTTGACGGACTAAGGCTGTGTGAGTTTGTGCTTCAATGTAATCCATCATGTTCCAAATCGCCGCTAGGGTTTTTCTACGACGATCCTTATCTGTAACTGACTCAAGGACATTCAGTCTTGGTCAGTGATCCTATCAGTAATTGCCTTTGGGCTGTTACTTCTTGTTTTGTTTTGTAAGTGTAACTTGTTCTTTGATTGTTATAAATCTAATGTGGTATTTCAGTTACACTGTCAAACCAAAGAAGTTTGCTCTAACGTCGTTACCTAGTGTGTAGATCTTAATTGTGAACGTCACCCCCCTCTTGGGCTCCAACATAATTGATTCTGTCATAGAATAAGAATGACTCTCTCCTCTAATGTATATGTATATACACACAGTGGCGAAGCTAGACTTTATTGTTAAGATAAAAAAAAAATAACAAAAACCAACATGGATATGCTTAATGTGAGTTTTGAAAATGTAGCACATTCAAAAAACTTAATTCTTAAAAAAATAAGATATACTTTAAACATCTTAAGTATGTTGTCAGCGAGTTTTCGTATCTTGATAGTAAACCATAATTTTCTCATTGAACGTTGAAAAGATCAACTTCAAATTAGTAACAATACAATTGCTTAGGCACCGTTCTTTTGTGCGTTGCATTTGCGTTGCGTTGCGTTTGCATTTCGATAAGTTGCATTTGGGTTGCGTTGGATTGCGTTGGGTTGCGGTAGGAAATAATAAAAAGGTGAGTAGAGGTGAATAGTAGATTGTGATAAGTTGCGTTATCTTGCGTTTGCCATGCGTTAAGTTTTATTGATTTTGCGTTGCGTTTGGGTGCGTTAACGCACAAAAGAACGGTGCCTTAGTTAAACAATATCCTAGGATATATATTTTTCCCCAACATAGCAACTTACACTTATTATAACTAATAAGTGATATTAATTAATTATAAATGACTTTATAATATGAATGATATTACTAATTTATCAAGGAATGACTTTTATTAGAGTGACCCTAAATAAATTATTAGACTTCTTTATATTCATAAAATGTCACTATAAAATCATACGTCACGCTATAAATTTAAAGATTATTCAATCAATTCAATTGAATAAACAATATATCAATTCAAAAAAGAATAAACTGAATTTACTTTACGCCAAATTAAAATCGCTCTCATTTTCAGTTATAATTCTCCAAGAGCATATTGTTAGCGAAAATCAGGGCAAAATGTAAAGGGATACTATTACAGTATCCTAATTTAATATAGCTTCGAAATCAAATAGCAGGAAAAAAAAATTTGGGTAGCGTCAATGTATCCCAAGACCACAAGGACAAATACCACAACCTCTTAGGCACGTCTTACTCGATCTAATTCCATCTTCTGATATAGTTTTATATAATTTGTTATATATCATTTATAAATTAGCAAACAATCGCTACACTAGTTGCGACTATATATATATATATATGTGTGTGTGTGTAATTTATTAATATATAAAAGTAATAATTTTGAATTTGAAATGATGAGTAGAGAGTACACTTTGGTGCCTACAACTAATGAGATCAAAGATAAATAAAATATATGAACAATGTTTCTCTCGCTTTCTCATCTAAATATAATAAAATAAAATTTTGTTATCGAATAAATCTATATTTATCTGTTACTATATAAAAGTAATATATTTGATTTTTGAAATACTTAACGTAGAGTGATTTTCGAAAACTGTTTTCAATCGTCATATTATCTGCTCTGTTCCAACCATATGTTAATAATAATAAAAACACTCGCACTAATTTGATAGATAGCTGTTCAAACTCAATCTCACTAACTACTCCAAAAACACTGAAGAATCCCTACTAGATAAGATCATATAACCTATAACAAATTTAAATTTACAGTTTCCACTACTGCTCCATCAAATTTTGAAGTTAATTTGTTCTTTAAGCTATTTCTTTATAATTAAATGTCATGAAGTTTTGTTTGACCATTTTGTTTGTATGTTGCAGGAAATCCAAATCAAGTTAGCCACGATCAATCTTACAGGTAATTTGTTTGTATTCCGCAATAGTAGATTGTCTATGTCTACTTGGATTCTGCCAACAGTATGATTGTAATCTAAGCATACTATCTTTAATAAATATGATGAACCATTAAACACTGATGGTTCTGATTATTCGTCAAATTGCAGGGAAATTAAACTGTATTTTGAATCAGCCATAAAGCTTCATGTTGACATTCCTCATTGTTATGCCTATTTAATAGTATGTTATCTACCTAATATAAAAGATATTCTCCCTCTTTCTTTCTCAATTTGTATTAAATCTAAAATTAAGCATGGCGCAGAACTCAAATGTTCTTAGTATTTCTGTACAAATGTTTTAATTAGAGACTATATTGAATGTGTATGTAATATGGACAAATCAATTTTTTGCCTTCATTTCTCTCTTCATATCCATATGCATACCTAATTGTTTGATATTATATAACCTTTCTTCTTTCTCCCCCTCCCCACCCCCTCTCCACCCCCACCCCCGGCGCCCCTTTTTTTTTGGTATTTTTTTGGAAAGTGGGGGGGGGGGGGAGAGGAGAGGTTTATTGTTTTCACACATTAATCAGAGTATAAAGAAAATGAACTTTCACTTGAAATCCAACAAACATGATGAAAATAAATAATGATACAGTAGTAGAACTTTGTTTGAATTTTATTCTATTGTCATGTCCTTTCGGTGATTGTAATCCTAACTAATATGCGCTACCCGGTTTACCAGATGTGCATGATACAAAATAGAAGTTCTTAAATGCAGATGATGAACTATGTATAAAACAAGGGGATTGATTGTGGAGATAGTGTTTACGATCAACACTGCAATCTATCACTATTCTTTACTTTCTTTTCATTGTGTTTGTAACAACTAATGGGTTGTAATTTTGTACATGATTAGAAGTTCCAGTGCAATTTATTTGAATAATTATATATAAATACTACACCATTGATGGGGTATTTTGCATTGTGGACCCCGAAGTATAGGGTAATTTATTTTCTGGGTCATTGGTTTTCGTTGTTAAGTTTTTGGACCCTAAAGTTTGTGGGCTTAATTAAAAAGGACCTTAAAAATTGTCTACTGAAAAAAGCTCGTGTCCCGTTCTTTTTTTTTCATCCCATGTTTGAATTTTTTTCCCGATTTGCGTCAAACTTCAGAACTAAGCATAAAGCTGATATTGAAGCTATAATACACCTCTTTTATTCATGTCGGAGCTATTTAGACCCTAAGTACCTAGGGTCTAAGTATTTTCGACATGAGTAAGAAAAGTGTATTATAGCTACAATATCAGTTTTAACTCGAGTCTTGAAGTTTGGCGCCAATCTGGAGAGCAATTCAAACATGACAAGAAAAAGAAAAACGGTCCACATGCCTTTTTTTTCATCCCACAAACTTTAAGGTCATTTTTTATTTATCTCATAAACTTTGGGGTCCCAAAGATTAACAATAAAAACCAAGAGTCTAAAAAATAAAGTACCTTACACTTAGGGGTCCAAAATGCAAACTACCGACCATTGATGCTGGGCAACAGAATTTGCAAGACAAAATTTTTCTTTATATCAATTTCGTTGATCAATGGAGTACCTTATTTATTTTATTATAGACACTACAAGAAAATCTAGGTTTTGTGGCAATTTACTAGTGACAAATTTAAAATTGCCACAATATGCAAAAAGTTGTAAACACAATAGTAGCATATAAGATTTTGCCACAAAAGGGAGAGTCTATTGTAGCAAATAACTTAAAATGCTACTATTTTCAAAGAGGTGGGAACATAAAAAATTTATCAAAATTACGTTCCCTCTAATTTTTTTCAGCTAATTATACATTCCCTCCTATTTTTTCTTGACCGATTTTACATTCCCTCTCATTAATTTTATTTCCAATTTTAATTTTAAAAAAACCTAAGTTTCGTTCACTTACGACACTCCTATTTTTTTTCAGTTTTCTTTCCTTTTCCAATCACAGTTTTCTTCCCAGTCCTTTTCCTTTTAATTTTCGTTGTTCCTCCTTTTCCTTTATGTTTCCTTTTCACTTTCGTTCATTTTCCTTTTCAATTTCGTTTTCCCCTAGTGCTCCAATTTCGTTTTCCTCTTCAATTTCCTTTTCAATTTCGTTTTCCTTCCCTTTTCCTTTTCAATGTCCCCAGAATTGGCTTCTCCAAGTAGGTTCGAATTGACTGACCTAATTAGGGTTTTGAAACTTCTCCAAGTAGCTTTTCCTTTTCAATCGTCATTCCAGCCTTTCTGGTGAGTTCATGTGTTATTATGTGCAAGGTTTGAAGCGGGAAACCTAATTAAGGTTTCTAATCAATGTCGCTGTATCTAGTAGAAGGCATTCATGGACGGGCAATGTAGTGACGTTTAGGAGGAGGTAAACAAGCAGCAGAAACTGAGGCACAAGGGCAAGCACGATAAGCGAAATCCATGGGATGATCCCAACACTGGAAAGTCGAGAAGTTCGATCCTTCTTGGAATGAAACTGGCATGCTTGAAGTCAGCTCTTTCTCCACTATTTTCCCCCAGTGTAGAGGTATTCTACTAGTAGTATCTAGGCAATTTGGTGATTTTGGCAGGTTTGCGAATAGGTTCATCGGCCGTTGTTTGTCGTTCATCTAGGTTTGGCAATCCCATCGCTTGTCTGGGTGATTCATCAGTTCTACCGGAAGAATCCAAGAATTTTTTGATTAGGTCAAAAGTCCCAATTCTATATTAATCAGGTAAATTTCTCATTGTTTTCTTAATTACAATATAGCTTCTGTTACTGTATTTTCATAGGCTTGTTTTTCCCTGTACTATTTCGAAATTGTTTCCTGAAACGGTTTCATTATTCGTCAAAGTAAAATGTATACTTGCACAGTTGGGCTCAATGAGCCATTAATGGATGTGCGAGTTGTTGATTGTTTACTGTTGATTTAGCAAGGTGATTTAGGGCCTCTTTGTTTCCAACTTGTTTTCTGCAATTTAGATCCTTTTGTTTTAGGTTTTGGTTTAATTTTAAGATACTTGAAGGCAGAACTGATTGGGCCAACGTATTGGTGTCTTGTCTTATTGTTGCTTATTCTTGTGAAATATGTGGAGGGTTGTGGTATTTCGGAGTCAGTCAACCAAATATTGTGTTCTATGAAGTATGACTTGTCACCGGTCATTGGTTTCACTATGACATTAGATTGTTTAGCATTAGCCACAAAAGAGAGAATTGTACAATAAATAATACTCTGTTAGATAGGTTTCATAAATGAGCATCTAAAATGCATTTATCCTCAGAAGATGTTACATTGCAATTTGGAGTATAACTTCTCTGGCCCTCAGTTTTTCATGTTTTCTTGCTTGTTTTGGCTTTATCGGATATCGACGACACTTTAGGCGTCTGTTCTTCCCTTCTGCGGATGTAGAAATAGTTGTGTCATGTATGTCTTATGCTATCATATTTATCTTCTTACCAATTTCAATTCTCATGTGTGACATCACTAGATTTCCTTGATGCTCTGCATGTCTTTGGGTGAATATTTGCAGTCTACTAGTAGTATATGCAGATTTTCGCCATTCTTTGTTTCCATCTATCCTTTCAACTAGAATCTGAGTAGGCTCCATGTCATGATTGTCTTATGTTAGTTTCTCTATATGTGATACCAACAGGCTACATGGTCGGGATGTACCATTAGTAATCTAGAGACCTTAGCACACTTGATTGTGTATTGCTTGCATAATATCATTAGAACCTAATAGCGATGTGCAAGTGTGTTGATTGTTCTGTCTCATTTGTCAATCACAAGTTATAATTGTATGGATGGATAGATGTGCTCAGAGTTAGATATACCTTATGCCCTCCAATCACCATTGACAACCACAAAGAATCTTATTATAAATGTGATTGCAGTGTTGATCGTAAACACTATCTCCACAATCAATCCCCTTATATTGGTAAGAAGATAAATATGATTGTATGGATGGATGGATAAAAAGTTCTGACACTCCCTAAACTAGTTTGAATTACTTGAATTACATGACTTTCACTTGCCCCATAAATCGTGATATAAACTTTGGCAACTATTCATCTCGTTTAGCAAACGGGAAATTGATCTAAAAGAAGGGAAATAATAGGAGAAATGCATTACATGCGAAGAGTTACATAGACTTTAGTGGCATATCGTAATTACAATAATTATGCACAGTTTGCTAGCAAGAAATTATATAGGGCTTCTCAACACGATTTATGGGGCAAGTGAAAGTCATGTAAGCCAAGTAATTCAAACTAGTTTAGGGAGTGTCAGAACTTTTTATCCTTCACCTTGGAGCTTTTCTATTTGCAAAACTCTATGGTACTTGTGGAGCTTTGCTTAAATCCTAAAGATGAATAGGATTTGAATTACCTAGAATTACCTTTGGTAGTGACGATACAATGGTACAATGTATTTGCTACATGTGGACTTTCGTATATACACTTCAATGTTAATTTTATGACTGTAGTTCTACGTTATAAATATGCCTCACTGTTTTACTCATGAAAGATAGTCACATGTTTGTGGAAACATTCCTTTTTTTTGTTGCATTTGTCTTGTTAATTAGTAGGCTGAGGGTGGAAAAGTTAGGCAATTATTGTTTTATTAGTTTGTTCTCTATTTAATGATGGTGTAGAGATTCTAAGGTTATTTTGTTTACTGTAAGGTAATGATATTTAATGCATATTTTCTTAGAATATGTGACCTTTTCTCTTGGTAGGAATAATACCTTTTGCTAGCAAGCTATTGGTTTTTTTTTTAATGTCTTGTACGTTCTAAAATGTACCAAACTAAGTTGTTAGGGGTGATGATACGTGTCTTGGGGCAAGACACTGATTAAGTGTCTTGCACCTTATGAAATTAATACTTATTATCATTTTTAACCCCAATTTTTTTGACAGTTTTTTTAAAACACATATTAAGTATCAATTATAAGAAGCTTGGAATGTGTTGGCAATGCCAACAATTACAATTGACACCCTAACGAATGACCTATATCCATTAGGCATATTTTAGACTTTTTTTGAGAATTTTAAAAAATACAGATAAAAGTGTGATTTTATACCATTTATATGGATTATTATAGTTATGGAAGTCACTCATGTAATTTTTTTTAAAATTTAATTTACAAATATATATGTTTATACAAATGCAAGACACTTAATTAAGATGTGTCTTACCCTATCATTTTCGAAATAGTTAGTGCCTTACTGCTTTGGGATAACACTAGCCTTCATTGTAATCTAACTCATACGGGATTCATTGTAATCTAACAACTAAAATATTTATAGCTAATTGAGTTTTATAATGTGGATAGTCACAACCAAATGGATCTTCTCGGCATTTTTGTCCTTTCGTGGGTCAAGTCCAAAGTCCTGGCATACAGTACTAAAGGTATGATGATTATCTTGGCTTGTAGGGATTTATTTTTATAAATATATATCTTGTTGGGATCCGAGTGTGTAGCTCGTGATGTACTCCGGCGTGTGTCCGTTGAGGTTATTATTTATATGTGAATTTGATGTGTATGGCACTTTGCCTATTACCAATTTTAGGGGAAATGCTGCTGGAATTTTTTGTAGTATATTTATAAGAATACTTTTAATGAAATTGTTTTCTCTTTGCAGTTACACTATCAATCAGGGACTTCTAGCACAATATGTAATGCAAACAAAGATGATGTTGCAGATGCAAAGTTCGTTGAGGCTCTCGAGCATGAAGATGTTAGTTTAGTCTATTCATGATATTATTTTTATTTTCTTAATTAATTTAGATCAATAGTGGTGCTTTTACCTGTCGCTCCAAGAAATGAAACTAGAACAATTTTTATGTTTGGATAGATAGAAATTATCATTTATGATCAAAGTCTTCTTTCAATATTTAGCTACATTGTTTACGATATATATAATAAATATTTATATATTATTTAAATCTAGTATGTTTACCTTAATATGAGTTCACTATTATAAATATATGGGAATGGATCACATGAGCATGGAGCTTATATAAGCATGTGAGCATCAAAGCATTTCTGGCGGACATCAAGTATTATTTTCATGGACATCAAATATGAATGGTGGACATGAAGTTGGATATTTGATGTCCATGAAAACAATACTTGATGTCCGCCGGAAATGCTTTGATGCTCATATGCTTATGTAAAGTCCATGCTCACGTGATCCATTCCCTATATATATATATATATATATATATATATATATATATATATATATATTTGCACAAGAAAACAGGTTATATTAACCAAATCAATGTAGCATACAAGGGGTGGAGGGGAGATCCCTCAATTCACATACTAAGTATTATATCAACTAGTCTGTCGTATTTCTTCCTAATTTTCGCTAACATAATGACCTTATTTATTACATCATTTTTTACTTTTGTAACTATCATTTGAGGAGTAACGCTTTGAGTCTTGTGGACGCGGTTGTTCCTTTCAGTCCATATATGGTAGACATACGCTGTGAGGAAAGCACAATTCAGTTGAGCTTCTTTACTGGTTTTTCGGAGATCGCACAGCTGTTGTTTCCATTCTTGGGTGGTTGACAGTTGACTGAGACCCCAATTTCCCAAAGAATGCCTTACCTCTTTCCCAAAAGCGCAATCAAGGAAAAGGTGGTCAAGAGTTTCAGTCTCCAAATCACAGTAGGGACAAAGGGAGTGACCACCAGGCTGCCAACGCATTGTTCTAGCTCTGACTCCTAAATGCATCATTACAAGCGATATTATAAATTATATTACAATTATTCAATTATTAAAGATACATATTGTGGCAAATTTAAGTTGCCACAAATGCTCCTTTAATTAAAATATTATTTGTAGCAGTTCATATATGCCACTAATAATGTACATTTGTGGCAAAGTTAGTTTTGTAGCAAAGTGAAAATGCTACAAATTGTATGATATTGTAGCATTTTAACATTTGTAGCAATTCAACATATGCAACAAAAGCCTCATAATTTGTGGCAATTTTTAAAATTGCCACAAAAGCCTTTTGTAACAAGGCATTTGTGGCATCCTTGTAGCATTTCCAAAAAATGCTACAAAAGCCTATTGTAGCAATATTTATATGTTTTGTGGCAAAATTTAATGCCACAAATAACCATATTTCTTGTAGTGATATAATATTTAATTATTTTAAGAAAATAAATTATCTATGAATAGGTTTTGCAGCCTTTATGAATGTTGCGTTTTTTAATTTCTAAAATATGACATAATTATTATTATATTTTAACTATCTTTGTATATGATTAAATATTGACTGTTAGATATCTCATACATTGCACGGGTTTAAGATTAGTAACTGATGATAATAATAATAATAATAATAATAATAATAATAATAATAATAATATAATAATAATAATAATAACAACAATAATAATTATAATAATAATGATAATAACAAAAATGATGAAAATAATAAATAAATAATAGTTAACAATTAATAATAACAAGTTCGATGGAAAATGCTTTAAGGCCCTGTTCAACAAAATTAGTGTTTTAGATAACGGATAAATGTTTATGTAGTGGATAACGGTTTAAGCAGCGGATATCGGTTTAAGTAGCGAATAGCGGATAATTGTTCAATGAGAATTGTGTTCGGTAAATTTAGCGGTTGAATTAAGAGATTAATGTGAATTGACATAAAAGGATATCAATAATTTGTAAAGATAAAGTTTTCAAATGGTATTTTTTGACCGAAAAATATAAAACGCTACTCCAAACGCTAAACGTTAACTTATTAGCGTTTCACAAAACGCTCATTAAAATGCTAAACGCTCCTCAAAACGTTAACTTACCAAATGTTAATATTTATGCAATTAGAGTTTTGACTTGTTCAAAATGCTAAATGTTACCCTAAACGCTACTGTCGAACACGACCTAAATTATATTGCTTAACAAGTTTATGAAAGGTAAATTGCAAAGTAAAAATGTTAGGTGATTTTATTAATGTCAAAAAATTAAGAGGAGATTTGCACAAAATATCCTAATTGGAAAAGGTGGATCATCCAAATTGGGTTAGGACTCTATTTGGAATGCCTGAAAAAGGTCAAAGGCATGTCCCATGCAAACATGCAAACATGACAAAACCCGACACTAATGAAGATAGTTAGGCTGTAAAGCTTTGACAACTTTAATTGCCAATATTCATCAACTTAGGAACCTATCATCAATCTTATGCATGCGACAAAGGAGAGGATGGAATGTGTGTAATTCCGTATATATCCATTGCTGTAGCTCGTGTTATTGTCAAGGATTGTTTAAATTTGGGCACTTGTCGTATTTTTATTCTTTTCTCACCACCCATGTTTTCAATGCATATTGATAATACTAATCTCGTCAATGTGTGCGAAACATGCGCTCATCCGATAATTATAAATATAAATTTTAATATATTAATATTCAATAAAAATTCTCTACATAATATAAAAAATTAAACTTTAATTTAATTTTATATTTAATTTAAATTTTAGTTTAATATAAATTAAAATTAAAATTTAATTTAATTCACTAGTCAATTATTTTTTATGAAAAATACAAGACATAAAAACTAATTAAATATAATTAATTGATATAAAAATATTTTGTATAGACTTTTTGAAATACCCCGCCCCAAAAACAAATGTTATTTGTATTATTCATTATTATTTGACCCATTAATAATTTTTAAAGTAGACTCAAACCACAAATCTAAATCCTTGTATTTATTTATATCCCTTCATTGAGCGGTGTCGCGACCGTCAGCCAATGGAAGACAGAAAAATAGGAAAGGAAGGACAGAGTTACTCTAAAATTATTTCCGTTAAACTTTTGTAATACCTATTTTGTGAATTTATAGTCTTCGACAAAAATCAACAGCCAGGGACAGAGCTCTCTTAAGGCAAGAGGGGGCAATTGCCCCCCTTCCGCGACCCGGATAAAATTTGTAGATAGTGTTCAAATCTTGATGTGTTAGGTTTTTTTGTTATTTTTTACCTAACACTAAATAGAATCATATTCTTTCATATCTATTGGATACTCTTTTATTCTTTTTATTTTTAAAATTTTTGCTTTCATAATTTGTTGTTTTATATTGCCAATTTAACATTATTTAATTAATTTTTTTATTTTTCAATCCCTTCATATAAATCTTTCTATTTAGTTAATATTTTCGCCCTCCTTCCCCTTATGGGCCGACTTCATCCCTATCAACAGCGTTAACTTTTATCAGACGCTTAGGATTAGAATCCTAGAGTTGTTAATACCACTTTCGGTCAAGGTTGGAAAAGGAAACATGGTTTTTTTCTTTGTCGATTAATTCCTGAGCCTGATTATGAATACCCCCAACTTATTCAATTAATTGCAAAAGAGCTTGGTATACGTTGGTAGCCGGCATCCAAATTTATGATTGTTAGGAAGGAGGTTCTAGAATCAATGGAGTTGCTAGGAAGAGGCAAATTATCATGCATATCTTAGGAAGATTGTTTTATTAATCAAGTTGATGCATATCTTATGAAGCATATATGTCAACGATGGTACGGTAATGATATGTCAACGATGCATATCTTAGGAAGAAGCAAATGACATGTTGAGTTATGATAAGGATGAGGATGATTAAATTGATCAGCAAGAAAAAGTAAATAACAATAGCAGAACAATTATAGGGTTTTTTGATTTTTGGACCCTGTATTTTGGGGTATTTACAATCAGGACCCCCATGTTTCAAAGTTTACAATTTGGACCCTATACTTTGTTTCCGGCAACAATTTGGAGATAATTAGAGGGGTCCGGCCAAAAGAGGTCCTTATTGTAGTTTGACTGATTTTTCCTTCCAAAGTTGCCCCTTAATTATTTCTTAACTTTCAAATTTACCCTTCATTTATTCGGTTTTCCGGGAGTTTGAAATTGAATAGTCACTAAGGGTGGGATATGCGTATGGGCTGTGAAATTGAAGTCTTCAGTCTAGTCAATTTCAAAAGGAAATTCAAAATAAATGAATAAATGAAATAAGGGTAAATCGGTCAGTTTATGCAAAATTTTAGTCTTCACCGGAGTCAAACTTAACTTTGGGCTAAATTTTTTGGGTCCATATTGTATAGGGTCCAAATTATAAACTTTGAAATATGGGAGTCAAGATTGTAAATACCCCCGAAATACAGGGTCCAAAAAGCATAAAACCCACAATTATATTAAGGGTCTTTCAATGATTCTTTTCTTACTCTTATGTAATTCCTTTGTAGTATCAATATTTTTGGCTATATATATTATGATTAGTATGTGCACACATATTGATTACTAGGTCTCATATGAGTTATAGGTGATCCTGTTTTCGGAGTTAGATAATTTTATTTGGCTATTTCAGGTAAGTGGTGTAATGTTTTTTTAGTCTTTCTCCATGCCAAAAATACTATTTTTTATGGTCCTTTATTTTATTAAATCGGGTTGAAAAGATATTGTTTAAGTATATTTTATTTTGTTATAATTATGTTTGAAAGGTTATTTTGACTACACATAGGCGTACTTATGTGTTTACAAAGTACTCCCTTTGATGTTAATTTATAAGTTGTGTTTATATTTTTTCCTTTATACACAAAGAGAAATTTCATGACAATTTCACATCGTATTTGTAAAGTATTCGTTCCGATTAATAGTTTTCGTATTTTTTTGAATTAATTGAACCTTCTGTTCGCTTATATGACTTTATGTGTTTGATTTATTATTATTGGAAATTACTTGACTAGGTATCGTTTTTTATGATTTAATGCTCAAGTTGTTGGTTTTGTTTTTGGCCTATGTCTTCTTCCTTAACTAGTTAAGGTATGCAATGCACCTGTCGATTGTCTCGTATGCACAATACTATATATTTATAGAGAACCTGACCAGCCTTTGGGCCCATTTAACTTCTTTTAAAAAAAAGAGAAATATTTATGTGTCATCCATGACACATGGCCTAATTTAATTGGCCAAAAAAATATCATTTAATTTATAATTAAATGATCCACCATAATTAATTTTGACACATGGTGGATTATAATTGGCCGAATTAAACTTATTTTAATTTCCACGAGACGAGTCTTGATTGATTGACAATTTTCGTCTTCTACAAATGCCCCCTCGAGATTCGACCGCGCTTACAACTTAGTAGTGTTTGCCGTGGTCGGGTCTCGAAACTTGAATATGACACTTACACCCTTTGACTTTTTATGCACTACCCAGGTCAACTTTGACTTGATAGGATAATAAATAACTATCTCTAAATTATCCAATTGAATCCCATAAAATTTTGATGGGATTAATTAGAAATCAAAAAATTTCTCTGAGCTACCATAACTTTTAGTAAAATATTTTTCTGGTATCCCAACTTTTTAAAAACTAATTTTGAGGTATCCTTACTTTTTAGGTTAGTAATTATTTGATATTTTTTCGGCCATTAATTATTTCTCTGAGTTACCATAACAAGGTTAATTGTTTTCTTTTAAATATAACCATGTATGAGCAGTATTGTAAGCGAAACAATCCAGACTTTGTACTTTAACCATGTCTGCCGTTAATTTTTTAATCGCACGTTGCTACTTCTACTGCCTCAAGTCTCCATTTTTTTCAGCATCATGGCATATTGAAATTCTCACTATGCACAGGACAGAGAAACCATTTTTTATTTGACGAAATTCATTGATTTCTTGAATCAATGTTATATATAAAATGTCAATTTACATCAACTGCACATGGTCATGCAGAGTTGCAGATTATCATCATCATTTTGGCCTCTCCTTTTTATGTACATATCCAACACTTTGAAATGGTAAGTTTCAAAGTAAGCCCGTCTTTGACTTTTTTGTTTTTTTTTTGATTGCAGGTTCACTTTTTTTTTGGAAAAGGCTTCAATATTTGTATTGTCTTTTATGATATGATTCAAAGACTGACAGGGCCGCAAGCGCACAGTGTATGTAATAGCACGTCAAGGTCGATCCCACAAGGGACTCAATTAGCAGCACAGAAAACTAATCTCTATTGCGATTGCTAAGCTAATCATGTTTTAGGTTTTGGAAAAGGTTTAACAACTAAACAAACTAATAAAGCAAGAAAAATTCAATCAAATGTTCTAATCAAGAGAGAAAGACTTCTAGTGAAATGCTAACCTAACAACGAGTTCGATTACTAAAACCTAGCTGCACAATCATACATTCAAGAACGAATCAAGAATCAACAACCTCTGAATTCTATCGCCCTTTCGATGCTAAATAGAACTATTCTAAACAACCTAATTAACAACTTTCGTGTGCCTTTTAGGTTAACCAGAATTGAAGATCTCAAAAGGTCAGGTTATCTAATGATTCTCTAGTTCACTACTCCTTTCTCAACTTTCGCAAACCTAGGTAGACAGGTTGGAAGTCAGATTACCCTAATTCACCTTTCAGTACTTCTTAGGTTAATCTCAAACTTACAAATATTCAAGGCCTTAAGAATACTCATAAACATGGAAAACACAACCTTCTATTGATTCTAATCAAGAATTCATGCACAAACTAATAATAATCAATCAAAACTACATTGTTTCGGGTTGCAAAACCCTAGAATTCAAATAAACTACTCACTCATATTCAATGAAAACACGAAACAAGTTCCAAACATCATAATCGAATCTCAAAACTAAGAAGGGAATCGAAAAAAAAGAATAAAATTGCGAAGAGTGCAACCCGTCGAGCCTTTCGATCCCGGGGTAGAACTTTCTTCGCGAACGTCGCTCCTTTTCTCGAATCTTGATCTTGATTTCTCTTGAATCGATTCGGTCTTGAATCTTGATGGTGGGGAAGAGGAGTAGAATGGAAGTATTAGGGCTCTCTTTTCTCTCCTTCACGGCCAAAGAACGAAGGAAAAATGATAGATAATGACTCAATCTCGAAAAACCGCCGCTTGCCCCCTTTTCTACTCGCGAAAACAACCGATCTACATAGGCAGTCCCCCTCGATCTGTATTATTGTGCATCTAGTTACTCTTACTCCAATCCTTATGCATCTCATGCTAGATTACATACTCAACCCCATTGTGTGCATCCTTGTCGTTTGTGTAATTCTCTTGACCATGATGAGTCTACATGCCCTGTTTTAGCCAAACTTGATTTTTTGATGAGGGCAATGCAAGAGCAACAAGATAAGTTGAAAGCTTGTCTAGAGAAAATAGAGGAAATAGTTGACCCTTGGGTAACATGCACAAGAAGGAAACGACATAATGCATCACACTCTAAAAAAACGAAGAAAATTAAAGGAACGAAATAAAACCTAATAAAGCAATTAAACGCTTGGGTTGCCTCCTAAGAAGCGCTAGTTTAACATCTTTAGCTAGACGAAACTCACCTCAGATGCAGTCAAAGCCCTTAAAATCTTGTCAAACTCCGCAGCATGCGGTTCACAAGCCTGCAAATAAGAGAACAACGAAATACTCATGGCAAAGAATGTTAGTTGCGTTCTCTTAAATAGATCAAAAGTACTAGAAAAATCAAAAGAATCAAAATAAGTAGTTGTAGGACCCGGAAAATTCCCATTTGGGGAAATGCTTTCAGATGCACTACTTATGTGATCGGGAGCCGACTAAGGTTGCTTAATCCTTAAATAAGGATATTTTTAATTTTCGAAATTCATTTTCGGGGTGATGAAACTTTATTTATTTATAAAATCATTTTTTATTATTTAAATTGTCCGTAATTACACAAATTAATTTAACAATAATTTAATCCCGACCCACTTAATAAATCCAGGCCTAAGAGAAAACAAGCGGGCCACTAGAATCCGCTAAAACCCGCCTAGGTTTTAGCGGATTCCAGGTTGGGCAACTGATCTCCTCGGCCCATAGAGAAATTGGGTTGAAAATGATAAAACCCGCCTAGGTTTTTGTTAGGATTTAGGTTATCTATTTCCTAAACAGATACAGATTAATTGCCGGAATATTATAACAGTTATAAACAATTAATCAAAACAACTGCAGAGGCTTTAGTAATTATACCTGATCGCTAATTCCTGCTGAAGAAGAGGTTGACCTTCCAGATTCCAATGCTGAAACCCTCTACTGAAAAGTCCAAGCAGCACTCCAGGAACCCGATTGCTAGATCGACCCGATCGAGACGAATCTCAATCTAAGATGTATGTGAGATTGTTTCAGGAAACTGATAGTGTTTCCTGAAACTAGAACTACAAACTAAAAGAGAGAGGAACTCAGGAAATCACCCTGGTATCTCTCTAAGAGTCGAAGGCAGTTGGTGTGGAATAATCTCTCCCAGAGACCCCTTTATATAGTGTTTAGAAAACCTAGGGAAAGGGTTCAAAACCCTAAAGGGCCGAATTAAAATGAAGGCGCGTTTTCTGGGCCTAACACGGTCCGTGTTGGACTCTAGAGAATCCAATTATTCGGCCCATGGACACCACGGACCGTGGTGTCTCAACACGGACCGTGTTGGGTCAACACGGTCCGTGTTGAGCCCAATTCGGTCCGTGTTGGGCTGATTTCTCACAGAATTCAGTTTCCAACTTTTCTAAACTTGATACAATATCATTTAGGTTACATACATTGTTCCAGGGCACTGACTTGTGTGACCCAGTAGGACCAAATAATATAGTTGTAATTAAACATATTTAATTACTAATTATAGAGGTCTCTAGCAAGACATATAATTACTATATTACTTTGGTTTAATCTCCGTGTATATCGAACATTGTCGGGACATTCCCAACAATCTCCCACTTGTCCCACAAGTGTTCGATTCCTTGAATTCCCTTGTCACTTACTGTCTCATGTTCGGATAAGGTAAGCTGATGTCATCCTTATGTAAGGTCCGAAACATTCCTCGATCTCCGAGTTTAGACTTTGAAAAACAGATGATCAACTGTTGATTCAACTGAGCTCGGCCAAGCATTTTCAGTCCAATCTCACCGAGTGGCCAAAAGACAACTGTCCCTAATAGGGAGGACAATGCCATCTTGTTCAGACACACATTCTCACATGATCCAACTGTAACCCAGACACCGCCTTTATAGCCTACTGTTACGAAAGGCGTTTGAAGCGCTCCAAAGTCACAGCAGACCATGTAGTCTATGTATTGAACTCAGGATTTAGGAATTTTGAGTAGTGAGAGCTCTTATGACATTCCTAACTTAAAGAGCTCCCACTGCGGGTCAGTTCGCTAGTTGTTCTCAACAGTACCCATGTGATTGATTTATGATGTCATCACATCACTATGATCATGAAACTTGATCATCACCTCAATCCTACATGCTAATTGTGTTAATATCATCACGGTCCCTATGTGATAATACAATCAGGAAACAGGTGGACGATCGGCCAAGATTAACGTCATCAAGTTCACTAATGGGGTTTTAGAAATTAGACCTCATCCAATTTCCCATTTTGAATTCGCTAATCCTTTTGGACATTCACATAATTCTAAACCAAAATTATGTAAAGTTTTGAATTTATTATTAATAAATGATGAATAAATAACTATTATAAACCATGAGCCATCTTATGTTCAAAATGTAACTTAATAACATCATTCAAGATGTCTAATTCCTATTGCATGAGTAAGACTCTCATACTTCGCTTGCGACAGGGGTTTAGTAAGCGGATCAGCGACGTTCTCATCCGTATGAACCTTGCACACATTAATATCACCTTCCTCGATGAACTTTCGAATGATGTGATACTTTGTGGACACATGCTTAGCTTTGTTGTGTGCTCTAGGTTCCTTTGCCTGAGCAATGGCCCCACTGTTGTCACAGTATAGGTCCACGCCTTCCGCAATACTAGGCACAACTTCAAGCTCCTTGATGAACTTCTTCACCCACATTGCCTCCTTCGCAGCCTTCGGATCTTTGCGATGTATTCTCGCCTCGATTGTAGAATCGTGATGTTGTTTTGCTTGGAACTTTTCCACCACGCCCACCATTTAAACAAAAGACGATTCAGATTGCTCGTAGTCATCCTTATCCGTCATGAAACCGCATCGTGTAACCTTTACACTCACCGCCTCTCACCTCCATAGATTAAGGACAACTCCTTAGTTCTATTTAGATACTTAAGTATGTTCTTCACAATACCCAGTGTTTCTCACTGTGGTTGGCTTGAAACTCGCCGCATACTTAAAGCAAAAGCTATATCTGGCCTTGTACATCTCATAACATACATTATAGACCCTACAGCCGAAGCATAAGGTATATTTTTCATCTTTTCCTGGTCTTCAGATGTCTGAGGACAATCTGTTTTACCAAGTGATGTGCCATGAAACATGGGAATGGATCCCTTCTTGGAGTTCTGCATGTTGAACCGATTCAACACCTTATCAATATAAGTTGTTTGATTTAATGCAATCAAACGCCTTGATATATCTCTATAGATCTTTACTCCAAGAATGTACTAGGCCTCACCGAGATCCTTCATTTGGAAATTTTTCCTAAGCCATGTCTTACAAGACTCCAGCATAGGAACGTCATTTCCAATGAGGAGTATATCATCCACATACAGAACTAGAAAGACTATTTTGCTCCCACTGAGTTTTCTAAAAACACAAGGCTCTTCTTGGTTTTTCAAGAAACCAAACTCTTTGATTACTTGATTAAACCTTCAGGTTGTGTCATATACACTTCCTCTTCCAGAATCCCATTCAAGAATGCAGTCTTGACGTCCATTTGCCATATTTCATAGTCATACCATGCAGCTATGGCAAGGAGTATCCTGATAGATTCAAAAGCCGCTCATCGGGGAAAAAGTCTCTTCATAGTCAATACCATGAATTTGAGTGAAACCTTTTGCCACCAGCCGTGCTTTGTAAACACTAGGTTTACCATCCATGTCGGTTTTCACTTTGAAGACCCATTTGTTTCTGATGGCTCTAGCGCCTTCAGGCAAGTCAACCAAGGTCCAAACCTTGTTTTCGTACATGGAGTCTATCTCAGATTTCATGGCTTCGAGCCATTTCTTGGAATCTGGGCTCGCTAAAGCTTGTTTGTAGGTCTCGGGCTCATCATATTCTATAAGGAATATGTTGATTTCCAGCGTCATGAGATAACCGTATCTCTCAGGAGGGTGAATGTCCCTACTGGACCTACAAAGGGGTATGTCCACATTCCCTACTTCTTCATCGACCTGTCCCCCGACTACCTGTTCATCATTCCTTTCTTGTTGAGGATCAACGGAGATTGGAATGCACGCAGTGGTGACGGGGTATGGGATAAGATTCGAAGTGGTTTGTGGCTCTTAAACTTCACCTAGTTCAATTTCTCTCCCACTCTTTCTCTTAGAGACAAACTCGTTCTCTAAGAAGAAAGCATTCCGAGACACAAACACTTTGTTCTCAGAACGGTTGTAGAAGTAATACCCTTTGGTTTCCTTAGGATAGTCGACAAAGAAAACCTTTTCAGATCTGGGTGCAAGCTTGCTGTCAGGTAAAACCTTAACATAGGCTTCACATCCCCAAATCTTTAGAAAAGACAAACTAGGAACTCTTCCTCTCCATATCTCATATGGTGTCTTTTCAGTAGCTTTAGTCGGAGTCCTATTTAGAATGAGCGATGCGGTTTCAAGAGCATGCCCCCAAAAGCTAAGTGGTAAATCTGACTCTGCCATCATTGATCGCACCATATCTAATAGGCGATTTCTCCTTTCAGATACACCATTGTGTTGTGGGGTTCCTGGAGGAGACAGCTGTGAGACAATCCCACAAGTTCTTAGATGGTTAATGAATTCTTGGCTCAAATATTCTCCACCTCGATTTGATCGAAGAGTTTTTATTGTTTTGCCAAGTTGATTCTATACTTCATTTTGGAATTCTTTGAACTTTTCAAAAGATTCAGATTTATGACGCATTAGGTAGATATACCCATATCTACTAAAGTCATCAGTAAAAGTAATGAAATAGTAGAATCCTCCTCTAGCATTAGTGCTCATTGGTCCGCATACATCAGTATGTATGAGCCCTAATAAGTCATTGGCCCGTTCACCAGTTCCAGTAACGGGTGACTTAGTCATTTTTCCCATCAGACATGCCTCATAAACTTCAAACTTTTCAAAGTTTAGGTTTTCCAGAATTCCTGTACTTTGCAGTTTCTGGATGCGATTCTGATTAATATGACCTAGCCTACAATGCCAAAGGTATGTTTCATTTGAGTCTTTTGTTTTAGCCTTTTTGGATTCGATGTGACAAATTTGTTTATCTAAATCTAATATGTAGAGGCCATTCATGCGAATACCCGCACCATAAAAGATTCCATTCTTTGTAAATGAAAAACGACCATTCGTAATATTAAAAGAATAACCTTCAATCTCAAGTACAACTACTGAAATTAAATTCTGACTAATAGCGGGAACAAAATAACAATTATTTAGTTCTAATATAAGTCCTGAAGGTAAAGATAAACTATAAGTTCCTACGAAGACAGCCGCAACTCTTTGCCCGTTTCCTGTGCGTAGGTTTACTTCATTCTTGCTGACTCGTCTACTTCTGCTTAGGCCCTGTACATTTCCACAAATGTGAGCTTCACAACCGGTATCTAATACCCATAAAGTAGAAACAGTAAGATTTATATCGATCACATCTATACCTGCTTTGACGACCTTTCCGGTCTTCAGATCATCTAAGTAGGTGGGGCAGTTTCTTTTCCAGTGTCCTTTGCCTTTACAGTAAAAGCACTCTTCATCTGGCTTAGGTCCTGCTTTAGGTTTGGCTGGGACAACAGTTTTGTTCTTGCCTTTCTTACTTGCAGGTCCCTTCTTGCTCTTGTTAGCCTTCTTGAATTTTCCTTTCCCCTTGCTGACCACTAGGACATTCGAGTTAACCTTATGGGCTATCTTAATGTCCCTCTCTGCCGTAACCAACATCGCATGAAGATCCATTAGAGACTTCTTATGCCCTTGCATGTTGTAATTCAGCTTGAAGGTGCTGAATCCTTCATGCAGTGAGCTAAGAAGAATGTCAGTAGCTAACTCTGGAGTGTAGGGGAACCCTAGTCGCTCCATGGACTCAAAAAGACCAATCATCATCAATACATGGGGCCCAACGGGCTTGCCAATCTCAAGACGGGTGCGAACAATTTGCTCATTGATCTGACATCTCTCAATTCGAGCGTGTTCTTGAAACATGCTTTTCAGTTGAGTGATTGTTTCATGTGCCTTTTTGTTTTCAAACTGTCTTTGAAGCTCAGGAGTCATAGTAGCCAACATGATACTGACTTGGACATCATCATCAGAATGACGCCACTTGTCTTTTCAACGAGTCGCATTTTCTTTGGGCTTGTTCTTCAAGGCTCTTTCTAGAACATATTCTTTCGCTTCCGCCCTAAGGACAATCCTCAGGTTTCGGTGCCAATCAAGGAAATTGGCCCCGGTGAGTTTCTCTTTTTCCAAAAGAGAACGGAGGTTGACTGTGTTATTGGTGGGTGTGTTAGACATCTTTGATTCTGACAAGACATAAAGGTTCAATTTTAGTTATTAATCATCAAAGAAATTAAACTAATTTTAACTTCAAATCAAAACAATTTATCAACTCTCACTTAGTGTTTTAATTTAACCAAGACCCACAAGACCTATGGGCTCAAGTGGACTTTGGCCCAACAAAACTCAATCCCATGTTATCTTTGGTGGATTATCTTATGATCGATCATTCAAAATGACTCTTGGCAAGAAATTTGTATCGAATACAATATTTCTCTTCCTCTGCTCTTGGCCCAAAACTATTTTGATAGCCAATTTGAATTGACCTAGCTCCCACCCTACTTATTAATGATGGACAAATAATTCGCTTTGGCTTTCTTTATTTATCCATCTAAGTGGTGTTTCGATAGGTTGAACAATAATTCAATCATGAGAGTAGGTTTTATTATCCTAAGCATGCAATTCTAGGTGAACTCTTTCGAAAAGCATAAAAGGCATAATAAAACATGCAATAACAAAATTAAAGCATAAATAAAACTCCTAGTATGGCCACCTAGACTTAATCAACTAATTTAACTAAGCCTTGATTGTCTTCAAGAAAACCTTCTTGGGTCATGCAACTTCATTGGATGGGCTCCCACTCGAATCACCACCTCTATTGCTGTTGGGCTCCCACTCAATTTGATGTCTCCAATTACAACCAATTTACAATTTGGACCTCACAATTGAGTCCTTACATGAATTAAAAATAAACTTAACTGAAATTTAAATTTAAAATTTAATTCAAAGACGGTACGCAGACCGTATTTCACCCAACCCGGTACGCAGACCGGTAAAACTGACTATCTATGGACATACTAGAAGAACATGCAAACATGTAATATTGCAATAAACACATGCTTTAAATAACAAATTATAAAGGCATATAAATAATTGCAATATAACACATAAGGAAATAAATACTAAATAAAATTTCCTAAAAGGTTTGCATGATTAATAAAGTAAACAAAATCCAAATTTTATCTTAGTTACCTAAACAGATTTAGGATTTTATACCTATACATACAAAATACTTGACTTTCCTAAAATCAAGGAGTCTAAAAGATACTATATCTTTCAAGATTATTGTAAGTTTCCTAAACTTTACAAAATAATAGATTTTATACCTATTATCTGATTTAGTAGTAATAGGATTTAATAATTAATTTCTAAAATTAATTACAAACCCTAAAATATACGAATTCACCAAAACTGCTGGCAACACGGTCCATGTTGATCCAACACGGTCCGTGTTGCTTCCCAGTTTCGGTTAATTTCGTGAATGAAAAACTTAAATAAAACTATTGTAACTTATCGAATTAAAAGATTTCATATCATAGTGTTATCTAATAACTCAATATGAATATTTTCCAGAATTTTAACAATTTCTAAAAGATTGTAAAATGTAGGGAATTAAACTTTTTAATTCTCCGTTTAAGAGGAAAATAAATAATAATAGTCCGATAAGTTTGAAAATCTAATTTTATAATTTTCCCATACAGTAGGTTCATCCAATATGCTATTGTAAAAATTTCAGATTTTTTTATCAAATTTCGAAAATTAGAATAAAATTCAGAAAAGTAAACAATTATACTTTTTTGTTAATCTGAAAATTAAAATAAAATTATTAAACGATTTCGAAAATTCACGAATAATGTATCCACAACAGAATGGTTATCCAGTAATCTACTGTAAAATTTTCAGAAAATTTGCAACTTTCTATAAATATACAAAATTCAGAGAAGCAACAAATTTATTTCTCTGAGATCTGAAAAACTAAATTAAAAAAATATAATTTGATCGGATAAATTAACGAAGAATTTTTTCCCTAAAAGTATGGTTATCCAGTAACCTACTGTAAACATTTCAGAAGTTTTATAAATTTCTACAAATTTATAAAATTCAGAGAATTAAACGAATTTTAATTCACTTCAGATCTGAAAATTTAATTAAACATCCATTTCAATTGGGAAAAATCTACAAAACTTATGGAAAGTCCAAAACACTTCTAGACACCTCTAGTAAAAGTTTCAGAAATTGTCGAGTTCGTTTGATATTTTATTTCGATTTTTCATATTTACCGTAAATAAACTAAATCAGAAAATTAATTCTACAAAATCCTATTTTGCGAATTTTGACCTATTTCATTTATTTCCTATTGTTTAACAATATTAAACCCTGGTATCTCTCTAAGAGTCGAAGGCAGTTGGTGTGGAATAATCTCTCCCAGAGACCCCTTTATATAGTGTTTAGAAAACCTAGGGAAAGGGTTCAAAACCCTAAAGGGCCGAATTAAAACGACGGCGCGTTTTCTGGGCCTAACACGGTCCGTGTTGAAACAACACGGTCTGTGTTGGACTCCAGAGAATCCAATTATTCGGCCCATGGACACCACGGACCGTGGTGTCTCAACACGGACCGTGTTGGGTCAACACGGTCCGTGTTGAGCCCAATTCGGTCCGTGTTGGGCTGATTTCTCACAGCATTCAGTTTCCAACTTTTCTAAACTTGATACAATATCATTTAGGTTACATACATTGTTCCAGGGAACTGACTTGTGTGACCCAATAGGACCAAATAATATAGTTGTAATTAAACATATTTAATTACTAATTATAGAGGTTTCTAGCAAGACATATAATTACTATATTACTTTGGTTTAATCTCCGTGTATATCGAACATTGTCGGGTCATTCCCAACAGTTTTATCATTTTCTGGCCCATTTCTCTCGAGACCCTCCTTGGATAAATATTGGACATGAATTAAATTATTTTCTTAAATTATTTTTGTGCAAGAAATCGAATACTTTAAATAATTAAATGAATTTGTAAAATGTTTAAAGAGTCACCAGCCGATTTAAGGAAATCGACAAACCATAAAATAAGAAAAGAAAAACTCTGGTCTACGAACCCCATTTCTGGATTGGGGGCTAAGGTTACGAGTTCGAGAGTTATAAGAACTCTTGAATCCGCCTGTTATAAAACAGACTCTACTAAAATTAATATTGAAAAAGAAAGAGAGCGGGGAGAAGTTTGATTAATTGCGGAATTATTATTCAAATCATGCAATATAAAATGCGGTTTTTACTTTACAAAAAAAGTACAAGTAAAGGAATTAAAGAATGGATTACGTGATGAAAAACCACAATAATAATGACAAAAGCAAATCTTGTTTGATGTGGGTTGCCCGAATGCGACGATTGAATTCCTTGACTTAAACCCGGTTATGACCTCGGATAGGATGATGAAGATATGGATGATTTGAGTGAATAGTATAGGAGTGGTATGGGGATTATGAGAGTGGTTATAATTATATTAGGAGATAAGAACGGATATAATGGAGGAAGTTTAAGAGAGTTTTGATAGGATGATGATGATAGTTGGTGAAATGAGGGAATAGTAAGTGTATTAGATGATAGTTGTTGGTTGGTATGAAGGTAAAATGGAGGGGGTATTTATAGGTGAGGGAGTGAGAGATTTGGAGGGAAACCAAGGTGAACATACCCCACCAATCATGCCCTCTAAGGATCAAAACCTAGGCGGGTTTTGGGAGGTCAAGGGCAAAGTCAAACATGTGGGCAAAGATCAAGGGATTGAATTGTATGCATGCAGATTTTGGCGCCAGACAGATTAAAACCTAGGCGGGTTTTGAATTAGCCATCACGCGGATCGGTGACGTGGAGCTAAACGACGACATGCGCTCTTTTATTCAAAACCTAGGCGGGTTTTGAGTTCTCTGGGCCGAGGCGCGCGTCTGGGCCTGCTTCTGTGTGGGCTTGTTCTCTCAGAATTAAAACCTAGTGGGGTTTTGAATTAAAACCCTGTGGGGTTTTGAATTAAAACCCAAGGGGGTTTTAAGCGAAAGTAGGCGGCATGTTGACTTCTCGGGCTCAAGCTGTTGACCTTTTGGGCCCAATGACCCACTTATCATTTGGCCCATATGGCTAGCTTATTTTGATGAGTCCGGATTATGCCGGTACAAATTCCGGTGTCTACAAAGAGCCCCCACTTTGATCGAGTCCGAATAGATCGAAGGTCAAAGTAGTCTGAGGATATGACTTTGGATTGCAAAGCCTGGGTTGATGCTTGGAAGCTGAGTCCTGCATCGCGGTTGCGGGCGGCATGCGCCTATTTGGGGATGATCTCGAGCAAGAATGATGCTCTACCTGACCGTTGATGAGTCGATGTTGATCTCGGGCGAGAATGACGCCTTACTTGTTATCGGACATTATACTGATGGTTCATGGAGTGTTCTAGTCTTTCCCAATGTCAGTTCCAGTCTTTCCCAGTGTCGGTTCCAGTCTTCCTCGGCGTCGACTCAAGTCTTTCCCGGTGTCGGTTCCAGTCTTTCACGGTGTCGGCTCCAGTCTTTCTCAGTGTCGGTTCCAGTCTTTCCCGGTGTCGGCTGCAGTCTTTCCCGGTGTCGGCTCCAATCTTTCTCGATGTCGGTTCCAGTCTTTCCTGGTGTCGATTCTAGTCTTTCCCGATGTCGATGTCAATGATTATTGGCATTTTCGATGTCGAAGGACTTCACCAGATGCGATGCTGATGGCCTTGGGGGTCGAGACTTCATCGGGCACGATGCCGATGGCTCGGAGATTGAGACTTCACCGGGCGCGATGCCGGTGGCTCAGGATTGGGACTGCATCGAAACTCTTCCGATGGCCCTGGGTGATGATGATGACAGCGACCTTTTCTGCGGTAGCTGGATGGTGATGGTCCCTTTGTCGGCGACCTGTGAGCTGGCGACTTTTTATGCGGCAGCTTGATGATGGTTGTCCCTTTTAGCGGCAACCTGGTGTTAGTGATGACTCCCTATACAGAAACAAAAGCAGAATGTCAGATCATTTTGAACAATGGCTGGAGATATAGAGAATTACCTGTCTGGCAGATTGACGACGATGCCCAACGGATTTTTCCGAGGTTGGTTGGATTTCTCCGAAGCAATTGGTGGTGCCCAACAAATTTTCCCGAGGCAGATCGGATTTTCCCGATGTTGATAGTGATGCCCAACGGATTTTCTCAAGGCGGATCGGATTTTCCCAATGTTGAAGATGCCCAACGGCTTTTCCCGAGGCGGATCAGATTTTCCCGATGTTGTTGGCTGTGCCCAACGGATTTTCCTTAGGCAGATCGGATTTTCCCGATGTTGAAGGTGGTGCCCAACGGATTTTCCTGATGTTGATGATGCCCAACGGCTTTTCCCGAGGCGGATAAGATTTTCCCAATGTTGACGACACTTATTGCTGCGATTGCGTCGAGCTTTGTCGGCGGCTCTGGATAATGGCAATTTGATGCTGAGGAACTTCACCAAAACTCTGTCGATGACCCTTATTTTCCTTAAATTTTGCTTCAGGCGCATAGGTGCCAAAATTTCACTATGGGGAATGGATTCTTGAATTTGCCTGGTCGTTGATCCGTATTAGTCAAGTGAAGATTTTGTCCTTCGTGTCGCACATGCGTCATTCGTGTCTGGATGATGATGCGTGACTTGACTGAATGCTAACTTGTCCAGCAAGAGGTGGATTAGAGATTGCTATAATCTTGCTCTCAAAGTCTCAATGACTAGAAACCATGTCGTCCGGTCTTATTGAGATAGTATATGGGCTTAAACAACCCCCAGTGTTGCGTTCTGGAGCAGGGATGTGGCACTTCCTTGCCTTTTTTTTTTCAGACATGCGGGTATGCATGCAACTTGTCTATTAAACTCTAAACTCTTATGGATTGATGCACTTATGCATGACTATTGACTTTATGCATGACCTCCTAATGCAATGTAATGACTAGAAGAATATGTACATGAATGGTATTTTATAATGCATGCGACTCAATATGCAGACAGCCCCCAATACCAAGACTAGAACAATGATTCCCTAAGTGTCAGAGCAACTCGACATATAATTTCAAGACAGGGCAGGATAGGTAAGGCTTATGACGAGGCCTGATGATGAAGGCGTTATCCTGGATGACTTGTCTGGTTCTCTTGCTTCCTTGGTTCATTGTGAAGAGCTTCTTTGCAGGTTATGTGATGGCTAGGGGTATCCCCAGTTCAAATGAACTCTCTCCTTGAGTCGGGTGTTGTTTGTAGTTAGCCATTGATGTGCCTGATTTCTTGTCCTTGATGGATGGGCCTCACTCAAATTTGCTGAGAACGGGCCTTGAAATATCAAATCTCGCACTTGCACTAGTGACCGAGTCAAAAAGCTTCGGTGGTATGGGAGGATGAAAAGGGTTTGAAAAAGAAAGGGTAAGTCTGATGATGGTCAGACGGGTTCATGGAGGTTCTTGGTTTAAAAAAGAGATGACGGTGGGTTTATGGTCGAATCTGGGTAAATCAGGATTGATAAACAACCATGTTTCGGCTAAGGCTAGACGGTTGGCAAGGGTGTAGTCACCTCATAGGAGAAGAGGTGATAGAATGGTCGAGATAGATTCGGGTCATAAGGAGAGAGGTGGTTGGCTATGTGAAGGTGATCCAAGTCTGACGAAAAGAAGGTTAGGAAATTATGATGGTGGGGACGTGAAAGAACTTCAAAATCTAGGGTTTACTCTCCTTTTGCCTAACCTGCCCTAACGGGTTTTCAGGCTAGCCACTCTTATTCTCTCTCTCTCCTTTTTCCTAACCTGCCCTGACGGGTTTTCAGGCTAACCTCTCTTATTATTTTTTTCCTCACAGACCAACATTTTGAGAACAAAGGATACTCCTTGAATTGTAGTGGCCTGGCCTCAAAGAGGTTCTCCTACGTATCCGATGTGGAATCAGGCGAATCGTAGTTCATGAGCGCAACTTTGATGGATAGTGCCTCCAGGAAGGCTTACCGGTTATGAAGGTTTGAGGGTTCATATACAGGTTATGAATGGATGAAAGGTTTGTGAAGGTTATAGAAGGCTGAGGTCTATGGATGATGCAGGTGAAGGCATAAGATGAGATTTTTTGAGATGTGCATGACTCTTATTTTGGCATTCTCTTTTCTTTGTTCTTTTCTAATCCCTTTTTTTCTTTCTTCCTTCTTCTCGTTTTCCTCTTTTTTTTTTAGCTATCTATCTCAGCTTTGCCTTTTTTCTTTTCACTTTTTTTTCTTTTTTTTTTCTTTTTTTTTATTTCTTCTTTTTTCGACTTTCTTCTCCAAGGGATTGACTCTTGTTCTTATTTTGACGATATTAGTCATAACACACCATTTGGCTTTGGGGTGGATATGGATTGGTCATGAGGAGAATGACCAGGTTGGTCAAGGCTAAGATTTTGCTTTTTAAATGGTGACTGTTATGAATAATGCAAAGAGGGATGATTTGGTGATGAGGGATTTGGGATGGAGATGTAGACGATAGATGTTGTGGGAGAATGGGAAGGTAACAGGTGACATAGATGCTGATGTGGGTGGTGAAGCGGTAGCCCCCTGTCTTAGGCACGTTTTGTTCAAGTTGTTGGTTTTGGAGTATATAGATGTCCACTTTCAAGAAACTAGTGGTTTAGGTCTTCTCTCCTTTTGCCCAGCCTGCTTGATGAATGCAGACTGGCTTCTCTCGTTTTTTTTCTTTCTCTCCTTTTTTCTCTCTTTTGTTTTTTAATAAACCCCGGATTCATAGGAGGACAAACTTGATAAAGAGAAGGGAATATGAGAAGATGATAAATGGATATGTTAGACTTGGATGTTAAGGCTAATGAGTGGGTGAAAGAGCTTTTTTAACTCAAGTTAAGAATGGAAGCGCGAGATTCTCAAAATCAAATAAATGCATCTTATTGAATTCAAAAGATAAGCATATCAAGGACCGATTCAATGCCACCCCTAATTGACTCTGAAAATAGGACGCCTGACATAATTGGGACCTTAGCCAACTTCAAAGTCCTCTTCGTGCAGTATTGCATTGCCTTATTGACTGCTCCTGTAGGCTTTCGGTGTTGCTTTTGGAAGAGGCAATTTGATGTATGCTAACTCACTAAGATCAGAGTATTGAGCTAGAATATATCATACAGTCACACACACACACTCACAGCTGGATGCTTGGATTCACAATAACTTATTGAAAGCAACAAGCTGGAATAGAAGACAACCCAACAACAGATTAAAAGGAAAGGCTTGCTTACAGTTGATACAGACACACCACAACTGCAATCAAGGGCAATGGACTCTCACACACATGCCTCTACAGACACACCAAAGCATGTATGATCAAGCTCAGCTTACACTTGCTGGATTTTGTCAATTTCCAGTGACAGGAACTGACTGAACCAAGATTGAGAGTTATAGGACACTCACAAACTTTCAGAGGTACTAAGACACTCGAGAATGCTATTGAATGAACTCTAAGATGCCTTCCATTGATAGAAAACTTCAGAATATAAAGGAAACTAGCAGTTTGATTAACAGGTACTTAAGCATAAGCATTCTGTCTAATCTCCCTGGACTATCTTAAACTACAAAGTTTGAAACAAATACAGCTGATTACACCCTAATGATCTCGAGTACATATTGTAAGAAAATAAAAGGGAAATACTAAACTAAGCTCTAATTAGACCAAATGCCAAAAGAGTGGCAAAATGGACCAATGAGAGGCTTTCCTCTCCTAAGGGGTAAAAATAAACTTATTGAGATAATTCCCGTGCCAACACTAACCTGGAAATGATCTTAACAGGTTAATATTATGCGGGAAAGACCAAAACAAACCCTAGAGACAGAAAATAGAACACATAGCCCCAGAACTGGGGTTCTGGAAAAACTGATAAAAACAACCCTGTTGGGATTGTCTGTTCTGGCTTGTGAATCTTGCTATGCCATGCTTGATCATGTTGGGACTTGGCTTGGACTTGAAAAGGACATGGCAAGGAACAAAAAACTCCTAACATTAGCTGATTCTTCCTCAATCAATTGATACAACATTGAGAAAGTCAGCTGCTTGGACTGTTGTTGCTGGGAATTGGAATTGATCTGGATGACCAATGCTGGTGGGCTGAGTGGCTGTGGATTCCAGGACTTACTTTACAAGGGTGTAGCAAGCCTGGATAGATGTTGTTGGTGGATAGATGGTTGCTAGTGAACATGCTGAATAGCTGGCTGACGGTGCTAGACTTTGGAAGCCTGCTGTTTCTGCTGGAAGGGCTTCCCTAGCTGCTGTGTTTGGTAAATCATCATGTTCTCCTCCTAGTGCTGCTGCTACTATTGCTGGTGAAGATCCCTTGGATGCCTCATTTGTTGATGAAGTTGTTGTTGCTGATTGTTCTCCATGATGGTCTCCATCATCCTCCCTAGGTTGAGGAAAGTTTGTCCTCAAACTTGGAAGGTCTTCATCTGCTGGATAGTATGGTCGAAGATCTGCTACATTGAATGTTGCTGAGCCTCCATACTCTTCAGATAGGTCCAATCTGTAGGCATTATCTCCAATTTTCTCAAGCACTTCAAAGGGGCCATCTGCTCTTGGTAGTAGCTTGCCTTTTCTCTTACTGAGGAACCTGTCCTTCATGAGGTGGATCCACACTAGATCTCCTTGCTGGAAAGTCACCTTCCTCTTGTGCTTGTTTGCTGCAGTAGACACGTGTTCAGTATATTTGCAAATTTTCTCCTTCACTTGCTGATGAAGCTCCTTAATTTGATATGCTCTTTTACCTGCTTCAAAACTAAATTTTTACCATAGACTACTTAGAATGGAGAGTAGCCTGTGGCCTTGGATGGTGCTTTGTTGTAAGAAAACTCAGCATCGGGCAATAAAGTATCCCATCCGGCTTTATTTTTGTGGATCAGTGCTCTCAATAGGACTCCAAGTGTTCTATTAGTAACCTCTTTCTGGCCATCAGTCTGTGGGTGGCAAGTGGTGCTATACTTGAGTTGGGTGCCCAATTTTTTCCATAACGTAACCCAAAAATGGCTCAAAAACTTGGTATCCCTTTCAGACACCATTGTTTTTGGGATTCCATGTAATTTGACAATCTCCTGGAAGAATAACTCAGCTACTCTTGTGGCATCAAAGGTGGTGTGGCATGGGATGAAATGTGCCATCTTTCAGAATCTATCAACCACCACCATGATTGAATCCTTCCCTCTCTGAGTTCTTGGCAAACCTACAATGAAATCAAGGCTGACATCTTCCCAAGGGCTGCTGGGAACTGGCAATGGTGTGTACAAGCCTTGAGGTAGGCTATGTGGCTTTGCTTATTGACAGACATGACACCTCTTCAATAGATGCTCCACATCTTTCCTCATCTTTGGCCAACTGTAGTGCTCTTTCAACATCAGCAATGTTTTCTCAACTCCAAAATGCCCTGCTAAACTTCCTCCATGGACTTCTAAAATCAACAACTCCCTGAAACTGCTCTTAGGGACACACAATCTACTTCCTTTGAACAAGTAACCCTGGTCTATGTGGTACAGACCGTGGGGTTGTTGCTGGAATTTCTGGTACACCTATTTAAAGTCTCCATCCTCCTGATACAAAGCTTTTAAATGCTCAAATCCAACAATTCAAGAATCAAGTATATGAAGCAACAAATACCTTCTACTCAATGCATCTGCTCCCTCATTTAGCACTCCTGATTTGTGGTGGATCATGAAGTGGAACTGCTGCATGTACTCGACCCAAGCAGCATGCCTGGTGTTGAGCTTATGCTGCCCTTGAATGAACGTCAAGGCCACATGATCACTGTGTAAGATGAATTCTGCTCCAACTAGGTAGTGCCTCTAGTGATGAAGAGCTCTAATGATGGCATAGAACTCTTTGTCATAGGTGCTGTATTTCTTCCTGGCATCATTTAACTTCTCACTGAAATAGGCAAATGGTTTGCCCTCGTGGGTCAATACTGCTCCTATGCCAACTCCTGAAGCATCACATTCTACCTCAAAAACCTTGCTGAAGCTGGGTAGTGCTAGGACTAGTGCTGAAGTGAGCCTTTCCTTGATGTCTTCAAAGGCTTTCTAGGCTGCTGCTGTCCAAATAAAGGACTTCCATTTCACTATTTCAGTCATTGGTGCCAAAATGGTGCTGAAATTCTTGACAAATCTTCTGTAAAATGAAGCCAAGCCATGAAAGCTCTTGACTTGATGAATAGAAGTGGGCACAGGCCACTCCCTTATTGCTTGAATCTTCTCATCATCAACCTGAATATCTGCTGCTGTAGTAATGTACCCCAAGAAGTTCACTTGGGATGTAAAGAAGTGACACTTCTTGAGATTTCCAAACAACTCCTCCCGCTCAGAATAGTTAAAACCTCCTGCAAATGCTGGACATGCTCTTGCTCAGACCTTCTATAGGCAAGAATATCATCAAAGTATACCACAACACTTTTGCCTATGAGTGGCTTAAGGACCTGGTTCATAAGTCTCATGAATGTGGATGGGGCATTAGTCAGGCCAAAAGGCATGACCAACCATTCAAACAGACCTCCCTTGGTCTTAAATGCTGTTTTCCACTCATCTCCCTCATAGATCCTTATCTGGTAGTATCCACTCCTCAAATCAATCTTAGAAAAGACTGCTGACCCATGTAACTCATCCAACATGTCTTCAAGTCTAGGTATAGGGTACCTATACTTGATTATAATCTTGTTAATACCCTACAATCAATACACATTCTTTGGCTTCCATCTTTCTTAGGCACTAACAAAGCTGGGACTGCACATGGACTCAAACTCTCCCTAATCATTCCCTTCTCCAATAATTCATCCACCTGCATCTGTATCTCATTGGTATCTGCTGGTGTCATCCTATAAGCTGGCTTATTAGGCAACACTGATCCAGACACTAAGTAAATTTTGTGCTGGATATCTCTTTTAGGTGGAAAACCAGGTGGCATTTCATCAGGAAATACATGCTGAAACTGTTGGAGTAATGGTAGGAATAAAGGGTTGTCATTTTGTGGTGCTGAGGGTTCTTCAAGGTCTGAAAGGATCAAGTATTTTTGTGTGCTAAACTCATGTTGATCAGATAAAAGCAACACATCAAGACTAGGTTCAAGACACTGGGTTTTGGCTTTTTCGGTTAACTGTGAGGGTTTCATGGAGATAAGGACAATCTTTCTGTGGTTTTGGGTCAGGGTGTAGGTATTAGCTCTTCCACAGTGGTTTACTGATCTGTCATACAACCAAGGTCGACCCAAAAGCAAATGACATCACACCAGACCTCATCTTTGTATGATTGACCAATTGAAAAAGCAACAAGACACCTAGTAGAAACTTTGATACCTTTGCCTGAACTGAGCCACTGGATGGTGTATGGAGCTGGGTGGGGCTTGATTGCCAGGCTTAGCTTCTTCACCATGGTGCTAGAAGCTGCATTGGTACAGCTCCCACTGTCTACTATTACTGAGCATACCTTCCCTCCAATAGTGCACCTTGTATGAAAGATATTCTCCGCTCTTCTGCTTCCTCTACTGCTGAGCTGCTCAAAACTCTTCTGATTACAAGCATTTCTCCCTCATCTGGACCTTCTTCTATAATCTCATCATCATAGATAGGGTCATGTTCATGCTCTTCATACTCCTGTTCTTCTCCCTGCACATGTTCAAGATCAACAAATAAAGCTACCTGGTACTCAGCAAGAGTAACCATTCTCTTATTTGGACATTCTGAGGCAATGTGCCCTAGTCCTTGACACCTGAAACATCTTCTTTCTGAATAAGGTTTGCTGATAGGGGCTGGGGTTCTTTGTGGGGGATTTTGTGGCTGATTTTGTGGGGGTCTTGAAATTGGATTTCTGGCCTGAGGTGGCGATGGGGGTGGATAGGCTCTTTGTAGGGGATTGTAAGGTTTGTAGGGATTTGGTTTGGCTGGTGCATAGGGCTTGGCAGGATATCTGCTGCTGCTGTAGTCCTTTGCTCTAGACTTCTTCTGCTGTTCCACTTTGTGAGCCAAAGAGCTTAGCTCATCAAGGGAATCATAGACCTGCAACTCTACAACATTCATGATCCCTTCATTTAGGCCTGCAAGGTACCTGATATAGGTTTGTACCTCATTCTCCTGCATATTGCACTTCCAAAACAAATGCTCAAACTCCTTGGTATATTCTTCTACTGACTTGCTTCCCTGCACAAAATGCTGCAACTTGTTGTAGTTCTCCTTCATGTAGTTATCTAGAAGGAACTTCTCCTTCAGCTTCTGCCTCATCTCAATCCAGGTACTCACTCTGGCTTCCCCAATCTCCATTCTCCTTCTCTGCAGATTAGTCCACCAAGTAGAAGCATATTTTTTTAATTTTAAGGCTACTAATTTCACCTTGTTTTCTTCAGAAACCTCCTTCAAATCAAAGACTCTTTCCACTATCTGTAACCAATCTAGGAAAACATCAGAGTCTAGTTCACCTGCATACTCAGGTATATCAATCTTGAAATGAAGTTTCTCAACCCTCCTATCTTCCCTGCTTACCTCTCTTTCACTTTCACTATTTTCCTCAGGCTCACTGACTCTAGGTGATCTTATTATCCTTCTCCTTCTCCTGGGTTTAGGTCTAGGACCTCGACCTCCTCTCCTTGTCCTACTGAAAGGATTCTCACCTTCTCCTTCCTCCATCTCATCATCAGTCTCCTTATTCAACTCATGTCTATGCAATCTCATGTAATAAGTCAACTGCTCACTCAAGAACTTCATCTTCTGTTCTACTTCTTTCTTCTCTTTCAGAGTTTATTCTTAGACTTCCTGTGGTGTTTTACTAGTTCCGGCCATTCTAACTAAAACAAGCAAACACACTCCAAGAAAGAACACAATGCTCTGATACCAAGATGATGTATGCTAACTCACTAAGATCAAAATATTGAGCTAGAATATATCATACAGTCACACACACACGCTCACAACTGGATGCTTCGATTCACAATAACTGATTGAAAACAACAAGCTGGAATAGAAGACAATCCAACAACATATTAAAAGGATAGGCTTGCTTACAGTTGATACAGACACACCACAACTACAATCAAGAGCAATGGACTCTCACACACATGCCTCTACAGACACACCAAAGCATGGATGATCAAGCATAGCTTACACTTGCTGGATTTTGCCAATTTCCAGTGACAGGAACTGATTGAACCAAGATTGAGAGTTATTGGACACTCACAAACATTCAGAGGTACTAAGACACTCGAGAATGCTATTGAATGAACACTGAGATGCCTTTCATTGATAGAAAACTTCATAATATAAAGGAAACTAGCAGTTTGATTAACAGGTGCTTAAGCATAAGCATTCTGTCTAATCTCCCTGGACTATCTTAAACTACAAAGTTTGAAACAAATACAGCTGATTACACCCTAATGATCTCGAGTACATATTGTAAGAAAATAAAAGGGAAATACTAAACTAAGCTCTGATTGGACCAAATGCCAAAAGAGTGGCAAAATGGACCAATGAGAGGCTTTCCTCTCCTAAGGGGTAAAAATAAACTTACTAAGATAATTCCCGCGCCAACACTAATCTGGAAATGATCTTAACAGGTTAATATTATGCTGGAAAGACCAAAACAACCCCTAGAGACAGAAAACAGAACACATAGCCCCAGAACTGGGGTTCTGGAAAAACTGATAAAAACAACCCTGCTGGGATTGTCTGTTCTCGCTTCTGAATCTTGCTATGCCATGCTTGATCATGTTGGGACTTGGCTTGGACTTGAAAAGGACATGGCAAGGAACAAAAAACTCCTAGGAAACATTAGCTGATTCTTCCTCAATCAATTGATACAACATTGAGAAAGTCAACTACTTGGACTGTTGTTACTGGGAACTGGAATTGATCTGGATGACCAATGCTCGTGGGCTGAGTGGCTGTGGATGCCAGGACTTGCTTTACAAGGTGTAGCAAGCCTGGATGGATGTTGTTGGTGGATAGATGGTTGCTAGTGAACATGCTGAATAACTAGCTGACTGTGCTAGACTTTGGAAGCCTGTTGTTTCTGCTGGAAGGGCTTCCCTAGCTGCTGTGTTTGGTAAATCAACATGTTCTCCTCCTAGTGCTGCTGTTGCTATTGCTGGTGAAGATCCCTTGGATGCCTCCTTTGCTGATGAAGCTGCTGTTGCTGATTGTTCTCCATGATGGTCTCAATCACAATTTCCCTAACCGGATTATACCCTCAATCTTATTCTTCAAGGTCCAGCACTTCTCGGTGTCATGTCCCTTACATCTGTGATAGTTGCAGAATGCATTGTCGTCCCGGCTTGGGTACTTCATTTCTGGCTCTGGTCTTGGTAAAGGCAACTCAATCAGGTTTTTCCTTAAGAAATGAGCCAAAGCATCGACATAAGTTGTGTCGAGTGGGGTGTGATGGTCGTACTTTGGTTGGATTCCTAACTGAATTACATTAGTCTCAGCGCTCTTAGAAAGGTTTCTAGGTGAACCAGTGGCCCTTCTATTAGGACTTGAACTCCTCCACCCTTGGGCAACGACCTTCTCATTGTTCATGGTTTCAAGTTGGACACAAAGGTCCTTCAAGTAATCGAAGTCTTTGATTAAATGGTATCCCAAGTGTCGAGCCAGGCTACTCTTGACTCCCTACTTGAATGTAGTCAGTTGCAGGCGCAAAGGTATGGTCTCATTGATGTGAGACAGCTTGGTGTGCCAACCTTCGAAATAGTCCAGGAAAGACTCATCTTCCCTTTGCTTCATGGTAGTTAGGTCAGCTACAGTGGCCTGCTTTTTCTGGATGCGGCTATAGTGATTGATAAAGGCCTTAAACAGCTCGCTCCAATCAGCCTTGACTTGAGGTGACAGGGCATGGTACCATACTTTGGCTTCTCCATCTAGAGTGGATGGGAAGACTGTAGAGCATAAGTCAACATCAATCTTGTCGAGAGGTGCCAATCGCATGAACTCCTCAACGTGGTGAGTAGGATTCTCAGATGGCTTGAATTTAATGATAGGCACCTCAATCTTATCAGCGACCTTGAGGCTAGGCTGAACAGGCAAGGGTACTTCCATGTATCTGTCGGCGAAGGCCGGCACGACGCTCATTGCTTTGGTGAGGCTTTCTAACTTTTGTTCGAGGGCCTTGACAGCAGGGTCCCTTGTAGCATTACCCTTTGTTTCGGATGATTCTAGTCCTCCAGAATCGGTTGATATTTTGATGAGTTCAGGTTCATACTCGTATCCGTGGGCCTATTCATCATTCTCTTCAGTATTCAGTCCCAACTTGGCATTAATCTTGGTGATGGCTTGCAAAATACCATCCATTACTTGTTATTGCTCATGGAGCCTCTTCTCAATCTTTTGTTCCTGTTCAAAGGAATTTGCAAAGACTAAGCCTTGCATCTTAGTGAAAAGATCCTCCAGCTATTTCGAGATGTTGGTTTCGCGCAAGCGTGGATCCTCGAATCGCTCTTAGCCATAATTCGAGCTCTGGGTTGAACGATAGATGGATCGCAGCTTGGATTTAAAACCAACCAGTCGGTATGTTGATTTCTGATGCGGGCGCGGAGTCGACCTCCTATCGTACTTGTATGAAAATTTGTTAGTGACTCAATAATTATTCTGACACTTACTACCCGATGCATGCATGTCCTACAAGACCTATATGAGACCCTAACAGATTCGACACCTTCATGCTGACCAAAAGATGACTCACCCGCTTCTTGGGAGTGCATGGCTTAACTCTACATGGACTTAACAACAGAACATTATAAAGGGCCGAATAAAGTTAAACATAGTGAGCGAGTCATAAGTTGACAGGCTTTAGTCAGTGTTTTCTCAATTCGGATGGGCCCAATCCACAAGCTTACCGTTTTAAGAAGAATCCGTGACTTGGCCCAACAACTCAGACAGCTCAAACCATATTGGCTATTATGGGGACTAGGATAATGCTTAACAAGACTGACGACCCGTTTTTTTCTTTTTTTATACTCTTTTTTTTTTACTCGAGGAAAATGGATATTGTAAAGGACTGGATAAAGTCAACAATAAGCGAGTCATAATTAATTTATGGGCTAAATTGGCAAATCCTATATGGTTGGGCCTAACAACGGGCCGACCATAAATATGATGGATTTGCTAATTAAACCAATGAATTAATTTACTCAAGCCTAGTGACTATTATGCAACCTAAGACACTATCCATTAACTTTGTTGGACTTTTAATATATTTTTTTTTGGGATCTTTGTCAAGAGAATTTCATAAACGGCCATATAATATCGTCAAAGGTGAGTCAATTTTTATTTATTGATTAATATAATCGACTTTCAAACATAAATGGGCCCTTCTACTTGGGCTAACCATAATGCCTTTGTGTAGACATCGGAATTTGCACCGATATAATCCCGGCTTATCGAAAGTGTGAAAAAAACATCAAGGGCCGGATGCATCATTGGGCCAATGTAGCAAACAATGCAAACAAATCAAAACCATGTCGGCCCACTGCCAGAGACAAAACCCGCTCGGGTTTTAAACGAAGGAAACGGCCCAGAACCAGGACAACCCAAGGCGCGCCCCAGCCTAGACACTTCAAAACCCGCGCGGGTTATATACTGGCCAAAGCGTGTCGTTTTACTCCGTCCACGTCAGCGATCTGTGTGTGGGAATTATAAAACCCGCGTGGGGTTTATCTTCCAGAATCCGGCGACAAAAATCTTGATCACCCCCATGATATTAGCCCATGTGCATTTGACTCTCCCCTTGACTTCTGATAACCCGCGCGGGTTATCTTATTACATGGGGATGGAGGGCATGATCCAAGGGATGTGTTCCTCCATTTCCATCCTAAACACTACCCTCCTTCACTTATAAATACCCCCTCCATCTCATTCATTTTCACCAACTAATACCATCATTATCACCTAAACTCTCTTAACATTCCATCATCCATATTCATTCTGTAATCCTCTTCTAATAACTTTTGTCATATCCATATTCACCCTCATACAATTATTCTAAACCACTTGCACCCTTCTGTTCGAGTCCCAAGCCAAGGCAAAGTCACGAAATTCAACCGGCGCATTCGGGCTCCCAAGTCAAAGAGGTTCGCTTCGCGCTCCTTTTCGTTATTGTTATTTTAATCATGTAATTTGTATTTCATTTTACATTATATGTGCATATTTTGTAAACCAAAAACCCCTTCTTTATATTACATGATTAAGAATATAAACTTGCGAAAGTAATTAAACTTCTCCCCGCTCTTTTTCATTTTAATGTCGATTTTAGTAGAGTCTGTTTTCTAAAAAGGCGAATTCGAGAATTCTTATCATTCTCGAATTCGTACCCTTACCCCCGGACATAGAATCAAGTTTCGTAGACCGGAGTTACTTTTATATTTATGGTTTGTCGATTTCCTAAAATCGGCTGACGACTCTTTATCATTTTTATAAATTCTTTTAGTTATTTAAAGTAAACGATAATTGCACAAAAATCATCATAAATATTTTTAGTCCTACCTTTTATTAATCTAAGGCCAACTAAGAGAAAACGGGCCAGAAGATTAATAAAACCCGCACGGGTTTTATTAATTTTCACCCATTTTCTCTGGACCGAAGCTGCACAGGGCCGGCCAATGGCACCATAAAACCCGCGCGGGTTTAATGGTTCCATGACGTCCTCGTGCCCGGATAAAATAATGGGTCGGTACTAAATTTATTAATAAATTTTTTAGTGTAATTTCGGATATTTTAATAATATAAAAGAATTTGTAAAATAAAGTTTTCATCACTCCGAAAATGAATTTCATAAAACAAAAATATCCTTATTTAAGGATTAAGCAACCTTAGTCGGCTCCCGATCACTTAAGTAGCGCATCACGGGAAAAGCGATCGCTTTTTCCCGGGGTCCTATAGATTGGCGACTCCACTGGGGACTTAAACTTAAAAAGAGGGTAAAACTTGAAAAAATCGAATTAAATTGAAAATGTAAAAGGGAGAAGTTGATTATTTTCGTGATTTTATAATTCTTTTTAGGCATCCTTTGCATACCGGGCCACTAATCACGTCTTTTGACACGTTAGCACAAAGGCGACGATTAATTTATACCTAGGTGATTCCCTTTAGAGCGGGCAAGCCACTACTTGTGGGATGCACCCTACATCGCCAAGCATTTGGTCCCCTCTCTCCCCGCGTTCCACTCAAAGGGCTTCCTTGAAGTTCTTTGAGCAATACCTCACACTCCGTACCTAAGGGTATGGAGCATGGAGATGAAAACGTGCGGTAGGCCATGTAATCAACCCATAGAAAAATCCATGGACATAGAACCTTGGTTTAGGGTATCCCCTCATATTGTATGCTATGTGCTATGTGTACCCCTTCCCTTTCTTTCCTCTTTTGTTTTGGAGTCGACCTTAGATTAGAGGTTTCGTTCTAGTCCATATAAAATTCATTGGGTTGAGAAAATGATTATTTATTAATTACAATAATTAACCCCGAAAGGTATCATGGTTAGCCCAAGTGGAAGGACTCATTTATGCTTGAAGGGTGATTATTTTAATTAATAAATAAAAATCAACTCGCCTTTGATGATATTATATGGCCCTTTACAAAATTCTCCTAACGAAGGTCCAAAAATTAATTAAAAGTCCAACAAAATTAATGGATAGCGTTTTAGATTGCATAATAGTCACAAAGCTTGAGAATGTTAATTTGTTGATTTAATTAATAAATCCACCGCATTTATGGTCGGCCCGTTGTTAGGCCCAACCATATTGGATTTATTGATTAAACCCGTAAATTAATTATGACTCGCATATTGTTGACTTTATTCAATCCTTTACAATATCCATTTTCCCCGATAAAAATTAAAAAAAATTAAAAAAATAAAGCGATAATATAAGAAGAGGTAAAAAAAAGGGTCGTCTGTCTTGTTGAATATTATTCTAGTCCGCATAATAGTCAATATGGCTTGAGCTATCTGAATTGTTGGGCCAAGTTACGGATTCTCCTTAAAACGGTCGGTCGTGGTTTGGGCCCATCCGAATTGAGAAACACTGACTTGAACCTATCAATTTATACCCTGCTCGCTATGTTTGGCTTTGTGCGGCCCTTTATAATGTTCTCTCCATAGGTCCATATAGAGTTAGATCATGCACTTCCAAAAGTGGATGAGTCCCTTGTGTCAGCATATATGTGTCGAGTCAATTAGGATCATATAGGTCTCTTAGGGCATGCATGCATCGGGTAGTATGTGTCAGAGTATGTCATCGAGTGTTCTAACTTTGAATTTCCATGCAGGCATCATTGGTGATCGACTCCGAGCCCGCATTCGAGATCTGCGAACTGGTCGTTTGATTCCAAACCCGCATTACGATCCATCTGCAACTAGTGAGTGCATCATGTCTGGAGAACAATTCCAAGAGATCCCGATCCAAAGCACCGAAGCTAACATCACGAAGCATTTGGACGAGCTCTACACTAAAATGCAGGGTCTTGTATTCGCTAATACTCTAGAGCAGGAGCTGAAGATGAGCAAAAGGCTAAATGAACAACAACAGGTGATGGATGGCATGCTGCGAGCCATCACTAAGATCAATACCAAGTTAGGGCTGGATGCTGAAGAAGATGACGAGGAAATTCATGGGTACGAATCTGAGCCTGAAATCATCAAGACATCCTCAGATTCTGGAGGAATAGGGATATCTAAGGCTAAGGTTAACACGCCTGAAGTATCAAAACCTACAAGGGACCCCGCTGTTAAGGCCGTTGAGCAGAACTTAGAAAGCCTCACCAAAGGAATGAGCTCTGTGCCGACCTTTGCTAACAAATACTTGGAGGTTCCATTGCCTGTTCAACCAACTTTAAAGATAGCCGACAAAGTTGAAGTGCCAAATATTAGGTTCAAACCCTTTGAGAATCCTATTCATCATGTTGAGGAGTTCATGAGGCTGGCACCTTTAAACCGAATTGATGTTGACTTATACTCTACCGTCTTCCCATCCACCCTAGATGGAGAAGCAAAGGTATGGTATCACGCGCTGTCACCCCAAATCAAAGCCAACTGGACTGAATTGTTCAAAGCTTTCATCCACCATTACACACGCATCTAAAAGAAACAAGCTACGGTGAATGACCTAACTGCCATGAACCAGCGGGATGATGAGTCTTTTATGGATTACTTTGAGAGATGACATACAAAATGTCCCACATCAATGAGTCAATCCCTCTCCCCGTGCAGTTATCTACCTTTAAACAAGGACTCAAGAGCAGCCTATCCAAGCACTTGGGGTATCATGTCGTCAAAGATTTTGATTACTTTAAGGACATCTGTGTCCAATTAGAGGCTATGCACAATGATAAGACCACTTTGGCTGGATGGAAAGGGTCCAGCTCCAACAGGAGGGCTACTAGTGCATCTAGCCACCCTCCTAAAATTATGGAGACTAACTCTATCCAGCGCAAGGGACCTTATGTACCAAAGTACGAAACCTATACACCATTGGATGTCCCTTACTCTCAAGCCCTCGACCATCTAGTCAAGAAGGGTATCCTGGTTTTGCCCCTACCAAAAGAAGAGCCAGAAATCAAAGGCAGAAACTAGGATGCCAACCAATTTTTCCGCTATCACCGTTGCCGAGGGTATGACACTGAGAAATGTTGGACTTTAAGGAACAAGATAGAAGATATGATAAGAGCAGGGACACTGCCAATGCCAAAAGCTGCCAAGAAACCAAACAATCAAAGTAATCCTATGCCAGAGCATGCAAATGCTATTTTCTGTAGGGATTTCAGCTTCGACCCCTCCGCTTAGATTGTAGAAACAGGTCAACTTGTCCCCGAAATAATTGGATTCCCTAAAGGTCTATTCGTCCATGGTATTTGGGACAGTGATGAGGATGACGAGCACGAGCACTCCGAGACAGAATGGACAAAGAAAGATGAACCAGATGATGTAACATTTCTCACTCAGTCCGGCCGCCACAACAATAACCATAGGAACACCACCATCCCAGTGACTGTTCCTAACCCTACACCAACAACTGGCAGTGACAATCAGATTCCTCCTGAAGATCCTCTCCTCACACAACTTAAGAAGACAAGAGCAGAAGTCACTATCTGGCAGCTGATATGTGCATCACAAGCACATAGGCAAAGGATGTTAGATGCTCTTACTACACTAATAGTATCTCCCACAACAACTCCTGAATCCTTGGTTGCTCATGTGACCCCTCGACAAGAGATGATTACTTTCGGAATTGAGGATCTACCTCAAGGAGGAGCATCTCACAACAAAGCCCTATACCTCTCAGTGCAATGCTCCAACGAAACTATCCCACTGGTTCTGGTTGACAATGGCTCAGTTGTAAATGTATGCCCTTGGAGGACGAAAGAGAAGTTGGGAGTGCAACAACAACACTTGGCTCAAAACGGTGTACAACTCAAGGCTTATGACAATTCACCCCGGAGATCAGTTGGATATATAGTGTTGCCCCTTACTACTGGCAACGTCACTCGGATTGTGGAATTCGTGGTGCTAGATATTCCAGCCTCTTTCAATTTGCTACTAGGGAGGCCATGGCTTCACGAGTGTAATGCTATAGCATCCACCCTACATCAGAAGGTGAAAATGTTGGTTCAAGGTCAGGTGATTACCATCTCGGGAGAGTCTGTCAATGCTGTTTTCACTCCTAAACAGTCAATTCTCGAAGTGGAGCACAACTCAATGGACAAAGAACTCCACAACTTTAAGCTTGTGGCAATGATGAGCCAGGATGAAACACCTTTCGACTTCGATCCCTACTCAAATCCCAAGGTACATGCTATCCTTAAGAGACAAGGATATTTCCCCGGGATGCCACTGGGAAAGAATCCGAAGAACAAAATTCCTCTTGTGTTCGAGACCTTTAAGCAGAAGGAAAGGTTTGGCTTAGGCTATAAACCAACTGAGAAGGAGGTCAGGCTCGCAAAGATGGCTATCGTTGAGCAGAAGAGAATGGACAATCCTCCAACTTTATTCCAGATGAAGCCCTATCCACTTACTCTGAATGGGCAATTTGTTAGGGAAGGTGAACGACTTCCCCTATTATGGTTTCTGAGCCATTCTATCTAAAGAACAAAGGAATTCAAATCGCTGGGCTAGAAGTCTTCGATGATTGCTCCATTAATATGGCTACTGTGTTTGTTCCAGCTCGGGACAAACAGCCTCCATTAGAATGGACTCATCTTGCTGGGAGCAACATTTTTGTCATGCTGTTTGGATAATAAGCTATCCCAGAGAAGTCTGAAGTTGATGCTGTTATTGCTGCTCTGTCTAACCCAAGCTTCGATCCAAGTCTCATGATCTCTGAAGGTGAAGAAGCTAAGGCGATCTCGTGGGTCGATGCTGAGAAGAATAATTTTGCTTTATCTGTAGGAGAGTCTGTTCCTAAGGACATAGGGTCAGGTCTTAAGGGTTTAGAGTCAAGTGAGTCTGGTCTTGAGTCTGCTGGCGATGTATTCCTTTCTGCATTCAATAAGATAAACCTTTCTGCTTACTCTGATTCTTATTTCCCCTCTTCCCTGAACCGCCAATAATAATCTGGAATTTAATGAATCCTTAAAAGAATTTTCTATTGAACATGAGCATAAAATGGCGGTATTGGAAGACACTATCACCATAAATGTGGGCACGGAAGAACAACCTCGGGAGTTTAAGTTAGATAGCTCACTTATAGCAGAAGAACGGGTAACATTCACGGAGCTTCTTAAGGAGTTTATAGGTGTATTCGCATGGTCCTACGAGGACATGCTTGGGATTGATAGGGAAATTGCGGAGCATACCATACCTTTGCTTCCTAATGCAAAGCGAGTTCGAAAAAAGGCTAGGAGGATCCAGCCTGAATGGACTAAGAAGATTGAAGAAGAAGTGATCAAGCAGCTTTACGCTAAGTTCATCGAAGCGGTCCAATACCCCGAATGGATTGCTAACATTGTCCCAGTACCCATGAAAGATGGGAAAGTACGCATGTGTGTGGACTTTCGAGACCTCAACAAAGCTAGTCCCAAGGATAGTTTCCTCTTACCTCACATCGATGTATTAGTGGATAACACTTGCGGGCATGAGCTCCTGTCCTTTATGGATGGATATGCCGGTTACAACCAAATCAAAATAGCAGAAGAAGACATGGAGAAAACGTCATTCACCACACTATGGGGAACATATTGTTATGTAGTTATGCCTTTCGGTCTCAAAAATGCCGGAGCGACATATCAAAGAACTGCCAACACCCTACTTCATGACATGATGCACATAGAGGTAGAAATTTATGTGGATGACATGATTGTTAAATCCAAAACAAGAGAAGAGCATATTCCTAACATCCACAAGTTCTTTCTGTGACTTCGCACATATAAGATGTGGCTTAATCCAGCAAAGTACACTTTTGGTGTTACCTCTGGGAAGTTGCAAGGTTATGTGGTTAGTCAACGGGGCATTGAACTTGACCCTTCAAAGATAAAAGCTACCTAAGAGTTGCAGCCGCCTAAGACGAAAAAAGAGATAAGAGCCTTCTTAGGACGAGTTCAATACATCAGCAGGTTCATCTCAAAGCTCACTATGACGTGTGAACCTTTGTTCAAGAAACTAAAGAAAGGAAGCAAGATAGAATGGGACGATCAATGCCAAGCGGCCTTTGACAAAATCAAGGAGTATTGGCAACATCCTCCAGTCCTCATGCCGCCAGTACCAGATGAGCCTCTACTCCTTTACCTTACCGTGACTAGCTCCACAATGGGGGCTATGCTAGCTTAGAGGTTAAAGGTCAGGAGAGCGACATCTACTACTTGAGTAAGAAATTCTTGGACTATGAAAGTCGATATGCAGACATAGAGAAAATGGCTCTTGCACTAGTGTGGGCCACCAAGAAGTTAAGACATTACATGCTTTCACATACAGTATACGTCATAGCTGAGAATAATCCCATCAAGTTTATCATGGAGCAACCTACCATCAACAACCGCATTGCTCGATGGGTGGTCATGTTTCCAGAGTTCAATCTTCTGTACTTACCCCAGAAATCCATCAAAGGACGGGTTGTTTCAGATTTCCTCGCTGCCTCACCATCACAGGAACCTCCAAGCACTCACTTGGAATTCCCAGATGAAGATGTATTTTTCACTGACGAAATAACATGGGAAATATATTTCGACGGAGCTTCTAACCAAATGGGTTGCGGATTGGGAGTTTTATTAATCTCTCCAGAAGGAGCACACGTCCCAGTATCTGTAAAATTAGACTTTGATGCTACGAACAATGTTGCAGAATATGAAGCATGTATCAAGGGTTTGCAAGCGGCCTTGGCTTTAGGCATACGCCATGTAAAAGTTTTTAGAGATTCTAGCCTCATCATTAATCAAGCTAAAAATACATGGAAGGTCCGGAATGAATGTCTTATGGCATATCAAAATAGGATCTTGGGACTTGCTGACCAATTCGAGCAAATCAGCTTCCAGTACCTCTCAAGGGATCACAATGAGTTAGCTGACGCCTTAGCCAAGTTGTCTTCAATGATATCGATACCATCAGGCACGCTCTAGTTACCAGTAGTTGTAGAGCGACAGTCTGAACCTGCATATTTTTGCAACATGGACGCACAAGAGGAAGAAACTGAGGAATGGTTCCATGACATATACAATTTTCTTCGGAAAGGAGAATATCTGTTCGGTTTGTAATTTTTGTGGTTTTATAAGTTAAGGTTGTCGGTCCACAGGGATGGGTGTTAGGCTTGATTAAGGAAATCGGTTTGTGTACAGGGGTTTTTCTCAATGCGGAAAGCAATAAATTATATAAATAAAGCAATAAACTAACCTAGACATGATAATAATTAAGAAAGCAATAAAAGATGAAAGCAATTAAAAACATGAAATTAAGAAAGCAATTAAACTAAAACTAATATGAAATTAGGAACAAGAGACTATACCTTTGATGATCTAAACTTCAATTAAATCCTTCACCTTAAACTTTCTCCCGAACAAAATAAGAAAATTGTGAATTAGATTACTAAGAATCCCCAAATCCCCACTTGAGGGTGGAATCTGTGACCCTTAGCCCTCCTCCTCACTAAAAGTGGATTTGTTTTGTGGCTAATTCTAACAAAGACCTTAGGAAAAAAAACACTTAAACTAAACCCTAATAAAACACCTAAGGAAAACCTAATAACACTTAATAAACTAACAGGGATCCTAAAACCCTAACATCTAACCCTAATATCTAAACTAACTTAAAGACCAAGTCTAGCCCTAATCTAAACCTATATTCGACTGAAACAAAATAAGAGGAACAACAACAAAAGAAACCTACTGACTATCTGTGTTACTGACCGAAAATCAAAATAAAAGAAAGAAGAAGCAGAGAGACACAACACAACAGAGGAAGAAGAAGAACATTACCCACCTACCTACTATCCATCGATCAAACAGAGGAAGGAAAGGGAAGGGACCAACCGAAAAAGGAAAAAGAAAGAATCAGAGATGAGCAGAAACGGAGAAATGAGCAGAAAACCGAGCATCCAAATTCAACCAAAAATCACCAAAAACTTAGATTCAAACTAAACCAAGCCAAGAACCGAATTCTTTCAAAACTTAAGAACAATCCAATACCAAATCGAACATTACATCAAAACTGAACAAAGCATTAACAAAACCAAAATCCCAGAATCGATTTGAAGGGGAAAACGAAATAGAGATTAAAAACAGAATTCAAAGCTTAAAAACATAAATAAACCTAAAATCTAATTCTAACCCTAAAATGAGGCCGAGACCTCCCTGCATGCTTCAATCGGCTCCTTTCCTCCTCTTTTATAGTCAATCTCGATCCTCCCCTTCAATCCGAACCGTCAATTCACTTCAAGATGGATGGTGGAGATGCATTTGGTGGTCGGAGATGGAGATGGTGGTGGGTGCGTGCTCTATTCTCTTCTTCAACTCTTAAACCGAATCTGTTACAAAACGAGAAAGAGAAATAGGGTGAGAGACTGAGAAAATCACGATAAATTAAGAAGAAAAGTGAGATGAAGAGATGAGATAAGGAAGAGATAAGATGAGAAGATGGGAGAAGAGAGAAGGAGATGGAATGAGAGAGGGAGTTCGTTGGCTATGGAGGAGGGGTCTTCGGGGCGAAAATGAGAAAGAGAAACAGAGAGGAAATGAGAGAGAAGGGACGGGGAGGATGAAGGAGGAAAAGGGGAATTAGATTAGGGTTTTGAGTGGGGAATTAGTCGGCTGAAAATAAAAGAGGGAAACGGGTCGGGTTAAATGGGTAGGTGGGTTCTGGGTATTAACAATAATAATAACAAAAATAATAAAATGCTATAAAATCTAATAATAGAATAAAACATAATAAAACTACTAAAATAGTTATTAAAGACAAGCAAGAATACCCTATAAAAGAGAAGAAATTCGGCTCAGAACGAGACCGAACACCACTCCAACACAAGGGTTTGCTCGCCCCGAGCAAACTAAAAACAAAAGAAAGGACTAAAAAGAAAAACTAAAAACCCTAACTCACTTTCGCAGGAATCGCGGATGCATTTAGCGTATGCATCAAGCCCTTTAAACCCCCCGGTAGCCCGGGTGGACGAGGTAGGTCTCGTGAGGGTTTATAGCAACTATACCCACAAAAGCCCGAGAAAAAGAAAAAGGGGAGAGAAAAAGAAGTGAAAATCGAAAAACGAAACGAAACAAAAGCAGAGAAGATATTCTCGTCCCCAATCATGCACCTAGTTCCCCATCCCGCCTCAACAATCAATTGGAAGAAGTAAGTAGAAACAAATTGAGACACGAAGGTTGGAAAACTGCCAATCTTTAAGATTTTGAACCAAAACACTTCCTGATGAGCAAAACACCTCGTGCATATGTGCAAGTCGGGGGCTCCTTCCTATCCTAAACTGCATAATCGAGTTGTGCTCATGCTCAAGCTCAGGATTATCTATCCTACTTCACTCTTGGTTTTTCTTTTAACCTCTCTTTTCTTTCTTTTTCTTACTTTGCTCTCTTTTCTTTCTTTTTCTTACTTTGCTCTTTTCTTTTTTTACTTTTCTCTTTCTTACCATTATTTTGCTCAACTCTTTTTTTCCTTTTTCTTGCTTCACTCTTTTCTTTCTTTTTCAAAACCTACGCTCTTTTATTTCCACTCAACTGCTTTTGTGTCTTTTAGAGCGTTTGTGTCGGGTTTTCATGATTTAAATACCGACCTTCAAAGGGTTACCCTCCCCGGGTTTCTCCATACGTGAGTCATTGCACTTAAGGGGCATAGGGTGCCGATCCACCCAAACCAACCCATGACGGTAGGCCCGACAGTAATTATTTAATGCATTAATTAAGAGCTTAAGCAATTGAACAACTAAAACCGTCTAACTTAGGTAAGAATTCACAGTCAAAGCGTGTAAGAATTGAGGAATCCGCTTTCCCATTCCATGTAGAGGTCTAATAGAGATAATTCATGGCAAAAATCCTTCCTAAGGCCCATCATTATTCATATCGGCCGCTTCTAACTGATTGAATCAGCCGATTAGACAACTATCTACACAACTGTGAACGGAAACATCCTCAAAAAGAAAAACAACTTTTGGGTTTTTCACAACATTTCTCCCCTTTTTATTTTCTTTTCACACACAAAATTTTCAATTTTTAGACACAAACTACGAAAAACAAAAACAAAGACTCAAAAACTAGGTGATCTACCCATGAACAATAAAAGATATCACCCCCACTCCAACACAAGACATCACAATGTCCCCATTGTGAGAAGAAGGGTATCACAAGCGAGGTAGAAAACCAACAAAAACATATATATAAAACACTTATCACATAAAAAGCGGTGGCGACCCGAGCCCACACGGCTCCAACAACAATATAATCCCAACATTCACATTCAAGGGGTTCGCCACCCAAAAAGAAAACCAAGCATGCAACATGGATCATCGATATATTCACATAAAGAGAGTGGAAAGAGGTTACCTCGAGGTCTTCAATCAAGCATATTCAATCCACGATCCAAGGAACATCACACCAAAGGTTAGAAATAAACAAGAAAAACATACTATGTGTGATGGTTCACATGCAAGATCAAAAAGAAAAACAGCTATACAAGACTCTAAGGACTAAAGAATTAAGAAACTAAAATATTTACAAAACGACTCTTTTTTTCTTTTCTTTGGACTCACAAACCGGAATGCATACTACCCTCCCACTCCCACACAAAGAGGTTTCCGTGTCCTCCAAATGGAAACAGAAATAGGTAAGCAAGCACCCCAAAATAAAAGAAAAAGAAACACACAAAAAGAAAATAAAAGAAGAAAAGTAAACCGACTTACTAACTGTACAAGAAGGGTGAGGAAGGATATTACCTCAAAGGTATCTTATCAAGAAATTCACTCCTTCTCACCTCAAGATATCGGGCATCATGTCAGAACCATTCAACGCCCGGAGTAACAAATCATGCATCCTCTCATGCATCTCAGAATGGTGGTGGTAAGAGCACACTCGCAATAGCACATAAACAAACATTAGTGCCCTTAACAATTTATCAAATGCCTTAGAAAAGTCATAGAAATGATGAAATGCATGAATATACAAGACTTTCCTAGGCATAGTGAAAGAAGATATGACAAAAGGGTCCTCCCGTTGACTCGCAAATGGAAATTGAGTATACAAATCAACGGAAGGAGGCAATACAACATTTTCATGGACATGCTCATGGGAAGACTTGGATGCAAACAACGACTCATAAAGCATATCACCATCAAAAATATCATTGTCACAAACCAAGTCCAAACACTTAGGATCAATCCCCATAGACTCAAGTTCATCATCACAAGATTTCACGTCAATGGATTTACAAGAAAGGGTAGCCAATGCCTCGCTAATGCAATAATTCTCAATGAAAGTGAATAACCAAAGATCTAGCACATTCAATCACAAAGAATTCAACTTCACTCTCAACAAAATCATGCTCAATTATATCAAAAGCATCATGGCATACAATAAACTCATTTTTTTCTTCACACAAAGGCATGGACAACGGTGTGGACAATGGTTCATCATCAAGCATGTAATCATCAAGTTCTTCATCATCACACACAGAATCATCTTGTTCCTCATGCTCACTAGGTGGGGCTAGAGCTAAGGAATCACTAATCCTCCTTACAAAACTATGTCCATTACAGTAGTCATCATCATAATCATAATCATATACAGAAGAATCACATGCATTTCAGACTCAAAGACGATGAATGACCTATTTCAACATTCGAATCAACCAATTGTGCAAGATAAGTTTCCACCCTAGGTTTAAGCACGTGTTTAAATTCTTGCATGCATTTATTCATCCTATCTTGTAAACCAACTATTTCAGCACCAATTTTATCTAGTCTACAAGATTTAGAAGCATGAGACGGAGATTCACAATGCACACACAAATGACGAGACTCAACATCATCACATGGAGAAAGAGCATAACGTTTCTCATAGTGCAATTGAGCATGAAGAGCACACGGATTGCCAAAACAAGAACCCGATGAATAAAAAGTCTCCCCAAATCGGCGAGTATCTGTGTACAACCAATCAATTAATTCCCAAGCCCGATACTCATTTTCAACATTGAAATCAAAGTAATTCAGAAGAGAACGGGTCTCGAAATTCAATCCCTCATTAGTAACAACTAACACTTCCCAATTAGAATAAATATAACCATGAGGGGTCCAATAGGCAAGATAATCATTTAATCTATCACGATAATCACAAAATAATTCTTGCTCATTTTGAGGGAAGCTAAAACATGCCATCTCTTTTTTTTCTATATTTTTTTTCGATATATTTTTTTTTCTCTCTTTTTTTTTTGTTTCGGATATTCAATTTTTTTGGCTACATTTTTCTAGCATAATCAAGGTAGCAATTAAACTATTTACACACAAACCAATAGCCTAATCTACCAAATAACGCCATCCCCGACAATGGCGCCATTGTTCGGTTTGTAATTTTTGTGGTTTTATAAGTTAAGGTTGTCGGTCCACAGGGATGGGTGTTAGGCTTGATTAAGGAAATCGGTTTGTGTACAGGGGTTTTTCTCAATGCGGAAAGCAATAAATTATATAAATAAAGCAATAAACTAACCTAGACATGATAATAATTAAGAAAGCAATAAAAGATGAAAGCAATTAAAAACATGAAATTAAGAAAGCAATTAAACTAAAACTAATATGAAATTAGGAACAAGAGACTATACCTTTGATGATCTAAACTTCAATTAAATCCTTCACCTTAAACTTTCTCCCGAACAAAATAAGAAAATTGTGAATTAGATTACTAAGAATCCCCAAATCCCCACTTGAGGGTGGAATCTGTGACCCTTAGCCCTCCTCCTCACTAAAAGTGGATTTGTTTTGTGGCTAATTCTAACAAAGACCTTAGGAAAAAAAACACTTAAACTAAACCCTAATAAAACACCTAAGGAAAACCTAATAACACTTAATAAACTAACAGGGATCCTAAAACCCTAACATCTAACCCTAATATCTAAACTAACTTAAAGACCAAGTCTAGCCCTAATCTAAACCTATATTCGACTGAAACAAAATAAGAGGAACAACAACAAAAGAAACCTACTGACTATCTGTGTTACTGACCGAAAATCAAAATAAAAGAAAGAAGAAGCAGAGAGACACAACACAACAGAGGAAGAAGAAGAACATTACCCACCTACATACTATCCATCGATCGAACAGAGGAAGGAAAGGGAAGGGACCAACCGAAAAAGGAAAAAGAAAGAATCAGAGATGAGCAGAAAACCGAGCATCCAAATTCAACCAAAAATCACCAAAAACTTAGATTCAAACTAAACCAAGCCAAGAACCGAATTCATTCAAAACTTAAGAACAATCCAATACCAAATCGAACATTACATCAAAACTGAACAAAGCATTAACAAAACCAAAATCCCAGAATCGATTTGAAGGGGAAAACGAAATAGAGATTAAAAACAGAATTCAAAGCTTAAAAACATAAATAAACCTAAAATCTAATTCTAACCCTAAAATGAGGCCGAGACCTCCCTGCATGCTTCAATCGGCTCCTTTCCTCCTCTTTTATAGTCAATCTCGATCCTCCCCTTCAATCCGAATCGTCAATTCACTTCAAGATGGATGGTGGAGATGCATTTGGTGGTCGGAGATGGAGATGGTGGTGGGTGCGTGCTATATTCTATTCTTTAACTCTTAACCGAATCTGTTACAAAACGAGAAAGAGAAATAGGGTGAGAGACTGAGAAAATCGCGATAAATTAAGAAGAAAAGTGAGATGAAGAGATGAGATAAGGAAGAGATAAGATGAGAAGATGGGAGAAGGGAGAAGGAGATGGAATGAGAGAGGGAGTTCGTTGGCTATGGAGGAGGGGTCTTCGGGGCGAAAATGAGAAAGAGAAACAGAGAGGAAGTGAGAGAGAAGGGACGGGGAGGATGAAGGAGGAAAAGGGGAATTAGATTAGGGTTTTGAGTGGGGAATTAGTCGGCTGAAAATAAAAGAGGGAAACGGGTCGGGTTAAATGGGTAGGTGGGTTCTGGGTATTAGGGTTCTGTTAGCGTCAGGTGGGATTAGGTTGGGTTTATGTTGGGTAAATGGGTCGGGTATTGATCACGATTAGAGAGGAAATGGGGGGGAATTGGGCTAGGTTTAGGAAATTAAGGATTAGAAATAGGTTTTTATTTTATTTCTAATATTTATCATTTTTGTTTCATATTAACAATAATAATAACAAAAATAATAAAATGCTATAAAATCTAATAATAGAATAAAACATAATAAAACTACTAAAATAGCTATTAAAGACAAGCAAGAATACCCTATAAAAGAGAAGAAATTCGGCTCAGAAGGAGACCGAACAATATCCAGCTAAGTTGGATGCTCGAGGACAACGAGCGATCAGGTCTCTAGCAGTACAATACTACTTGATCCAGGATCGAGTTTACAAGAAATCACCTACGTGCATCAATTGTTATGCGTCGATGCTAAGAACGCTAGGGAGATCATGACTACTGTACATGGAGGTGAATGTGGTCCCCATATGAATGGACGTATGCTGGTGAAAAAGATTCAAAGGGTCGGTTACTATTGGTCCACTATGGAGCCGGATTGTTTAGAGTTTGTTCGAAAGTGCCACAAATGTCAAGAATATGCCAACCTACAGCATCAACCACCGTCATACCTAACTACTTTGACATCTCCTTGGCCATTCTCGGTGTGGGGTATTGACATCATTGGCGAGATACACCCAACCGGAACAGGAGGACATGAGTACATATTGGTCGCTATCGATTACTTCACTAAGTGGGTGGAGGCAGCCTCTTTTGCCAAACTCACATCCAAGCAAGTGGCCAAATTCATCCTTCAAAACATCATATGTCGGTATGGAGTCCCTCATGAGATCATTAGTGACTATGAAATCCATTTTCGTAAGGAGGTAGAAACTTTGCTCGCCACTTACAAAATTCAGCATCATCGATCTTCGCCACACCTACCGCAAGCAAATGGAGCTGTGGAAGCGGCCAATAAGACAGTGTCAGGAATCATCAAGAAAATGGTTATCACTTACAAAGATTGGCCAGATAAATTTGTGTTTTCCCTGTGGGGATACCGAACCTCCGTACGAACTGCTACGGGGGCGACGCCATATTCCTTGGTATATGGGATGGAAGCGGTCTTACCGATTGAAGTAGCGATCCCTTCATTACGGACAGTGGTCGAAAGTCAGTTGCCAAAAGCAGAATGGGCTAGGCCAAGGTTCGAGGAGTTGATGTTGATGGATGAAAGGCGATTGAGAGCATTACATAATGTGCAAGTATACCAAAGTAGGATCACTCGCGCTTTTAATAAGAAGGTGAAAAGTCGTTCGCTTCAAGTAGGTGATTTGGTGCTTAAGGAGATGAGAGCACCTATACAAGATCAGAGGGGAAAATTCGCACCTAATTTGAAGGGTCCTTACATGATTAAGGACATTTTTCCAGGAGGAGCAGCTCGGCTTGCTACCATGGATGGAGAAGATATAATTCAGCCCACGAATTTAGATCAACTCAAGCGACACTATGCTTAATATAACCAAGCAACTGGAAAACTAATTTTCAGACACTTGGGATATATTTAATAAATGCTCATATACTTAAGGAAAATAAAGTTTGCAAGAACACAATAATTGTGAACAATATTTCCCCTTTATTAATTGATAATGCAAGTACATCGCTTGTAACATAAGAAAATTCAAAAGACATAATTAAATAAAAGATTGTTCTGGCAAAGTAGTTTCAGTTCCCTCATTCCATCTTCTAATCTTGCTTCACTTTCTCTACCTCGCCAGTTGTCTCATGGTCAGTCTCCGTATCTCTAGGTCCGTTAAGAGCCTTCCTTTTGTCCTTGGGCTTATAGGCCCGCCTGCTTGGTTTTTGTGCCTCCGCTCTCGGACCGAGTCCATCTTTCACCGAGTTCCTCGCGCCCAGACGGTCCTTTACCGAGGTACGAAGACCTAATCTTTCCTTTACAGATGCTTGCCTTCGTCTCGCTTCCCCAGCACGACGAGATTCAATAGCAGCAATTAGCCATCCATGGTAATCAGGATCGGCAATATGAGATATGTGTATCTTTGGAGGGGCTTTGAGAGTTGGCCTTCTTTCCCAGTACTTCAACCATGACTCAATCACCGAGATTCGAAGCTTCAATTGTTCGGGAGTTTCACACAATAGCTCGGGAATATCCTGCTTGCGACCCATTTGGCGCTTCACTCGCGCCGGAAAATGAAAGGTCATGTGCATCAAGCCGGCGAGACACACATAGGCATTGCGGAAGTCATGGGACAAATATTCGAAAATGTGCCACCATTCGATCCACCAGGAGATCTCCCGAGGATCCTTCAAGAATGTGATCCATTCCGTTACCGAGCGAAGGTCGGTGTACTTCCTCTTTCTCTGACAATAGTTCGCCATCGCCGATGAAGTCCGTGGTTCTTCGATGAGGCCCAAGTGTTCCATTAACCAGATCTGCCAACAATTAGCCAGGGTGAGATTGCATGCCAATTATGACAAACTACAAAAACAAAAAAAAATGTGCACAAAACCCGCGCGGGCTTTGCAGACAGTAGAGGCAGAAATCAGATAGGAGTGAAAATGAGAGTGAAATACCTGAAGTAGCAACGGGCTTCCTCGAAAGTCATGTTCTGGATTTGGATCATCCATGCCCATCATGGTTTCCGTTAACATTAGAGGCACGAGATTGTAGCCTCGGGACAAGTCATCAACAATTTGGATCAGATTCGCCGGTCGGGTTCTTTTACCGCCATGGTAAAGCAAAACTCGCCGAGGAGACATAATACGAGCGCTTGCACTCGTATCACGGGACCGTATTCCAAGGTATCAGGCGATTGAAAATATTCAACAATGGTTTGAAAGTGTACCTATTTGCCGAATATCGCACTTCCGATGACCCGAGAAGGAAGACATAAGAGCTCTTTGTATAGCTTAGGGATGTCAACGGGCGTTGGAGGCAAGGTCGGCCGAGCAAAATGATTTGTCCCTAGGATTGAGGACCATTCCTCCGGAAGCAGACATAGCTCCCTCCAAGTGAATCGGAAGACATGCATCTTTGGATCCTAAAAGGTCTCCGTCACACGGAGAAAATCGTGATTAATCCTCACTTGTCGAAGACTCACCAAACTTGCTAACTTGTATCTTCCGAGCTCTTTCTTCTCTTCCTTGGACAAGGTGCTCATCCAAGTTACAAGTTTCTTCTCGAATGCCATGAGAATCGGGAGGATTTTCTTTGTGTTTTTTAGGAGAATATGTGATGAAGACTTTGAAGTGATGGTGAGGAGTTATGATTATATGCATAACATGAGGTATTTATACACCTTCATACATGATCAAAAATGGAGAAGACAACCAGCAACAATCACATAAAATTATTCTAAACCACTTGCATATTCATTCTCACAAACTAATACCATCATTATCACCTAAACCCTCTTAACATTCCATCATCCATATTCATTCTCTAATCCTCTTCTAATCACTTTTGTCATATCCATATTCACCCTCATAAAATTATTCTAAACCACTTGCACCCTTCCGTTCGAGTCCCAAGCCAAGGCAAAGTCACGAAATTCAACCGGCGCATTCGGGCTCCCAAGTCAAAGAGGTTCGCTTCACGCTCCTTTTCGTTATTGTTATTTTAATCATGTAATTTGTATTTCATTTTACATTATATGTGCATATTTTGTAAACCAAAAACCCCTTCTTTATATTGCATGATTAAGAATATAAACTTGCGAAATTAATTAAACTTCTCCCCGCTCTTTTTCATTTTAATGTCGATTTTAGTAGAGTATGTTTTCTAAACAGGCGAATTCAAGAATTCTTATAATTTTCGAATTCGTAACCTTACCCCCGGACATAGAATCGGGTTTCGTAGGCCGTAGTTACTTTTATTTTTATGGTTTGTCGATTTCCTTAAATCGGCTGGCGACTCTTTATCATTTTTATAAATTCTTTTAGTTATTTAAAATAAACGATAATTGCACAAAAATCATCATAAATATCTTTAGTCCTACCTTTTATTAATCTAAAGCCACCCAAGAGAAAACGGGCTAGAAGATTGCTAAAACCCGCACGGGTTTTATTAATTTCACCCCATTTTCTCTAGACCGAAGCTGCACAGGGCCGGCCCATGGTGCCATAAAACACGCGCGGGTTTTATGGTTCCATGACGTCCCTTTGTTGCTTCTCGGGCCCAGATGAAATAATGGGCCGGTACTAAATTTATTGATAAATGATTTAGTGTAATTTCGGATATTTTAATAATATAAAAGAATTTGTAAAATATAGTTTTCAACACTCCGAAAATGAATTTCATAAAACAAAAATATTCTTATTTAAGGATTCAGCAACCTTAGTCGGCTTCCGATCACTTAAGTAGCGCATCACGGGAAAAGCAGTCGCATTTTCCCAGAGTCCTACATTTTGAGTTAATCATATTAATTAATAAATAATCATTTTCTCAACCCAATGAATTTTATATGGACTAGAACAAAATCTCAAAACTAGGGTCGACTCTTTACAAAAAGATAAGAAAAGGGGAAGGGACTCACATAGCACATAGCATACACATGATGGGGTACCCTAAACCGAGGCTCTAAATTCATGGACTTTTATGGTTGGGTTATATAGCCTATCGCATGCCCTCGCCCCGGTTCTTCATACCATAAGGTAAGCAGTTGGAGTATTTCTCAAAGAACTTCAAGGAAGCTCTCGGAGTGTGACACCGGGAGAGGAGCGACCAAATGCTTAGAGATGTAGAGTTCATCCCCATAGTAGTGGCCTCCCGCTCTCAAGGGAAATCTTAGGTAACTTAAACCGTCGCCTTTGTGCTAACGTGTCAAAAGACCCTATTACTGGCTCGGTATGCAAGGGAGCCTAAAAGAATAATAAAGTCGCGAAATAAATTAACTTCTCCCTTTTACACTTTCAAATCAATTTTATTTTTTCAAGTTTTACCCTCTTTTTAAGTTTAAGTCCCCAGTGGAGTCGCCAATCTGTAGGACCCGGAAAATTCTCGTTCGGGGAAATGTTTTCGGATGCGCTACTTATGTGATCGGGAGCCGACTAAGGTTGCTTAATCCTTAAATAAGGATATTTTTAACTTTTGAAATTCATTTTCAGGGTGATGAAACTTTATTTATTTATAAACCCATTTTTTATTATTTAAATTATCTGTAATTACACAAATTAATTTAATAATAATTTTATCCCGACCCACTTAATAAATCCAGGCCCAAGAGAAAACAAGCGAGCCACTGGAATCTGCTAAAACCCGCCTAGGTTTTAGCGGATTCCAGGCTGGGCCACTGGTCTCCTCGGCCAAAAGAGAAATTGGGTTGAAAATGATAAAACCCGCCTAGGTTTTATCATTTTCTGGCCCATTTCTCTCGGGACCCACCTTGGATAAATATTCGATATGAATTAAATTATTTTCTAAATTACTTTTGTGCAAGAAATCGAATACTTTAAATAATTAAATGAATTTGTAAAATGTTTAAAGAGTCTCTAGCCGATTTAAGGAAATCGACAAACCATAAAATAAGAAAAGAAAGATTGTGGTCTACGAACCCGATTTCTAGATTCGGGGGTAAGGTTACGAGTTCGAGAGTTATAAGAACTCTCGAATCCGCCTGTTATAAAACAGACTCTACTAAAATCAACATTGAAAAAGAAAGAAAGCGGGGAGAAGTTTGATTAATTTCGCAGAATTATTATTCAAATCATGCAATATAAAATGCGGTTTTTACTTTACAAAAAAAGTACAAGTAAAGGAATTAAAGAATGGATTACATGATGAAAAACCACAATAATAATGACAAAAGCAAACCTTGTTTGATGTGGGTTGCCCGAATGCCACAATGGAATTCCTTGACTTACCCCCGGTTATGACCTCGGATAGGATGATGAAGATATGGATGGTTTGGGTGAATAGTATAGGAGTAGTATGGGGATTATGAGAGTGGTTATAATTATATTAGGAGATAAGAATCGATATAGTGGAGGAAGTTTAAGAGAGTTTTGATAGGATGATGATGATATTTGGTGAAATGAGGGAATAGTAAGTGTATTAAATGATAGTTGTTGGTTGGTATGAAGCTGAAATGGAGGGGGTATTTATAGGTGAAGGAGTGAGAGAATTGGAGGGAAACCAAGGGGAACATACCCCACGAATCATGCCCTCCAAGGATCAAAACCTAGGTGGGTTTTGGGAGGTCAAGGGCAAAGTCAAACACGTGGGCAAAGATCAAGTGATTGAATTGTATGCATGCAGATTTTGGCGCCAGACATATTAAAACCTAGGCGGGTTTTGAATTAGCCATCACGCGGATCGGTGACGTGGAGCTAAATGATGACGTGCGCTCTTTTATTCAAAACCTAGGGGGTTTTGAGTTCTCTGGGCCGGGGCGCGCGTCTGGGCCTGCTTCTGTGTGGGCTTGTTCTCTGAGAATTAAAACCCATTGGGTTTTGAATTAAAACCCAGGGGGTTTTAAACGAATGTAGGCGGCATGTTGACTTCTCGGGCTCAAGCTGTTGACCTTTTGGGCCCAATGACCTACTTATCATTTGGCCAATATAGCTTGCTGATTTTGATGAGTCGGGATTATGCCGGTACAAATTCTGGTGTCTAGAGTAGTCCACATAATTTTTCTAGCTGAGTCCTCTAGGCATTTACAATATGGATCAAGGTAGGGATGAAACCCTCCTAAAGCGCCTAAGGACAAATCATGAACATTGTTAGTCCCCTCAATCACAGTCTCATCACCAGAGTTAACCACACATTCCACATCAAAATGAACATCAGTTGTCTTTTCACAGGGGATGGTCTCCTCAAGGTTCTTAGGGGCAACAGAAGGTAGTGAACAAAGCATAGAAGCATGGAGTACATCATCAAATTCCTTGCTTGAAGGATCCAATCCACCTACAAACCCCTCACAAGACTCCTCATCAATAGCATCAATTGACTCATGAAAAACATCATCATCATACCTAGCATCAAACCCATGGGAATCGCTCACCTCAAACCCCATCGACTAAGAAAAAGGTAAGGATGCATTTTGAAAAGCAAAGACACCATCAGTAGTGTCTCTAGGTAAGCTAGGATGAGAAGGAGCAACAGTTGGCAAAGATGACTTAGAAGGGTCAACTATTTCCTCTATTTTCTCTAGACAAGCTTTCAACTTATCTTGTTGCTCTTGCATTGCCCTCATGAAAATATCAAGTTTGGCTAAACCAGGGCATGTAGATTCATCATGGTCAAAAGAATTACACAAACGACAAGGATGCACACAATGGGGTTGAGTATATAATCTAGCATGAGATGGACAAGGATTGGAGTAAGAGTAACTAGATGCACAATAACAATTGTCAAAATCAAGTGTATCACGTTCAAGCCACTCAAGCAAACTCCAAGCTTCATCAACAATTTTAGCATAGAAACCAAAATACTCTAATAAAGTACGAGTTTCACTATTCACCCCCTCGACAACCATATCAAGAATATCTGATTTCTCGGGCACAACACCACATGGAATAGGACATGCACGTAATCGTTCAAAATAGTGCCAAAATAATTCCTTCTCAAATTGGGGAAAATCAAGAATTGCCATTTTTTTGTTTAAAAAAAACAAAGATAAAAAGAAAATAAAAAGAAAGAAAAAGAAAACAGCTTAGTCAACCTAAGAGGGTTCGTTCACCGGCTGCTAGGGACAGAGTCCCCGGCAACGGTGCCAAAAACTTGACAGGGCCGCAAGCGCACGGTGTACGTAGTAGCACGTCAAGGTCGATCCCACATGGACTCAATTAGCAGCACAGAAAACTAATCTCTATTGCGATTGCTAAGCTAATCAGGTTTTAGGTTTTGGAAAAGGTTTAATAATTAATCAAACTAATAAAGCAAGAAAAATTCAATCAAATGTTCTAATCAAGAGAGAAAGACTTCTAGTGAAATGCTAACCTAACAACGAGTTCGATTACTAAAACCTAGGCTGCACAATCATACGTTCAAGAATGAATCAAGAATCAACAACCTCTGAATTTTATCGCCCTTTCGATGCTAAATTGAATTATTCTAAACAACCTAATCAACAACTTTCGTGTGCCTTTTAGGTTAACCAGAATTGAAGATCTCAAAAGGTCAGGTTATCTAATGATTCCCTAGTTCACTACTCATTTCTCAACTTTCACAAACCTAGGTAGACAGGTTGGTAGTCCGATTACCCTAATCACCTTCAATACTTCTTAGATTAATCTCAAACTTACAAATACTCAAGGCCTTAAGAATACTCATAAACATGGAAAACACAACCTTCTATTGATTCTAATCAAGAATTCATGCACAAACTAGTAATAATCAATCAAAACTACATTGTTTCGGGTTGCAAAACCCTAGAATTCAAAGAAACTACTCACTCATATTCAATGAAAACACGAAACAAGTTCCAAACATCATAATCGAATCTCAAAACTATGAAGGGAATCGAAAAGAAAGAATAGAATTGCAAAGAGTGCAACCCGTCGAGTCTTTCGATCCCGGGGTAGAACCTTCTCCGCGAACGTCGCACCTTTCCTTCTCGAATCTTGATCTTGGTTTCTCTTGAATCGATTCGGTCTTGAATCTTGATGGTGGGGAAGAGGAGTAGAATGGAAGTATTAGGGATCTCTTTTCTCTCCTTCACGGCCAAATAACGAAGGAAAAATGATAGATAATGACTCAATCTCGATAAATCGCTGCTTGCCCTCTTTTCTACTCGCGAAAACAACCGATCTACATAGGCAGTCTGCCTCGGTCCGTACAGTCCATACATCTAGTACACAGACCGGGGTGATCACCATGGGCTGCCCGTGGTGGCCACTGGTTACTTCATTTTGTCCCAAATTCATGCCACGATCTGTTCTTGACAAATGGAGGCCCGTGGTGTCCTGAAATCTGCCAGAAATGTTCACAAAGCTGGAGTTTTATTCCCAAATCTACAAGTTTTCATCAAAAACAACACCGAGCATAATAGAGAAATAGGGGGTATAAATCAACATTTACAATCAAAGCTATCCCTAATTCACTATCAAAAACCCCTTAAAACATAGTCATAAAACACAGTTATCAAAGACCTTCCTCAAGGAGAAATTTCAAATTTCAAAAGTTTGTGTAGCCTTGTATAAAATTTGTAGACTTGAAGGGTGCCGGACCTTTAATTGTCCTCCTCAGTTGTGGGCATCAATTTGGCCCGTCTTGAGCCTGTCTTGGCAATCATAAGGCAAGCGGTGACCTTTGATTGTCCTCCTCAGTTGGAGACATCAATTCGGCCCGTCTTGAGCATGTATTCGTGATTAGAAGACAAGCGGTGACCTTTGATTGTCCTCCTCAGTTGGGGACATCAATTCGGCCCGTCTTGAGCATGTATTGGCTATCAGAAGACAAGCAATGACCTTTGATTGTCCTCCTTAGTTGGGGGCATCAATTCGGTCCGTCTTGAGCATGTATTGGCGATCAAAAGACAAGCGGTGACCTTTGATTGTCCTCCTTAGTTGGGGACATCAATTCGGCCTGTCTTGAGCATGTATTGGCGACCAGAAGACAAGCAGTGACCTTTGATTGTCCTCCTCAGTTGGGCACATCAATTCGGCCCGTCTTGAGCATGTATTGGCGATCAAAAGACAAGCGGTGACCTTTGGTTATCCTCCTCAATTTGGGAGATCAATTCGACCCGTCTTGAGCATGTATTGGCGACCAGAAGACAAGAGATGACCTTTGATTGTCCTCCTCAGTTGGGGACATCAATTCGACCTGTCTTGAGCATATCTTGGCGATCAGAAGACAAGCGGTGACCTTTGATTGTCCTCCTCAGTTGGGGACATCAATTCGGCCCGTCTTGGATTATATCACTGATAATCTTAGATTACATCACTGATAATCGAAAGACAACTTATCTCCATGAGGCTACATCACGCCTTTGAACACTTGATTGTCTTGATCTTTGATGCCTCGCACGTCTCGACCTTGGAAATTCAACATTCTGCTTTGATGACTTGAATCTTTGACTTTGTTGACTTGGGAGTCTCAAACTTTACAATCTTGAATTTTGACTTCAAAGTATTTAACATTGACGACTTGAGAACCTTTGATTTGAAAGTCTTTAATTTTGACTTGAAATCTTTAATTTTGCTAACTTGTAAGTCTTTGACTTGAAAGTCTTGAATTTGGACTTGTGAGTCTTTGGTGTTGAAGACTTAGGAGTCTTGGTTTTGATTTGGAAGTCTTTAACTTTGGTGACTTGATAGTATTTTTCTTGAATTTCGAATTTGGACTTGTGAGTCTTGAGTATTGATGACTTAGAAGCCTTGGATTTTGACTTGGGAGTCTTTAACTTGATGACTTGAGAGTCTTTGATTTGAATATTTTGAATTTGGACATGTGAGTCTTGATTTGGATGACTTGAATTGAAAGTCTTGAATTCTTGACTTAATTATGAGTTTTTTGCCTAAATGACTTGGGAGTCTTTGGCTTTAAATTCTTGAACTTCGACTTGTGAGTCTTCAATTTTGATGACTTGATTTTCGATCTGTGAGTTTTTTTGTGGATCACTTGAAAGTCTTGAATTTTTTACTTGTGAGTCTTGATTTGGATGACTTGAAAGTCTTGAATTCTTGACTTGTGAGTCTTTTTTAACTTGACTTGACAACTTGCAATAAGTTCAATCGGATTCATCGCTCTCTTCTTCATCGAACACGATTTTGCCTTCATTTTTAAGCCTCATGACAAGCTCCTTAAAAGTTAAACACCTCTCCAACGGATGGCTAATGATCCTATGGTACTTGCAGTATTTAGGGTCATTGATTCTTCCAACTTCATTTGGATGCTTCGACTCTGGAAGTTTAATAATTCCTTTCTCAAGAAGTTTATTAAGTATTTCAGGTGTATCACTGTCGGGAAAAGGATATTCTTTCTCTTCCAAATCATGGGTGAAGAAATTCCTTTTGACGTGCCCCAGAGTGAATTTTGCTTCTCCTTGATACTTGGTCTTCTCGCATCATGTTTGGAAATTGTGAGCTCCATGTCATGTGCTCGCATTGCCAAATCTTTAAAAGTTGTTGGCTAACTCATATGCAAAACATAAAGCAAATCCCATTCCATGCCTTGTATACACATCTCGACAGCGGAGGCTTCAGACAATCGATCTTTGCACTCAAGGCTGTGTGACCTCCAACGATTGATATAATCCAAGACTGGCTCCCGGTACCACTGCTTCGCGTTTGTTAACTCCGTTATACTAACGGTGCGTTGAGTGCTATAAAATCGATTAAGGAACTCTTGCTCCATTTTTCTCCAATTGTCGATGGACTCCAGCTCCAAGTCCGTATACCAATCAAAGGCGATTCCTTTAAGGGTTCTAACGAACTACTTCACTAGTTGATCTCCTTGAGTCCCAACATTATTGCAAGTCTCGATGAAATGAGCTATATGCTGCTTAGGATTCCCTTTACCATCGAAGTGAGTGAATTTTGGAGGTTGATAGCCGTAAGGCATACGAAGTGCGTCAATCCTCTTTGTGCAAGGCTTCATATACAATTGAGTTTTACGAGAGCCTCCCTCGATCTGAGCTTTTATCGCATCGACTACTAGTTTTTGGATATGCTCCACGGACAATGAGCACGGGCCAGAACCTTCTTCATATTTCTCTTCTTCGTCGGAGTCTTCGTGATTGGATCCTATGCCGGAATCTTCCTCTCCCGAACCTTCGTCAAATTTGCCAGCGGGTCAATTTTTTAACTTCTTTGTCAATTTCTTGATCAGCTCATCTTGTCGCTTAATATGCTCAATCTTTTCATTGCTTTCTTTCTCAAATCTGGCCAATGTAGCCTTCATAGTCTTGAATTCTTCTTCATAGTCAATAGCATCTGTGACCATAACATGCATAATAATGGTGTCGACAGAGTCACTATCAGAATCGGAGGAAAGAGAATCCCTTGGAGATTTCGGCGTTTCCTCACTATCTTCATAGTCTTCATCCTCTTCACTCAATAGTTGATGGTGGATTTCATGCATCCATTGAGCGACCGTCTTCTTCGAATTAACGCCTTGAGTGAAAGGAGTTTGGATTGCCCCCGGCAAGTTGGAGTCAAAGATTTGCAATGGGGCACTCACATCAACTAGTTTGTTGGCCTCAATAACAGTAATCTTGGTCATCCTTCTAGTGATTGCTCCACAGGATGTCATACTAGTTGTTGATCCTTGTGACTTGGATTGAGCAACTTCATTTGAAGCACGAGAGATGTTGTTCTTGAGCGCCATCTTCTTTGGATGAGGAGAATTTTGTTCTTGGAGAAAGAGATGAAAGGTAGAGACGTCCCACCGAGCGTTCCAAAATTTGTAAACACAAATTTTTGGGTCTAAAATAATTAAACACAAGAAATTAGTGAACAAATATAATTATATTAATTTCAAAGGATTTTGGGTACAATCTCTATGTATTTGTTACAAAATAAAAATGTAACTCCTCCGATTCGATCTCCTTGAATGAACTTGAATGAGTCTTGAATGAGTATGGTTTTGGATGAATATGATCTTGAATGAATATAGTCTTGAGTGAATATATTCTTGGATGAATGTGGTCTTGAACGAGGGTCGTAGAGACTTGATCCCGGTCAAGAGGAAACAGTTTGATCTCTCACGAATGAACGACACGAGCTTGAGCTTTCTTATGTTTTTTTTTGTCTTCGAGAGAGAGAGGGAGTCCGATAGCTTTTTGAGTCTTCTTTTGATGTCTTTTTCACCCCTTGAAATGAAGGAGAATGATCCTTATTTAAAGTGAACCTAGGCTAGCCTTTGGGCCCATTTAACTCCTTTTATAAAAAAAAGATAAATATTTATGACAGGTTGCCTAATTTAATTGGCCAAAAATAATATCATCTAATTTATAATTAAACGATCAACCATAATTTATTTTAACACATGACATATTATACTTGGCCGAATTAAAATTATTTTAATTTCCACGTAACGAGTCTTGATTGGCTAACAATTTTTTGCCTTCTACAGTAGGTTAAATCAAAGAAAAACGGAAAAAGGGAATAAAAGACTCAAAAACAGCCCAACATCACATGTGTAGCACCCGCCGCAGGGGGTGTAGTGCCCGGTCCGACAGTCAGACAGAACGAGGTCGCACCCGCGACCTGGGCAGTGACACCCGCAACAAACTGGAAGCAAGAATCACTGGAATGCAGAAGGTTGTCGCACCCGTGACAAGAATTGTCACGCCCGTGACCATGTGCCCAGAATGAAGTCGCACCCGCCACTATATCGGTTAGCACCCGCAACAGCCAAAGACAAGAAGTGACAAACGATGGAGCAGAGAGCTGTCGCGCCCGCGACCTTCTTGGTCGCACTCGCAACGCCCAATTCCGAAAATTAAATTTTGCGCGGCAGCTGTGGTTAGGGTTTTGGAGAAATTTTTTTGTTTCCCTTTCCTATTAATTTCTTTATAAGGACACTTAAAGAACTTAGTCATTATCTCTTAGTTTTTGGTTAGTTTTTTGATACTTAGTTTTATCTTAGGTTTTACTTAGTCTTTAGAATTAGCTTTTAGTTTTCTTTTCTCTAGCCTTTGATTGTAAGTTACATTCTTCTAAATTCAATGCAATTTAAGTTTTCAATTCTCGTACGCTCTAGTTTTATTCATTATCTCAGGATTTAATTTTTATTAGTGCTAATTCCAACAAAATCCAACTTTTAGTGAAGAGAAGGATTAAGGTTTCTCGAATTCTCTCTTCAGGTGAGAATTCGAGCAGTCTTAGTAATCCAAATCACGCTTTTTCTTGCTTGTTCGGGAGAAGGTTTGTGATTCAAGATTAGTACAATGCATTCTAGGTATAATTTCTCTTCCTTAAATTCGGGAATCAATTCAATTTTTACATTCATCATTTTAATTGCTTTCTTGGTTAGAAATTTAAATTCTTGTTAATTAGGTTTAGTTAATAGGAAAATTGGAATATAATAAACCAAACTTTATGTCCATTTTGATCTAACAAACCAAACTTAACTTTTTGTTAATGGCAAACTGTACTTAACATAATATTTTTCTTAGTGAACCTCCACCAATTTTCGATTACCGAAAAAATGACAAGGAGGTTTTTTTTGCTTATGTGGAATGTTTTATAGGCAAAAAAGTAAAAGGAAAATGAAGATGACTTTCTCTTCCTTTTCTCCTTGTCAAGCTTGGTTCCGAGCCTCGCATTTCTTCATCTAGACGCTCAAAGTTCTGACTCCCATCCCTCATTCTCAGTAATTCATTTCTCATTCTTGTCACTTCAGACAACAGCTGCTCGAGCCTTACTTCCAACACATTGTTCATTTCAATTAGGTTCATTTCAATCAGCAAAAAAACCTCCATGTTATTTTCCTAGTAACCGGAAATTTATGGAGGTTCATTAAGAAAAATATTATGTTAAATATAGTTTGTCATTGACAAAAAGATAAGTTTGGCTTCATGTTTTCCTTAGTTTCCATTGTTTTCAATTCAAAATTAGTTTCGTTTAATTAGTTACTGCTTCCTGTAATTTGAAACCTTACCAAACCAATTCCCTAAAAACCTAACACACCATCCCTGTGGATTCGACAACCTTTCTTTTTATCCTAAATACCACAACCGAACAATGTCGCTGTTGCCGTGGATGGCGTTATTTGGTATATTAGGTTATTAGTTTGTGTGTGTAATGCCCCGACCCCTCCCGGGCCGCAGACATTACCGATAATTGCTTCAAGGATCGCTGATTGGCCTCACAAATCACCACGAGTCTTTAAAGCGTGCTTCGTCCTCGCTCACACGCTGCCTGGGAAAGCTTCCCAGGAGGTCACCCATCCTAGTACCACTCTCAGCCAAGCACGCTTAACTGAGGAGTTCCCAACGGATGAGCTACCATAAAAGAAGGTGCACCTTGGTGATATGAGTGGTCATTTCAATCCTTTTAAGCCACACTTAACCACATATCTGGGTGTTACAGTCACCCCCACTTAAGCGCACAACGTCCTCGTTGTGCCAAAATCCAATCTAGAATCTTTGCCCCGCTAGGTGACTGCCCATGGATCTCCCGTCCATTGGTGCAACTCGCAGTCGCGGGTCGGCTCTGATATAATCTGTACACCGCGACCCCTATCGCGCCGCAGACATTACCGATAACTGCCTCAAGAATTGCTGACTGGCCTCACAAATCACCACGAGTCTTTCCATCGTGCTTCGTCCTCGCTCACATACTGCCAGGCAAAACATCCTAGGAGGTCACCTATCCTAGTACTACTCCCAACCAAGCACGCTTAACTGAGGAGTTCCCAAAGGATGAGCTACCATAAAAGAAGGTGCACCTTGGTGATATGAGTTGTCATTTCAATCCTTTTAAGCCACACTCAACCACATATTTGGGGTGTTACAGTGTGTAAATAGTTTATTGCTTTCTTAGTTGTAATTTAATTTCGAAAAAAAATGTGAACATAAAAATTGAAAAACAAATTATTAAAAGAAAAATAAAATAAAAAGAAAAAGAAAAATAAAATAAAGAGTTATGACCAATGTTACGGTTCCACAATTTGAGCAAGAAATATTTTGGAGATATTTTGCTAGATTACAGGATTATCTTGCTGAATGTGAATCATATGGTATCTCATATGATACACTAGATATCTTGGGTATTGTGTATGAGGGTGTAAATTATGAAACTCGTAATCTCTTAAAATATTATGAGTTTTCTAATTTAGGAGAAGATGAGGCATTGGAATTTCTTGAATGGTTGTCTAGAGATACTTATGAACTTGAACAACAAAATTCTCCCTTTGAACCCCATATCCCAAATTTTGCACCACCCTCGGAGTCCTTAACTGAACAATCATGTCAATATCCCCTGTATTTTGATGATCAATCTTATGGTAGGGATTATGTAGAAACTCTCATGATCCTCCCCCATATGATGTTGAGTCTCATCCTTTGTGCTCACATTGTGAATCTTCGTGGCATGATTCTGATTCTTGTGGTTGGGTTTCCATACGTGCTAAAGGTAATGAATTCTGTGCGAAAATGAGTGAGTACCCACATGAATCTTTACATGAGACTAACCCTAGAGTAGAAATTCCTTCATCACAAGTTGTTGAGTCGATAGTTGAAGCTGGACGTTCATCATCTTTGATTCCTAAATTGCAATGATGATTCTCTTTTGTATGATTATGATGAGGATGATGCCTACTTTGACAGACCTAGTTTTGCATGTATTGAGCTCAGAAATTTCTTAGCTCTAGCTACATCTAGAGAGCATGAGAAAATTGATAATTTTGTGAGTGATGATGTAGAACTTGATGAAAACATGTTAGATGCTAAACCATTGTCCACACCATTGTCCATGCCTTTGTGTGAAGAACAGGTTGAGTCTAATGAATGCCATGATACTTGTGATGTAACTGAACATGATCTTGTTGAGAGTGAAATTGAATCCTTTGTGATTGAATGTGTGCTTGATACTGAATTATTCACTTTCATTAGGGATCATTGTATTATTGAGGCATTATCTACCCTTTCCTGTGAATCCATTGAACATAATGTGAAATCTTGTGATGATGAACTTGAGTCTTTGTGGATTGATCCTATGTGTTTGAATTTGGTTTGTTACAATGATATTTTTTATGGTGATATGCTTTATGAGTTGTTGTTTGCATCCAAGTCTTTTACATGAGGAAGTTAAAGAGTGTATTGTATTGCCCCCTCTTGTTGATTCATTTGTACATTCCTGTAGTCCGTCATTTCACTGACTTTTCTAAGGCGCCATTCGATAAACTATTAAGAGCACTAACATTTGTTGAAGAAATTTGAGATTGTGCTCTTATGTTCACCACTCTGAGATGCATTCAAGAATGCATGACTTGTTGCTACAGGCGTTGAATGGTTTTGAGATGGTACCCGATATCTTCAGGTTATATGGAGTGGCTGATGCTCCATAGATGGTTTTATTGTTCTGAGACTTCATTGTTTAGGTATATTCAATACCCAACTAGGTAATATCCTTCCTTATCTTTCTTTTCTTCTTTTGTTTTCTTTTGGTATGTTTCTTTTTCTTTTCTTTTGGGGTGCTTGCTTACCTTATTTCTTTTTCCAATGAGGACATTGTTGGCCTTTTTGTGTGGGAGTGGGGGTGGCATGCATGCCGGCTTGTATTTTTCTTTTCTTTTGTGAGTTTTTCTTTTGTGTGTGGTGTCACCTTATTCACAATGAGGACATTGTAGAGTTTTTGTGTGGGAGTGGGGTGGCACAAGTACCTTACTAGTTTTGGAAGAGAAACATCTTTAATTGTCATTGAAATTAGGCGAAATTTTTAAAATTTTTATCGGCTAGAGCCTGGAGGTAGTTTGTATGTATGGGTGTGTCGTTGATTGCTAGAATAGTGCAATTGCTTAGTTAGGAATAGTTAGTGAATACTTTATAGGCTTTAGGCTTGATTGTTGCTTTTCCTAAACATAATAACCTCACCTGTATTCGCAACCATGTGGTCTCCTTAGAAATTCACTTCTTGGTTGGTTAATGTGATGGTTTTGGTTTAGGAGGAAAGTTTTAGGTTCTTGAATATCCATGCGCTAAGTAATAAAGAATAACTAAAAAATTGGAAAAATAAAAAAGTTAGTACACCTACACGGGTTGGTATGGGTGGTACGACGCTCTTACCCCTTAAGCACATTGTTTTCGTATGGAGTACCCTGTGTTGGGAGGGTAAACCCCATTTATGGGTCGTTCTTATTCCCGAAAAATACTAACGCAAAAACATTAAGAAAATCTGAAAATGTTGGTTCACCTACATAGAACGGTATGAGTGGTGCGACACTCACGCCCCTTAAGCACCTTGTATGTGTATGGAAAGGATCTATGTAGGATGAGTAGACCCCTTTTAGGGCCATTAAATTCTCGAAAGACCCAACACTAAAAAGACTATTGGCAATAATTGTGGAACCTTAATCTATGTAACCTGCGACCCTCACCAAGCCAAGGGCGACACTAAATAGAGAGGGGAACCACCAATAATTCATTGAATAAGAGCATGGGTGTTTGAGTAGTTATTTCTAACCAATTAAATCTTGATTGAACAAAAACAAGCCAAAAACACTACACTTGAGCACGAGGAACCCATCAAGCTTATGCATGAATGAGGTGAAAATTGTGAAGTCTAGTAACAGTCTTGCTTGTTGCCTTGATAGTGCTTGTCAACTGTTCTAAGATGAGTGAATGCGTTGTTTGAGTAGTTAGCTTCGCGACCGTGTGTGTGGACCTCCTTTGTGCTGAATCTTTTCTTGATCTCGTCTCTTTTATCTAACAAAGTGTTTCTCCTCCGTTCTTTTCTTTAGTGTTGAGTTTCTTTTCTTTTATTTTATTTTATTTTCTTTTCTTTTCTTTTCTTTTCTTTTTTCTTTTCTTTTACTTTGGCTTTTGTGGGTATAGCGTCTATTAATCCTCACGAGACCTTCCTTGTCCACTTGGGCTGCCAAGGGGTTTAAAGGGCTTGATGCATGTGTTAAATGCATTCGTGATTCCTACCAAAGTGAGTTATGGTTTTTAGTTTCTTTTTCTCAGTTTTTATCTTTGTTTTTAGTTTGCTCGGGGCGAGCAAACCCTAGTGTGGGAGTGTTGTTCGGTCTCATTTTGAGCCGAATTGATATTGTTAATAAAGAGTTTTTTCTTGTGTTTAGACCCCTAATTATTAGTAAGTTATGATGATTCTGTGTTTTGTAGATTAAATCAGAGAAAAGCAGAAAAAGGGAGTAAAAGAGTAAAAAACAACCCAACATTACATGTGTAGCGTCCGCGACAAACAGGAAGCAAGAATCATTGGAATCCAGAAGGCTGTCGCACCCGTGACAAGAATTGTCACGCCCGCGACCGTGTGCCCAGAATGAAGTCACTCCCGTGACTATATTTTGGTAGCACCCGCGACAGCCGAAGACAAGAAGTGACGGACGATGGAGCAGAGAGCTATCGCGCCCGCGACCTTCTTGGTCGCGCCCGCGACGCCCAATTCCGTAAATTAAATTTTGCGCAGCAGGTGTGATTAGGGTTTGGGGGAATTTTTTTTTTATTTTCCTTTCCTATTATTTTCTTTATAAGGACACTTAAAGAACTTAGTCATTATCTCTTAGTTTTTAGTTACTTTTTAGATACTTAGTTTTATTTTAGGTTTTCTTAGTCTTTAGAATTAGCTTTTAGTTTTCTTTTCTCTAGCCTTTGATTGATTCAATGCAATTTAAATTTTCAATTCTTGTTCGCTCTAGTTTTATTCATTGTCTCAGGATTTAATTTTTATTAGTGCTAGTTCCCACAAAATCCAATTTTTAGTGAAGAGGAGGATTAAGGTTCCTCAAATTCTCCCTTCAGGTGAGGATTCGAGCAGTCTTAGTAATCCAAATCACGCTTTTGCTTGTTTGTTCGGGAGAAGATTGGTGATTCAAAGTTCAAAGTTCAAGATTGAAGATTAGTACAATGCATTCGAGGTATAATTTCTCTTCCTTAAATTCAGGAATCAATTCAGTTTTTACATTCATCGTTATTAGTTTCTTTTAATTGCTTTTTTAGTTAGAGATTTAAATTCTTGTTAAATTAGGTTTAGTTAAATATTCAAGTTCATGTTTTCCTTAGTTTCTATTGTTTTCAATTGATAATTAGTTTCATTTAATTATTTACTGTTTCCTGCAATTTGAAACCTTACCAAACCAATTCCCTAAAAACCTGACTCACCATCCCTGTGGATTCGACAACCTTACTTTTTATCCCAAATACCACAACCGAACAGTTGCCCATGCCATTGGCTAGTAGTGCCTTACCCCCAAATTATGTTTTGTGATTTTGGAAAGCTAAGTTTAATATATTGTGTCATTCTATCAGCAAATCATTCATGAATATTATTTTATATTTTGAGGTTTTGAGCTCAGTAAATTGTATGTGAAACTCAACCATGTTCTGTTATTGAATTGTTATTTAACTCTAGCCTAGCCTATGTTTTACTCACATGCCTAACCCAACTAAGGGGGTGTTACCCTATTTGTTGGACTTTCAAACTCATTCTTTCATCTTCCTATTTTTTTTTAGATTATGATTCTTGACTTTTTGGTAGTATTGGAGTTCCTTATGATATCACCGTAGCGCAACAGAAGCGTAATGGGATGGGATTTTGACTAGGATTGGTGTTTTTTATTTTCTATTCGATGGCTCGTTAAAGTTGTAAGACTTTGTTATGATTTGTCACAGCTTTCGCTATAATAGTCAAGTATAATGTCTAGTAGACTTTTCAATCAAGTATTAATTCCTTGTTGTCCAAAGCTAAGTTTATTTTCGTCCCTTGGTTTGTTTCTGCCCTGAGCCTTGCAAGCATGTGAAACTTTGTCCTACAGCTATGTGGCGTCTGTAACCCCTTGTAATCAAAAGAAAGGAGAGCACCCCTTCTCCCGAGGAATATAAAAGCTTAAAGGAAAAAGCGGGACAGAGGTCATAGCCTGTTCAAATATGAAGATTCCTGCCTCCTGCTCCTTATAAAACTAAAAAGAGTGAGGAGATCTTCTTTCGCTACATTCTTATCATTGATTATCTGCCTTTCGCACTTTATTATTTATTGAGATATTTCCGGAGGGGTGCTTCTTTGTGTAAAGGGCATAATGAGAAGTTGCTTTATTTCCGTGTCTTTCTTTCAGTCCGAAGTTCTTATAAGATGCCGAAGACAATGTGACAGGCCAATAAGTTGCAGGAAGGAGTCCTTCCGCTTCCCGAGGATGGGAAACGGTCCTTAAATGAAGCTAAAAATGAAGCTAAAAAAGTTTATGTACAAGATATCGGCCAAATATCTCTGCAGAAAAAACCGACTCAGTTCTCAAAAGTCCTCCGGAACTTCATTCCTCCGGACGATTCCGAACATCGTAATCTCGGAGCGCGCTGTGGCATAGCCCTTCAGTCGTTGTTCGTTCGCTGCGCACGCCTTCGGCTTTGCTCCGGCCGTACTTTTATTCAAAAGACATGAATGAAAGGGGGATGACACCACTCTAATGATTGGAAAAATCCTTAATATCATAAAGGAAAGGTTGCGTTTCTTAAATAAGTAATAGCAAAAACAGCCTATCTGTAATGGCCTACTCGTTACTCAAGCAGTATCGAGAGAAAGAAGTCCAACGCTTCAGAAGTGGCAGCAGTGCTGTCGTATATAAGAGAAAGGCTGCTTTTAGGAGTGATCCTTCCCTCTAACCACTAACTCGAAATAAAAGAAGCTAAAAGAGATGTGGCAAAGAAGGAATTTTAGCACCATTGGACGTTGGTTCCTCTCTTTCCTCTTGAACCTCGAACATAAAATCGATCTCGCCATCAGCTCGACTAAGAGTTCCGAATCAAAAAAAAGGAAACTGAACTTGACTTAAGACGTTCGCGGCATGACACTTTTCCTAAAATATTTCATGTGAATACATGTGTAAAATAAATTTCATTGTTATTTAATGATTAATAGTTTATAATACACATTGAAACTATGTTGCAAATAGGCAAAACATAGTTATATGGATTAGCTTTAGATATTGTAGAATCATGGCTAAATGGTCTTCGTAATCAAATCACATAACATACAAACTATGTTTGGTGTATCTAAAATGTTGTATTTCTATGTATAATGAACATGTGGCATGGCATGTTGGGAAATACTTGCTTGAGTTGATGAAGAAGAAGACCTTGAACCCAGAAACCAACAATAGAGCTTGAACATAAGATATGGACTTAATTAAAGGAGGATTCCATCACCAAGAACAACAACTCCACCAAGATTGGATAAATACTAGCACCACTTATCCATAAAGAAATTAACTTGTTAACACCACCACAATGATTTGAGGCTAAAGTAAGAACAAGATTTGAGAGAGAAGGTTTTAGAGAGATACCTTTGCTTTTCATTATTAATGGCCAATTGAATGCCTCTTCCTCACCAATGATAATGGTTATAAACCTTGGAGGGGAAGAGGGAAGACAAAAAATTACCATTAAGCCACCCATTTACACGTGCATGATGAAAAGAACCGAAAAAAATAGCACTGACATTTACAAAGCACACGCCGACAATGCAAGGCGCGACCAACGCCTCTTCTAGCGCTGGGCGCCTCAACCTGAGGCGTTGGGGGTTTGCAAAGACAAGAAGTGCGGCCTACGCTTGGGTGACCAATGCCTCTTTCTGGGTGAGACTTCGATAAAGTGGAGGAGGACAAGGGAAGGCGCTACCTGCGCCTTCGAGGCATGCCTAGCGCCTGGCCCATGCCTCCTTTTTAAACATCCCTCGGCTTGCTCTCCCAATCCGGTCCAAAATAACCACTCCCTTGGGATGACCTGTCATGGTGTTAGGATCCAAAAGGCCCTCGGGGATTGGTGACACGTCACGGTCCTCTAGAGGGGCTCGGGGCCTATCCAAAGGATGACCGATCACGAGACAATCCTAAAGGGCTCGGAGTCAAGAGGAAATTGAACCTCCATGTTCGAGCAAGTGGTTGCAACCGTGTTGGCGTGGGTAACGAGCGAAGAGTGGGGTATCCGAGCCTCTTCAAAACAATTATAAGTTCAAGGAATATTCATCAATTATTGGAAAAAGATAAGGTTATTTACATCATATCTATGGTTGAATAATTTCCAATGTAAGAACAATACATAATTCACTTTGCATATTCATATCTTCATGTATTTATATCAGTATTTTTAAATACAATATCTATTAAATTTATCATGATGTATTTTCTTTGTATATTATATTCTCAGTCACAAATTAAAATTTACAATAAAATCACATAAATGTTTAGCTAAACATGTTCTTTTTGATTGGATTTGGTTTAAATCATACCGATATTCATATTACTTTCACCATACCGCAAATTTACATCTTTATAAACCACGATTAAGTTTACAGGATTCAGATATAATATCTATAGGATTACTTAATATTTAGACTTCACAATATAATTAAGATACCATGTTAAAACCAAAAGAGGGTGAAAGAACCCTAGAGGGGGGGATGAATAGGGTTAAAAAAATTGCACACTTAAGATAAAGGACGTTAGGTTTCTTAACCTTTTCCAAATTAAGAAGTTAACTTCACATATATAAAGAGTAACAAGATATGTATGAACAACTTCTTTTATTTAATCAATGCTTAAGCATAGTACAGAATAATGGTAACCTGATTGCTTAAGGAATAAGGTCCTTACAGCAACTGCTAGAGGAGTGCCTTACTGAAGGGCACTTTCAAGGTTATTTAAATCAATGCACCAACACAGCAAGGTGCTTTCACTCACAGACCTAACTCCCTTAAGGTTCTACAACTAATAACTCGTCAACTTCCTTAGGCTACAACACACTCAACAACTCGTCTCTGAAAGACTACACTTTGATTTCTTCCTTGGAATCGATTGAGTCCTTCATTCTTTGAGTTATCCTATTTATACATGCAGGTGTATAGACCGTTGGAAATGATCTTCTTTCCTTTTTTGCTTTAGATTTTCCTTCCTTCTCTTGAGGTTTCCTTTTTGTAGTAATCACAATCTTCTTTCCTTATTATATGCAGATTATATGCAGCAAATCTGTCAAAGCAATAAGCAAAGAATCACTTCTAAGATATTTAGATTATATGCCAATAATATACGAATTTTGACTTTCATTCAAAACCGATCCAGTCGCCAAGGTCCTTGAGCATGGGTCTGTCAAGGTCCTTGAGTTTGGGTCTGTTGAGGTCCTCAAGGGGTTCTAATAGAGGGGATAAATTGAAATAAGGTAATTGGATTGCAAATAATAGTTCTACTACTAAAACAATAATAAGAATAAGAAAATAAAAGTAAAATATGTAGCTTTTGATGAGGTAGGATAATAAATATGGATTGATAATAACAACAATATTAAAAATAACAATAGTGGTGATGATGATGATGATGATGATGATGATAGAATAATAACAATAATAATAATAATAATAATAATAATAATAATAATGAGTTAAGGCAAAATGCAAATTTAAAAAATAAGTAGGGATATTTTGTGAAATCAATATTTGTAACAAACACTTCTTTACTTCCTTTTATAGAGACAATAATAATAATAATAATAATAATAATAATAATAATAATAATATGTAGTTTTAATGAGCTAGGGTTAAATGAAAAATTTATAAAAGGGTAGGGGATAATAATAATAATAATAATAATAATAATAATAATAATAATAATAATAATAATGATGAGTTAGGGTGAAATACGACCTCCTTATGAGTTAGGGTCAAAGGAAATTTTCAGAAATAAGTAGGAGTAGCGTGTGAAATCAATATTTGTGACAAACACTCCCTTAGCTCCTTTTAGAGATGGTAGATATATGCAAAAAAAAATTCAAATCACCAATGATTGAGGAATATAGCAAATACATGCATTCAATGCATAAGTTATGTGACTAAAGTTCCAATAGTTGATTTTCCTTTAAGATGTACGTAAATCATTTCCTGCTTGCGATAGGTGCAGTGTATTCTCCAAGCAGTAGAGTTGAGTGCAGATTTTCATTTAGATCAAGATATATAAATGCCATAATATTATATGCTGGAACGGAAGAAGAGTCTTATTAGATAACTTGTTGTTTCTTTTGTGTTTTGTTCTCGTTTGTAACGAATTGTGCTGTTTGTTTTGCCAGGCTTTTGTTGCTTTGCTGTTGTTGCGACTTTTGTTGCTTCTGTGTTGCACTCTTAGCCTTTTTGGCTTCAATTTATCGAAAATATAAATGCAATAAATAAATTTGAAGAGGGTCATGAGCATATTTTCCAAGCAAATATGAGTATATGACTATGAACTCGCTATCATGTCACTCCATACTATCTATGGCATTTTGGGAATATAATTTAAATCATGATTTCAACCAAATTTTGTTCATAAATAAAGTTTGTCATTTTAGTTTTTCGTCAACTAAACGAAACAATTCCTTTGTTACCACTTCAAGCAAAAAGATTAGATAAATTGAAATGATCAAGTTCAAGAAAATTTAATAAAAGAAAATTTTGCCCACATCACAACATTGCTTGTTTTGCTTTTACTCTTGTTGTTTTGAAGTAAATAACTAATACTCAAGTTTTAAAAATTACTCTCCTTGTTCAATATTATTTGTACTATTTGAAAATTATGGGGTCAAACATTAAAAGGTGAACATAAAATTTTCAATAGATATAATAATTTGTTATATAAAATTACTGATAGCATATTCATAATGAAAAAGATTATGATAAAAATATAATATTACAATTACTAATAAAATATCATATAAAAATTACTAAAAAGTCATTAAAGAGTTTACCATCAACTACTCTGTAAATGATAAATAAATAATATAAAAAGGGAATAAGTCTCCATTTAGAAGGATGGTAGACCCATCCATTTATTATCGGAAGCAAATTAATTAGTATCTTACCGTGTGACTACCTAATTTGACTATCTTAAACCAAGCGGGGGTTGAAACCTTCATTAACCTCTCAAAAGGAAAATTCCAACTTCCAATGCTCTCTCTTTTGATAGCAGCCCCTCAAACTTCCATTATATAACAAAGTGTTTATGCAAATTATGAACCCATCCCCCTTTCATCATCTTGCCATTTTTCTCATGCACAAAGTCTCTCCTTACCAATTTCAAAACAAAAACCTCTAAAAGACAAAATAGTCAACATGGAAATCACAAATATTCTAATAATACTCAAATGGGTAGTCACCCAAATCCAGTTTTGTGACATATTTCTAGCACTTTTTGGTCTTTTTGTGTTCGTTTGCATCCATGAGAGGCTCACAAACAAAGGCCCAATGCTATGGCCAATCGTTGGCATAATCCCCTCATTTGCCCTTCACTACCATGAGGTGCATGAGTGGAACACTAGGGCTTTGGAAAAGAGTGGGGGAAGTTATAGAATTAGGGGCTTGTTTGGTGGGTTTGAGGGGATTATGACTTGTGACCCTCTTAAGATTGAGTACATCCTTAAGACAAACTTCAAGAACTTTCCTAAGGGGAAGTACTACCGGGAGCGGTTCGGAGAGCTCCTCGGCGATGGCATCTTCAACTCCGACGATGATCAGTGGAAGGCTCAACGCCGAATCGCTACATCAGAGATGCACACTACTAGGTTTGTGGAGTACTCCTTGGGGACCATCCAGAGCCTTGTCCATGACAAGCTCCTTAAGGCACGTTCATTATGTCTCTCAGTAATCTTTTTTTTCCTATTACTAGTCGTCAAAGGTAACATGGAATACAAATTTGTCCAAAGTTCAAACATAACACGTTACAGTACACCAAATTCACCCTCTTTTTGCTTCTGTCACCAAATAATTTTTAGGAAGTTTAATTTGGGAGATTTCAATATAGCATGATTTTCTATCATATAAAATCTAAAGTTTATGATATGGCTACAAGGTACTATAAAACTAATCGGGCTAAAAAAAAAAAGAAAAGAAAAGCATCATACGATGTAGTAGATTTGGATTAGGCCAAATATGAATCAGGCTATCGTATATGAAATTAGGATGGGAATATGTTCAAATTTGAACGTAAATGAGCTAAGATTGCATGCATAATTAAAAGCGTTTAGTCATTTTCATTTCACGGATCTAGCATATATTGCGCCGTTAAATAGAAACTTTGATTATCTTTAGATTAGAACAAATATTTCTGCTTTTATGTTGGGTCATGTTTGCGGTATTGATAGAACCTTACTCGAGTCCAGTACGTACTACTCTGTCCCATTATATTTGTCCATCTCATTATATCTGTCTATTTACCTAATTTGGGAGGATCAATGTATATTGAGAATTGATGTAAAAAGTTTAAAATTAACCTAAATTACCCCTACTTTAATTGAAGATAATAGTTGTTGGAATTGTAAAAAGTGATAAATGAATTTATTAATTAGGGGTAGAAAAGAAATTACAGTTGTTGAATTGTAAATAGAACAAATATTTTGGGACAAAAAAAATTAGGTAAAAGGATAAATAATTTGGGATGGAAGTAGTAGATAATTAAGTTGATCCTTACTTATATCTTTGGTGGGGTTGAGCTTTTACTCCATTGGTTTCATATTAATTGTGTATTCATAAATATTATATGGTCTTCAATATTCTTTTTTGACTGAATTTATAATGTGTTCTGTGAAATAAAAAATAGACAACGTTATATTCTTACAGTAAAATTTTTCGTTAAGAATCTAACAATAATACTATAATAGATATGTTAAGAAATTAATAGTCAAAATTTTTAAAATTTGAATAACATAAATATTAAGACCACCATTAGTGTAAAATGGAGAGAGTACACGTTATATTATTCACAAGTTTAATTGATGAGACATGGGTGAGCCTCCATAAGTCCACTACATTAAATTGAGAGCAACTCCCATGTAATAGTACATTTTGTACATATTTTGATATAAAACTTTATTGTAGATGTGAGTTAATTTAATTAATTATGTAGTACTAAGTAACATTTTTATATTAATTTAATTTGACTAACACATATAGTCAAAAATTTTAAAATTTGACTAACATATATATTAAGACGACAATTAGTGTAAAACTTTACTGTAACATTTTTTATTAAGAATATTTTCTATATAAAACTTTATTGTAGATGTGAGCCTCCATAGATATGTTAATTTAAGAATATTTTCCTCTATTTTATATTAATTATCATTTTGGAAATTTGCAATTAAACTTTAAAAAGTTTAACCATAAATTTTCAATATATACAATAATTTGTTAGATAAAAATACTACCATTAGATTCGTTACAAAAAATACTTTCTTAAAAGTATAATATTACTATTGTTAATAAAATATTATATAAGAAATTATCTATCAAAGAGTGATATTAGAGGTTGTGACAGTCAATAAAATGATAAATAATATGGAACGGATGGATTATTTTTGTCAAAAAATTCTTATGATTTGATTATATATCTAATGATAGTATATTCATATAATAGAACATTGGAAATAATAATCAAAATTATAACATTTGTCTAATGTATATATATCAAGATGACAATTAATATGAAACGGTGATAGTACACATTAATTTTTCACAAGTTGAATTGATTAGACATGGGTGAGCACCCATAGATCCACTACATTATGTTGAGAGCAACGTCGCATACATATAATAATTCATTTGTACATATTTTTTATGAAGGAACTTTTCTATATAAAGCTTTATTGTAGATGTGAGTTAATTTTATTCATTACGCAATTATTACGTAATTAATTGGTATGTATATATATTAATACTCCAATGTGTTTGAAGGTGATAGAGAAGCAAGCAATGACAGCAAAAGACGAAGTCATAGACCTTCAAGAATTACTCCTTCGTTTTACCTTCGACAACGTCTGTGTGGCGGCGTTTGGGGTTGATCCAGGCTGCTTGGCTCTGGACTTGCCGGAGATCCCCTTTGCCAGAGCCTTTGAAGAAGCAACCGAATATTCCCTCTTCCGATTCTTGGTGCCACCCTATGTGTGGAAACCCATGAGATTTTTCAACCTAAGCAAAGAGAGAAAGCTCAAGGAAGCCCTCAAGATCGTGCACGAATTTGCTGAGACAACCGTCAAGAATCGAAAGGCCGATATGACTAAGCCTAGGGGTGAACATGACCAAGCTCCTTGTGATCTCTTGTCTAGGCTCATCATGATGCAAGATCACCATGGCACAAGTTTTTCAGACAAGTTCCTTAGGGACTTTTGCATAAGTTTCATCCTAGCTGGCCGCGATACTAGCTCTGTCGGCTTGGTTTGGTTCTTTTGGCTCTTGTGTGAGAACCCAGATGTAGAATCCAAAATCGTGCAGGAGATCATGGCGGTTTTAGGAAAGAGGACTTGGAAGAACTCAAAGGATATTAAGTCATTTGAAGAAGTTATTTTCAAGCTAAAAGAATTGGACGAAATGGTATATCTACAGGCGGCGTTATCAGAAGCTCTAAGGCTTTATCCTTCGGTGCCTATAGACTTTAAGCAAGCTAGAGAAGATGATACGTTCCCCGATGGAATGAGAATTAAAAAGGATCAAAGGGTTTTGTACCATGTTTACGCAATTGGAAGGATGGAGTTGGTGTGGGGGAAGGATTGCTTGGAGTTTAGGCCTGAAAGATGGCTTAAAGATGGTCAATTTGTGAGTGAAAATCCATTCAAGTATGCTGTTTTTAATGGGGGTCCAAGGCTTTGTGTGGGGAAGAAATTTGCATATATGCAAATGAAGATGGTAGCTGCGTCAATCCTTTTAAGGTATAGGGTGAAGGTTAAAGAAGGACATGTTATTGCTCCTAAGGTTACCACCACTCTTTACATGAAGCATGGCTTGTTAGTCACCTTCCAGCCAAGGCAATTGGCCCTTTAATTGATGAAGCTACGTCAACTTCAATATATATCTTATGATATACAAAATGACCACTGTGATAACTCATTACAGTACTGTTGCTCGTTTGTATTTCTGATATAGACGTGCAGTGGATCTGCTTATATTTATATAAACTATATCTAGGTTATAGTAAGCTCAAAAGGGTACTTCGTTCCTTGTATAATATAAGGTCATTTACTCTTCGTAGCTCTAAGAGTACTCTAATGACTATCAATATGTACTTGCTGTTTGAACCTAAACTTTGTATGATTCATGCAACACATTTATTAAAATCGTTCAAATATATTATTCGAACTAATTATAAGGTGATTCAGTTTCTTTGGAAAAAAAAAAACTGAAAGTTAAAATCATGAGTGAAAGAACCTTAGAGAAGGGTGAATAGGGTTGATAAAAATCTCTGCACACTGGATAAGGATATTAGTAACAAATCTTGACCTTTGTCAAGATATATTCTACGCACTATTTAACAATATAATTGATAATATTGAACATTAAGATCAAAACGCTACAAGAGGAATAACTACAAATCAAATCACTATCCAGGGTTGATGACCTCAGAGCTGTTACAGAAGAATGATCTTGCCAACTATATTGACCTAGGATCAGTTACAATAGAAGGTTTCCACCAACCACGTTGGTGTTTGCTCACTCATAAAAACTTAACACTCAATCTCTACTACAAATGTCTCTCACTAACTACGTTGGCTACACACTCACTAGAATTACTTTGCTGGCTACAAAGCTCACCAATATTGCCTACAAATTCAGAAATCTCACACTTGATTTCTTACAAAGCATTTTTCTCCATTTTCTCTTTCCAATCGATAATTTCCTTGCAGATGTAGGTGTGAATTATATAGCCTTCCAGAATCTTGTCTCTTCCTGGTGATTCACGATCACCTTGATTTACAATGACAACAACCAATTTCTTTTTCATAAGTGTTTCGTTGATTCCTCTTCATAAATAGTTATTGCGTTGATTTCCTGCAAATATAAGGCAATCCAAATCATCATCTACAGATTTAAGCAAGTAATTGGATTAGTGAGTAAGGTAGGAAATCTTCCCTTTCCTGGCACAACAATTTTAGCTTCCAGAACAAAACTTCATTTGAGGTCATCCTTGGTGGAAATGTAGGCAATGTTGTTGCCCATATTCTGCCACAAGGTCAATGTACCTACAGAAAGGAGGGATGTTTCTACAATCTCTCCCTTTTTATATGAAAGGCAGAATTCCAACACAAATAACCAAACATTCACAATAGCTAAATAGCATATAATCACCCAAAATGCTAAGATTCTTGGCTTAAGTACATATCAAAGTTGTCCAAAGTTATCTCCCCTTTTGCCTTTCGTGCAGAAAATGTAAAAAGGAGAGAAAATGTTTGGCAAAAACAGTTAAAAAAATTTATGGAGTAGAACAACCAAAGAGGATTCAAATAGGAGAGACAACAAAGGAGACAACAGGGGGATCATTAGTCGGGGCCGCCGGAGAGGATGGGTCTGTAGCAGTGAGATCGATGGTTGGTCGGCCGAGAGTGTGGTAATCTATTGAGGCTTATCCATCTCCTTCAAGGAGGCAATAATAGCCTGAAGCTTTGTGACACCATTTGCTAGAGCAGCGTTGATAGCTTGGAGAGACTTGTTCTCTAATTGCAAGAGCTGGATCTCCGTTTGGAGTGCGACAACTTGCTTCACAGTTTGTCAGTTGCATTCTTGGTGGCAACGACCAAGGATGAGGCTTAGGACATCTTGAGATAGTTCGAGTGAATCCACGAGCCATCTCTTTGCACCTTATACTCGAGAGTCTCGAGGGTAGTGAGGTTGATGAAGGGGAGGACAATGTCAGTTTTCTCATCCAAGGGGAAAGGGATGTGGAAAGCTTTGAAAATCTTGTTGAGGAGATTGCAGTATGGGAAGGGTCAAGATATGTTGGAAGCAGCTTTGGCAAAGTGATGGATCGGAGAAAGAGTTCACCGAGATCTTGGTGTTGCCCATCAAGAATGTTGAGGAGAAATGTGGCCCCGACCTCATCGATGATGTCCTTGGAAGTGCCTCGGGAAAGGATGAAGCAAACCAGAATGTATTAGAGGAAGCGAGGTTCGGAGAGAAAAGTTGTGTATTGGGGATGCTTATTATTAGAGGGGCGACAAAACTTGGTTAGGAGGACTTTGTGAGGGTTGGAGTTGATTTGGTGGGGTGATTTGACTAGGTCAAGACAAAGATGTAAGATGCGGTCGAGTGTGATGGGGTTAAGATGGATATCGCGATCTAGAACTACTGATTCGAATGAGTGTTAGGAAGGATTGGTGGCTAGGTCTTCGAAGTTCACATAGAACTGATGGACAAGTTAGGGTAGATGAAGTCATCACATTCAAAGAATGCTTGACACCAGAGGTCGGCAAGAGCAGACAGAAAGGAGAAGTTTGTGTCGCCAAGGGCATTGGTAGTAGCACACTCACAATAGAGAAGGTGGCATTTTTTGAAGGAAGTCATCATTGCTTGCCAATGTCCTGGCCAAGGATCTCAAGATTATCAAGATTATGGGAGAGACCGATGGCCTTGAGGAGAAAGAGTTAGAGCGAGTGGGCTCTGGAGGAGTAGCAGGGGATTTGCTAGAGTGAAGGTGCTTGGCCACTCCATTGGAGGCAGAAAAAGCATGAAGTAAAGATGAGGATCGCTTGGTTATGGTGATAAAGAGATCGTGAAAAGGAGAAGTGGGACTATCAAAAAGAAAGGTGAGGCTAGGGATGATGAATGGGAATGGTGAAAGTGATGGAGGAGGAGTTAAATAAAGAGGAGGGAAGATGATTGGATGAGAAGAGGAGTTAGTTTGGAGAAGTTACCGAGAGTGATTGGTGGTTGAGAAGGTAAGAAGGGAGAGGTAATGATGGGTTTAGGACTACGAGAAGGACATAAAGTAGTTAGCCATTTTCTACACACAGAGAGAGTGGAGAGAGGGATTTGGACGTTGTTGATATCGCGTGACAATCACGGTTACAGGGATAACAAAAGTAGGTCAAGGAGAGTTAGAGGGTTTTAAGAGAGAGAGAGAGAGAGAGAGAGAGAGAGAGAGAGAGAGAGAGAGAGGCAGATTCGAGAGGGATAAAAGAAACAAAAAGAAAATGGAAAAGATAATTTGAAAAGAGGAAAAGATAAAAAAAAGTTGTAAAGGGGAGGATATGGAGCAAGTATTGATTAACTACCCAAATCCATCCAACTGCCAACAGTTAATATGAGGGACTAGTCAGGGAACCATGATTCTGTGATCAAGGTGCTTGGCATAGTCACTCTAAAACATACCTTGGGCAAAGAACTTGTGAGTGGAGGACCTTGTGGAGCTCCCCCTTAATGGTTGTCGGGAGTTTCGAGGGCTCACCCTCAATGCATTTCAATGCATCTAGTTGGAGCAAGCGGAGTTCTCTCGTAATAAAGTTTATTTTTTAAAATTTTTTGCTGCCAAGGGTTTGGTAAATATGTTGGCGAGTTGAAAGTGAATAGAGATGAAATCCTTACTGATATGTACTTTCTTAATGTGATGTCTGGTGAAGTGGTGGCGAACTTCAATGTGTTTGGTTCTTGACTATTGAACATGATTTTTTTGTGATTTGAATAGCAGTTTGATTGTGGCACTTGATGCGCAATTCAGTGTATCGGATGCCAAGGTCCTTCATCTATTGCATTATCTAAAGTACCTATATGTAGAAAGCTCCTGCAACTACATATTGGGCTTCGGTAGTGGAAAGGGCCACAAAGGTTCAGTTTTTGGACTACCAGGATACAAAAGAAGGTCTGTGGAATCGGAATCCTCTTGTAGACACCATATTTTATCCCGATTTTGAACAATTATTTTGTAACATTTATTATTTTTTTTGTCTAGGTTAGATTAGACCTCGAATCGACTGATTATGTGATTGTAGATATCTTGCCATCCTCATAAAATATCTCATCCCCATCAGTTTCCAAGCCTCTCACAAAAACCCTCTTATTTCCCATTATTTTCACCTCATATGGGCCCATTTTCTACCCTTCCTACATACACAATTGATTTTAACCTGTTTTTGGAATTTGCATCCCCAAGAGGACATTATGTACAAATTGACTCTCTATTTTGAATGTTGAACGGTGTTCTTTTGAGTAGGTTGAATATGGATAGTCCTTTATGCGTGATTTTGCTATTTTTGGAAATTGGGGTTGGTTGACTGAGACTTGAAATGTATGAAGTATTAAAGTAACTAATAATTCAAATGGGACCAAATGTAGGTTTAGGAAATGTCCCTAAACACTAGAATTTGTTCCTGAATGGGAGTTGTTAAGAGATTAGGGATGCCTGATATGTGCTACTTTATCGGGGTTAAGTGTGTGCATTTGTTGTGATATTGATGTCGATCTGTGTGATTGTAATTATGATTGAAATTGTGATTGAGATTGTGATGATGTTGAGAAATGACTATGTTGGTAGTCTTGGACTTCGAGGGGCAAATAAGCAAGCTTCGTCCGCTTTATAAATCTGATGAAATATGGTTATGGTTGGTTGGGTAATCAGTTTGCGAAAAGATTTGACTTGTTCACTTCTCCCCCCTAAATGAATTGAATGAATTTCAACCTATTTTGACAGTGAGCGATAGATATTATTGAGTCCTCATATTTTTAAATGCTTTGTTGTCACTTGAAGAATTCTATGATAGGAATTGGAACTAGAAGTGAGGGCGATAGTTTTGGAGTTTTGCTTTGAGTAAAGAGTTTAGTTCATTATGATCAGACTTAAAAGTTTTCCTTATGTTGCCGAACCAAGGATGTTGTTTTAATTATTAAATTGAAGTCAATAGTTATCGTTTGTTACTTTTCTTTTTTCGTTCTTGCCTTGTATTCCTTCGGGATACAGAACTAATGCCCAATTTTAAAAAAATGAGACTTCCGTTGTTAATGTTAGTCAACGTTTCACCTTTTTCATAATTGAATTTCTAGGGCGTTACAGAATGGTATCAGAGCACTGGGTTGTGACCTAGTTACTCCTAAGTGTCTATTAGGCATTTAGTTAGAACTTAGGAAACTAAGATCAGAGTGTGAAAGTAGGTGGGATGGGTTACATCACTCTGATTAATTCATCTTGTTTATACTAATATGTTTATGTTCAGCATGTGACTTGATTTATTTTTTCTGTATCAAAAAAAATGTTTTACATGAAAGTAATATAATTGGGTGAGTCTAACGTTATGTAGTTGACGTCATTATGTGGTGAAGCTTCGAGGTATTGTTATCCCTATGTTATTGGTATAGTGGGTTGAAGTTTGGAATTGTGCCTTTTGGGTATTATCATATGAACTATGGTGATTTAGGTTAACTGAGAATAGGGAATGATGAGTAACATAAGGAGGTGACGAAGCAAGGCTGCCTATAATTATTTATTTATTTGTCTTTTTGAGCAGGAAATAGATGGTGTGATTGATCGTCACGACAGTTGTGATTCTGATATGAAATTGGGAGTTGACCTTGAAGAAGGAACTAGAAATTGATTGTGAGGACATCTAAGGTAAAGTAGGGTTCTAAGTTGGCTCCATTTGTACTGAGGTTAACCAGACAGTCTTGAGGCAACGATTGGGATTATGCACGGGTCTATCGGCATTTTGAGTATAAGGTGATACCTTTGAAGAAATATTGGGGCTAAAGATTGATTCTAAAATAGGTGATTGAAGTGAAGATCATGTGGGTAATTATAAGATCAACTTGGTATCAAGTATTGAGTAAATTAGAGACTTCCAACAAAACTGGATCACATCGACTTTTCTTAGGGTATTGAGGTTAGATGAAGGGCCTCAATGTGATATCGGGGTTGCGCTTAGTTTTAGTCGAGGCCTTGAGTGTAAAGGATCACTTTTAAGGGAAAAAAACTCGTTTGTGAGATAAGATGTGTAACGCCCCGGAAATTCAATTATGAAAAGGTCAAAGTCAAGTTAACGTTAACAGCATAAGTCTCATTTTTTTTTCTTTCTTTACTTGGGCGTTACTGTCGTACCTCCGAAGAGATACAAGGCAAGAACATTGATTAACAAAACAAACTACGAACTTCAAATTAATAACTAAACATCATTCTCGGTTCAACAACGTTAAGGAATTACCATAAGATTTCAAGTCTGATGGTAACAACTAATTTCTTTATTCAAAGCTAAACTCTAGACATCCTCACTGCTAGTTCCCGTTCCCATCACAGAAGCCTTCACCTGAAAACAAAACATTTACAAACATGAGGCGGGAACCTCAATAATGTCTATCCCTAACTGTCAAAACAGTTTAAAGATCATTTCAATTAATTTAGGGGAGGGAAACAAGTCAAACATTTTTGCAACTCATTTGAATCCCAACCCAGAGATAACAAAGTCCAGAAATAATAGAACTTAGAAACAACAATACAAGCTTTCAACTCAGAAAAACACAGCATTCCAAAAATCTCAACTGACTTTTCAGTTTCAGAAACAGACATCAGAAATCAGAAACACATTAACCTTTTCCTCATAAAACAATCAAAATTTTATTATGCGGCGGGATTTGCCTATCCCCAGAATATCAAAACTCAAAATCAGAATAGGATTTCAAATCCTCAGAATCAGAATATGGATGGCCAGTACTAGAAACAGAATCAGACGTGTGCACACTTAATCTCAGAAATATATCGGGACTCCCCCATCTCTTGATAACTCTCCTGCAGGAACAGATCCTGGTCTTTGGGTCGTTAACCGCAATCCCCTTATGGTTTCACTTTGATTATTAGGATCTTATGTAGTTCAGACGTCAGACTTTAAACAAAAACCCAACCCAATTTCCAAAACCGACAAAATAAAACTCAGAGTTTAAAAGACTGTCACATTTTGCTCAACTCAGAAAAGAACTCACAGACATCCAAATCAGACAGTCCAACTTTACAGAAAATCTCTTGGGCATGCACGCTTCATAAAGCAGATTAAAAATCACTAAAATAGATAAAAGAGCATCCAAAGGGAATTAAGACATAGACATAACACCATAATCATTTCTTATATGAGTAACTAATAAAAACTAAAATCCTAATCATTCAATCACATATTATTTGCAAAAATTACCTCATACTAATATTCATAAGCATTAATCCTAACAAAACTCTAACAAAACAACACTCACATAATTACTATGACTCTTACACATTTAAACACTTCCATAATGCCCTTTAGTCACACATAAACTTACTAAGCAAACAGAATACAACCACAATAAAAGAAAACAAAGAATAAGGAGAGTGTTAAAGCGTTATACTGAATGAGAGGAAGCAACAAGAGGGAGGTGATGTTGGGCGGTCGTCATTGGTGGCAGCCCGGTGGTTCCCGGTGTCAGTGGCGGCAGGCAGCGGCGCTCGGGATGGTCGGTGGTCGCCGGCAACAACAACAACGGGGCAACAGAACAGAGAGTCGAAATAGGGGTTCGGGAAGTCGCCGGAGCTGAACTTCGTCTTCGACGGAGCTGGGGCGGACGTCGACCGGTCACTGGCAGCTGGGGAGCGTCGCCGGTGGTCAGAAGCGGTGTCGATGCTGCGGTGGTGGAGGAGCGGTGCAACTGGTCAGGACAGAAGAGAAATGTAGCAGAGGGGGTTCAGTTGGTGCGTCTGGCGGGGAGGTGGTGATCGGCGGTAGGTGCGGTGGTCGGAAAATGACGGGGAGGTGGGAGGAGGTGAGAAGAGAGGAGGAGGGTGGTGTATGGTGGGGGTTGGTGTGGTGCAGCGCAGAAGAAGAAGAAGAAGAAGAAGAAGAAGAAGAAGAAGAAGAAGAAGAAGAAGAAGAAGAAGAAGGAAAGGTAAGGGAGAAGTAGAGAGAAAGGAAGAAAGAAAGAGGGAGAAGGAGCGAGAATTAAATAATAAAAAAAAAAAGGTTTTGGCGGCTGAGAGAGAAATTTAGGGTTTTTTTTTGGTAGTGGAACCCTTAGGGTATTTATAGAGAGAGAAACTAGGGTAAAAATTAGTACAAATTTACCTTAGGTGTTAGTAACACTACCCACAAATTTCCTTTTTCTTAAACTAACACCCTACCTAAATCAGTTTTTCCAAAACTGATCAAATTAATTTTAACAGATACCCAAATTGTCTCTAACTGATATAATTCGACCGATAAAAATTCTAAGAGACTCAATCGTGGTCCTATAAGCTCAACGTGATAACCACTCATATAAATAAACGGAAAATAATGCACGTCAGGAATTTTAACGGTACAAATAATAACATTTTTCGGGGTTTTACTAGAGCCAGATGAAGATTTTGCCGACGATCATATGTATAAACTTAAGTTTTAGATATTGATCATGAGACTTCAAACTAAGAATTATATTTAATTTTGGTTTGTAAAGTATCGAAGTAAGTGAACACTTTTAAGTTAATGTTGAGCTACCGCATGATTTGAGTTAGCGTATTAATGGGGATCTTAAGATGTAGTTACTAAAGGCTCTGAATCCAGGAGTGTGAGGAACTTTGCTGTCAATTGAAATTTTGGTTATGAAATTTGAGGGTGTTGTTATTAAGTTGGAACATTGTAGTTATTATTATATGATCTACAAGTTGCGAGGGTGCCTGGATGAGTAGATTGTTAAGAATAGCAAATTGAGATTTAGGAAAGGTTATTCAATCTAGGATGGAGATGTACTTGATATGTAAATGTTTGATTTTAATATATCTCCCTTAAATGTTTAAGGCGATTTTCTATTATATATTCACGATTCAGAGTCCCATCGCATTCATCTTGATATGCACATGCATGTGAGTATATACACATAACTGCCTATTCTCTATTGCATGCCTTTTAATATTGAATGTGTACATGAACTAAGTTGATTATCTAGGAAGTGAGTACAACCCACGAGATAATTTGAAAGTGTATGTGGCGTACAATGTCCTCTGAACCCCATATGATTAAGTCCTGTTTGAGTATTATCTAAACTTCGTGTTGCAATTTTTCTGAGAAAATTTGTTTATATCCTATTAGTATGTAGGAATATTATTCGATCAACTCTGGTAATAGCTATCCAAATTGAATATGTCTGAATATCACGTTGTTATTAGTGTAATTTTCCTTTTGTGGTTAATTAGTCTCTGCGGATATTAGCTTATGTACCCAAAACTATTAAGGAAGAAATCAGACTTAATGGATATCATGTGCCAAGGATGTTCGATGAGCTATGCGAAGTGTCTTAGCATGCTTAGGTATTTATACGTGAATTGCGACGATCACTGCTAAGGGAAATAAATGATGGGATGTAGGAAGGAAGAATCTTGCTTGACATTTGTCATTATACCTTTTAAGCTTGAAATATATGGTGTAAGCGATCGCTACCACAATTAGCAGTCCCAAGACCAATTTGGTGATTTAGAATGATTTTGGTGGTTTAATAAGAACATAAAAGCTCTTAAGTTGTAGTTGGGTATAATTCAATTTTCGGAAAATATTGGAGTTAAACATTCTAAAGGAATTATCATGTTTAAGCTTGAGTCATATTTGAGGCATTGGTTGGTGTGATATTATTTGAGTTTCGAGGACCTAACTCCTTTTGAGTGGTTGGAGAGGATAATGATATATAGGTGCTAGTTCTAGTTGGGCATCTGTAAGTTAAGTAAAAAGTATCCTTTGGCATGAGTAAGTGTTTAACGTGAACCTAGGGGTTAAGGACATAGTCGTATTGGTCTAAGGAGTCGGAGTTCTAACCTAAAAAATCTCGCGAAAGCACTCACCAACTAGGTTCGAGAATCAACAATTTTGGTGAAGGGTCGGGTGAACTACTATCCTACGGTCAAGAAGGGAAAGCATAAGAGAAAGGTAAAGGCTTGGGGGTAATATCGGGCCTCTTAACGAAAGACTAAGCACGGAAATAGTGGTTTTAGGGGACATTATGTTCAATAATCAAGTGTAAGAATTGTGTGTATACCAAGCTAGCACCGGCTTCCCTTCCAGGGCGTAAAGTCGGTATTCGCTTCCTATGTACGAGCTAGATCGATCCCCCCCCCCCCCCCCCCCGCCTGGGCAATAAATCGATGTTGTACTTTCCAAAGTCCATCATCACTCATGTGCATGATAGGCTTTGGTAGTATGAAAACCAATCCCAAATAATCTATTCCAATTCCCTCTGGTCAGAGCAAGGAACCGGAATCAATTAAACCATCCTAGAGTTCCAAAAGCGATGGTTGAAAGGATCCATAGCCACCCACCCCCCGGTATCCTTCACTCATCGCATGGAAATCTAGGGAGGGACACCAATCATCTTACTAATCACCCTAGTCTCACTAATCCAGACTTAATCCCCCATTAGGGACCCTAATCACCCCCTAACCTTTTAAGGGAATTACTCACACTTGATTGCAACTAACACTAATTCAGAAGTCTAACCAACCTAACATGAAACTAGCCAAGCAATAGAAAGAACAAATAACAAAACTAATCAAACTAATTAAAAACATAAAATAGAGAACGAGAAAGAAGAACTTACTGAGAACTGGGAATAGATTCAAACTTTAAAGTAGAAGGAACGAGAGTGAAAAATTCGATTACAATTACTAAACCATAATTTAATTACAAAGAAATTAAACCTAACCTAAGACTAATCTACACATTCATAAGATGTATACTTTTTAAGTTATGAATTTTTAAAGAATTGCTCTCGAACTTTATTTACATGAGAATCAACCCTCTTCATGGCTCATTTCTGAGTCCTTGCACTCCTTTTTAGCCTTTAGGTTCCGTTTGGGCCTAGGAAAACTGGGTGGAAAACAATTTCGCAAAAAAAAAAAAAAAAAAAAAAAATTGGGAGGAGAGTTTTTTTTTTGATAAAGTAAATTTCTTTCTATTATTTGGTTTAAGTAAAATTTTGAAGGAAAGAAAATTGAATTGGGAAGTTGGATTCTAATAATACGAACTTTTAGCAATATAAGACTTAATAATACGAACTTTCGATTAGGTTATGAATAATATGAACTTTGGCCCCCTGTTGCCCCCAGTAACACGCCACCGAGTTACCCTTTTCTTGACTCGTCGGAGAAATGAGCTGGCGGTGGCGGCACGTTTTTTTTTATGTTTGACCATGCCATGTCACTCATTGACTTAAAAAAAATTGCCACGTCAGCATCCTCTCTTCTTCTCTCTCCTCTCTCTTTCCTCTCTCTCTCTTTCTCTCTTCTCTCTTCTCTCTTCGTCATTCTCATTTTTTCCAGATCTTCTTCTTCTTCTTCCCACTTCACTCTCTCAAAATTGAAATTAGGGATTTTCCACTCCCAAAACCCCAAAAAATCCACAGAAATGCAACTAACACATCTGGGCAACAACAAAAAACGATTCAATCGAGAAGGGGAAGGAGAAATCATGGCGTACCTTGAAGCCGAATAATCAATTCATCATGTTGAGTAGTTGACCAGAAAAAAGAAGAAGATCTGGAAAAAAATGAGAATGACGAAGAGAGGAGAGAGAGAGAGAGAGAGAGCGAGATAGAGAGAGAGAGAGAGAGAGAGAGAGAGAGGAAAGAGAAAGAGAGAAGGTGCTGATTTGACATTTTTTTAAGTCAATGGGTGACATGGCATGGTCAGACATCAAAAAAACGTGCCGCCACCGCCAGCTCATTTCTCCGACGAGTCAAGAAAGGGTAACTCGGTGGCGTGTTACTGAGGGCAACAGAGGGTCAAAGTTTATATTATTCATAACCTAATCGAAAGTTCGTATTATTAAGTCTTATATGACCAAAAGTTCGTATTATTAGAATCCAATTTCTCAATTGAATTCCATTCAACTGTCTTTTCCTTGTTTGGTTTAAGGGAAAATGCATGGAAAAATAAAATTTGCATGAAAACTTATAAATGTCAAGCTTCATTTTTCTAGATCATATGATGTGATTCAAGAGAGGGGGGGAGAGAGAGAGAGAGAGAGAGAGAGAGAGAAGAATTTTAGAGAGAGAGAGAAGAGACTTAGAGAGAGATGGAGGCGAGAGAGAGATAGAAAAGTGTTAGAGAGCGAGAGAGAGAATCAAGAGAGCTGCGAGAGATGAAGGAGAGAAAGGTTAGCTTTTAGATCCAAAAATTTTCTCTGAACTTTCCTTTCAGTATTAAAAGGTAGTTTTCCAATTATTTATTTTCCATTCATTTTCTTCCATACGAACAAAGTAAACATTCTCATTTTCCAAATTATTTTTTTCATGTTGTTTTCCTAGACTCAAACATGCACTTTAAAGTCCAACTAGAAAGTTGTAATTTGTAAACCCAGCTTTCTAAGAGCTTTGTTCTAAGATTTAATTATGTTCTCATTCTTAGTTATCTATAGTATGATATTCTTATAGGTTTTATTTTATTTTTTTTTATTGTCAAGCTGTTATGTGTTGGTTCCCCATCGTTGTTACAAGCCTTTCCCCCTATTCATGCTTTGAATTATGTGTTGGTTCCCCATCGTTGTTACAAGCTTTTCCCCCTATTCATGCTTTGAATTATCGAAAAAAATATTAATCAATAATGTCCACCCGATATTTGAGCTTTTAGGGCTATAATACACCTCAAAGCGACAGAGAAAGTGAGCTCCACAAATCACATAAACCGCACACCACCAAAATGCCACCATAGAAACTAAATGGGGCACAAAATTGTTCTTGCAACAACAGAGCTAGAAATTCCAATAAAGTTACAACATCCTTAAACCAGAAATTCCTATCACAATCAAGACAAGTGATAAAAGCAGGGCATCATCATTCTTCCATTGCATCACCACCCTCAATAACATCAACCTTCTCCTTCAATTTAATTACCTTGGTCATCAGGACCTCTGCAAAACAATGGTCACAATCATCGGTTTAGTGTATACAGGCAGACACAAGTTCGATGCAGCATTAGAGATCAGTAATTGTGATTCTTGACCAGAAATGATTGCTGCAGTAATACACATACAAAGCCTAATTGCTCAGAAAAATACTTTTCTTGTCAACATTTGTCATGTCCACTAATCACCTCACAGGCTTAGAGCTATGTTGTCAAACCCATACCGATCACCGAACTAGTTGACCGACCCAGAGGGTCAATGGACGGTTTGGCTGCGTTGGACCGGTTGACTCGGGTTACCGGTTGAACTGACATGAGCCGGTCACGAGTAAAAAAGTTTTAACTGTTTTATTAATAAATTTTCTAAAGAAAGTTGTAGCCCAACCTATTATTCTAACTGTTTTAGTAATTAAAAAAATTATTAATCATGAAATTTGATAAGGAATATAAAAAAATAGAAATTAAAAAGCCGCCTCTTATAAAAAGTATAATGGTCCTAATGGATTGCAAATTTTAACCATAGGTCTATAGCATGATGGTCAATTGATAATTCAGGAGACTGTATAAAAGTAGAAGCTTAAAAAGTAAAAATTATAAATAAATACCGGCTGCCCTTGCCCTAATGTTTAGATTGGATGATGGCTTGCTACTACGCAAACACTCAACTCAATTCACCTTTCTTATTTCTCTCTCTCTAGCTCCCCTCTCTCTTTCTCTGCAACTCTCCTAATCTAAGTCTCATCCTTATTGTTAGATCCCCTCCGTCATGCCATAGGGTTGCAGATCTGCAAGTTTGCAACAGTACAGTTGACTAAAAGGACATGCAGATCTGCAAGTTTGCAACTGTACTGTTCACTCAAAGGACATGCAGATGCAGGTGCGGCGAACGGAGGGTGGGTTGGGGGGAAAAATCAGCATTGCATATTCAAATAATACCCAAACCGGGTTTAACTGAACCAATCAGACAGTCTGGTTTGAACGGGTTAGAGCAGTTAGACCAGCAAGGCGAGTCAACATGTAAAACAGCCCGGTCAAGTCGGTGGGTTCCAGTTGAACTGGCCAGTTCGGTCCAGGTTTGATAATACAGGCTCAGAGTCAGACAGAATGACAAAAATTACAACTGTTTTTTAACCTTTCCTAGTTCCTATGAGATGTATGATGGCATATATCTGACCACCCTAAACCTCAAGGAATAAGATAAATTTCAGGTAGTGTCCCATAATCAATCAAGATTAGCAACCAGCAAAATGTCCAAAAAAATTAACATGCAATGAAAAATCAGGATAATACTCCTAAGATTTGACAAGTGAGCTAAGAACTAAGAATTGGCATGGTTTATATTTTGGTTAAGTTATTTACCTGTAGGCTTGGGAAATGAGTATCCCTTCTCCCTTGTGTAAGTACGAGGGTTTGGCAGAACATGATTTCTGAGGTATTCAACATTGCCCTGCACAAACCAAAAATAAATATCACAAAAAGGAACTTGTACCACAATAGTTGGGAAGGTATGAAAGAGGATGGAGAAGAGAAAACAAATTGGTATTTGACAATAGAGAATAAGAACCTGACTGAGAGAGAAGAGTATAACTAACCTTAGTTATGACACACACATCCACATTGCTTCCACTTCCCAAGTCATTGAAAATACCAGAAGAGATAGCTTCACATACCAAGTGAATTCCTTCTTCCCTCTGGAAGGATAAGAACAAAAAACAGGCAATTGTCAGATAGTTCAATGAAAAACAAACAGCACCTTGGCAGAAGGGTCACCAACATCCTAGGCAAGCTTCTCTATTCTCATCCAATCAGAACCAAATTCTGCCAGCAGATCAAGACAAAACCTAATGACACCATGAAAGAGAAATCAGTCTTACAGTGAGTCCTTCACGGTATTTTGACTCAAAAACAGCCATTGCAGCAAGTGAACCAGATCCCATAGTTGCAAAAGGGAGAGTATCCGTTGACCCGTGGGGGTAAATCTGCTCAATGACAATCACATGTTCAGTCCATATACAAAGTTGCGCACTTGTGCTGTTACATCGTAATAGCTGAACTGTCACTTACAGTGTGTAAATGGGGCCCAGTAACATCAACTCCACCAAGCACCAGCGCTGCTGAGACATAACCTTGATAGCTGAACCACATCCCAAGAGGGGAAAATAATGGGTCACACAGGCAAATTGTTTAGAGCTATTTGTGCTATATCATATTCATTAATCAGACATTACATATCTTACTTGAAAAGATGGGACTTCAGAAGGGTGAGAGCTGTAACAACCCTTGATTCACGACCAGTATGGTATCTGTGAAGCTTCAGTTGTGAACTCACCATATCTACATAAAGAAAGATAGGATTGGAACAGCAACCATAAACTAGAATGCTCAAAACAGGTAGTTTTATGTTCTGTGAAAAGCACCACCTATCATTAATTCAACTGAAGCATGGATAAGGGAAACTTAGTCGTACACAATCTTATCCCGGACAAGTGACAAGCAAAGAGGTAGTCTCCAAGACCAACAATAGTGATTTTTGAACACGAGCTTAAAAGGACCAACTTAGAAGCAGGCAAGCAGCATAATGGATGCAAAAACAAACAAAAAAATTACAATATTGAAACTGCCTTACCGCATGGGAGTTTACACAAATGAACCAAATGGCAACTGGCAGCAGAAGTTTTACCAACAAACCTAACAGTAAAAAGCATATTCTATGTGACAGAAGTTTTACCTACACCCTTCCTAACAGTGAAGCATAGCCCAAATGAAAGTAAAAGAAACTCATTAGAATCTATCACGTCAATTCCTATATTCCTTTACACTGCCCCTAGGCCCTCTCCGTCATCCACACATGGAACAACAAGTTACACACTCATATCCTACACACTACCCCTCGACCTTAGCAATCTTTCCACTTAGCTTCTCATTCAGTGCTTTGGTGCTTCCTCCCTATCCACAGTTTGCAATGACTTAGCAAAGCTGGTTACAGAATACCCAACCATCCCCTATGACCTGACAAAATAAAAAGAATTTACCATCTTAGTAATTCTATATCTCTAAGCTCATTCTCAAGATCCCACCAATTCTAGAAGCTAAGTCAAAATACAGAACACAAAATTCAAAACAAAGCCACCACTAAGACATTTAAAAGAGGTTTGGCAGTAGGAAGAAAAATTATCAACAAAAACTAACTCTACTACATTATATTCCATCCTCAACTGATCATCAATTTTTTTTTTTTAAAAAAAAAATTTAGGAGTAAGCTTCAGCCTTCAAGTTGGTTCAGACAATGCCCTGAAATCCTTTCCACAGGGGCACAATCCTCAACCCACCTATTGTAAAGCAAGTTTAAAGGAAATAAACACATCAAAATTCCCAACATGAACAATGCAAAATGAAGCTCTTATCATGACCTGATCACTTGTCAGCAGAAGTATCATTCCTACCACCTCTCAAGAAACTCAAACTCAGATGACGTGGAAAAATTACAATATATATATATATATATATATGAATTTTGGACGCTAATATACTGAACTTTTGGAGTATTGGACAATAATGCACTGAACTTTGGGGGGTGTTGGACAATAATGCACTCAAGACAATTTCGACGGTGGCGAACTTGGTGACAACCTTACGTGACAGAACGAGAAGACAAATATTTTTGGACCAATTCATCTCCTCCACCCGCTACATAGGATTGCAACCAAGTTAGCCATTGCCAAAATCATACTGAGTGCATTATTCAACACCCCCAAAGTACAGTGTATTATTGTCCAAGGTCAAAGTTCAGTGCATTATTGTCCAATACTCCAAAAGTTCAGTATATTAGCATCCAAAAAAAACAAATATATATATATATATATATATATATATATATATATATATATATATAATTGGATTCTAATAATCCCGACTTTTACGAATCGGACAGTAATAATCCCTACTATCAATTCGGATTCTGGTGGTCCAAAATAAATAAAATTGTATTCTGGCGGGACGCCACTGAGTCAAGTGTCGGTGACTCGGTGGTTTACTGACGTATACCGGCGAGAGTGTGTTTGACCAAGAATTCGGACCACTAGAATATAATCAATTATAAAATGGGACCACCAAAATATAATAAGTATGTCAATGAGACTATTAGAATACAACAACAATTTAAATGGGACCACTAGAATACAACTAAAATAATAATTTCTAGCTCAAACACACTCTCACTGGTATGTGAGTCACCACCACTTGACTCGGTGGTGTTCCACTAGAATACTATTTTATTTATTTTTGGACCACCAGAATCCAAATTGATAGTAGGGATTATTGCTGTCCAATTCGTAAAAGTCGGGATTATTAGAATATATATATATAGGGAAATTGGATTCTAATAATCCCTACTTTTGCAAATTGGATGGCAATAATCCCTACTTTAAATTTGTATTCTGGTGGTCCAAAAAAAATAAAATTGTATTGTAGTGGGACATAATCGAGAGTATACCCTAAATATCATAGATTTTGTGTTGCATTTGATTCAAAACTTTGTATAACACTATACCACGATTTTTAATGAATTTACAGCACTTCTCCCAATTTTTTTCTATTTTTTATGATTTTTTCAATTTTATACTTTTTAAAAAATCATAATAATTGCTCGGAATCTCAAAAAAATAATTTAAAAATGTTTTAGCAACTACACTTCATTACCTATCTAGGGGCAGGAACAAAAAAAACAAAAACAATTTGGGGTAGACATGAAAAAATAAGAAGAACGTGGTGATGGATTTGGTACCACTACAATACAATTTTTATTTTTATTTTTTTGGACCACCAGAATACAAATTGAAAGTAGGGATTATTGCCATCCAATTTGCAAAAGTAGGGATTATTAGAATCCAACCTATATATATATATATATAGGGATATTGGATTCTAATAATCTCTACTATCACAAATTGTATGGCAATAATCCCTACTATCATTTTGGATTCTGGTGGTCCAAAAAAAAAAAAATTGTATTATAGTGGGACAAAATCGACTGTATACGCTAAATATCATAGATTTTGTGTTGTATTTGATTCAAAACTTTGTATAACACTTTACTACGATTTTTAATGAATTTACAGCATTTCTCCCAATTTTTTTCAATTTTTTATGATTTTTTCAATTTTATTTCTTTTAAAAATCATAATAATTGCTCGGAATCTCAAAAAAATAATTTAAAAAATGTTTTAGTAACTATACTTCGTTACCTATCTAGGGGTAGGAACCAAAAAAACAAAAACAATATGGGGTAGGCATGAAAAAAATAAAAAAAATGTAGTGATGGATTTGGTACCACTACAATACAATTTTATTTTTTTTTGAACCACCAGAATCCAAAATAATAGTAGGGATTATTGTCATACAATTTGTGATAGTAGGGATTATTAGAATCCAATTTCCCTATATATATATATATATATATATATATATATATATATATATGGAGTATATTGTAATTTTTCCACGTCATCCAAGTTTTAAGATTCTTGGTGTATATACATATATATATATAAAAATGTTTGACATCATTAGTCAAACTAGGACAATTAATTTGGGACGGAAGTGTATGTATATATATATATATATATATATATATATATATGGAAACAGATAGTATGACCTAGCATTTTGGTGAGCAGGGTATGGACGTCAAATATTGCAGAGATGAACATCAAGTATTGCAGAGATGGACATCGAGTTCGCATGGATAATTGATGTCTCCCTGATGTTGACCATACAAACTTGATGTTCATCTCTGCAATACTTGATGTTCATCCTGCTCATCTGCTCAACAAAATGTCATGTTCATACTATCTGTTCCCTTTTATATATATATATATATATATATATATATATATATATATATATATATATATATATATATATATATATATATATATATAGAAACACACACACACACAAAGAGCGAGGATGGAATATGAGTTTTATGGGGGTATTTTCGGAATACTATAATTGGTAGTGTTTACCTTTTTTTAAAAAGGATTTTTGGACGCTAATATACTGAACTTTCGGGTATTGGACAATAATACACTGAACTTTGACATTGGACAATAATGCACTGAACTTTGAGGGGCGCTGGACAATAATGCACCCGAAACAATTTCAATGGTGGATGAGTTGGTGGTGATCTTAACGTGGCAGACTGAGAAGATAAATAGGCTTAAATAATATCTAAATTTATGACATTTCAGCTAATTTATACATACAAAGGTGATTTTATACGACAACAACAATCTCTGGCGAAAACACGTTTAAACAAATGTGATTTTATGTTTTTTCACTCTTTTCAAGTTGATTCTCTTTACTTATGTGTGGATTAGCTGTTATGTTATAAATTTAAATAGTTTTGGATCAATTCATCTCCTCCGCGTGCTACGTAGGATTGTCACCAAGTCAATCATTCTGGGTGCATTATTGTTCAACACCCCCCAACGTACAATGTATTATTGTCCAAGGTCAAAGTTCGGTGCATTATTGTCCAATACCTCAAAAATTCAGTATATTAGCATCCAAAAACCCATTTAAAAGAAAGTCATTATATACATATTAATTACTAATGTGAGATACTATTAACTACAATTAACTAAATAAAATTAGCTAATTATAAAAACACAATAATATAATTAAACAGATAATGACCTTCCATTTAAAATAGTTGTTAGTAAGAGAAATATATTTACTAAAATGAGATTTTTAAATATAAAAGGAAAACTATACACAATGATAGATACACCAATTTATGATTAAGTTATGTTAGGCGTTAAACTATTTTTGCTGTATCATATCATGAATTAATCTTTGTAGTTCTTGTAAGTATTAGAAAATAATATATATAAATAAATCTTTGTCTTATTTAAAATTATTAGAAAATTATAAAAACAATTATGCTATAATAATCTATATACATTCTGATATATATGCTTTCAAGAATGTGTGTTTTATTATTGCCCCATGCAACGCACAAGTCAAAGTGCTAGTATATGTGTCTGTGTCACAAGAAACCTTAATCCCTGATTTAAAATAGAATTTTTGGATGCTAATATACTGAACTTTTAGGGTATTGGACAATAATGCACTGAACTTTGACATTGGACAATAATGCATTGAACTTTGAGGAGTGTTGGACAATAATACACCCAAAACTCTTTAAAATATCTAGAATAAACAAAACACTATAACATCTTAATAGAAACTGCCTATAGAATGACATTTTCGATCATCAACTGCATTTTCTCGCATTAATCAGGACTATACTGGGGTACGTTATTGTTGCAACTGCATTTTGTTTACCCAAAAATGACAGAATAGTTCCATGACCAAACAATGAGTATTTGGATATACTCATCTCCATACAAGTATACACATAAAAAGAATCCTACAGCACAAGTTGAGGACACAGCTATTAGCATTATCATACAAAGAAAGTTAAAGTTCAGGTTTACCAGTTACCGCCTCTGTATCAGCAGCAGTCCCTGCCCCACAGCAGTAAATGTTTGGTGCCATGTAATGAATTTTTTCACAATTCTTATCAGCAACTATTGGACCCTCTGTGGCTCTTGTATCAGCTCCAAGAACAACGCCATCCTATAATCAATTGACAAAACATCCTTAAATCTTACTACCATATGTACTAGACTGAAAAATGCAAGACAAATTTAGATAATCAAAACCTAATGACATAAGGGTAACCTGTCAACTACTCTATGTATTGCTATATGACTATTCATTCTAGGATACACTATCTGAAACAAAAACTTAACCAGCTAATGTTACTCTTGAGAATGAAAAGGAAAAGACCAGCTAAGGGGAACACATGTATTTTTGTTGAGTTGAATCATATTTGTTGCCGCATAACTTTGAGTTTCTATCAATTTTGACAGATCTCTTTCGGTGGGATTTTTGACAAATTTTTGAACTCAAATGACATATTTGACAAATTTAAAAGCTCAGTGGCAAAACTGATAAAAATTCAAAGTTATATGGCACAGACATTATTTAACTCTACTATGTTAGGAATGACTGCATAGAAAGAAGCCTTCTAGAAATAAGATGGCAGGAACTGAAACCACACTTGATTTCAAGATAGTTTAACAAGACTTAATACTTTAGTAGTTAGTTGTCTCTGCTGAGAGAAATAACTAGAAACCCTAATGTGCAACAAACCACACATACTCAACAGAAAATCCCCATCTGAAATTCCATTTTTTCCCAACTGCATCCTACTTTCACTGTACAAGTGCCAAATCCCACTCGCAGAATAGAAGATTTACACAGTTGATAATTAAAGAAATTTAAGCACAACATCAGTACAAAACATATAGTTATTTTTCATGTAGAAAACAATCTAAACAGACAAGTATTTCGAAAATCAACAAAAAACCGTAATATAGAAAATCGAGATAGAAAAAATATCTGTATCCAGAATCCGAATCCGAATGTACCTGAAAAATAAGGCCAACGATTGTGGTACCCGTTTTTAAGAAGGAGGGACCCTTGAGACCCTTTTTCATCAGCATTTCATTCCTCTTGCACAAATCGAAGCTAAATCCGCCCTTCGCGGGAAGTTCAATTGCCGAATTCGTCATAATTTCTAAATGTTCCAATTTCTAAAACCCTAAAAGAAAATTGAAGAAGAAGCAAATGTCAATGAAAATCATCAAATAAAAAACAAGTAAGAATGGCGATGGCAGAGATCGACTTACACGAGAAAGAAGAAGGAGGAGTCGGAGATCAGGAATGGGAGCGATAAAATGGAGAAGTGGAAGTGAGAAATGGTTCCTGTTATAATCCAAGTCGAAGTAGGCTTCTTGGAGCAGAAGAAAGGGGCAATTGAGCAGTAGCCTGTAGGAAACGAATCAAAATTATTTAAAGTTTGGCGAACCTCTTTTTTTTTGTTTTTTTTTTTAATGGGTCATCCTTTAGACTATCACACCAAGGGAGAGATGGGAGAGAATAAGAAAAAAATAAAAAAATAAAAAAAAAGGGTTGAAGGACGCTCAACCATCCCAGGAACGAAAGGGGGAAAAAGGGGGAAGACAGGCGCGAGTGGGGGACGTGCGCTGCACCCCCTTTTTCTGTATGGCACACGCGCGTCTGGCGGGTTTCCGGTGGGGCCCGCCTACATATTATTTTTTTTTTTCCTTTTCTTTTCTTTCTCTTTTCCTTTGTTTTTTTTTTTTGTTTCAAACGATTGATTTTTTTTTGAATTTGTAATTACAATTTTGTAATTTAAATAATTTATTTAATTATAAATATTATAACTCAAATTGTTTTAATGTTTTAATTATGTTTCCTTTTAATGATAATTTAAATAGTTTATTTAAGTATGTGTTAGATTTTTATTTTTGTCTCATTTTTATAGTTAATTAACATGTGATGTTTATGTTTAAATTGGAGCTAAAACTTATCAACTTAGATATATATGTGAAAATGTAATATTATATTTTATTGTCAAATTAATTGTAATATGAAACGATTTTTGTAATTAAAAATCCTTTAAAAAATTATATGAAATTTGACATGGCTATATTTAATATGTATGAGTTTGTTTTTTTCTTAAAAGTTATTATATAAAATGGCATGTAAAATGTTGTAAACTGATTTCAAAATTATATTTGTAAAGGATACGAAAAAACGGCTATATTCCAACGGCTACTTTTTCCAACAGCTATATTCCAACGGCTATATTCCAACGGCTACTTTTTCCAACGGCTATATTCTAACGGCTAGTTTTTGAAATAACATTGTCTGTCTATACAGCTTCATGTTTGTTGGCCATTCATCCCCCAATTCTCAACAATTCTTTCCTTCTACTCAATTCATCTTATCATCTGTTAAACAATTTATCCTTGAGGCAGCAAAATGGATAGAAGATCTGGAAATAGCCAACAAAATTCTCCTACTTCAAACCCACAATATCCACAATATGGTAGCTATTACGATTATGATTTAAATGCGAATTACTACCATAATCTCTCCCAAACTTCAAACCCACAATATTTGTCTCAACCAAACCACCCCACATTTGTCCCTCCTCCGTCAGGGTTGTTCATTGGGATGTTGAACGACGATGGAAATGATGTGGTTCGGCTTGGATCTCTGAGCCAACCATTCGTTGTTGAAGACGGAGGCAACGAACTTAACAGAAGCGAGGCCATTCCAGCACGGCCCAGGAGAGCTAGAAAAGGTGCAGCGGAGTGGATTGACTTGGAGGATGAAATTGTCATTAGCGCATGGTTAAATGTTAGCAAGGATCCAATAGTTGGTATTGGTCAGAAGAAAGATACATTCGAGAATAGGCTGCATCAATAGTTTTGTGAAGCGAAAGCAAATCGCCCAAATGTTCAGTGGCCAGAAGGGAGAACTCCATCAACCATGAAGGCCCGCTGGAAGAGGATTAGGGTGCCTGTGACAGACTTCTACTGCGCATATGCAAGTGTCGTACGCCGCAACCCGAGTGGCTGCAGTGAGGCTGACTATATCAACCAAGCCAAGGAGACATACAAAACGTTGCATGAGGGAAAGACATTCACGCTTGAGAAATGTTGGAAACTATTACGCAATGAGGAAAAGTGGAAGATGCACGTAATTGAAGAAGAGCAAAAGACGCAACACTTCACGAAAAGAACGAAGAACACAGCCAGCGGGGCGTACACAAGTTCGGGTTCTAATTCTAATTGTGTATGAATTGATGAGGACGAGGAAGAGCAACATCCAGACCAAACTCCAACCAGCCGCCCACCTGGAAGGGATGCTTCAAAAAGGAAGGCGAAGGGCAAAGGGAAGGCTTCATCTTCTGACAGTTTTACTCCACCGAATGTTGTTCTTGAGCAGCTGAGTTCAATGTCAACACATGATGACAAAAGGGTGGACACACTTGCAAGGCTTGCAGAGTTGAGGGCGCAACAGTTGGAAGAGCAGAGGAATTATGCGAAGATTAAGCAGCAAGAGTTGAAAGAGCAGAGAAATTACAATAAGGTTAAGCAGAGAGAGTTGGATATGCAAACCATTAATATGGATCTCTCATAGTTTCAGGACGAGGAATAAAGAGAAAAATATGCGAAATTGCAAAAAATGGCCTGGGAGCGCCTATTCGGTAACGAATCATGAAGCAGGGACGACTATTAACTTTAATTATGCATTATGCTTGTAACATTTTAGTTTCATTTGATTTTAAATATGTCGTTGCTCTTATTGTTTTTTTAATTAATTACGAGGTTTATATTTTGTGTATTTAATTATATGCCATTTTGGTTTTATGTTAATTTACGAATACATCTTATAACATAACTTTCAAGCACAATTTGTATAATGCATTATTGTGTGGTCAAATCTGTCATGAAACTTGACAAATCCAACAAATATCTTCACATGCAGTCAAATTTGAAATAATGCAGCATTGTATTATCCAATCAGTGTATTGTCAAATTTTTCTGAAAAGTTGAAAATCCACCACACACTTGACATAATGGAGCATTGTATAGTCAATTCATTCTGAAAAAGCAAGTAATTATATGGATTTCTGTCAAATATCTTCATGTATAGTCAATCCAACACAAGTTATCACAATAATTCAATCTTTGAAATAATTTCACATACAGTTGCTTCCATTTGTGTATATATACTACTGCCAAAGGAAACATATTGCACCAACAGCAAACACTTTATTAAAAATACATATCTGCAAACTAGGTTCAAAATAGTTATCCAAAAATGTCTTTCAATCCATTCGATAAGCAAAATATGTCTTACAATCCATTTGATAATGATCAAGTTCGTGAGCTTGATGCGGCTATTGACGAGACCATTGAAGAGGAGGCCGCCTCTGGTTCGACTTTCCAGAGGGCACAACAGTTAGTGCAGGCGTATTATCAAAACTGGAGGCCAAGTAGTCCTCAAGCGTCCCCTCCTACTCGTCGTAGGAGACACATCCGCCGTGACCATGAAGAAGCGAATAACTGCTTGTACATGGACTACTTCTCCGAAAATCCAGTGTATACCGATGAAATGTTTCGGCGACGGTTCAGAATGGCCGACACTTGTTCCTTCGCATTGTGAACGCCTTGAGGGAACATTACCGGTACTTCACCCAAAGGAAAGATGTGACGGGGAAACTGGGGCCATCCCCCCTTGCAAAATGCACCGTTGCTATGCGGGCATTAGCTTACGGAGCATGCGCGGACTCGTTGGACAAGTACTTTCATATGGGGGAGGCAACAATGTTTCAGTGCATCAACAATTTCTGTGACGGTGTCCAACAATGTTTTGGGCCGGAATACTTGCGGAAACCAACTGAACAAGATATGACCCGTCTTCTACAGGTGGCAGAGCAACGTGGTTTCCCAGGAATGCTGGGAAGTGTTGATTGCATGCATTGGAAGTGGGACAGATGTCCCGTTGCGTGGCAAGGTCAATACCAAGGTGGACACCAAGGGACAACAACTGTTGTGCTAGAAGCAGTTGCGTCGTACGACACTTGGATATGGCATGCGTTCTTTGGCGCTGCTGGGTCGAACAATGACATAACTGTGCTTGAGCAGTCGCCGCTGTTTGATGATCTACTCGAAGGCCGCTCACCGGAAGTTCAATTTACTGCTGGAGGTGAGCATTTTAATTATGGATATTACCTTACTGATGGTATTTCTCCGTATAGACCCACCCTAGTCAAATCTATATCAAGACCTCAGATGCCCAAACATAAGCTATTTGCAACTCATTAAGAAGCAAATAGAAAAGATGTCGAACGAGCATTTTGAATCTTGAAGGCTCGATTTGCTATAGTTCGTCGCCCAACTCGGTTTTGGGATGTCCCAACCATGAAGAAGGTTATGAGGACATGCGTCATACTGCATAATATGATAGTCGAGGATGAGAGGGACACGTTCACCTATAGCTTTGGTACACCACAATATGATATACCGTTAGACGAAACAGAACTTATAGCACCAACCATTGGTCGACCCCCAGTTTTCGAAGAATGGTTGAAAAAGAAACTGGAGACTCGTGATAAAAAGGAAGGTATGCGCCTTCAAAATGCGTTGGTTAATCATATATGGATGAAATATGTAGCTACGTACAATCATAACTGATCCATCCATTCCGCTATCCATAATTAAGTTGTATTAATTAGTTATGCTGTACCTAGTGTTTAATTGTGTACTTCTTTTTAAGTATTTTCATTTCTTGTTCTGTTAGTTTAATCTTTGTTTTTATGTTGCATTTATATTTTGTTCAGGGTTGTACTTTGACGACTTTTATTAATGTAATCTTTAACATGTAATCTTTAACGTAATTATATTTCTGCTTGCTGTATTTTATATTACTCATTAGGTTTATTGTTTAAATACTAGCTATTGCATTAATCAACATATTTATTTTTAAAAAATTTAAACATAATCATTTTTTAAATAAAAAATTATAATAAAATAAAAATATATTAGTACAGTATTTTCACATTTCTAATTAATTTTTAATATTTTAATTATTAATTATAACTATACAATTTCATCATTGTAGAAAACAATTATAGTCCAATACAAAAAAAAGAAAACAATTATACTCTACATGTGGGTCCCATAATCCAATAAAATATTACTCCCTACGCCACTTATCCCTCATCTCATCCCCTAACTCCAAGGACACCATTAATAATACCATACCCCAACACCCATTAAAATAATATTATTTCCACTATTCATACCCCACCCATCCCGCAATCCCAGGGACACCAATGTGGATAGCCTAGGTGACCTCTAGGGAGACCCACTGGAGGGAAATTTGTTGAAACCCCGGTGTGATTTGGGGAATTAATTTTTTTAACCTTACACTTCGGGAGTTTTATTTAACTCTCCTCTACTTTTAGTGATAGATTAATCGAAGTCCAAGTCCGATGAAGTATTTATGTTGGTAGTTTCGGGGTTATTAAATACCAATATATCATCTTATTTACTCATGTTGACCGAGCAGATTGATTCTTCATCCCACCTAGTACCCTCTCTCCCTCTCAACCAAAAATTAAAGAGTTTTCTTTCCATTCCCATTTTTCACTTTTATTTGTTCATTTTCTATTCATGAGGTCATTGAAGCAACAATTCCCATTTCACAGTTCTCCATTAACGAACGACCTTCCAATTCGAGGTGGGCATGAGCAAATTTTGGTACATTCTCTAATTTCAAGTCTAGTTTGTTTTTGTCAAAAAAAATCGAATTTGTTGTTTAGGGTTTCCTTATTTCTGAATTCCCATGAAAACTCCATTATAAAGTTACTTTTTTATGCTCACATTTTTCAGAAATTAGACTCTAAACAACAAACTAGACTTGAATAAAACATGAGATTAAGGGTCTAATTTCTGAAAAATGTGAGAACATACAAAAGAAACTTCATTATGGAGTTTTCATGGGAGTTCAAAAGTAAGGAAACCCTAAACAATAAATTTGATTTTTTTGACAAAAACAAATTAGACTTGAAATTAGAGAATTCACCAAAATTTGCTCATGCCCCACCTCAAATTTGAAGGTCGCTCGTTAAATAGAGAACAAAAGTGAAATGGGAATTCTTGTTTCAATGAACCATACGATTAGAAGATGAACAAATAAAAGTAAAAAATGGGAATGGAAAGAAGACTCTTTAATTTTTTGCTAGGAGGGAGATAAAGCAGTGGGTGGAATGGGGAATCAATCTATTTGGTCAACATGAGTAATAAGAGGGTATATTAGGCATTTAATAACCCTATAACTACCAAAATAATTACTTCATTGGACTTGGGCTTTAATTAAGTTGTTACTAAAAGTGAAGGGGGGTTATATAAAACTCTCAAACTATGAGGTTAAAAAACTTAATTCCCTAAACCTCAGAGGGGGTTTCTGCAAATTTTCCCCCATTAGAGCATGGACAACCATATTTTTTGACATTGAAACTCGTGGAAAAGAAAAATATTCTTAAAGATTCAAAATTAAGGAGTAAGTTTTGCTTACTTTTTTTTAGAAATATTGTAAAAATTATTAAGTCCCTAAATCGACAATGTCACTTACAATCAGATCATTGATAGCATCGTCCATTCCAACTCGACGCCTTAACTCAAAGAGTTGTAGGAGCAAAAACATGGGCTACCCAGTTTCCCTCCCTACGAACGAAAGAAAAAGCACAAAAACTGAAACAACGCGCAAAACACAAAACATCAGAAGCTAAGAAACCTAGCTCAGTGTTTGGTATAGACTTGCTCCTGAGTTTGCTAATGAGAGTTTAATTAGCAATCACCCTCCAAAACAATTCACTGGCTTCCTTGCTCTAAGGCCAAGGACAAGACAAGTTTACAGGCTCGCGCTTTTGTGATCTCTGGTCCATTGAACCCCAATTGTTGTTCCACCACCATGTATCGCATTACACCTGTATGATCCCTACAAACCGCTGTCATCCCAGCCTCCCACTGCCCCAACTTTCCCCCATCAAAGTTAATCTTGAGCACTCCTTGGTCTAGTGGATGCCATGCACTTTGGGTGAGAATAGTGGCAGTTGTTTTAAACATGGTTGCTCACTATTCTTGGATGAGATCCCTAACATGTTGCAAGACACTCATCGAGTTGAGCTTGTGGCCCCTGAATAACATAGCATTTCGGTCGTTTCAGATGGCCCAAGTGACGCCCACAAAGTCCTCCCACTGTCTACCCAGCTCCTCCAAGGCAATAGTGAAAATATCCAGGACCCTCGAGGTTCGGGGGTGCTACATCGAGTTGTTGATTTTACTGTTTGCCCAGATCTCTTTCGCCTATTGACACTAGAATAAGGCATGTGCTATCGTCTCCTCCGTCCTCATGCACCTTGGGCATTGGTCATCCACGAAAAGGATCCTCGTAGTAAGATTACCTCTTGTTGGGAGAGCATTTGTTATTGTGCGCCACATGAAAAGTTTGATTTTTGGAGGTACCTCCATTCACCAGACACTATTCCCAAAATTAGTGTTCGCTCCACTTGCACTAGATGATGGTTGATCTTGGCTTTTCCATGTTCTAATAGCATGATAAGCGCTCTTGACCAATAGCTCCCTATCCGATGCATTATACCTGATGAATCTGACACTCGACCATGAAGTGGAAAGAGGAACCTTTTTTATGATTTTCGCATCCAGCGGGACAAAAATTGCATCCACCATGTCAGTTCTCCAAGCTCCTACTTCGTGGCCTATGAGGTCACCCACCCTCAATAAAGTCAGCTCGTGTCTCTTCGGTGTGATGATTGAGAATGTCATTGGCCTTGGGATCCAGCGGGAATCCCATATATTTAGTGAGAAGCCATCACCTAATTGCCACATAGTCCCCCCTCGAATAACCAACATGGCTCCTATTAAGCTCTTCCAAGTATAACTCCCAATATTTGTTGCTTTAGCATCAAGACTCCTCTATGAGGAAAGTACTTCGCTTGGAATAGTCTATATGCTAGAGAGTCTGGGCTATTCAACAACCTCCACACTTACTTAGCTAAAAGGGCCTCATTAAAATCACCCAACTCCCAAAAGCCTAGCCCTCCATCCAATTTTTGTTGGCACAACTTGGTTCTATTCACCCAACGAATTTTCCGGGGTCCCCTCCTTAGCTCCCCACCAGCACCTGTTTATTACTGATTGAATGCTGTCACAAAAAGAGTCTATGAACGGGAAGACACTCATCACATAAGTTGGTATCACCTTTTAGCTTCCGAGAACATACATATCCACCTTACATGCGCACAAAACCGGTCGATGATCTCCTCCACTGATCTCTCCCCCTCTTACCCATTCTACCAGGTGTATGGGTGTCCACTATAGCCCAAACTTATGAGGCCACACTCATCTAGGGTCGCTCGAAAGGTTTCGAGGATGTTGTCGAATTTCTTGTCACCACCCCTTTTTTTCGAATTGATACATAATCTCGTTCAAGTCCCCCCTCCCCCCCAATCAACTAAGGCAAATTCGAGTGTGGCTTAAGATTAAGAAGTAACCCACATGTTTTAATCTTATGTTTGTGTTGGGGTTGCCATAGATGCCGCTAAAGCGCCAGCTCTCCTCCATATTGCTCCATCTGACCTGGACGTCAATGTGGTTAAGGGACATCGACAGAAGCTCCACCTCCACCTCTAGTTTCCACCAAAGTGTCATGCCCTCCGCTTGTCCCCTACGATCAACCGCAACACCCTCAAACCCCTCAAAAGACTTTCTAACATCATCCATCTCTCTTGTTGAAAGCTTGGTTTCCGAGAGAAAAAAACAAGCCACGCTTATGAGACCCCATCAACCAACGAAGGTCTCTAACTAGCTCAAGGTTGCCCAACTATAGGACCCGGGAAAAACTCCATGGTGTCCCACGCAGTGTATGACGAGTCGAATGAGGTGTCTTAATCTTTAAGGGATTTAAATGCATTTTATTATGATATTCAAGTGAATCAAAATAATAAAAATTAAAAGAGTCACCAATTAATTTTTAATGAGAATTAATGAACTCAATTTAAACTCCATCAACCACGAACCATGAGATTCGGATCCGGGGGTAAAGTTATGAATTTGAAAGTAAAAACTCTCGAATTCACCCGTTTAAAAAACGAACTCTACTAAATTGGTCAATTAAAGAAAAAAGTAGAAGATGAGAATTAATTAGATTAATTAATATTATTTAGCGCCTACAAACCAAATGATTAAATAAAAACATAAAATAAAACAAATAAATGCAACTAATAAAATGAAATAAAAGAACATAAGCATAAATATTTACAAGTTAACATTTAATCAAATAGATTAGAACATCAAAATATTATTTCTTTAAGTCAAAATTTACGTCATAACAAAGTGAAAATCAAATAAGAAAAGTGATGCTAACCTCAAATTTATGCCGAGATTATGAATGCGAGATGATGATGATGATGATGAGAAGAAGAAGAAGAAGAAGAAGAAGAAGAAGAAGAATGAGGTAAAATCATCTACTGTCAATACTTCTAGGATGATTTTTGAGGTGTCGAAAAAGAGTGGAAGTGAGATTGTATTTATAGTGGTGGATGTGAGTTTATTTATGGTGGTGGATGAGAGAATATTGAGAGGATAAAATAAAATAAAGGATGATTTTATTTGATTTGGAAAAGGGAGAAAACATGAAATAAAGTAAAGAGGGGATTTGATTTGGTTTGATTTTGAGGATTTCAACATGTGAAGAATGTGTGCATTTCAAAAATTTTTGGCATTTAATTCTCAAAAAATGACTAACAGGTCCCCTTATTTTGATGTAACTATTTTAAGGGTCCTATATTTTGAAAAATTATTATGGGGTGACATTATCTTTGTGGTAATTATTTATTGGGTACATTGCGATCAATTTTCCGGTCTAAAAATATGCGAAACAATGATTTTTATAGCTAAGGTAGTTTTAATTGAAGTAGACTATCATTTCAGGCCTTAATATTTTGGGTTGGTCAAAGATACATAACCCTAATCAACAATAAATATTGTAATTAATATTTTGTTCGCTGGAAAATAGATCGAAATGTCTCCTAGAAATAATTGCAACAAAGATAATGTCGCCGTACAATTATTTATCAAAATACAGGACCCTTAAAATAATTACCTCAAAATATGAGGACTCATTCGTCATTTAAATTAAAATTAAAAATAAAAAATGATCAAAATAAATTATGATTTCAAAGCTGAATTAAATGACAAAACCCAATTACTGATCGTCGCCCACTTTTTCATAATAATTTCCAATATTGCCCTTAGCCCTCACAATTTCACTTTCTAACTTCTCTCTAATTTCTCTCTCTAGAAAACGCTCTCAAACAATCACCAACAGCCGCCAACACACCACCGTCATCCCGGGAAAGAGAGTAATAGTAATCGCCGAGCTTGAGGTAAGTGAAATTGTGTTTTGAAAATTTGGGTTTAGGTTTTGATTGAAAAAAATGGCGATTTTCCGAAAAATGTACGGTTGTCGACGAACGCGGCTTGCTGTGGCCAGAAGTCGCACGCGGGTTGCGTTGCTAACCGCGGTTAGGCTGCGACCGACGTGCGACTCCTGGTTGCGGCACGTTGCATTCATCGTTCAACTAGCCACGGAAATCCGGAAAAATTTTACGCGACTCTTGGCCATAGGCAGCATTGAGTTTTTTTTTTAATTTTTATTACAAATTATTTCGTTGCTAATACTATTTTTAATTATGTTATTAATAATATTATTTATATATTATCATTAAGAATGTTATTAATTTATAAACAATAACAATGCAATTTAATATTAATAACGATAATAATAAGGGTTATTGACTTAGAAGGACGGCTCATGAAGCATATTGACCTAAAAGTCGACATTTGATCCCAGTTGAGTCCTTATTTGTTGTAAATGTAGGGGTCTGCTATGTCTGATGTGGCTGCCCAGTTGGATAAGTGAGTTTTTTTTTTTTTTAAATTTTCTTTGTTTGCTGCCCAACATTCATCTTTTTGGTTAATGGATGGGTTTGAGTTTGGTGATACGAAGAAGAAGAAGAAGAAGAAGAAGAAGAAACGAGAAGAAGGATGTCCATGAAGAAGAAGAAAGAGAAAGAAGATGATAATGGGGTTTTTTGGTTTTGTCTTCACTTTCCCATTTTCAAGTGTTTGGGGAGTGTTTTATGCTATTTGGTACTTGTCTTAGAATGAATAATGGATTAATTTCACAGAACTTCTTCTTCTTCTCTTCTTCTTCTTCTTCTTCTTGTTCTTCGAATGAGTGAATGAATGAATAATGGTTCGTTATGTATGTTAACCTTGGATAACTATATAGTAAACCTTGGATATTAATATGGTAATCCTGGGATATTAATAGGGTAATCCTTGTACATTAATATGACAATCCCTGTATAACACAATACCTTCAATCCATAAAATTAAACACTTTAAAAGTTTTTAATACATGATAGCCACCGACAACACACTGAGTACATCCATGATTAGTAATATGTGTTAACCAAGGATTACTATATTGATATCCTCCTTGGTTATCAATATAGTAATCCTTTTTTAAACACATATTACTAACCATGGATGTACTCAGCGTATTGTCGGTGGTTATCATGTATTAAAAACTTTTAAAGTGTTTTTTTCTATGGATTGAAGGTATTGTGTTATACATGGATTGTCATATGAATGTACAAGGATTACCATATTCATATCCAAGGCATATTAATATCCAAATATTACCATATTAATATCCAAAGTTTACTATATTGTTATCCAAGGTCAACATATATAACGAACCATTCATTCATTCATTCATTCATTCATTCATTCGAAGAAGAAGAAGAAGAAGAAGAAGAAGAAGAAGAAGAAGAAGAAGAAGAAGAAGAAGAAGAAGAAGAAGAAGACGAATAAGAAGTTCTGTGAAATTAATCCATTATTTATTCGAAGACAAATGCTAAATAGCATAAAACACTCTCCAAACATTTGAAAATGGGAACGTGAAGACAAAACCAAAAAACCCCATTATCATCTTCATCTTCATCTTCTTCTTCTTCTTCTTCTTCTTCTTCTTCGTTTCACCAAACTCGAACCCATCTATTAACCAAAAAGATGAATGTTGGGTAACAAACAAAGAAAATAAAAAATAAAAATAAAAACTCGCTTATCCAACTGGGCAGCCACATCAGACATAGCAGGCCCCTACATTTACAACAAATAAGGACTCTACTGGCAGGGACGAAGCCATGGTTTCACATTAGGGGGGGGGGGCGAATCGTTAATCGCAATAGATATTACATAAAAGGAAAATAATTCAACTATAATTATTAAAGTCAATTACATTTACCCTACCTGAGATTTGCAGTAATAATTTTTACACAATCCACATTTGTGAAATAATTTTTACCTTACCTCACATAAGATATGAGTGTTTTTAATCCTACCCGAGGTTTGTCGTAATAATTATTATACAAACTACCTTTGTGAAATAATTTTTACCCTACCTCACAATAGTTGTAATTGATTTTTACTTAACTTGTTATGACAGTAAGTGTTACTGAAAATCTAGATCTTCGATATCTAAACTATTGAAGATCTAGAATCCAAAACAACATTTGAATGTCATGAAATGTCATCCTAGGAACCAAACATGGAGTAATCAACAATGAAATCTCAATCTCCATCATCTATGCTCCATTAAACTTTCCCTAACCTTTCATTCCTCTCTTACTACCCTCTGCACTGTTGATCATGTAGATCAATCCTAAACCCTTTCGCAGTTGTCGATTTCCACCAAAATATGAATCTACCTATACATAGCTAGCTAGTTATTGATTCATACATTATGATTTAAGTTACCACAGTAAAAATAAAATAAAAAGTGAAAAATAAAGAATACCCCTACTCCTAGCTAAACGCTTCATTATATGAGTTATCGATCGCGTGAAAAAACTCTGCATCCAATATGATATAGATTGCTCTGTCAAGTCCTGACATCCTTGTTATGTTGTAGTGTTGCAATAACACTTACAACAAACCTCAAGTAGGGTAAAAATCATTTACAATTTATGTGAGGTAAGGTAAAAATTATTTAACAAAAGTGGGGTGTGTAATAATTATTACGTCAAACTTCAGGTAGGATAAGAAACACTTAAAGCTATTGTGAGGTAAGGTAAAAATTATTTCACAAATGTGGGGTATGTAAAAATTATTACCGCAAATCTCAGATAAGGTAAATGTAATTTACTCATAATTATTAGGTATTAAATAAAATCATGCAAATACAATATCAAGTTTATGTATCATAAATAAATTCCTAAAGAAGTGCCCTACGGTCTCTTAAATCACGAAAATCATCTATAATAGAATCTATATCAAACCTCTTAGCTATCTCCGTTTCAATATAGACCAACATACAGTTTTCAAAAAAATCATCACCCATCTTATTCCTAAGCTTTGTCTTCAAAGCTTAGGACCTCGGTTTTTTTATCGTTCTTTCTCAGGGAGCTGGCGGCCTTAGTCATAGAAACTAGGATAATGGTCGGGTCGAGATTGCTAAGGTAAGGCAATGGGTTGAAAGAGGCGGTCACGAAGCAACAAATAAAACTAAGGTCGGTCAAGGAATGGAAAATGGGCTTCAGAGGCTTTTCGGGATGCAAACGGGGATGAGGAAATGAGTTTTGCAACAAGGGAGTAACAAGAAGGGAGAATCAAGTGGTAATTTCGTCAGAAAATACCCACCGAGCTTCCTCTTTCGAGGATAGTCCGGATTAACTTCCCCAAGGTCCATCGACAAACCCGGAGGGTTAATGAAATGGAATTACCTAGTTAGTTTCTATTCACTTTCATGAATAGAATACTAACTATCCCAATTCCCACCTTCCAACACAAGTGTTGGATGTATTCGGGAGCTTTCGAACCCATCCTACTTGAGGGAAGGATAGGAGTGGGAAATTGATTCCTCAACTAATTACTCACTAACATTGCTAACCCAAACCTAATCACCCATTCACATCCTTAAAATCTCCCTAACTCATTAGGGTTCTAGCCTCTAAACATCCTAACTATCATGATAATAACATCAACAACTTCATTCATGCTTAAAAGGATAATCAAATTCACAATAAACAACAATCAACAAACCAACAATTCCAATAACAAAACAGAGATTAACAAGTAAATAATGAACTAAAGAGAGAAAGGTTAAGAAATGCTCATTGATTTCGATGACAAAGGAAATACTCCAGAATAATAAAGCTTCAATGCTCCAAAGATAAGAAATAATCTTCAAACTTCAAAGAGGAATCCAATAAAATCCAGTGCAAGAACAATAATCTAAGTAAAAACTCTCCCTAATCACTCTAATTCAAAGCTTAAATGTGATAAAAGTATGATAAAGTATGTGCTAAGAGAGGATAATAGATGATAAAAGATAGATAATCAGCTAAAAGACCTAAATACAATATATAGAAACCAAGTTTGTTACTCAAAACTCGTCACTTTTGCTTAAACAGAGAAAACGCGTCTGAAGGAGACCATGGGCACGATCAATGAGACCGTGCACACGGTCTTGCATAGCTCAGGCGGTTTCTCTTTTCTCTTCCCAGTACCGTGGGTACGGTGCCCCTGGACCGTGGGTACGGTCTGACGATTAGGGCATATGACTTTTCGCTCCTTCGCACCGTCGTGGCTATGGTCTCCCAAGACCGTGGCCACGGTCTTGCTCGGCCAAATTCTTCCTTAGGCAGGTCATGAACTCATCGTGGCTACGGTCAAGTTGACCGTGGCCACGGTCTTGCTCGGCCAGACTCTTCCCTTGGGCATGGTTTGATCCTACCATGGCTACGGTCAACATGACCGTGGCCACGGTCTAGCTCGGCTCTCCTTAATCTCTTCTGAGCGTAGCGCCTGCTACGAAGATGGTGGCGGGGGCTACGCCTGGGAGTGCATCGGTCAGCCAAGGGGCCTGGGAGGGGTAGCGCCCGCTACCACAGGCGTGGCGGGGGCTACCCTTTGGTGCTCTTCGACAAGTTACTTCCTTCCGAGCTTCTTGACATGATCGCCCTTTCCGTTTCCTTCGCCTTCGACTCGACTAAGACTCGGGGAATCTCGGGATTCCCACGATAGGTGCAAAATTGGCCCTTTTAACCTCGTTTTGAGTACAAACTCCGAAATCTACAAAATTACCAAAAACGCATTAAAAGTTATTGAATTAAACTACGAAACAAGTCAAAAGCCTAAGGATTTAGGTGGTATTTAGACACAAAATTGGGTCTAAACACCACCCCACACTTAAACTTTTGCTCGTCCCAAGAAAAACAAGACAAAAACTAACTAAACTAACACTAACTCTGCTGTTGTGGGAGAGAAACGGGTGCATTTAGCGTATGCACCAAGCCCTTTGAACCCCTCGGCAGCCCGGGTGGACGAGATGGACTCGTGAGGGTTTGTAGCGTCTATGCCCACAAAAGCCAAAGAAAAAGGAGAGAGGGAAAGTGAAAACAAAACCGAAGAAAACAAAAAGAAAGAAAAACAAAGACTTTGATTCAAAAGATCTCGCAACCCAAACTAAGAAAATGTTATTAAGCCTTCAAAAGCAACCGTTAGGAGCATCTCACAAACACCAATCTCAGATAAAGGTCAATCTTGAAGATTTTCAACTCCCTACACCTTATACCAAGCGAAACCCCATCTGCAATATGTACAAGTGGGTTCTAACTGGAACCAAAAGACTCTAAAGACTCGTGTCCGAAAACCACGAAATGACCAAGAGAAGCGTTGCCCTCCCTCGCATTTGGTCGCCCTTGGCTTGGTGAGGGCTGTAGGTGATGCAAGGAGAGGCCCCACTCTTTTTAGAAGCAAAAACTTTCTCTTTTCTTTTTGGGTTGGATTTACCAACAAAATTTGCTTTTTTTTTCTTTTTAAAAGTCGGTATTAGCCTTACTTTCGGGAATTGGACGACCCATATAAGGGGTATACCCTCCCAACACGGTCTTTTCCATTCGCCTCTCCATCGCAAAGCGATATAGGAGGAGGGTTAAGGGGTATCCGTGCCGTACCACTGATACCGAGTCCGTGTAGGTTGGCTAAGTGTATGGTGGTTAATGTCATTCAGCGACACGCTCCACTTAATCCGGTTATTGTATCTTTTGACTTTTCTTTCTTTTCTTTCTTTTTGCTTTTGCTTTTGCTAAACAAGAAAACAAAACAAACTCGGACACAAACCCCTAGAATCTCCCGGTTCCAATCGGAACGTGAAAGGAAACGGGGGTCTCACTAGACACTCAATGAAGGGAGTCTAATTAAGGTAAGTCTTGACTAGAACCCGAGACAGGGTCGAAAATGCTCAGACCGGTTACTTTTAAAGAAGACTAAGAACGACTTCTCAATTTCGACAACAAGATCCAAGAAACAAAGCGAAACAAGGCGAAAACAAAACTGAAAGAAAAACTTTTAAGGTTTTCACTCCCTTTTTTCTCCTTTTTCACACGAAAAATTTTCAAATTTTAGGCAAAAACTAAGAAAACAAAGATCAACACTACTAGGTGATCTACCCTTGAAATAGAATATCTCCCCCCCCCCCACACTTAAAACGCCACAATGTCCTCATTGTGGGAAGGTGTCACATGAAAAGGGTAGAGAACCTACACAAACAAACAAACAAACAAAAACAACTAGCAAGTAAAAATGTTGGCGACTCGAGCCCATACAGCTCCAACAACAAAATATTCCCAACAAGCACATACTAGGGGTTCGCCACCAAAAGAAAAGTCAAGCATGCAAAAGGATCATAGGATATTCAACTCAAAAAGAGAAGAGCGGAGAGATATTACCTCGAGTTCTTCAAAACAAATGATTACTCAATCCGCGATCCGTGATAATCGAGCAAAGGATTAGGATTTTCAAGTAAAAACAAGCAAGGCTCGTAAGATCCGCATGCAAGATTAGAAACAAGAAAAAGAAACTAATAAAGAAAGGAAAAGAAATTAATCAAAAAGAAAGTACGAGTTACCTCCCATGTAGTGCTTGTTTTAGGTCCCTAGCTTGATCTAATACCCATTTGATCCTTGAAAGACGGGGTGAACAAGATAGGAACGTTTTCCATCTCTTCCACCATTTTCTCTTCATCCCTATCCAACATTTCCCCACTTTGCAAGCATAAAGGTCAAGATGATCTAACCAATTTGTAGTTGACCTCGGGGTGAAGAGAGGCAGTGGCTTCTTATGTTTCTTCCACCTTCTTTTTCTCCTCTTCTTCCAACATCTCCCAACCACCATAGTGAACCAAGCAAGTTGCTCCTCCGACGGTCAAATAGAGTGAAATAGATGAGGAGGTAATTTAAGCTCCACTTTACTTGGTTCTCGGAGTTTTGGAGCCTCGGGAACAAGCATGAGTTGATGACGGTCATCTTCCTTCGAAAATTCTTCTCCTTCTCAACCCCTTCCTTGAATTCTTCTTCAATGAAATAATTCAAAGTGATCGGGAAGTACTCAAACTCCACTTGAGGAAGAAGAAACTCCAAAGATGCTTCATCATTGATAATAAAATCATGAACCTCCATACCCTCAAATAAAGGTTCCTCCAAGGGAACATCCTCCACCTCTCGAGTATATGCCCCATCAATAAGATTAGTGAGGAAGACGACCTCACTACCATCGGGCTCAACGTGGATAGGCTCAAGAAGGATCTCCTCCAAAGGACGCTCACATGAAAGCTCAAAAGTATAAGGTTCTATTAAGCACCCACCTATTTCCTCATTGAATTCTTCTTCCTCACTCAACTTCTCCTCATTCTCACTTTTAGCTTCTTCAAGCAACACCTCCCTTTCTTCATTCATCTCCAACTCACTCGCTTTTTCTTCTTCTCTCAAACATCCCTCCTCCGCAAAATTTGGTACTATCGCTTCCCCTTCACTTCGGAGGGTAATAAGATTCACCGGCACCATTGGAGTAGGTTGAGGTTGGATGGGGACGATTTGAGGGATGTAATCTATCTGAGCCATTTGGGCCCATTGATTTTCAATGTTCTCGAGGCGAGCCCTATCATTCTCTTGATTTTCAATAATTTGCTTCAGCAACTTCTCTATGTTGGACTCTTGAGATGGTTGGAATTCTTGAAGTTGAGGGGTAGGTTGGTGATAAGTGGGCTGCCAAACTTCTTGGTTTTGGTGGTTGGGTGAGAAATATTGGATGTTTTGGGTAGAGGGTTGGGTCTCCTGCACGATTCCTAATTGGTTGGTTGTTCCATTAGATACCATCTTTTGTTGCATCTCTTCGACGACGCCCACAAGGAATTTGATAGTAGGTTCGCTCTCCAAGGAATAACCTCTAGTTCCTAAACTCCGACGGCTTCCCCAAGAAGGAGAATGTTGAAATAACTCGTGAAGGAAAACATTTGCTTGATGCTCAGTCTTCATAAGGAACATTCCTCCCGATGCATTATCAATTGAGTCTTTAAGATCATCTTGAAGCCCATGGTAAAACTGATGTAACAATAACCAATCCTGAAGATTGTGATGTGGACATCGCCTTTGAAGAATTTTAAATCTTGCCCATGAATCGAAAAGAGTTTCTCTCGGCTCTTGCTTGAAATTCAAGATAGCTTGTCGAAGCCTATGTGTCTCATCAACCGGAAAGAAATGGTGAAGAAAATCCCGGCTCAATGCATCCCAAGTAGTATATGTACCGGGTGGACAAATGTCGAGCCACATCTTAGCTTTTCCTCTCAAGGTGAGAGGGAAAAGCTTCAATTTTAATAACTCCGAAGATACCTCTGACATATGCACAAAACCAATCCGGCCTTCAAATCTTCTAATATGATCGATAGGATCCTCGAAGCCATCTCCATAGAATTGGTTTTTCTCAAAAGCGTCCAGCAGGCATGGTTTGAACTCGAATGTTGCGGTGGGTGGTAGTGGCGGTAGGATGATAGGATTGCCTCCCGTACCCGATGATGGAACGACATATGATAGAAGGGTACGGGGTGAAGCGGCTTGAGCTTCACCTATTGGACTCGAAAACTCCTACGATGCTCGGTAGAACATTAAGGCGTACCTACATGCACCAACAAGAACTAAAAGAAGCATCAAATTCATTAGGATTAGCACAAACTAATTTCTAGCGTGAAAGTAAACTCAAATAACCAAAAACCAAGAAACTAAAACTAGGGGCGCTGGCTCCCCGGCAACGACGCCATTTTGTGTAACATGGTTTGTAGGACCTCGGTTTTTTTTTATCGTTCCTTGTCAGGGAGCTGGCGGCCTTGGTCATAGAAACTAAGTCTATCGTCGGGTCGAGATTGCTAAGGTAAGGCAATGGGTTGAAAGAGGCGGTCACGAAGCAACAAATAAAACTAAGGTCGGTCAAGGAATGGAAAATGGGCTTCGGAGGCTTTTCGGGATGCAAACGGGGATGAGGAAATGGGTTTTGCAACAAGGGAGTAACAAGAAGGGAGAATCAAGTGGTAATTCTGTCAGAAAATACCCACCGAGCTTCCTCTTTCGAGGATAGTTCGGATTAACTTCCCCAAGATCCATCGACAGACCTGGAGGGTTAATGAAACAAAATTACCTAGTTAGTTTCTATTCACTTTCGTGAATATAACACTAACTATCCCAATTCCCACCTTCCAACACAAGTGTTGGATGTATTCGGGAGCCTTGAACCCGAATACATCCTACTTGAGGGAAGGTATAGGAGTGGGAAGTTGATTCCTCAACTAATTACTCACTAACATTGCTAACCCAAACCTAATCACCCATTCACATCCTTAAAATCTCCCTAACCCATTAGGGTTCTAGCCTCTAAACATCCTAACTATCATGATAATAACATCAAAAACTTCATTCATGCTTAAAAGGATAATCAAATTAACAATAAACAACAATCAACAAACCAACAATTCCAGTAACAAAACAGAGATTAACAAGTAAATAATGAACTAAAGAGAGAAAGGTTAAGAAATGCTCATTGATTTCGATGCCAAAGGAAATACTCCAGAATAATAAAGCTTCGATGCTCCAAAGATAAGAAATAATCTTCAAACTTCAAAGAGGAATCCAATAAAATCCAGTCCAAGAACAATAATCTAAGTAAAAACTCTCACTAATCACTCTAATTCAAAGCTTAAATGTGATAAAAGTCGGCTTAGCTCCGGCTCCTCACACCTCCTTTGGGCTATGCCCCGTCGTAACGAGAGCGCCCAAAGTATGTGCTAAGATAGGAGAATAGATGATAAAAGATATATAATCAGCTGAAAGACATAAATACAATATATAGAAACCAAGTTTGTTATTCAAAACTCGTCACTTTGCTTAAACAGAGAAAACGCGTCTGAAGGAGACCATGGGCACGGTCAATGAGACCGTGGACACGGTCTTGCGTAGCTCAGGCGATTTCTCTTTTCACTTCGCAGTACCGTGGGCACGGTGCCCCTGGACCGTGGGTACGATCTGGAAATTAGGGCAGATGACTTTTCGCTCCTTCGCACCGTCGTGGCTACGGTCTCGCAAGACCGTGGCCATGGTCTTGCTCGGCCAAATTCTTCCTTAGGCAGGCCATGAACTCATCGTGGCTACGGTTGGCCGTGGCGCGGTCTTCTTCGGCGGACTCTTCCCTTGGGCATGGCTTGATCCTACCGTGGCTACGGTCAACATGACCGTGGCCACGGTCTAGCTCGGCTCCTTAATCTCTTCTGGGCGTAGCGCCTGCTACGAAGATGGTGGCGGGGGCTACGCCTGGGAGTGCATCGGTCAGCCAAGGGGCTTGGGAGGGGTAGCGCCCGCTACCACAGGCGTGGCGGGGGCTACCCTTTGGTGCTCTTCGACAAGTTACTTCCTTCCGAGCTTCTTGACATGATCGCCCTTTCCGTTTCCTTCGCCTTCGACTCGACTAAGACTCGGGGAATCTCGGGAAATCTCAGGATTCCCACGGTAGGTGCAAAATTGGCCCTTTTAACCTCGTTTTGAGTAAAAACCCCGAAATCTAAAAAATTACTAAAAACGCATTAAAAGTTATTGAATTAAACTACGAAACAAGTCAAAAGCCTAAGGATTTAGGCGGTATTTAGACACAAAATTGGGTCTAAGCAGTCCTCAGGATAGAGTTTGTCAACTAGATTGCAAATATCTACAATCTTAAAGGACTTAAATTCATCTCTTAGATCTAAAGCACACATTAATCGAAGTAACTCCATTGCATTTCCATTGAATCTACTTTCCAACTCTTGCATTTGAAAATCAATGGTGGCATTAAAGATATCACATTGATAATGATGCTCAACTGTAAATTGATCATGTTAGTGACGAGCACGACCCCCTCTAGAAATATAAGTAGAACTGAAATCTGGGAGGTCAATATTACGACGCTCGCAAAATGACTTTACATTGTCCAAAAGAGGATCCCATCCATGATCTCTTAATTTCTGAAGTAATACTTTTATGCTTGAAACTAGTTGCAAGGCATTTAAAATATCTTGGGACTTCCGCTGTAGAGATTGACAAAGCATATCGGTGATCTCCATAATGGCATTCATCATATGCATGGTAAAGATAAAGTCAAAATTGGTCATGATTTCATATGCAGCATCTGCCTCACCTCTCTTAGTTGAAGTACTCCCTTCTTCAATTAGCTTGAGAAGCACAACGCATGTAGGACTAAACATTTTCATCAAACTTGATATTGATCTCAAATGAGAGCCCTAACGAGTATCTCCAGGTCGTTGTAAAGTCCCAATTTAATTAAGACCAGTGCCAGTTTCAATCTCACCATTATCAACCAAATAAGCAATATCTTTAGCATAAGCAGTCTTTCACTCATCATTGCACTTATGTGAAGCTAATACAATGTTGATAATGGTATTCAACTGAGAAAAGAATTTGTACACCGACTTAACTTCTTTGGATGCAACAACTAATGCCAGCTGCAAACGATTGGCAAAACAATGGACATAGTAAGCATAAGGGCAGTCTTTGCTGACAAGAGCTTGTAGTCCATTCCACTCTCCATGCATATTGCTTGCACCATCATACCCTTGCCCACGGATGTTTTGGATATCAAAGGCATAAAGAGATAATTTAGAGTAAATTGCATCTCGGAGAGTTACCGCAGAAATATCTGTAACATGGACAATGCTGAAAAATCTCTCTCTAACAATGCCTTGACTATCAACATAACGTAAGACAACGACCATTTGCTCTTGATTTGAAACATCACTGGCTTCATCAACGATTATATAAAGTTTTGAATCACCAATTTCATCACGGATGGCTCTTTTTACTTTCTCTCCCATGACTTGTAAAATATCCTTTTGAGAATTAGGTGATGTATAGGAGTAATTTTTTGGAGCATTTTCCAATACAACATTTACAACTCCTGAATTATAAGAAGCCAAAAGTGTCACGAGTTCAATAAAATTCCTGCGATTTAGAGAGTCTTTACTTTCATCACGACCTCTTAGTGCACATCCTTGGAATACCAAATAGAGAATTGCATCAATTGAAACCTTCAAACGCAACCTATTTTATAGAATTTGTTTGGAAGATTGTTTTTCAAATATTTGGGGAATGTGTTGCCTTTGATTCAATAGGTCTTCTCTACTTTGATCAACCTTTTTGTGGGTAGAGTTTGGTTGTTTGCCCACATGATTTAAAAAAGCGCAATCTTTCCACCTACTTTCTTCCAGTTTTGAAAAACCCTCAATTATAAATTCTTTGGAACCAGATGGATTATCTTCCTTATTAAAAAGATAACAAGGCAAACAAAAAACAACATTCTTCGTAGGAGAATATTATAACCAAGAAGGATAGTTTTTGTACCAGGAAGACCGAAATCGACGAAGATGACCTGCATGCTCAGTTTGTGGAAAATCTTTGACAGGTTGGTAGGGATCTGCTTTTATATAAGCTCTTCGAATTTCATCCTGCAACTCTACAGGGTATTCCCAAATTTATCTTCTTTTCCGGGATCACGCTCTAATGGCACATCAATGTTTTCAACAATAATATGAGAGGAAATATCCGGAGGACAAGTTGATGTATTAGATGCTCCACCAGGTCTTCTTGGCGTTGCTTCCTAGTCATTGGTAGGTGTTGACTCATTTTCGCACATAGATGCATCTGCTGTAGTTTCTTCTTGAGTCTCTTCTCCTTTTCTTTTAAACATCAAATCAATTTTGCTTTGTGTTTGCCTCTTCATCTTATTTATATAAATATCTAAAAAAAATACACAAGATTATATTTTCAACTAATCAGTAATTATTTAAATATTAAATATATATCAATATTTATAAAATATAAAACTCATCTATTAATAGTTCAACATACTTCTATCTTAGTATCTTACTATGCAAGTATATAATTAAACTAATTAAGTAATAATTAGAATAAGAAGACAAGTAATAATTATCAAATTGTTTAACTAGCATAACTAAGAAATAATTAGATAAACTAAGTGGATATTAAAATACTCACAACTCACATCAAAGATATTTACATGGCATATGGATAAAAGTCAATAGATTAAAAAAAAGGAGATTGGGCTAATCTTAAAAAATATAAAATAAAGATTAAAAATTTAAATTAAATTCACATAGGGCATGGGGATTTGGGGATAGATGAGTATCATGAATAGATGGGTATTACAATACGGGAGGGAGGGGATTAGGGGGAACTCACATAGATTGAAATGAAATAATGAATAAAATATAATAACTTACTCAACCAATTGGGAAAAGGCTGCAACTCTATTCAATTATTTACTTTTGCAAGACTTCAACTATAGCCATGTAGGTCTGTACTTTGTAGGTTGTAGGCTGTAGCATTGTAGCAAATCAGAGTAATTGGGAAAAGGCAAAAAGCAGAGGTAAAACATAACTGAGGCGGAGAGGCGGCTAATTAGGAAAAGAAGAAAAGTAGGGTTTATTTTTGACTTAGTACAAATAAATTAATATTTACTTTAAATATATTATAATTTTTTTTGAGAGGGGGGAGGGGGGCAATTGCCCCCTCTTGCCCCACTATGCGTCTGTCCCTGTCTACTGGGATAAAATGACTTTTAGGTCAATACGCTTCATGGGCCGTCCTTCTAAGTCAATAATCCTAATAATAAAGATAATAATAACAATAATAAGAATGATAATGATAATAATAATAATAACAATAATAATAATAGTATTTACAAAATTTTATTTTACAAAAAATTAATCGAAAAACCTAGCAACACAAGGTGGCCGTGGGCCGAAAGCGGCGCTACCACGGCTGCAGCCGCACGTTGGATGGGCCTCAGCCACGATTAGCGTAATCGTGGTCATCGCCTCGGTGCCGCCGCATTTGGCCCACAGCCACCGTGTCTGTTGGGTTTTTTCCTAGATTTTCAAATTTTTCCAAAATTTATATCAATCAAATTAACCTCTTCTTCTTGCCATGATCTACCACCATCCATTGACATTTTAAGTTGAATTTCAAAAACCGTTAAGAATTTTTGAGATTTTTGAGTTATTTGAGATTCAGAGAATTAGAAAAGATGAGGGAGAGAAGAGAGAATGATCAATCAAAAAAGTGAACTTAGGGGGTGTTCAAGCTATAATATAGCCGGGGTTGTTTATCGTATCCACAGGGAACAAGGATCTTTTAATCAAAACTTTCACTACTTTGCCTAGTTTAAGGTAAAAAGATGATTAAGAGAGGATTGAGAGAACAAAGACAGATTAACAGATAAAATCAGAGAAAAAGAGGCCCAAAGGTCGGTTTTCGCTTCCTAATAGTCAACCTAGCACAAGGTGGTTCTAATTATGACACTAAGCCAAGATAGAAGTTGAGTTATTGCAATGAAAAGGCCACTTCGGGGCCTCTCCCGAGGTATACCCGAATTTAGCCCCAGAGGCTCGTCCACTAAATGAATGAGGACTTACATTAAGGGCTTAAAATGCAAATCACCCTACCCGAACTTCTCCACTAAATGAATGAGGAGTTATTCGAATATCCATCCAATCACCCTAGAGATCGTGTTTAAGTAGGTTTAGCGGGTTTCTATTATGTACTAAACCTCACAATCAAGAGAGTTTTTTGGATGAAAACCTCATAAAACATGGCCTAATGCCTTAACTAGACCCAACCTTAGAAAAGGGATCCTATTAGGAGCTAAACTCCCCTCAAGCCCTAAGAGAACTAGCCACTAATCATGCTAACTAACATTAAAACTAACAAACCTAGAGCAAGAAACCTAAACATGATATGATATTAAGAAAGGAAACATAACAAGATTAATCACAAAGAACTAATTAAGACAAGCAATAAAAGAAGGAAATGAAACTTACCCAAATAAGAACTAGGATGATAATAATAAAAAGAAGAAATCCAAAGCTTGAATAATAAGTCTTCAAGATAAATGCTCCTTGATTGCAATAATCCAAAACCAAATGCAATAAAGGAAGTGTTTGAGATTAAAATGAAGAGAGAATCTACCTAGGAAAATGTGCTAAGTAGCTCCCAAAAAGGAAAATGAACAGTAATGAAAAACTGCTAGGTTTAGATTTGGACCGAGTTTATATACATTAGGGAAAAATTACACAAAACACAATCGTTTTAACCCCTAAAATTCCGTAAGTCAGGGTCGTCACGCCCGTGACGAGGCGATTTCAGTCCGCGGAATTGGATTCTTCTTTGTGGTAGCGGGCGCTACCTCCGAACGTCACGCCCGTTACCTCTCGGAAACCAGCACCTTTAGTAAACTCTTCAGCAACGTCAAGGGCGCTACCCTTGGGGGTAACGACCGTGACCTCTCTCAGCTTTTTGGCCATAAATTCCCCTAAATTGGTCACGGGCGCTACCGTTGGGGATAACGACCTGGACCTCCTTGCCTTGGCCTTTTTGCTTGAATCCTCTTCCTTGGTCACGGGCGCTACAAAATGGGGTCACGCCCGTGACCTCCTGGGGATTTCCTTGTCTTCTTTTGGCCTTGGGGATGAGGGCTATCTTTTGGGGTCCCGGGGCGGCTTCCTCGAAATATCGAGAGCGGATTCTAGACACCAACGAACTCAGCATTTCCCATGTTATGATCCTAAACTAACTTGCACAAAACTAGTAAAAACACGAATAAGAAACATTTATTAGGAAAGGAGACGAACTAAAATTCTAAGTAAAAAGAGAAACATTTAGGCTCAAAATCGAGCCTAAACACCTCCCCACACTTAGGATTTTGCTCGCCCTGAGCAAAAACTACTAAAACAAACTACCTAAACAACTACTCCACTTTCGTGGGAGACAACGAGTGTATTTAGTGTATGCACCAAGCTCTTTAAACCCCCCGACAGCCCGGGTGGATGAGGTGGGTCTCGTGAGGGTTTGCAGCGATTGTATCCACAAAAGCCAAAGGACAAGCGAAAGAAATATAGAGAAGGATAGTGAAAAACAAAACAAAGAAAGAAAACAAAAGAAGGAGGAGATACTCAAGCCTATAACAACGCACCTAGACACCTAAATGGCCTTCCTAATCAAAAAGAAGGGGCAAATATAAACAACTAAGGACAATGAGGTTGTAAGAATGCCGACCCTAAAGATTTTTAACCCCTAACAATTTCATGATGAGCGAAGTCCTTGTGCGCATGTGCAAGTGGGCCTCTAATCGAACTTTTCTAGCCTAGATCGGTAAATCGAAGGGGTTTTCATGCTCAAGCTCGGATTTATTGATCAACAACTTTATTAAGTACCACCCAAATCTATTGGTGTCGCCCTTGACTTTGTGACGGCCGTAGGAAACATAGAAAAGGGTTTCACCGCTTTAATTGCTTTCTCGAAGTTTTTAGTGTCGGCATGTTTCGAGATCGATGCGCGGCCCGTTAGGGGGTTACTCTCCCAGCGTGACTATGCTCCATTCGCAAAATTGTGCGTAAGGGACGAAGGGCCGCTTCCCCCTATGCTTAGTCACATTGATGGATCAACGAGTTTCAAGATTTTTAGATTTTTAGGAGTTTTAGGTCAGATTTTTCGGGAAATTGCACGACCCTCCGAAAAGGGGTTACCCTACCAACTTGGGTTGCTGCGTACGTAAACGAAGTACTTAATGGGCATGAGCGCTGCCCACTCATGCCAACCCTTTTTGGTTTGCCGACATTAACAGGTTTATTAGGCACGAGCAAGAGCATTAGACCACTAAGATCAACCAACTTTAGCAAAGAAATGAACAAAGATAGGCGTGTAAAATGGTAAGGAAATCACTTTCTCATTCAAAAGAGGGGTTTTTTTAAAGATAAGTCATGACAATAAACCAAACTAAGGCATACTACCGTTCATGTCGGTCGCCTCTAATCGATTAGTTCGATCAATTAGGTGGCTATCTACGTCGCTAAAGTCAAAAGCATCTCCTAAAACTGAAAACAAAACACTTTTTGGGGTTTTCACTACTTTTTCTCCTTTTTTTCATTTTTCAAAGCAAACAACAAATTCTTTTTTATAATTTTTCGATTTTTAGAACTAGAACTTGAACGAAAAAGAAACAAACTAGGTGAACTACCCTATATACAAAGAGAAACCCCCCCAAACTTAAAATACACAATGTCCTCATTGTGGAGAGGGTGTCTCAAGATGGGTAGAGAAACAAGAAAGACATCAAAAGAAACAACAAAAAGCAACAAGAAAAACGGTGGCGACCCGAGCCCACATGGCTCCAACAACCAGAATTTCCAACACAGACATACTAGGGGCGCGCCACCAAAGGAGAAAACCAAGCATGCAGCAAAGATATGTACAAGAAGTGGAACGGAAAAAGAACGAAAAGAGGAACGAGCTCACCGAAATATGTCTTGAGAGCGTACGAGAGCATCGAAACCAAGAAAAGGGACAAAGAAAGAAAACGATTAGGCAAAAGGAATGCAGCATGCATGATTATATACACCTAACTAAAAGGAAGCAAAAGGATACAACTAGCTACAAAGAAAAACAAACTAAAAAGAAACAACTAAAGACTCACTACAAAGAATAACAAAAGGAGAAACTAAAAACTAAACAAAATGAAACTAAGGAAAAGAAAACATATGCACAATATATACATTGCCTGGGATAGAACTGGTTTAATGCTCGATGTTGTTGAGGAAAAACCGGCGATAACAGCCTCACCAAAGTCACACACTTTAGAAAATGTGGACTACTACACATCATCACAAACCAACCAAACAGAATGGGATAAAAACTGAAGAATCAAACCGATATTGACCTTAAACACTAGGGAAGAGGGAGACCAACGTACCCTACAACAAAACCAATACCCATTCGACCAAAACAAAATTTTCCCCCCACACTTGTCATGCAAAAAGCAATATAGTCAACAAATGAGATTAGGAGAGGGGGAATTCTCACAGTCATTGGCCGAAACCCTTGGGAGGGGGTCGATCTGATGGGTAATAGCCAGCAAGTGGGAACCATCCGGACGGAGGGCATTGGCCGCCTCCGCTATAACACCCGTAGCGGAGTTCGTCGAGAATCTCTTCGTGACGGTTCACCCGGACTTGAAGGTTCTCCAGTATGGCATGATCTTGTTGTTGGAGAGCGTGGATATCTTGAATTTAGACATAGATGTTGTTGAGTTGGGTGGACATAGCTGAAAAGTCCACCGAACCCATCCCGGACTGCCCATGTACTTGCTCCTCTTCACCTCCCTCCTCCTCCTCCTCTTCCTCTTTACTCTCACTCTCTTCCTCCTCGCTCCCTAGGGGGCTGTCCTCATCCTCACTTTCATCTTCCAAAGGATCGCTTTGGAGCACAGCAGCGCCTCGTGGCTCGCAGGACCATGTGTTTCGGTCCCTAACATTGATGCGAGCTGCGTTTCTCCGAAATTCGATCTCGGATTGACGCCTACGCTTGGTGTCGTGCAAGTAATGGACGAGTAACCGGCCTTGAGCGAATATTTTCATGTTAATTAGCCGAAATCCATCCAATGGTTGGTCATCGTAGTGAGGGTTCGCCCTCCTCATGTACGACCCAAAACCACATCGATCCACAATTTAGGAAATGATGTGGCCCATGCCGATTTTGTATTTTTGGGTCACTCTTGAAATTTCGTGGAGCTGATGGAGGATGAATGAGGTCGTGTTAACCCGTTGTCCGAGAAGGGCGTTGAAGATAATGAACAAGTCCGCCTTGCGGACGTTGTTCCGCCCCTCATCGCGACCGACCACCGAGTTGGCAATCAGGCGATAGAGATAACGAACAACAGGATTGCAAAAATCCCTGGCCTTTATACGCTTTGGGTCAAAATATCTTTGATGCGTCATGTATGCACCAAGATTTGCTCTAGCTCAGCAAGTGAGCAATTTCATGGCCTTGTAAGTCGGGAACCCCTCTATGTCCGAAGCGAGGAGGCCACCCGCTGGAAGTTGCAGTTTAACACTCAACTCATCAAGAGTTAGCTCCACAAGGCGACCATTAATTTGAAAGCTCAATTGAGCATCATTCCGAGTCGGTCGAAGCACTAGGAGTGAGCTTAAGAACTCTAGAACAACTTGGTCGTATATCTTGGTTTTGATATTGATAAAATGTCTCCAACCCAAGACTTCGAACAAATGATCCAAGCTAGGTTTCAAATTCATGTCTTCGCAAGTCTTTTCATTATATACGAATGGGAAAACTATTTTCCTAGATCGTAATTTTAAGTACTTGTCCTGGTGCCAATCGGCACGCCATTGAATCCTAGAGGGGTCGGCTTCAGAACGCGAAATTGGAGCCATACCTTGAGGAGGCTTGCATTGGGCCTGAACCGGAGGTCGAACCGGGGTCGGAAGGAGCTTTCCTTTGGCGCTTGGAACGACTTCCCTTTGCCATCTTGCACAAATTGACCCAAAGCTTGAAGGGATGTGAGAGTGAAGGAGGCTAGGGCAAAAACCGTTCTTTCTCTAGCACTCAACTCACAAAGGGTTGGAGTTTTGGTTCTAGAGAGAGAAAGGGGTGGTAATGGTGGCTAAAGTGGTGGCGGAGGGTTGGGAGTGGTGGAAGTGACGGGTAGGATTAGGGTTAGGGTTTGGTGAGAGGAGAGTGAATGTGAGAGAGTTCGGGTTAGGAGGGAGTAGAGAATTAGGGTTTGTGAGGAGATGAGAATGGAGATGTGAGAATGGCGGAATTTTAGGGAGATTGAAGGGGGTTAGAGTGAGGGAGAAGGTGAATGAGAGTGAAGGGCTGGTTTTTGTGAGAGAAATAGGGCACGGGTGAGGAAGGAAATAAGGAAAGTGAAGGCAAAAATCGCGAAAAAGGCTTATAATTGTCGACAGCAGGGTCGTCATGGGCGCTACTAGGGCTTAGGGCTGTTCATTGGTCCGGGACTGGACCGAATTGGACCGAAGACCGAACTAAGGACTGATCCGGACCGAGGACTGGACCGAACTTTGTTCGGTTCGATACTGGACCGGCCGAAAAAAGTTCGGTCCGGTACTGGACCGACCGAGATGGACCGAACTAGGGGTAGTCTGCGATCAAAATCATCACAATACATGCCATTATTCTGGGTATGAAAAATGAAGAACCATGGCAATTGGCAATCATCAAAATCAGAATCAATTGAGACCCACTACTTCTCAAATCAAACAACACAGACCCACATAAAATCCAACATACCCAAAACTCTAAACATTAAAAAATTCAGACAAAAACAACCAAACAAGTAAACATTACCCAGAATTCATAACTAGACTAGTAGAGAGTAGAGACTTCAAGCATTGAACAAACATCATAACTAGATCTGAACTTAAACATCATAGCTATGAATGGAAAGAAGCCATTGAAGAAACATCATAGCATCTTAGCAAGGCTGGAGATCTGAACTTTCCCAGATCTGATGAGTGATGAGTGATGACGACAAAGAGAGTCAAGAGACAGAGAGGGTGGACGCTGGAGAGCGGCGATAAGGAGGTCGTGTGGCCGCCGACCGGTGTGGGTGGAGGCTGAGACTTCAGCAGTTCGTTTGGAGAGATTGAGACTTCGACGACTCGACGTTGCTCAGACGTGAAATGAAGGAGGGATGACGGAGGGACGACGACTGCCGGCTGAGCGAGAGGAGAGCGACGATGGCCGGAGAGACTATTACAGAGTGAGAGAGGTGCTAGATATGGAGAGAGGGAGAACGGGAGGGGAGATTTTGAAAATGAAAATTGACATGAAACAAAACAGTAGAAAGAGGCGCTCGGTGGGAAGAAAAGTCACTCAAGTGACTCATCTGAAAACCCTAGGGCATATTCTTATTTGACCCTTGGTCCAAACATCGGTCTTTTGGTTCGGTCCAGGGATTGGACCGAAGACCGAACTTCCATATTTTTTGGACCGAGGACTGGACCGAACTATATTCGGTCCAGTCAGTCCAGTCTTGGTCTAGTCCCGTCCAGTCCATTTTTTCGGTTTAGACTGGACCTTGAACAGCCCTACCAGGGCTCGTCACGTCCTTGACGACCTGGAAATGGGATTTTGTGCTGGGACAGAGTAGCAGGCGCTACCCCAGGGCGTAACGCCTGTGACTCCATTCGAGAATCGCATTTTAACACTCCAAAAATGGGTAGCGGGCACTACCCTTAGAGGCCACGCCCGTGACCTCCTTGATTTCTCCTCCATCAAAATTTTCTAACTTTCCACCATCTTCCTGACTCCACTATACCCAAATACAACTCTATAACACTTAAAATGACTTCCTTCACTCAGAATTTCAATCATACTCCCTCCTTTCTAACTTTATTTAATTTTCAAAATCCAAACTCCCTCATTTATTCTCTCTTTTTTTTCAACATCATTTTTTTCTTCTTCATTTTCACCATCTCCCTCATCAACTCACTCCTCACTCACTCTATATTTTTTCTTTTGAATGTTTTTTCTCTCTTCTTTTTCTTTTCTTTTGAACACCTAGGACTAATGCCTCGGAAAAAGAAAGAAAAATACAGAAAAATAAAGAAAAAGGAAGAAAAACAAGGTTGCCTCCCTAGAAGCGCTTGATTTAGGTCCCGTGCCTGACCATGTTACACTTTCAATATCTAATGTTTGGAAAGTAAACAACACATGTCGTAGGGACTGTCTCGGGGTGGAAGTAATGCTTGAGCTTTGAAGCGTTTACCTTGAATGTACCCCGATCTTGCCTTTGAAGCTCAACTACTCCAAAAGGGTGGACCTTTTCAACCCGGGATGGGCTCGTATATCTTGTTTTCAATTTCCCCGGAAAAGCTTCAACCTTGGGTTGTAGAGTAGGACTCGGTCGCCATTGTGGAATTCTCTCTTGTTTAGTCTCTTGTCATGCCACAACTTAGTCCTCTCTTTGTTGATTTGATTGTTTTCATAAGAATCTCGGCGAATCTCATCAAGTTTTTCCAATTGTAACAACCTCCTTTCACCCACCGCCTTCATGTCATAGTTAATGCGCTTCACGACCGAATGGGTTCTATGTTGTAACTCGACCGGGAAATGGCAAGACTTGCCATAAACTAGCCGGAAAGGGGTTGTTCCGATCAGTGTCTTGTATGCCGTACGGTACACCCATAATGCATCATCAAGCTTTTCGGCCCAATCTGATCCATATTTCCCGAGGATCCTTAGAATCGAAGAAAATGACTGGAGTGGGTCCAAGATAGTTTTCCTTTAAGTCAAGCTCGAGTCATTTTTGAAGCACCAAATTGACCGTTTAGGAAGCGTAGGGGTGTTTTGGTCATTACACAAGGATCGGGATGGAACCATGGAGGGACAAGTCAAGCCTCGAAAACTAACCCTGAAGAGACTAGGAAGAAGTGATGAGGGAACAAGGCCAAACCAAGAGAATCAATTTGAAGAATTTCATGTTTTTGGGCAAAATTTGGCAACAAGAAAAGATATGTCTTCACTCTTTTGATCATAACTCCTTGAATACAACTCTGATGACCACCAAATTTGGTGAGATTATAATACACACCGAGTGCTTTACATCGATATATTATAATCCCAAACCAGTGTTCAAACGAAGAAGTTATGCGCGTTGGAAGTTAGCTAATGCCAACAGACGCCAACAGCGCCTATGGGGACGCTGGCAGCGCCTCTCTACGTTGCTTGACCCACACTTTCTGTAGAGGACGCAGGCAGTTCCTAGGGAACGGTGGTAGCGCCTCCCCCCTTTTCATCCCAGCACGCGGCTTTTTTTTTTGTTGTTGTTTCCTTTTCCCCTTTTCCCCTTTCCTTTATATACATGTTCCCCCCCTCCATTAGAATTAGTTTTGAAGCTTTTAGGAATTAGAATAAAAAATTCTCTCACTTGGAGAGTTTGTAATTGTGGGTTTTCGAACCCTAATTTCTTTGTAGTTAAGCTTAATCCTTTGTGGGTGTGCTTAATCAATTTCGTTTTTGAGTTGTGAGTTTGTTGTGCATCTTTCAAGCTCTCTTTAGTGGAATTTCATGGAAGAACAAGTGTCGGTGCTTGTGAATGTTTACTTTGCAACCTCTTGTGATTCTTAGGCTATTGCGTGAGTTAATTACTCTTTACATTAGTCATATCTTTCTTTGTTGTTCTTGTTCATCTTTATCCCCCAAAACCCTAAAAATAGAGTTTGTTCTTGAGTTCTAATTTGGGGTTTTCTTAAACTCTAGAGTATTTGTGATCCTTGGGTGTTTAATCTTGCTTCCCTAGTCGTCCGCGGATCACATCCTTCCTCGAGGCACTGACGGTCTTCTCGAGGATTCACTTTAACTCACGGTTTGTGATCTTGGCTTGACCACTTGTTTGTGGGTGATAAGGGAGGCCTTGCTTGTGAACCACTCCATATTTGGCTAGGAGCGATTGGAATTTTTGCTCAATGAAATGTGACCCATTGTCACTTATCACCACCCTTGGCATTCCAAAACGAGGGAAGATAATTCTCTTGAAAAGCTTGGAAACCATCCGGGCATCGCAAGTAGGGCTTGCCACGGCTTCCACCCATTTGGACACATAGTCCACCGCTACGAGGATGTACTTGTTACACCTTGATGATGGGAATGGTCCCATATTATCGATTCCCTAAAGATCGAAGACCTAAACCTCCAAATGTAGTTAAGAGGCATTTCATTCCTCTGGGAGATGTTGCCACTCCGTTGGCACTTGTTGCATCCTTTGACATACGCATTGACATCTTTGAAGAGCGTGGGCCAATAGTATCCCGATTGAAGCACCTTGGCCGCCATCTTGGAAGGGCCACCGTGACCTCCAAAAGGCATGTCATGACAGTGAGCGTTGATCGAGGGAGCCTCTTGTTGATGCACACATCACTGGTAGACACCATCCTTGCTAGAGCTGGGCAACGGGTCGGGTTGGGCCGGGTCAGGGCCGACCCTTTACTCTTAAGGGCTAGGGTCAGATCAACACTTTTGAGACAAGGAGTAGGGTCGATCATGGGCCAGCTGACCCTGACCCGTCCATGACCCACCCATTTATATATGATTTTTTTTTTGCTGCTATCTTGTTATTTAAACTGATTTTATATTTCCTGTTATTATAATATGTTTTTTTCCTGCTAATATAATCTGATTTTTTTCCTACTATAAAAATTTGATTTTTTTTCAGCTATTAAAATATGTTTTTTTTTTCATGCTATTAAAATCTGATCTTTTCCTGCTATTATAATATGTTTTTTTCTTGCTATTATAATCTGATTTTTTTTCCTACTATAAAAATGTGATTTTTTTTCCAGCTATTAAAATATGATTTTTTATGCTATTAAATCTGATTTTTTTCCTGCCTTCACTTAATATAATTAAATAACTTTTCCTGTTGCTTGGATTTTCTGCTCCCCCCTTCTTTTAAATATCCACATCCCCCCTTTTTTTAAATATCCACATAATTATATCCAAAATAGGAGGACCAAAATTACATAATTATATCCCAAATAGTAGGACCAAAATTACATAATTATATCCGAAATATCTAATTTTATATTTTTGATAAACTTGATTCATATTCTTGAAAAATAACTAATTATTTCCAATAGTAAATCAGTGCTTCAACAATCAACAGTAAAAGTCATGGACTTAGACACTTAGTTTTCTAACTTTTTATTATCGAAACTCCAAAGTCCCTATTTTGCTATGTACCATGTCTTTTTGGTAATTTCTCCCTAATCGGAACCTTGAAAACTAAATCAAACCGAAATTTCTCTCAAATGATCCAAACATTTGTGAAACTGAATCTCTACAACAACAAAACAGTAAGTACAAATCAGTTCATCACCAAATTAAACCTGTGCACTGAAAAAAAAAAAACAGAACAAGTTAGACAATGCAACTTAAACCCTAGAATAAGTTGAACAGTGCAAAAATGTGAAGGATTGACACACGCAACAACGTAAACCCAAAAATAACGAGAAAAAGTACCCAAAAAAGTTATTATCCAGAATTCCAGATTGAACAAATTTCACAACTCAAGCTGAAAACAGAACCTAGAATCAAATATTATCCAGAATCCTGATCGAACCCTAAAATTCAATCATCAATCGAACCCTAAAATTCCTTTTCAAATCGAAATGAAGAAAGAGAGGATAGAGATTGACCTTTAATCCTTAATCGAAACGAAGAAGATCAAGATCTGATGAAATTGAAGGCGATGATTCGATGAAGATCTATGAATCCATGAGATAGGGCCGATTGTTGGTCAAATTTGAATATGAAGGCGATGATTCCCCACTCCCTAGCGATTTGACGATGAACTGATGTTTACTAGGGTTTCATTTTTGCTAGGGTTTAATTTTTGCTGATGACTGATGAATGGTGTTTACTAGCGATTCGATGGTGAAGAACTGAAGATCAAGATCTGAGAGTTCATTTTTGCCGATCGATTGGGAGAGGCTGAGAGGGAGAAGGTGAGATTATGAGAGAGAAACCCTATTTTGGCCCCATTTTTGCTGACCCTACTTAGGCCCGCGAACTACCCTACTTAGGCCTTAATCTTGCTGACCCATGACCAGCCCGCCCCCTTTCATTCTCGACTGAGATCAGCTCACGATATGCAAGAGTCCATCAACAAACAAGTAGAGCATCATTCTTGCTCGAGATCAACATTGACAGAGGCGCAAGCTGCCCATAACCGTGATGCAGGGCTTCGTTTCCAAGCATCGCCTCAGGCTTTGCATTCCAAAATCATATCCTCAGGCTTTGCCTCCCAAAGTCATATCTCAATCGGTGTCCATCATTCTACTTTGATTTTCGTCCTGACTCGGACTCAATCAAAGCGGGGGCTATCTGTAGACACCGAATTTTGTCACAAATTATATAGCATATCTATATAATATAAAATGGATCAAATAAAGAAGAAGAGGCCGGAAGACAAAAGCTAAAGTACTTGCACTCTACGCGTACGAACGTGCTTTAATGTTGCATGCAAGCTCACATGCAAACTTCTATGTAAAATACAAAGCCATGCAAGCCATGCAAGATCAAGCTCGAGAGGTCACAAGTTCGATTCCTCACAAAAACATCATGCAATAATCTTAAAATTACAAATAAAAGGAGCTACCGTCCAAGTGTGAACCAACATTTCCCAAGGCAAATACATTCTTCCCCCCACCGTCCATGTATGCATGGACGAGAACCCAAGTCAAGCCCACGTGCTGGTGGTCGATCGGCCTTGACCACCGACCACACAAGGTCAATTAACCTCGTGCCACCGTCCACCCTCATACACTCCCCCCTACTGCCTAGTGTTTTGTGCCTTGACTGCCTTGGACGAGAGGTGAGATGAATATGATTATATGCATGAATCCCTACTACCTCTCTACTCCTATAAATACTCTACTCCTCTCAAAGCTAAACTCACTCATTCACTCACTCAAACACACGCCTTCTCATTCTCATTCTCCCTCTCTTCTACTTACTATTCTCTCCATTCTCTCCACATATCTTCTAATTCATTCTTATATTTCTAAATCTCCATTCTTATACTATTCTCATACTATCTTTCTACTCATCTTATCATCACTCCTTTCCCTCCATAATCTTCATTTGTTACCATTCCTCATACCTCTAAGCTCATCCTATCCCAAACACCACAAAAAACCCTTAACCTAAACACATAAAACCACAAAAAGCCCTCCTTTTCTACCTTCTTTTCTATCACTTTACCTTATCATTCTCGTGGCGTGTTTTTGGAACTTTTGAGGAGTATTATCCAAGGGTATCAAGAGGAGCATCTTCAAGACAAGGCCTCTTCTTCAAAGATAGCACAATATAAGCTTTAAGTTTTCTTTATTTCCTTGTAAATAATGTGTAAGTGTTGTACTTTTATTTTATAATTTATGTTGCATGTTCAATGAAGTAATTCTATAAAGTTCTTATTTATTCTTTTTCCAAACTTTCTAAAAGCACACTTAAAACTATTAGTAGAGTCTTTCCTTTTGTGAGAAGCAAACTCCTAAAGTTCATACTTTTCGAGTTCGTAGCCTTACCCCTGAATCCAATCTTGGGTTTTGCAGGCAGAGTCTTTCTTTATTTTCTCTTTGGTTTTTCTTGGCATTTTTTCCCTTAAAAAGTCGGGTGGCGACTCCCATTTCAAACTAAAAGTACATCGGGTTGCATAAACTGTGGTAAAACATGGTTTTACAACGTGCCGATGCAACTTTAAGGCTTTTCTTTATATATTTCTAAATAATGCTTGCATAAAATACCTTCTTCCGAGCCTAACATTTAAATGAGCAAATTGAATTAAATTTGGAAGAGTTTGGAACTAGTTGATGTTCACCCTTAAAGGTTTAATCTCAATGACTCATAAAATGCACAAGTAACGGGAAAGTGATTTTACAAATATTATTCCTGAAATGTGTAATTAAAATTCCTTAAAGGGTCTTTTTCAAAGGCTCAAACCCCAGCACAAATCACCGAATCACACCTCAACCCACGTGGATGTTCGGAAGCCCGAACGGCGAGGAAAAATGTCCACATTATCAAGTCGATATCATTGAAGAGTTGATTGATGAAAAAATTGGCTGCTTTATGGCCTTTGATGACCATTTGGAGGAGGCTTTGCAAGAAGCCTTTGAACGGGAGACCTTGGAAGGAGATGTGGCTTCTTATGTATCCATTATTGATGAAGCTTCAAAATATTATGGGGCATCCTTGGGCAGGGAAATCTTAGCAAGCGTGGAGGATCATAAGCCAAGGGAGATCATGGGGAGGAAGATGCCTGATGTTGAGTTGAAACCCTTGCCACCATCTTTGAGGTACGAATTTCTTGGTCCTTCTGAGTCTTTTCCTGTGATCGTCAACTCTAACCTTAATGGCGCCCAGCTTCAAAGTCTTCTTGATGTGCTTCGCAAACACATCGGTGCCATAGGGCATAGTATTGAGGATCTCAAAGGAGTAAGTATGTCTTTGTGCATGTATAACATTGACCTTGAAGTTAACCATAAACCCTCTAGACAACCGCAAGGAAGGCTAAATCTGAATATGCAAACGGTCGTAAAAAAGGAAGTAATGAAGTTACTTGAGGCGGGTGTCATTTACCCCATCACGAACAGCGAGTGGGCGAGTCCCGTTCAGGTGATCTTAGGCACTTGGAGGCGTCCTACTTGAAATGATCTCAGGCACTGAATGCGTCTTACTTGAAGGTGTGGGCTGACATTTGGAAGCTGAATCCAGTGTCGCGGTTGGTGAACTTGCTCTTATAGGTGTTCTCAGACGAGAATGTCACCTTACTTGTTGGGGAGACTTCATCGGACGCGATGCTGATGGCTCTTGGAATTTGATGATTGTTGATGGTGGCATTTTCGATGCCGAAGGACTTCACCAGACGCGATGCTGATGGCCTTGGGGGTCGAGACTTCACCGGGTGCGATGCCAGTGGCTCGGATGTTTGAGACTTCATCGGGGGCAATGCCGATGGCTCGAGATTTTGTGAAGGAAATTCTGATGCCGATGTTTGCGGCTCTTATTCCTGAGATTTCATCGATCCTGATGCCGATGACTCTTATTTTCCTCGGTTTTTATCAGGATTTATTGGAAAAATGCTCTTGCTTTGGTAATTTGGTACTTCAATCTTGTGAAGACCAATGTTTTTGATTGGGCACTCTCATCCGTGCAACTCCCTTGAAAACATGCAAGTTGGTTCTTGAAAACAAGAATGGAGAATAAGACAAACTCCTCTTCTTCCCAAGGCCGACTAGACCATGGGAAATGCAAAGAATCTTTTTCATACAATCCAGCTTTTGCAGGTCATGCAGAAGACCAACTTTCTTGCAATTATTGTAGACATCTTGGAGGCCGATCGACCTTTAGCTCTAGCCAATGAAATGTTGCCATGTGGCAGTGTGGACCGAACTATTTTCTCTATAAAAGAGGGACATTAGCTGCGGAAATTCTCACATTTTCATTCAAGCTCTTCATTGCCTTTCACTTACTTCTTCTCTTAGAAATCATCCTTGATATTTTATCTTTCATCACAAAAAGATGAATCTCTTCAGAAGGGGACGCAGATGTGTTACTCAACTAGCAGTCCAAGAGCGTCCTTATGCGAGGACGGTGCAAAGGGAATATCCGAATAGAGAGTTCACTCCAGCACAACTCGTGTTTCGCCAGGATGAACATGCATAGTTATTCCGTTCCCATGTTTCGGTACACACCTTCCATAACATGTTTTTATCAGAGATATTTGTGCATGTCATTGTTTGCATTTAGCACTTTAAGTTTAAAGTAGATGGGTACTCTAAATTTTGCTTAAAGTACATAGTGCTTCTAGATAGAAAACTTAGGCCTTTACTTTGATCTCTTGCTATAGGAGGACTCCTTTAAGTCTTGTGGAAACATGCAAAGTGTAGTGTCTTTGTCTAGCCATGCAAGAGTAGGAAGGTTCTACTCGACCACCCTCGAGGGTTCAGGTTTTGGCCCTTTCCTGGCCTGTTTGATAGCCTGGAAATCACGTACCAGAAAGATATTCGAACGGGCCATAGGAGAGCGCTTTTGGTATTCAACAAACTCATTTCACCTCCCTATTGGTGAAATGATGCTCACTCCCGTTGACTTTGTAATAATCACTGGCCTCAGTTGGGGTGACCAATTGTTGGAATTTCAGAAGGATCATGATCCTCGTGTCTTTGAGTTCTTGCGGCCTGCTCTTGATTTGGCAAGAAGGAATGGTGGTCTACGGTATTCCCACTTGGCGGCCATTTTGAAAAGTGAGGGTTTTGAGAGTCTGCCCCTTCCTTAGCGTCAACTTCTGGTTCTCGCACATTTTATCAATGCGACTGTCTTTGCCAATTGTGGGGACACGATTACTTTTTCTTGGATGCATCATCTCTTGGATTATGGCGCGAAGAGTAATTTCAATTGGTTTGCTGTCGCTTATGCTCACTTGGTGGGAGGAATGCGGGCCGCATGTCGTCCCACTGGTTGCGGCACGGTAGGGCACCCGAGAGCCATAGAGTTGAAGACGGCCAATATGGGTAGTAGCCTCTGGCGAGTGTTGGAGGTGTGCTCCAAGATATTTTCTTTTGGAAATTTTGTGATGTGCAAAATTCCTTCTTTTGATTCGACTAAGATCTTTCCTGGTGTGTAGGTGTGGGTCTTATCATATTTTCTCCCAGTAGTTGGGGGAACAAACGATGTCAACTTGAGGATTCCAGCCGCTGTTCGATGGGCGGAACCATCGCACTACCGTTGCCCGAAGTACCACTTTAAGGATATGAATGGCCTTAGGCGAATCATTGACACTCTTTGACCGGTACGACTCATCATTTTTCTTGGTTTCATCTTTCTGTTCTTGAGCTCATGATGTTATTTTCAGGAGGATATTGTTCGGTCTCCATGCAATGGCTATCGTTTGGAAGGCCTCCATTATGATATTCGTTTGGCACATGAGGCAAGCGAGCACCGCTTGTTGTTGGAAGGTCCTTCGGGTCTTGTCTTCTATCTGGGAGAGCGCTTCTTTTTTCAGCATATAAGGGAATGGCCTTCCAGGGTACCTGTTGACCCTCCCAACTTATCTATGATAGGCAGGCCTTGAAACATGGTGTAATGGCCCGACTGTTGATTGGAGAGCCTGCGTAATTTCATAGTTCCTGCGGACGACTTGGAGGAAGCGCCCGCTCAACATAGGGGGCGCTTGGCTTTTGCTCGGGTAAAGAATTCCTTCGACTTATGAAATGATGCATTTTTGCTCTTTTGTTAACAAGTTGTCTTTCTGCAGCTAGGAGGATACTACGATCCTCTCCTGGATCAACATGCGGAAGAACCTGTGCAAGCGGGGGACGAGAACATGTTGTTTGGCTTCATTCCACACGTGCCAAATGACCACGAAGTGTTGCAGTACTTCGATGCCAACCCGATAGGTCGCTTGTTTTTGCTGATTTTGTATGTTATGTCGATCCTCACTGACCTTTTCTTCATGCAGCAAGCCTACGCCCACATTGGAGTTCTGTTGAGGGAAGGAATCACTGCTCGAGAATTCATCGACCAGAACTTTGTGGATGGCCAATATCAGGGTCCATGCCAGCCGCTGATGATGAAAACCATTAAGCTCATTCTCATGTGAGCTTGCCGCATTCTGAGAGCTCATCACGGTGTCCTTCTTGCCATTCTTCAGCATGAGAAACTAGTAGGAGAGCTCATCGTGGAGATCCAGGTGCAGGATCGTCCAGACGTAGGGATCAAGATCTGCTGGGCGAACATCGAGCTCCCCATGCTAGTTCTTCGGGAGGTAGACAACGATCTCCCGACATTCTTGAATTCATGGTGGAAGATTGCTTGGAATCGAATGGATTCCACCGTCAATGGAGAGAGTTCCCAGTCCATGGGCACCTCAATATCATGCTCAGTCCATTATTCCTTATAGCCAGCCCTCGGGCTACAATCAGGGATATGACGTGCATTCCAGCTAGTTCTTGCCCGGACCTTTTGGCACCCAGGATGATTCTCAGCCTAGTTCTTTTGCGGACGCGACCTTTAGAAGCTTGGTTGGCGCCTTCCTCAGTAGTCTTCTTCAGCATTGTCGGCAAGGCCTCTTTCTTTTCGTGCTATTGTATGCTCTCTTCTTTTTTTTTTTTTAATTTTTTTACTTTGTACGAGGAATAAACACATGTACGAGAACAAGAAATGAAAATGCAAGCAGACTTTTTTTACGCACATGATTTTGGACTCGATCTAATGCAATGCATGCAAGCCCCCAGTTTTTATTTATCGGTTAATCTCAGACTGTTTACAAGGAACTGAACTCTCGAAAGAAAATAAATTCACTAGACTATTAATATAATTACATCAAAGACAAATAAAATCAAAGAAAATAAATACAACTGCATGTACATTTCTTACACTAGTACGCCTAAGGGATCCCAAACCGTGTCTTCTTCCCATGCATACACGTACGCGCTGGCAACTTGGTGGGAGATTCCTCCCCCTTTAGCTGTAGGTCGACCGACCATGACACGGTGGAGGACAACATGTCCTTGCCGTTCACACGTTGCTGGCTGTCGTTCCTCCTCCTTGGTTGATCAGACCCGAGGCAGAAACAGTGCATTCATAGCACTCCTTTCACTATTTAAACAAGACTTGTTGTCACTTCTTTCCATCCCATTTTGTCGTTTCGCTTTCATCTTCTATACCCCTTCAATCATGGCTTTTGAAAAGAAACTTGGCCTTTGAATGAATTCTTTATTAAAACCCGAGAAACGTCTTCTCACCTTATACAACTTATCCCTCATTTTGAGCCTGAAACAAGTAAAAATCAATTGGGATTTCCTCAAGGCGGCCTTCACATTCTAGGGTTCAAAGCTTCACGTATTCTGATTTTCTTGGAACAAATTGTGCCCTCTCCCTGAAGAATGGGCATGCATCTTTGGCTTTGATCTCTACGCTCCACCAACAACTCCCCCTCTGGCTTCTAACTATCGTGAGCGATTTGAAGAGATGACTAACTTCAATCATCGTGCACTTGGGCATATTTTGGTGAATAACATGGTGAATCTCCAAGCCTTGGTAGAATTCTTCAATCACCGGAAGCGCTTAAACTCAAACCGGCATCAAGAGTACGAGGTTTGGTTTCTTGTATTCTGGCTGAGTTTTTATTTTATCTTGGAGGTTCAGGTTTTGCACCTCTTTCTCTCATCTATATTGTCGATGAAATGGCCCGTAGCTACAATCCGGCTCCCTTGATGGTGGCGGAAACTCTATTGGGCCTCGATTCTTGGAGTACTAAGCAAATCTTCCGAGGAAGCCCCCTTGTGCTTCAAGTAAGTATCGACGTGCATTTTTTTTTGTTTTCTTTATTTTGCAGGAATTATTCGGATAATCCATGTGGAATCAATTCGTCGATTTTTTTCTTAGTTGTACATTTTTTTCTTTTTTTTTTTGCAACCAAGAGACTTACTACATTTCTCTTCCTTTCAGATATGGCTCATGGAACACCTTAGCATGGTGTTTTCTCCTATAACTCCCTCGGAATTGGCTCACTTTTGCCAACGCAAAAGGAAGTTTGATGCGTGCCGTAGCTTTGATGAGTGGGTGATTTTCTTGAAGGATCACAACGAAATTCAATGGTGGGAAGATCCCATGCTTCTCCAACCACTCAAGCAAGGCAGCTGATATCACATTATTGGGCCTAGGGGAACTCACCCACTACTTCCCTGACTGGGTCATGCACCAAATGGGACGCCTACAAGACATTCCCTTGCTTCCATGTGAGATTCCTGACCTTACACATCTCCAAGGTTCAATGGTCGAATCATGGGTTAAATATTGGAAGAAGCGAGCGGGAGTTGAGGTTCCACCACCTCATCACATTTCCTCTTCGTTAACCGACGGATATCGAGGCTGTTGTCTACTACTATTGGTACAGCATAATGACGCGAGAAACGCACTCGGTCACCTCTCCGAGAGGCTCCAAAATTGAAGAGCATTATCATTGCCGGAGAATCGGGATCAGATTCTAACCCAAAAAGATCTTTCCCTAATGCAGGAAAATCAGGCAAGGCTTGTCAAGCGAGCACTAACGGGTCTACTCTGACTAGAACTAGGACTTGTCGCATATCTAGTAAGTAGGATGGAGAGAAAAGAGATGGAATAAATGTAGGAAAGAATGCCTACGCTATATATTTATTTAATTTGATGCTTTTCCTTTATTAAAATTAGTAAAACAAGAATATCTTGAACAATAGTGTACTTCTTTTATAGATATGAGAAGTAATACATTTCATTTTGTTTTACAAGAATTAACACGAGCTATGATCTCCTTCTTGTCAATCCTTGCGTCTTCGGTAGCAAAACTTGCAATCTCTCGTTTTACCTAACTCTTCCCGAAGGATTTTCAAGTTAGTCCCTCATTTTTTTCTTTTCTTTTTCCTTTTCCTTTTCTTTTTTTTTTACTCTCCTTTTGCCTAACTTGCCCAAAGGGTTTTCAAGTCAGCCACTCTATAGCTTTTCACTTTTTTTTTGTTTTTGTTTTTGTTTTTGTTTTTTTTTTTTGTTTCTCTCATAAGTAAGTGGCCCATTGGCAGTTCGGTTGCTTGCTTTTATCAGGTAATGCATGTTTAAGTAGCTAGGGATACCAACCCTTAGTAGCTTAGACATAATACATCTTTAACTGATCCAAGTTCACAGGCTGAATAAGGGGTTTTTTGCATTTTGGACCCTGAATTTTAGAGGTATTTACATTGTGAACCCTTGGTTTTCAACTTTAACTTTTTGGACCCTGAAGTTTTTAGGCTGAAAAAAAAGGACCCTAAAGTTTGTGAGGTGAAAAAAAGCTCGTTTCCCATTTTTCTTTTTCTTTCCATGTTTGAATTTCTCTCCCGATTGGTATCAAACTTCAAGACTAAGGTTAAAACCGATATTAAAGTTAAATCTCTTCTATTCATGTTGGAGTTACTTAAAACCATGTACTCAGGGGTCTAAGTAGCCCCGACATGAATTAGAGATGTGTATTATAGCTTCAATATTAGTTTTAACCATAGTCCTGAAGTTTGACGTCAATGGGGAGATAAATTCAAACATGGGAGGAAAATAAAGAATGAGACAGGGGCCTTTTTTTTTCAGCCACCAAACTTTAAGGTCCTTTTTTATTCAGCCTACAAACTTTAGGGTCTAAAAAGTTAAAATTGAAAACCAAGGGTTCAGAATAAAAATACCCCTAAAGTTTGGGGTCCATAATGCAAAAAACCCGTTGAATAAGTGTTCGGTCTCGTTCCAAGCCAAATTTCTTCTCTTTTATAGGGTATATTTGCTTGTTTTAACCCCTATTTATATATTAGATATAATGATTTGGTGTTTTGTAGGAAAATAAGGAGTTAGAAGAAGTTTGGGGTTAATTGAAGGTTTTTAGGGAATCTCGAGCGATTTCCCGAGTCAACCCGAAACCAGCGTCGAGGACCGAGGTAAAACCCGACCCGGAAATTCCATATCAAGTTATGGCGTAGAAAAACAGGGGATAGACTGTGGCGGATAGAAGCTCCAATCGACCGAGCAGTGAACCTGACTCGTCCGAGCAGCATCTCTGTCGCGCCCGCGAACACCTTGGTCGCGCCCGTGACCTGTTGCTGAGGGACGGTGGATGCTACGGACAGAAGCGCTGCTCGCCCGAGCAATCTCCTCGGCTCGCCCGAGGGTGGTCACTGTCGTGCCCGCGACAAAGCTTGGTCGCGCCCGCGACCAAAGTTCAGCAGCGACAATTGACGTTCGGCCAGACACTATGCTCGCCCGCGCCGTTTGGTGGCTCGCCCGAGCCACTGCGATTCTGCGGAAACTGACGCGCGTGCTGCGAATTATTTCTAGGGTTTTGGGTTGTATTTTTCCTTCTTCTTTAAATACCCACTAGTATTAATCTATGTTTTATCAATTAGCCTAGGTAGTTTAGGAGTAGAATTAGATTTATTGCTTTCCTTTATTTGCTTTATTCTCTCTTTAATTGTTCTTCAAATTTTCAATTGTTCTTCATTGTTCTTCCAGCTTTCTTGATTTCTAGCATTTGTATTCAAACTTTCTCAAGCTTTCTCAATTCAAGCCAGTTTTCATTGAGGTGTTTTACAAGCTCTCTCTCTCTCTCTCTCTCTCTCTCTCTCTCTCTCTCTTTCTCTCTTTTCTCCATTGATGTTGATTTCAAAGATTTCTAGGGTTAGCCACATCAAATCCACTTTTAGTGGGGAGGAGGGACAAGGAACTCCAATTCTACTTACTAGTGAGAATTTGGGGGATTCTTGGTAATCCAAACCACAATTTCTTGTTTGTTCGGGGGAAATTCAAGTGTAGATTGAAGGTTTATTGAAGTTTGTTCATCACAGGTATAAATTCTTGCCCAATTTCATTGTTCATGCTAATTCTCCATTCAAGCTTTTAAGTGCTTTCTTAATTTCATGCTTTTTATTGCTTTCCTTAATTCCATGTCTAGGTTAGTTTTATTGCTTTCATTTACATAATTTACCGCTTTCCGCATTGAGAAAACCCTTCCACAAACCGATTACCTCAATCAAGCCTAAGACCCATCCCTGTGGACCGACAACCCTAACATAAAAACCACAAAAATTACAACCGAACAATAAGCTCTTCTCCTTCAGGTGTTGCCAAGCGAGCAGCACCTCACAGTGTAATGGAGACAATGATGTAAGGTCCTTTCCAATTCGAGGCAAACTTGCCGCGAAGATCCTGACGAGCAGACCTCATTTCTTGCAACACTAAGTTACCTTCCATTAAGTCTCGATCTTTGACCTTCTTGTTAAATGCACGAGTAATTCGACTAAGTTACCTCATTTCTTGTAATTCAACACTAAGATTAACTCCTCATATTTGGCTTGAGCCCACTCGGCCTCAAGAATTTGGCTTTCAGCAATGATTCTCAAGGAAGGAATAGCGATCTCCACAGGCAAAACAACATCCATTCCATACACTAAAGAGTAGGGTGTAGCCCCAATTGCACTTTGAATTGAAGTTCGATACCCCCATAAAATGAAAGGAAGTTTTTCAGGACAATCCTTATAAGTGACCACCATCTTCTTAATGATTTTCACCAGAGTTTTGTTCACATCCTCGACCACTCCATTTGTTTGTGGTCGATAAGGAGAAGCGTGATGATGTTGGATCTTGTTCTTTGCCAAAAGAGTGGCAAATTCACCCATTAAATGACTCCCATTGTCACTGATCACTTCATACGGTACCACATATCTACCGATAATGTTCTTCAACATAAATTTGGCAACATGCTTCGAGGTAATCTTCGCATAGGAAGCAGCTTCTACCCACTTAGTGAAATATTCCACAGCTTCTAGCACATACTCATGACCTCCTGTTCCTTGAGGCGAAACCTTCCCAATAATGTCAATACCCCATACTGAAAATGGCCAAGGCGAGGCCAAAGTGGTCAAGTAAGATGATGGTTGATGTTTAAGGTCAGCATACTCTTGACATGTTGAGCACTTCCTTACAAACTGAAGACAATCAGACTCCATCGTATATCATAAATAACCTGCTCGCTGAATTTTCTTCGCTAACATCCTACCATTCATGTGTGGTCCACATTCTCCTCCATGGGTGGACTTCATAAGTTCTCTGGCCTCTATTTTATCGACGCAAAACAGATTGATACCAGTTGCAGCCTTCTTGTACAAACGGTCTTGAATAATGGAATATTGTGCGGCCACCAATCGGATAGCCCTCTGAGCTCGGTGCCCAGCATTTGGCGGGTATGCACCATCCTTCAGAAATGTGTAGATATCAAAGTATCATGCCTCCGGACTGATGGAATTGATCATTAAAGCTTGCTAAGGAACGGGTTGGACTTTCTTTTCTACCACAACCGCCAAAGTTTGATCTGTTTCCGACATTATTACCATAGACGATAGCTTAGCTAGCGCATCAGCTAACTCAGTGTGACTTCTAGGTAGGTCTTTGAACTCAATGTGCTTGAATCTCTTGGCCAAATCAGATAAGTGTTGTTGATATAATGCCAAAGACTCACTCTTTACTTTCCACACACTAGTAGCTTGATTGACAATTAAACTGGAGTCTCCAAATACTCGTAATCTTTCAATACCCATTTCCAGAGTCGTATGTATACCCAAGATACAAGCTTCATATTCAGCAGCATTGTTGGTGGCGTCAAAATCGAGCTTGACCGCCAAAGGAAAATGTAAGTCTTCAGGAGATATCAACAGAGCTCCGGCTCCGCACCCCATTTGATTTGCAGCACCATTGAAGTACAACTTCCAAGTCTCCTATTCCACTTGGAACACCTGTTCATCACTAAACTCCAAGCCCTTAGTATCAGGATCCTCAGTCGGGAGTTTAGCCAGAAAATCAGAAACCGCTCGACCTTTTATAGACTTCTGATGCTGAAAGTGAAGGTCAAATTGAGATAGCATGACTACCCATCAGGCAATTCGATTGTTCACAGTAGGTTGCTCTATGATGTACTTGACTGGATTCCACGCTGCAATCACGTAAACATTATGTGCCAACATATAATGACAAAGCTTCTTCGTGTACCAAACCAATGCTAAGGCCATCTTTTCTATCTTAGAGTAACGGGATTCACATCCTGAGAATTTCTTACTGATATAGTATATCGCCTTCTCCAAATTGTCGACCTTCTAAGCCAACATGGCACCTATAGCACCTTGATTGATGGTGAGGTAAAGCAACAACGGCTCTCCCGACACAGGAAGAACTAATACTGGCGGACTAGTCAAATAAACCTTGATCTTGTCAAACGCTGCTTGACATTGGTCATCCCATTCAACCTTTCCACCATTCTTCAATTTTTTAAACAATGACTCATAGGTCATGGTGAGCTTGGAAATGAACCTGCTCAGATATTGAACTCGCCCTAGTAAACCACGAATATCCTTCTCCATTGGAGGCGGTGGCATGTCCTGAATAGCCTTGATTTTAGATGGATCAACTTCAATCCCTCGCTGACTGACGATATAGCCTAACAAGTTTCCCGAGGTTATCCCAAATACACACTTCTGCAGATTCAGCCTCATGTTGTACTTGCGAAGTCTAAGGAAACCTTGCGCGAGTTAGGGATGTGGTGTTCACGCTTTTCAGATTGGACGATCATGTCATCCACATATGCTTCAACTTCCTTGTGGATCATGTCATGGAGTAAGGTAGTGACGGTGCGTTAGCAAGTAGCACCAGTGTTTTTCAACCCAAATGGCATCACAACATAGCAAAAGGTTCCCCACGGAGTGATAAAAGATGTTTTCTCCATGTCTTCTTCAGCCATTTTTATCTGGTTGTAACCAACATACCCATCCATAAATGACAGGAGTTCGTGACCACAGGTATGATCGACCAGAACATCGATGTGCGGAAAAGGAAAAAAATCTTTCGGGCTAGCCCTGTTCAGATCCCTAAAATCAACACACATTCGCACCTTCCCATCCTTTTTCAGTACAGGGACAATATTAGCTACCCATTGTGGAAACTCAAAAATTCTGATGAATCCAGCTTGTAACTGTTTGTGAACTTCATCATGGATCTTATCGGACCATTCATTCTTACTTTTGCGCGGATGCTGCTGGATAGGTTCAGCATCCGGATAAAGAGATATAGCATGCTCGGTGATTTCTCAGTCGATCCCAGGCATGTCCTCATAAGACCAGGCAAAAACGTCAATAAACTCTCTCAAGAGAGTGGAGAAATCCCGTTGCTCCCCATGGGTTAATGATTTGCCAATTTTCAATTCCTGGAAAGTTTCAGGCGTCCCCACATTGATGGTGACGGTTTCTTTAACTGCTGACATGCGATTTTCACGCTCGTTCATATCTCGTATTAATTCTGTAAAATCTTTTAAAGGTTCAGCATTGAATTCGTGATTATTAGCGCAACAAAAGGAAGAAGAACAGGAATACTCAAAAAGGTTCACTTCATTGAATGCAGAAACAGATGCAAACTCATCAGACATGGGGCTAATCCCAGCTGACTTAGACTCGACTATAGACCCACAAGTGCCCGACCCAGACAAGGCCTTACAAGGTTCTCCTAACACTAGAGTACATTTATTATTAGCAGAATCGACCCAGGACAACTCGCGGCGACCTCCATTAGCAAAAATCATGGAGCTTGGATCAAATTTAGGACTGACCAGCAAAGCAACCATCGGGTCCACTTCCTTTCCTTCTAAACGTTGCTGGTCTCCGAGATCTTTAAGACTTTCATCATCACTCGCCCATATGCCATTGACAGTAAAGGCTGTCAGATCTTCAGGAGGGAGTAGAGGTGCTCCTTCGTCCGTAATACACTGGAAAAGATCAAAAGTACCCTCTCCTGCGAAAATAGCATGATTCAGGAAAGGATTGATTTTGTTGTTGGGTTTCTTAGCTGACTTAGTTGCTGGTAATTCGCCAGAGCGAATCATCTTCTCGATGAGGTTCTTAAGCATGTAGCGTCGCTCGGTGTCACGTCCTCTGGGACGATGATATTTGCAATAGGCATTGTTGTTCCATCCAGGTCTTTTGTTCTCAGGTTCCAGCCTAGGAGTAGGCAATCTGATCTTGTTAGACTTCAAAAATCAGTCTAGGGCCTCAGCAGAAGTCATATCCAGCGGGGTATAAGAATCATACGGGAAGAATGTTGGTTTTCGAGACGACCCATGATTCACATTCTGGATAACATTGGTTTCCACTTCTCTCGGAGCGCTAATGGTTTTCCGTGTGGTGCTACTCCCCTTCCAACTCTGAGATGCCGCAGTTCTCTCCTTTCGTGCCTCCAGTTTTGGACACAATTTCTTCCGGTACTCAAAATTCTCCACAACATGAGAGTCTAATTGCTGAGCCAAACTTGACTTAAGGCTTCGAATGAAGGTATCCAATTGTACTTCGATTGGAATGACGCTGGTCACTTGAGACATCTTAGAATGCCATCTTCTATAGTAAGCCAAGAACGGCTCATCTTCTCTTTGGAGAACGGCCATGACATCAGTTAAATTCATCTTCTCCTTTTAAATCTTGATGTAATGTTCGATGAATGCTCAATGCAAAGCAGTCCAATCTCCCCAAGTTTCCAAAGGAAGAGTATAGTACCAGTCCAATGCTTCATCATTCAACGATGATGGAAAAGGTTGCTTGTAGTGGTCAGTGTCGATGCTTCGGAGTGGCATCACCTGGTTAAACTCCCATACATGATGTGTCGGGTTTGCAGAAGGACTGAACTTCTTCAGAGGTATATCCATTTTACCAGCTATCTTACCATTAATCTCAGCAGGTGGTTCGAATTCGACGAACTGATTAAAGAAGGCAGGTAACTGGCTTATAGCATTCTTAACAATTGTGCCTTTACCTCACGGATAGCAGGAGTATCTTGGAATCCATGTTCGGCCTTAACCGATGCAACCTGAGGGGTAGCCGCTGAGGTGGTGGCTTAAATGTGGAGTCATTTGGAATATGGATGACTCCTCCCGTACTGGAACTTTCCCCTAGTTTTCCTTTACCTTTGTCAATAACAGTCACAAAATTAGGGACAATTTCCATGGCATCCTCATCATCAATGTTCAGCCCTACATGTATACTAATGCGGTGCAAAGCTTCTACTACTCAGTTCAAAGTTTCCTGTTGTTGCTCGATACGACTATTCTGCCTTTCAATGAGTTCCCGTTTTTGGGCAGGAAGCTCTTCAGCTTTCTTTTCTTGTTGTAGAGTGGCAAGGTGATCGAACCTTCCATCTTGTTAAACCTCTCTTTGAGGAATTTGGTCAGCGCAACATTGACCGAGTTGTCGGCTTGGTTTTCATTAGTACACATGTCGAATTGCAGACGACGAAAGACCTTTGACTTAGGGTTCTGTGGGACGTAATCCGGGTTGCGGATGAGGCGGCCTGACGGTCCTGGGATCCAAGCTAGACGCGGCTCTCCTATACTAACTAAGGAACAACACAGCTCAGAGATTGACCCCTTTAAAAGAAACAACCCTCCCTCGAAGGATGCATGCCCTAAATGACCTACATGTAACTTCCTAAAATGCACGACCTAAATGCTGACGCATGGGAAGACTCACCCGGGACACGGGTTTGCAGGACCTAACTTTACATGAACCTAAAGACAATTTGATCACTATAAAGGACTGAAAAAAGCCTGGTATGGCGAGTCAGGACTGAATAAGGAATTACGAGTCAGTGTTTCTCAATTCGGTTGGGCCCCATCTACAAGCCGAACGCTTTAAGGAGAATCCGTAACTCGGAAAATTTTCAGTCTAACTCAAGCCATACCGACTATTACGCGGGCTAGGATAATGATCAACAGGACTAGCAGTCTACTCTTTCTACATGTTTTATTATATTTACCAGGATAGTGGGTATCGTAAATGACTGGGTAAAACCAACAACAGGTGAGTTGTAATCAAGTTATGGACTCAATTATTAAATCTAATATGTTTGGGCTTAACCACGGGCCGACCATAAAACTAAGATGGATTTAGTAATTAACTCGATAAATCAACTTGCTCAAACCCGATGATTGTTACACAGTTTAGAACTTTTACCTACTAACTTTGTCTTGACTTTTATTAGATTTCATGAACCTTCATTAAGAGAATATCGTAAAGGGCCATGTAGAATCATCAAAGGCAAGTTGAGTTTATTTTATGGACTAAGGTTATTAACCTTTATAGATAAATGAGCCCAACCACTGGGTCAACCATAATTTTTGAGGTTAATTAACCTAGTTATAAACATGACTCTTCTCAGCCCAACGACTACTACATGGACTAGAACAACATCACTAAACGCGGGTCGACTTTTTACAACAAATCTAAACACATAGCACATAGCATACATATGAACAAGGGGATCCTAACCAAGGCTCTATGTACAAGAAGGGATTATTGGCTAGATAGGCTTATTGGCTCATGTGCTCGCCCTGGTGCATTCTCGTTGTAAAGGCAACTTGAATGTGTGGGGTGCTTGCTCTTCGTGGCTCGTGTGGAGACCTCGAAGAGTGATGCATGAGTGGATGTGGTGACTAAGACTCTCTTGGTGTAAAGGCACCAATAGAGTATAGCCAGTCTTGCATCCCATAGGTATTTTTTTGTAGTTTTAAGGAAAAACCTAAATCGCCGCTTTAAGTGCAACCCAGCCCACATACGTGGCCGAGAGGTAGCCTGGTATATGCAATGCATTTATGCCCAGAAAAAGAATGACTAAATATTACAGAGTAAAAAAATTATTTTCTTTCCAAAACTTTTTAAAGCACACTAAACTGTCTTCAAGTTTTACCCACTTTTAAAACTCCCCAGTGGGGTCGCCAAAAATCCTGTGGACATTCTTCCTCGTCGTTCGGGCTTCCGAACGTCCACGTGGGTTGGGGTGTGATTAAGTGATTTGTGTTGGGGTTTGAGCCTTTGAAAAAGACCTTTTAAGAAATTTTAATTACACATTTCAGGAATAATATTTGTAAAATCACTTTCCCTTTACTTGTGCATTTTATGAGTCATTGAGGTTAAACCTTTAAGAGTGAACATCAACTAGTTCCAAACTGTTCCTGTAACGCCCTGGAATTTCGATTTTAAAAACTAACGGTCAAACCTAACGTTGACCAACGAAACACAACGGAAAACGTCAAAGAAAAGACGGGCGTCATTGCCGTACCTCCGGAGAAGTACAAGGCAAGAATAGGGATTTAACTAAACAAACCAAACTTCGAATTAAACTTAGCAACAATCTGAATTAAAGACATAACAAAAATTACTGAAAGATTTCAAGTCTAAACAATACTACTAAACTCTTTATTCAAAACAATAAAGTCTAACGAACGTCCTCACTTGCTAATTCCCATTCTCAGCATAGAATTCTTCTCCTGAAAACAAAACATTTAAAACATGAGGAGGACTCAATAATGTCTACCCCTAACCGTTAAAACCAATTAAAATCCATTTCAATTCATTTTTGAGGGAGAAGTGAACAAGTGAAATCTTTTCGAAAACCAACTTTCTTTCCCAAACCAACCATAACCATACTTCAAATTTTGATATGGAGTGGGGGTTTGGTATGTTTGTTGTGTGGCTTAAAATGATTGAAATGACTACTTATATCACCAAGGTGCACCTTCTTTTATGGTAGCTCATCCGTTGAGAACTACTCAGTTAAGCGTGCTTGGCTGGGAGTAGTCAAAGGATGGGTGACCTCCTAGGAAGTTTTCCCAGGCGTGTGAGCGAGGGCGAAGCACGCTGGAAAGACTCGTAGTGATTTGTGGGGCCAGACAGCGATCCTTGAAGCAGTTATCGGTAATGTCCGCGGCTTGGGAGGGGTCGGGGCGTTACACTTCCGAATTAAATTCAATTTGCTCATTTAAATGTTAGGCTCGAAAGAAAGTAATTTATGCAAGCATTATTTAGAAATATATAAAGAAAAGCCTTAAAGTTTCATCGGCGCGTTGCAAAACCATGTTTTACCACAGTTTATGCAACCTGATGTACATTTAGTTTGAAATGAGAATCGCCACCCGACTTTTTAAAGGAAAAAAGCCAAGACAAACCAAAGAGAAAATAAAGAAAGACTCCGTCTGCGAAACCCACGAATGGATTCGGGGGTAAGGCTACAAACTCAAAAAATAGGAACTTTAGGAGTTCGCCTCTCACAAAAGGAAAGATTCTACTAACAGTTTTAAGTGTACTTTTAGAAAGTTTGGAAAAAGAATAAATAAGAACTTTATAGAATTACTTCATTGAACATGCAACATAAATTATAAAATAAAAGTACAACACTTACACATTATTTACAAGGAAATAAAGGAAACTTAAAGCTTATTTTTTGTTACCTTTGAAGAAGAGGCCTTGCCTTGAAGATGCTCCTCTTGATACCCTTGGATAATACTTCTCAAAAGTGCCAAAAACACGCTATGAGAATGATAAGGTAAAGTGATAGAAAAGAAGGTACAAAAGGAGGTTTTTTTTTGTGGTTTTATGTGTTTAGCTTTGGGGTTTTTTGTGGTGTTTGGGATAGGATGAGCTTAGAGGTATATGGAATGGTAAGAAATAAAGATTATGGAAGGATAGGAGTGATGATAAGATGAGTAGAAAGACAGTATGAGAGTAGTATATGAATGGAGATTTAGAAATATAAGAATGGATTAAAAGATATGTGGAGAGAATAGAGAGAATAGTGAGTAGAAGAGAGGGAGAATGAGAATGAGATGCCGTGTGTTTGAGTGAGTGAATGAGTAAGTTTAGCTTTGACAGGAGTAGGGTATTTATAGGAGTAGAGAGGTAGTAGGGATTCATGCATACAATCATATTTATCTCACCTCTCGTCCAAGGCAGTTAAGGCACAAAACACTAGGCAGTAGGGGGAGTGTATGAGGGTGGACGGTGCCACGAGGTTAATTAACCTCGTATGGTCGGGGGTCAAGGCCGACCGGCCACCAGCACGTGGGCTTGACTTGGGTTCTCGTCCATGCGTACATGGACGGTGGGGGAAGAATGTATTTGCCTAGGAAAATGCTCGTTCACTCTTGGGCGGTAGCTCCTTTTATTTGTACTCTATATATATTATTAAAATAAAACGAATTTGTCCACAACTTGACACGTGTCATCTACTAATGACACCTATATTTTTAAATAAAAAATCCTCATCATTAAAATTATACTCCATACACTCATTATTCATCGGTTACAATTTGCAAAAAAACCATCCCTCTTCTCAGATATACACCACACATTTCCTCTCAATTATTAATATTAACATTTAATATATTAATTAAAATCCAAAATTAATACCATATTAGTTACAAAGTTTGGCTTTCAATGCGTTCAAACATTTCAGACAAAAAAAAAATGTAAAAGTTGGTCAAATATAATAATAATAATAATAATAATAATAATAATAATAATAATAATAATAATAATAATCATAGGGATATTGGATTCTAATAATCTCTACTATCACAAATTGGATGACAATAATCCCTACTATCATTTTGGATTCTGGTGGTAAAAAAAAAAAAATTGTATTATAGTGGGACATAATCGAGAGTATACCCTAAATATCATAGATTTTGTGTTGCATTTGATTCAAAACTTTGTATAACACTTTACCACGAATTTTCATGAATTTACAGTATTTCTCCCAATTTTTTTCAATTTTGTTTTAATTTATATGATTTTTCCAATTTTATTCCTTTTTAAAAAATCATAATAATTGCTCGGAATCTCAAAAAGATAATTTTAAAAATGTTTTAGTAACTACACTTCATTACCTATCTGGGGGCAGGAACGAAAAAAAAAACAATATGGGGTAGGCATGAAAAAAATAAAAAGAATGTGGTGATGGAATTGGTACCACTACAATACAATTTTTTTTTTTTTGGACCACCCCAATACAAATTGAAAGTAGGGATTATGGTCATCCAATTTGCAAAACTAGGGATTATTAGAATCCAATTTCCCATAATAATATTTATTACTCCCTCCATTTTCATTTATCTGTTGCCTAAGAAATTGTGTTAAAAACTTTTAGCATTAATATCTTAATTTGTACAATGATTTATCATACAAAATTAATGCCATTAGATTCGTAATAAAAAATACTATCAAAAAATTATAATTTTATAATTTTTATAAAATTTTTATATTAAAAATTAACATTAAAAAATGTAAATGACAAATAAAAAAGAACGGAAAGAGTAATAATAACAAAAATCGGTTACTAAAAGATCAAAAGACAAAACCTTCAAAATTTTGTATATATTTGTCATATGATGGTAGTAATTATATCATTTAATAATATATACTCCATTGTTCCTTTAAATAAAGGAATCCTTAACTCTTCTTTTTCCTCAATCTACAAGCCACAAAGGTAATAATATTCTACTATTCTTGCTTTTCTACTACATTTTATTTTCTAAATTTTAATTTTAAAATATAGTACATTTCTAATTTATACGTAACTGATAGGCCGCAAGTGCACGGGTGAAATTGTAGCATGAATCAAGATCGTTCCCACAGGGACTTTCCCTTTCAACGCACTGAACTAGCCTCCTAATTGATTGCTAAGTCGATCCGGTTTTTGGTTTGAAGCATCTAATTCTACTTCTATTCACTACTCAAAGCAATCAAACAAATATTCACAAAATGTACTTGGATTTATCAAGATAAAAAGACGTTCAGGGGATAAAACCTAAGTCAAGTAACGAATCAACGATATGGATTGAACACTCATTTCATTAGTTTGCAAAATCAAGGTTCGATAATTGCATAGAATACTTCGCAATGAGATTTTGCCACTAGAGCGAATTGCCAAGACAAACCAATCACCTACTTTCGTGGTTATTTTGATTTAATCAAGGTTAAATATCTAATTATCTCAAGAACCCTAATTAAAAACTTCTATGTCTAGACAATTTTTAATTAGTTTAACCTAGGTTTTCGGGACATCAAACTTCTCCTTTCGGTACTTCGTTCAACAACCTAATTACATGCAATTGGTGATCAAACAAAAGCAATAACAATTCAATTCAAGGGCCAAATAGATTGCAACAAACTAAATTCATGATTATTCAATCCAACAATGTCAATTCATCAAACAACTTCAAAGGTTCATCCCCCAAACTAAAAAGAACTACTCACTACTCATGTTTGCAACTACAAAGCAATTGAAATCTATTCTAAAAAGCATATGAAAATCTATGAGAGAATGGGAAATAAACCCAAGTGAAGAACAATCTTGCTAGGAATCAACAATGGAGGACTTTTGCTCCTCCACTTCAAAGTGTATTCAGGATGCTCTTCGATCTTCAATCTTCTCTCAATCTTCAAAAATGATGGAAGGAATATGGATGAATGAAGGATATGGATTAGGGTTAGGTTATGGAATGGGAGATGGTAGAAAATATTCTCCTTCACAGCCGGAATTCAGCATAATATAGGCAAATAGCATCTCGAAACCATGAAAAAGAAAAGAGAGACACGGACCGTGTCAGGGGCGACACGGACCGTGCCTACAGTGACACGGACCGTGCCTCCCTTGGCACTACCCGTGTCAGCTCCCTGCACAAATTTCTTCAAGTTCTGGTCATAGGCACTACCCGTGCCTCCTCTGGCACTACCCGTGCCACTGCAGATTCAGGCCTAGGAGTCCTTTGGGCCATTGTTTGGGCCTTAGGTGATCCAACTTCATACTTCTTGGTCTTTTAAGCACATAACTTGGATCTACACTTGATTTTTGGCTCGGTTTACATCGATTCTTCACAAATTTCCTACAAAACTCACCAAACTCCAAACCAAGCGTAATATAGGAAATTCGGGCATAAAATAATACAATCACATCAAATATTCCCCAAATTCTCATCAAAACAACCAAGATCTCATATATACAAGAAGCACTTATCAAAATCCCCCATGCTCTTAGTCCTTGCTTGTCCCTAAGCAAGTCAAGACTCAAAAGAAAAGGGAAAGAAAGAAAACAAAACAAAATAAAAGAAACCGGGACAAAAAGACTCAAAGAACTTAAATCAAAGAAAAATTAAAAGACTCAAAAGTAAAATAAAAATAAAAAGGAAAATACTTATTTAATTACAACTCCTAAGGATGGCATTGATAGAATATTCAATCAACCCAATCAAATCTATAGTACAGCCCAAGAATGAAGACAAAGCCAATTTACACGAGTAAATGAAGACAAATTATTCAAGAACGGTACTCATCATTTTCAACCAATCACCCTTATTCACCGATGAGAAAAGAATGCACATGTTAAGCATAGAACTAGGTAAGAGTGAAGAGCAAACTCACTTTTTGGGAATGTGGAAACACTCCTCTCATGTGTTTGAATATATTAAGATGTTGTTTCTCTCATTACTCTAACCAAAGCAACAACCAACCACGTACTTGCTAAGAATCTCAACTCTCCACTGCGAAAATGCAATGTAATAATGACAACCAAGAGGACTTTTAAGGGTTGTAACGGGGCTAGGATTAAGGGTAAGGAGTGGATATTATTTGGGATATGTGGAGCTAAAAGCCAAAGCTTGAAACTAAACCACACCAATTCAACATACTATCATTCTCACCACTTATAGTCAATCCAAATCAACAAATCAACCCCACAATCAATTGGAAACTTGCCTCAAAACAAAAGAAACACAATGCTAAACACTTTTATTCTCTTTTTTTTCATTTTTCAGGAATTTCCTGATTTTTTTTTCTCTTTTTTTTCACACTTTTCTGTTTTTCTGTTATTTTTTTTTTCTCTTTTTTTTTCATTGATTAAAACACTCACACATATACAACACACTAGGCAAGCTCTAATTAACAACAACCTCAATGAACTCAATTGGGGAATCAAACCAATATTTAGAACTCAAACCAATCCCCGCCTCAAACCAAACCACAAAAGTAACCACAATCAACCCAACTTCATACTCAAAACATTTCAAGCAATGGTTTAAGGATAGGAATTATGTAATCGGCCAGCGGCTTATAATGCGGGTTATCAAGAAAAGAAATGGTCAAGGCAAGATGGGGCTAACTACGGATATTATGATATAAACAGGTGGCCAAGGCTTGCGGGTTCATTCCTAATGCCTCTATCATCTTGTCAAAGTACAACGCATGGCAATTTCAAGGAGATGCAAAGCAAATGAAGGAGGATGCCACAATGGTGAGTCACTCATGGAAATAAGACCAATAAAAATGATTACTCTTTTCTTTTAGGCTTATGTGGACTCACGAGTAACGCTCAACAATCAATACCCAGTTTAAAAAGATATGCATATGCACAATTCTCTCTTAAAATAGTGAAAAGGTAATCGGTCTTATTTTCCTAGCACAATTCTCACAATATTTAGCTTCACAACTCATGTCAATTCACAGAACTTCACAAATGGGCTATACAAGATTAAATCATGTCAAAAGAAAACTATCTCGCCTAATCCTACTCAAAACATTTCTTTTTTTGAAAACTTTTTAGATTTTCTATTTTTTTTTTAATTTTTTTGAGATTTTTTTCAATTTTTTTTCAAAAACTTTACAAGACTCAAACAGAAAATAATAAAATAATAAAAAAATAAAACAAACTAAGAAAAAGAAGAAACTAAACTAGAAATACAAAGAAAATCAACCCAAATTAAAACAAAAAGACTCAAAACAAGTAAAAATCAACATAAAAGACTCAAAATACACATATTCACAAAGATGGATAAGAAAAACCCCCCATGCTTAAACCTAGCATTGTCCGCAATGCAAAACATAACACTAGAAACAAAGGAGGGATGGAGAAGGAAACCACATAGATGAATCAAGGAGGAGGAGGTTGGGATGGACCACAGGTATGGTTTAGTTGCCAATCACGCATGGAGCGCATCAAGGCAAGCATTTCAGCTTGGGTCTGCTCAATTCTACCCTGGGAGTCCCGAAGGGCTTGAAATTCATGCTCACAATAGACTTGGAGGTTGTTAAGCCTCTCTTCAAAGGTAGGCTCACTCACTTCCTCATCGTTCGGCTCATCATCACTACTTTCACCACCCTCTTCATCCTCGCGGAAGGCAAGTGGACCCGCAAGAGCAGGCTGGTTCGGGTTCAAAGGAGGTAGAAAAAGGATGTTAGGGACATGTTGGATGGTCACATTATCATTGGGAAGCCGCACCAACTCATTGTTAGGGTACCGCCACAAAACAGCAGCCCCGTCCAATGCACACATTTTCATAGAACAAAAAGTCTTGGCATCCAAAGGCAAAGGTCCACCAACCAAATCTCTTTGATGGCGAACAGGGTCCGAACCAAAATGTCTCGCTAACACAGTAAGCGAACCCCCCATAACAATATCCCCTTTCCCAAGGCTAGCATATCGTGCTAAATGTAGAGCAAAAAGGGCAGCGGGATTAACATCAGGTCGACCATAATACATCCCCCACAACACATAAAATTCAGCCTTAGAAGCAACATTCATGCTATCCCCACGACCAAACATTCCACAGGATAAAATCCGCTGTGTAACCCGAAAAGTCGGATTGCGGATGGCAGTGCACTTAGATTTGCGTGGATTATAATCAGTCCTTGTGGTAAGGAACTACCAAAAGGTCGTGGGGTTCCATACATCATCATCAGGCACCTCTCTCTTGACGGTCAATTATAACAGGAAGTTGAAAAATCTCAGCAAATTCAGCCAAAGTCAGGGAATGGGTCTCTTCATCAATGTGAAAACTAATCAAACCATCCCTAGTGGCCAAATCTACTTCAAAAGTGCTAAGCACCTCTAAGGTCAGGTTCCTATAAGTTGGTTCTCTCATTCGAGCAAAGCGTAACATGCCACATCTATTTAACAACCATTCAACATCAGTTAACATGCCAGTTGATTCTAAAAATGGTTCATGCATATACCTGGTGGCCACAACTCTACGCTTGCTCAAAATAAGATAACGATCATACATTTCACCTTTGAGATTAAAGGGATTGTTACCTCGGCTATGACGAGAAGAACGCGCGCCTTTATCCCGACCCGTGCTTGCATCAGCTTTCCTCCTCTTTGAAGAAGGTTCCTCTTGAACTTGACCGCGTCCCCTAGCCATCTTTTTACAAAAACAAATTTTATAACAACGTTAGTTAAATACAAAAGTGCAAAAGACTCAAACACGATGGTGAAGTTAGTTTGTACATACCATCGAAGACTAAAAAACAAAATAAAGAAACACGAACCGAGACACCTAAGAAAAAAATCTAGGAAATAGGTAAGCTAAAACAATATTTACAACCCACCAAACTAAACAAACCAAAATCAAGAGCACCACTACTAGAAACACTACAATGGTGAATGACAAAGTATATACAAAACACCACAACTCTTAACTAAAACTAAAAGAAACTAAAACTAAAGCAAGAACAAAGTTAGCTATGCACAGTGACCAAATTACTACCACCAAAACTCAATGTATCTACAATTAACCAAGTATACATACTAACTCTTGAGACAAACCACTCCAAACACACAACTAAACTAAACCCAAAGCATAGCAATTGACTCTTCAAACAATTCAACCAAGACAAGAAAAATCAAAGTGGAACAATTTAAACAAAATTAGCAAAAGGGTTCGAATTAACCTCAAGAATTGAATAGGGCATCCACCAAATCAAACCAATCAAACACAAATAAACCCTAAATTCAAACACTAATACAATGTATCTCAAAATTTAGCAAATTAAACAAGAAAACTAAAAATTAACAAGAATCAAACCTTTTACAAGAGAATGGAGAAGAAAAGAAGAAACTTGGAATGGTTAGGGTTTAGGGTTGAGGAATGGAGTGTGGTGGGGGTGAACGAGAGTGAGGCGAATGGAGAAGAGTAGACAGGGTGTGTGGCGGGTGCGAGAATTTAGGAATGGAGCGTGGGGTTGGGCGTGCGAGGAGAAGAGTGGAGCAAGGGTTGTCGATGGGCGAGCAGTAGGGAAAAGAAGACGAAGGGCGAGAGGCGGAGAGGGGCTGGGCGCGCGAGGAGAACGACATGGGCTGGGCGAGCAGCAGGGGCTGTGCGTGGCGTGCGCTGGGTGAGAAGCAGAGGAGATGAAGCAGGGGGAGCGGAATGGAGAAGCAGGGAGGTTGGGCAAGGGACGAGCAGATGAGAACGAAGAAGAAGGAAGCGAAGGGGAGAAGTGGAAAATGGCACGGACCGAGTCAAGTGAGAAAAGAAGGAAGGCAAACTGAATTTTTTTTAGGGTTTTCGATGGAGACACAGACCGTGCAAGATGGGCACGGACCGTGCCTCTTACCACGTCCTAAGCTTGACCGAGTACCTCTCAAACCATACCGGGATCGGTGAGGTTGAAGCTTTGGCGATCTTCAAGAGGTTGACCAACCAAATAGGGCTTAAGTCTATGCCCATTGACCATGAATGGCTCGGAATTATCCCCACAAATCTCAATCGCACCATGGGAGAAAACCTTCAAAACTCGAAAAGGACCCGACCACCGAGACTTAAGCTTGCCCGGAAAGAATTTCAACCTTGAGTTGAACAACAACACTTGGTCTCCTTCTTCAAATCTCTTCTTGAAGATGTGCTTGTCATGCCATCTCTTAGTCCTCTCCTTGTATAACTTGGCACTATCATAGGCCTCCAACCTCAATTCATCAAGCTCTTGAAGTTGCAACATCCTCTTTTCTCCGACCTTTGCAAGGTCGAAGTTAAGAGTTCGAACAGCCCAAAAAGCCTTGTGTTCCATCTCAACCGGCAAATGACAAGCTTTTCCATATACTAACCGGTATGGAGTGGTTCCCAATGGAGTCTTGAATGCGGTCCGTAGGCCCACAATGCATCATCTAGCTTAAGAGACCAATCTTTCCTCGAACGGTTGACCGTCTTCTCCAATATGCTCTTGATTTCCCGATTAGAAAGCTCCACTTGGCCACTAGTTTGGGGATGATATGGTGTAGCAACTCGATATGTCACCCCATACTTGGCCAAAAGAGCATCAAGAGGCCTATTGCAAAAATGAGTGCCATTGTCACTCAATAAGGCCCGTGGAGTTCCAAATCTTGCAAAAATCTTCTTGAGGAACTGTATCACCACCTTAGAATCATTAGTGGGTGTTGCAATTGCTTCAACCCACTTTGAAACGTAATCGACCGCCACCAAAATGTAGAGGTTATTGTGAGAAGGAGGGAAGGGACCCATGAAGTCTATCCCCCACACATCAAAAAGTTCCACCTCTAAAATGTAGTGTTGTGGCATCTCATTCCTCTTGGAAATGCTTCTGGATCTCTGGCACTTGTCACATGAAAGTACAAAATTTCTCACATCCTTGGAGAGTGTAGGCCAATAGAACCCGGCTTGGAGCACCTTTGCAACGGTCTTGTCGGTGCTAAAGTGACCACCACAAGTAGCGGTATGACAATGGTGGAGCACACTTTGAACTTCATCTTCCGGCAAACATCTTCTATACACACCATCCCCACAAAGCTTATAAAGTAAAGGCTCCTCCCAAACATATCTTCTCAACTCGGAAAGGAACCTCTTCTTTTGTTGCCATGACATCTCCGGGGGAAGTACACCACTAACAATGAAGTTCACTATATCCGTATACCAAGGGACGACTTGATGAACAAGAACATAAAGTTGCTCATGTGGAAAGGAATCGTCAATGGGAATGTCGTCATCACTTTGAGCCTCAAGTTGCAATCTCGAAAGGTGGTCGGCCACCACATTTTACAATCCGGGTTTGTCTCGGATCTCGAGGTCAAACTCTTGGAGTAAGAGGACCCAACGAATGAGGCGAGGCTTATAATCCGCCTTAGTCAAGAGGTGCCGTAGAGCAGCATGATCCGTGAACACAATCACCTTGGAATTGATCAAATAAGAGCGGAATTTGTCCAAAGGGAAGACAACCGCTAAGAACTCTTTCTCGGTAGTGGCATAATTAACTTGAGCTCCATCCAACGTCTTGCTTGCATAGTAAATCACATAGGGCTTGTTGTCCTTCCGTTGGCCCAAAACAGCCCCCACCGCATGATCGCTTGCATCGCACATCACTTCAAAGGGCAAATCCCAATCCGGTGCTTGTACGATGGGGGCGGTGATCAAAGCTTCCTTTAACCTGAGAAAAGCACTCATACATTCTTCATTAAAGTCAAAGGGCACATCTCTGATGAGAAATTGTGTGAGTGGTTTTGCAATTTTTGAAAAATCTTTTATGAACCGCCGGTAAAAACCAACATGTCCAAGAAAACTTCTCACTCCCTTTACAGAATTTGGTGGCAGCAATTTTTCAATCACCTCCACCTTTGCTCTATCAACTTCAATGCCCTTGGAGGAACAACATGACCAAGAACTACCCCCTCTTGCACCATAAAATGACACTTTTTCCAATTCAAAACCAAGTTAACTTCTTCACATCGTTTTAGCACCATTTTCAAATTATTCAAACAATGATCAAATGAGGTGCCATAAACAGAAAAATCATCCATAAAAACCTCCATTATGTCCTCAATAAATTGGGAGAATATAGCCATCATACATCTTTGAAAGGTAGCGGGTGCATTACACAACCCGAATGGCATTCTCCGATATGCAAAGGTTCCATAAGGACAAGTAAACGTGGTTTTCTCTTGGTCTTTTGGGTGAATCGGGATTTGGAAAAATCCGGAATAGCCATCTAGGTAGCAAAAATGGGAATTCTTTGCAAGTCTTTCTAGCATTTGGTCTACAAAAGGGAGGGGAAAATGGTCTTTCCGGGTGGCTTTGTTCAATTTTCTATAGTCAATACACACACGCCAACCAGTGACCGTTCTAGTGGGGATCAATTCATTTCTATCATTTTTCACAACAGTCATTCCTCCCTTTTTAGGCACAACATGGACCGGGCTTACCCACTCACTATCGGAGATAGGGTAGATAATACCGGCCTTCAACAATTTCAAAACCTCTTTTTTCACAACATCTTTCATGGTAGGATTAAGCCTCCTTTGATGCTCAATGGACGGCTTATGGTTTTCCTCCATGAGGATGTGATGCATGCAAAACGAAGGGTAAATCCCCTTTAGGTCGTCAAGAGTGTATCCTATGGCATTGCGATGCAATCTTAGAACTTCCAACAAAGCAGAATTTTCAGATTTATTTAAGTTTCCATTCACAATGACACGATATGTGGAATCAGGACCTAGAAACTCATACCTCAAAGAAGATGGGAGAGGCTTCAATTCTACCTCCGGAGCCTTTTTCGCAGCATGTGTAGGCTCTTCTTCCACCTCCAGCTTCTCAATCTTGGCAAACCCCGGCGGGATTGGTGGGGATGCTTCCAACAACTCGGCACAAATAGCAACTTCGGGGTTGTCATCCTGCAAAGATTCACAAAACAGTAAACATTGCTCAAGTGGATCATCACTTGGCCACTGGTTAGACTCGTATTCCCTAACTATTCCTTCAATCGAATCAACGAAGTTACAATCATCGGAAATAGAAGGAAATTTTGAAGCTTTATTCACATTAAATTCAATTTTATCACTTCCCACATCAAAAGTCATCTTGCCATTTTTCACATCAACACAACACCCCGAAGTTGCCAAGAAAGGCCTCCCAAGAATGATTGGGGTGCGCATGTCCTCATTCATATCTAGTATCACAAAGTCAACAGGCACAAAGATGTCGCCCACCTTAATAGGGACATCCTCAAGTATACCCAAGGGGTATTTCACAGAACGGTCGAAAGTCATAGGACATGGTAGTGGTTTCACCACCCATACCATGTTTTTGAGACAAAGAAAGAGGCATCAAGTTCACACTTGACCCTAAATCACACAAAGCACGATCAATAGAAACATTCCCTACGACACATGGAATGGTGAAGCTACCGGGATCCTTAAGCTTAGGAGGAAGCTTGTTTTGGATCGCGGCGCTACAATGGTCAGTCAAAGCCATTGTCCCATGCTATGCTAGCCTGCTTTTGTTGCTTAAAATTTCTTTCAAAAATTTGGCATAGGCGGGCATTTGAGACAAAGCCTCGGTGAATGGAATGCTAATCTCGAGCTTCTTGATGACCTCCAAGAACTTCCCAAATTGTTTGTCAAGTTTTGCCCTAGCCAATCTTTGAGGGAAAGGCACGGGCGGAGTATAAATCCTTTGGGGAGTTTTCGGAAGGTCATTAGAAACCGCTTTCTCTTTTTGCACATCAACATCAATCACAAAATCATTGGAAGGTGGAGATACCTCCTCATCAACCACAACATTCTCAGCATCAATCACAACATTTTCAACATCCTTAGGCACATCAATCACCACATGCTCAATCCTAGGGTCTTTAGGCCCCTCCAATTGTGTCCCACTCCTTAAGGTTATGGCTTGAAATTTTTCCTTAGGGTTAGGTATGGGCTTTCCGGGAAGCATTCCCGGAGGAGTAGTGGAGGTACTAGCTTGAATGGCGATTTGGTTCTCAAGCATTTGAGTGTGGGTGCTCATAAGGTCAACTTTAGTAGCTAAGGCCTTAACCACCTCATCTTGTTTTTGTTGATGCTCAAGTTGCCGTTGTTGGTGATGTTGTTGAGACAACATCAAAGCTTGTATCATGGCCTCTAGGTTAGGCTTTTGGGAAGCTTGTGGTGGAGGTGCTTGGGTTTGTCTTTGCCCTTGGGGTTGACTCACTTGGTTATTGCTCCGGTAAGAAAAGTTCGGGTGGAACCTAAGACCGGGATTGTAGGTATTGGAAAAAGGGTCAAAGTTTTGCCTATTAGAAGGGTTACCCACGTAGTTAACCACTTCGGTCAATTCATCGCTAACCAACCCACTAGGACAATTCAAGGTCTCATGCTCATATGATTGACACGACGCACATGGTTGGGGAGGGGGAGCATTCACATTCAACATATCCATCTTTTTAGTCATTGCATCCAATTTAGCATTCAACATGGAAATAACATCAACATCATACTTACCTCCCGTCCTCTTGGAACGGGGCTTTGACCACTGGTAGCTATTGATCGCCATTTCCTCAATCAAGGTCTGAAGTTCCGCCACTGTTTTGGACATAATGTTGCCTCCCGCCGCCGCCAAGATGTTGGCCCTCAAGTTGTCGTCCACCCCGTTGTAGAAAGCATGGTGGGGGCATTGACGTAAGAGGTCCTTGAACCTCTCCCATGCTTCATAGAGGGACTCATCCGGCTCTTGGACAAATGTTGAAATTTGATTTCGGAGGCTCGTCAACTTGTTAGGAGGAAAGTACTTCGTCAAGAATACGCTAGCAAGTTGGTCAAAAGTGGTGATGGCGGAGCTTGATGGAAGATAGTCCAACCACTCCCACGCCTTCGCTTCAAGTGAGAAGGGGAACAATCGCAGCTTGATTGCATCGGGCGTTGCACCATTTGCCTTAAAAGTCTCACATGCTTGGTTGAAGAGGCGAAGGTGCCGGTTGGGATCTTCATTGGGAAGGCCATGGAATGGGTTGGCCTTCACCAAATTGATGAGTGAACTCCTCAGCTCGAAATCATTAGAGTCCACATTTGGAGGATTTATGGCGGAGGGTTGATTTGTGACGTTGGGCATCACATAAGAGCCAAGCGTGACTCTAGGCTTACCGCCACCGCCATCGCCACCGCCACCGCCAGACATGGCATTCTTTCGCTTGGAGTTTTCTTCTTGCTTTCTCCGGGCGTGCTCTAACGTTTGCTTCTTTCACCGGGAGCGAAAGATTCTTTCGATTTCAGAATCAAACTCGAAGAGTGGAGCTTTTTGCATGCACGGAGAGTAAACCAGGCAAGACAAAACCAAAAACACCAAGGAAATTCAAAACAGAATATAAATGACTTAGGCAACCTTAGGGTATTCGTTCAATGGCTGGTTAGGGACAAAGTCCCCGGCAACGGCGCCAAAAACTTGATAGGCCACAAGTGCACGGGTGAAATTGTAGCATGAATCAAGGTCGTTCCCACAGGGATTTTTCCTTTCAATGCACTGAACTAGCATCCTAATTGATTGCTAAGTCGATCCGGTTTTTGGTTTGAAGCATCTAATTCTATTTCTATTCACTACTCAAAGCAATCAAACAAATATTCACAAAATGTACTTGGATTTATCAAGATAAAAAGACGTTCAGGGGATAAAACCTAAGTCAAGTAACAAATCAACGATATGGATTGAACACTCATTTCATTAGTTTGCACAATCAAGGTTCGATAATTGCATAGAATACTTCGCAATGAGATTTTGCCACTAGAGCGAATTGCCAAGACAAACCAATCACCTACTTTCATGGTTATTTTGATTTAATCAAGGTTAAATATCTAATTATCTCAAGAACCCTAATTAAAAACTTCTATGTCTAGACAATTTTTAATTAGTTTAACCTAGGTTTTCGGGACATCAAACTTCTCCTTTCGGTACTTCGTTCAACAACCTAATTACATGCAATTGGTGTTCAAACAAAAGCAATAACAATTCAATTCAAGGGCCAAATAGATTGCAACAAACTAAATTCATGATTATTCCATCCAACAACGTCAATTCATCAAACAACTTCAAAGGTTCATCCCCCAAACTAAAAAGAACTACTCACTACTCATGTTTGCAACTACAAAGCAATTGAAATCTATTCTAAAAAGCATATGAAAATCTATGAGAGAATGAGAAATAAACCCAAGTAAAGAACAATCTTGCTAGGAATCAACAATGGAGGACTTTTGCTCCTCCACTTCAAACTGTATTCAAGATGCTCTTCGATCTTCAATCTTCTCTCAATCTTCAAAAATGATGGAAGGAATATGGATGAATGAAGGATATGGATTAGGGTTAGGTTATGGAATGGGAGATGGTAGAATATATTCTCCTTCACAGCCGGAATTCAGCATAATATAGGCAAATAGCATCTCGAAACCGCCGAAAACGAAAAGACACAAGAGACATGGACCGTGTCAGGGGCGACACGGACCGTGCCTCCCCTGGCACTACCCGTGTCAGCTCCCTGCACAAATTTCTTCAAGTTCTGGTCATAGGCACTACCCGTGCCTCCTCTGGCACTACCCGTGCACTGCAGATTCAGGCCTTGGAGTGCTTTGGGCCATTGTTTGGGCCTTGGGTGATCCAACTTCATACTTCTTGGTCCTTAAGCACACAACTTGGATCTACACTTGATTTTTGGCTCGGTTTATATCGATTCTTCACAAATTTCCTACAAAACTCACCAAACTCTAAATCAAGCGTAATATAGGAAATTCGGGCATAAAATAATACAATCATATCAAATATTCCCCAAATTCTCATCAAAACAACCAAGATATCATATATACAAGACGCACTTATCAGTAACTTCATTGTTAATTTAGGTTACTAACACTTTCGGTTACAACTACACACAAATTCTCACTTTTATCTCCCCTTCAAGATCTGAGGTATGTAATATATTATTTCTTTAATTTCTTCTCCACATTCTCTTTTATGCTTTATATTTTTTGTAGTATATTTTAATTACAATCGTACATTATCCAAAAATAAATTATGTTATCTAGGTACATAAATTACGTGGTTTAATTTTTTTTTCCTCAAAACGAATTATACATATTCAGAAAGTAGTAGTAGTGCCTAGATTAATTTCAATAAATTTTTTATGATGGGAGGTGAAATCATTTTTAACATGCTTAAGCAGCCCTCAATGCAAACAATTATCCTTGACTATCTCTTCACACTATTGTCAATTTGTGTTCAATTAACCAATTTATTTGGGATATGCAAATAAATAATTAACTGAACTTTTAAAACAAATATTATTAATGTTTTGGTTAATTTATTAATTATCTTTCATTCATAATAAAAAGAAATATATTAAAAGTATATACTACAATTACTAAAAAAATATTACATGAGAAATTGTTGGTTAACTTTTAAATTTTTTTAATGTATGTGTTGTCGTGAACTCCATAGTGCAACACACATACTCAGTCCATCTCAATTTGTTTGTTACAATAACAAACAACTTCATCTATTTTATTTGTCATTTCTATAGTTCTAACAGTTGTCATTTTCACATTACCCCCAATAGATTTATTATAATATTCATGTAATGCATAAACATCACATGTAACACAAATATATGAAAGTCTTTTTTTTTTTTGTCATCAAAATCTCTATCAGCCACCCCATAAAATCTTCAATATTAATATTAGTTGCAATTTAAGAATTTTTCAGAAACAACTTCAAATGAAACCAATACTGCAAATAATAGACTAATTAATTTGTCTCAAAAAAATTAATTAATTAATTATCTAATTTTCAAAGATCATGAACAATTAATTAAATATAAATATTTGACACTATGAATATAGGTTAGTTATTTCATTTAATTCTTATACATTTAAAAAAAAATGAAAGATTATAAAATTATAAAATTACCTATTGCAATAAATCTAACGGTAGCAGTTCTACATAACATAATACTAATAGGTCATATTTAACTTACTAACTACGAACCCCCCCCCCCCATACCTTGAAACACTAACCAAACATTAATATGTAACTTCAATTTTCGATATCGTAAAGCACAATGGTAAGAGAGTCAAAAATCATTTCAATTTCACCCAGAATTATACTGTACACAATATTACATTGGATTCATTTGCCAAAGACAAAACATGTTGAAGGCTACAACAAAAACAAGAATTTTACACAAGATGACAATTGAGATAATATTATCATCGGTGGGGAACAAATTTCACAAACAAAAATATGGGGAATAGCTAGCAAATGACGGTAATGCATGCAATTAAAATTTTAAAAATCGTGTACGAATTTGAAGTTGAAGATGTCAATTTTATAAACATGCAAGTAGATGTAACTAAGATTTCTAATACAAAAAAAAGAGAGTCTAGAATAGATGTAAATAGATGTAGCTAAAATTTCTAATATACACATTTAAAAGAGTCTACAGCATCAACTGAATATATATGTCAAGCTAATAGATGTAACTAAAATTTCTAATATAAAAAAAATCAAACAAAGTATTATCAACTATAAAATTAAGAATGTTAAATTTCCTTTTAGCTTAGAATTTTCAATAAATTATGTAACGGTGTGAAGTGAAAGATTGTTATAAACAAATTACATACAAATATACAATGTGTTTTGAGAATTAATGTCAATACAGTAGCTGAGTGCCAAATTGCCTTTTAACTTAGTAATTTCAATAAAATTTTAATGGTATGAAGTGAAATGTCATAAATAAACTAAATATCATATATTCCATGGATTAGTGTCATTTTCTAAAATATTCAATCTTCACTTTTATTTTATTAGTAAAGCATGAACATCTTAGTTTATAAAAGCTTATATTTAATTTACCACATGATTCAATTCGTATAGATACCCCACATATATTTTGATAACCGTATGATTCAATTTTCAACGCTAAGTTTTAATTAACCACATGATTCAATTTAATTAAATATAAATACCCTACTTATATTTTGTAAGTACAATTATCAATTCCCCTAATAATATTTTGTAATTAAGTAATATCAGTACCACTCTTGCAACAAAATGGAAATGACAATTCCAAGAAAATATACTCAGCTGCAAATGATTTACAAATTAATTGATATTATAGAATGCTTTAATGCAAATTACTTTTTAATTTATCGGACATTCCCATAATGTGTTTGGAAAATAATGAAGATTAATGCAGAATTCATATCACTCCTACAACCAAACTTTGAACAAAGAAAGGAAAAATATACTTCCAAAAAACAATTCATAAAATGACGAATAAAACAAAACAACCGGTGCATCGCACAAGTGCAAATACTAGTTTTAAGATGATTGCATGATGTTTTTGTAAGGAATCGAACTTGTGACCTCTCGAGCTTGATCTTGCATGGCTTGCATGGCTTTGTATTTTACGTAGAAGTTTTCATGTGAGCTTGCATGCAACATTAAAGCATATTCGTACGTGTAGAGTGCACGTACTTTAGCTTTTGTCTTCCGGCCTCTTCTTCTTTATTTGATCCTTTTGATATTATATAGATATGCTATATAATTTGTGACAAAATCCAGTGTTTATAGATAACATGTCTCCTAAATCGATGGAGCGGTGGTAGAAGTTTGTAGGTTGAACTCTATCTTCTCATCTCCGACGTGGATAGAAAACTTGTCGTTCTTCACATCGATCATAGCTTCGGATGTTGCTAAGAAGGGTCGACCCAAAATAAACAGTATTTATGCATCTTCGGCCATATCTAAAACGATGAAGTCACAAGGAATATTGAATTTTCCCACTTGCACCGGGACATCTTCAAGAACTCCCACCGGGCGCCGAATAGACCGATCGACTATTTGAAGGGAAATTGTAGTGGGGACAAGGTCGTGACACTTCAATCTCTTGCAAATTGAGTGCGGCATCACACTCACACTAGCGCAGACAGACCTAAAACATATAGGTGTCTGTGTACCGCAAGTGTACGGGTCTGTGTAGTAATAAAATATCGTTCTCTCTCAGTTATTTGTGTTCAATCACGCACTAAACTAGTTCGCTACAAAGAATGCTAGGTCGATCCAAAGGGTGTGGTAAAGTTTTCTAAATTAAACTAAGAAAGCGGGAATTTTTAGGGATTTTATCAAATAATTAAAAGCGTTCAGGGGAGTCAACTCTAGTCAATGAATCAGATTATCAACAATTCCGGTGCAGGTAACGATAATTCGGGGTCTATAATCTTTCTAGGTCCTATCACTTCGATCTTTCGATCCTAGGTGAGTTACAGTCATTAACCTAAACATTATTTCTATCTATTTAGCCTAATCAAAGATAAGAACTGATTATAGATTGACCCTAGGCAAGAATCATTATGTCTAACTATTTTCTAACCTATTCAATCTACGCAGTCCAATTCAAGACTCAAACTATCGTTCTATTGCCAAAAATCTAAAACCAGGTACAGACTCAAACTGTCGTTCCATTGTCAAATTACCATGACATACAAAGCACGCAGATTAAACGAAGAAAAAGATAACCTGACACCGAAACTGTATTCAAATTCAATCAATTGACATCGAGTTTATCCCCCAAACTAAGAAAATTAGCTACTCATAATTCTAAAAGTAAACATCGCAAAATCTAAATAACAACAAGAAAGCATTGAAGCAGAATAGAAATAAACCGTGTTCGAATTGGCGGAATCGATCTCTTCGTGTCACCCGAATTTCGATCACGAACAACAATCTAATCTAATAACAATCTTTTGGAGTCAACTGTAATAAATTGATCTAAATCTACTCGAAAAGCTACCTAAAAATCTCTCTGAAAACTAATGTAATCGGGAGAAAATCGCTCACTGTTGATGATCTTTTAAACGGCGGAAGTCGAAGCCCTTTTGTAGTGACTGGATTAGGGCACAAAACGCGGCCTGCGTTTTGGAAACGCTGGCTGCGTTTTGCCCATGTAGCGGATTTCTCCGTGAGAGGGCGCTGGCTGCGCCTCTAATACACGGGTTGCGTTTCGTCTTTTCTCGGCTGCCAAACTTTCAGGACAAGGCGCGGCCTACGTTTCAAAAACGCTGCATGCGGCTTGCCTCTCCGCTTCAGCTGATCTTGGGCCGAGTCGTTTGGGTCGTTCTTCCTTTGCTCTTCTTTCCTTCTTCATTCCTTTTTGTTTTATTTTCATGATTTTTTTTTCTAATTCTTCTCCAATTCTTCATGCTTTTTGATATAATTCCATCAATTCTTGTAAAACATACCAAACTCGCGAACAAGCGTATAAATCACAGAAATTGCTATAAAAATACGAGATATCGGGTATAAAAAGCATGAAACTGACATGATTTGAGCCCTAAAAACTCTATATAAAATTGTCTTATCAAGCGCCGAGGTCACAAAGGGCTTTGCTCATCACCACATCCCCTATGGAGCATGAATGGAGAAACTTTCGGGATCCGAAAGTTTAGGAGGATGCTTGTTATCGATGATTAAACTACATTCTTGAGTCAAGGAGATCACCACATTCTCTCCAAACTTCCTCTTGTCAGTGAGGAGCTCCTTGGGGAATTTAGTGTAAGATGGCCTGTTCGTGATTGCCTCAAGGAATGGGATGTTAATGTGGAGAGTTTTGAGAATCTCCATGAACTTAGCAAACTTTGCATCTTCCTTCACTTTGGTGAAGCGTTTGGGAAAAGGAAGGGGCGGAGCATAAGGCTTGACTTGTTGAATAATCGGCTCCTCTTCCTTCTCAACCGCTTTCCCTTTCTTTTTCGGCTCATCTCCCTTGACCACTTCCTCAACTTTCTCATCTCTCTCCTCAATACTAACTCCCTCCTCTTCAACAGTAATGTCCTCTACCACAACTTCGCCTCCTACCCCTTGTTGAACCACACTCTTCGGACCCTATCCAAAACCCTACAAAAAACTATATCCTAAACTCACAAAACAGCTACAAAAGAGCATTTTTTCTATCCACCTTTTCACCACTTTTTCTCCACTTCTTTTGGTTCATTTTTGGAATTTGTGAGGAGTATCATCAAGGAGTACTAAGAGGAGCATCTTCAAGTAAAAAGGCAAGGCAAGACCTCTTCTTCCAACTAGCACAATGTAAGCTTTAAAGTTCCTTCGTTTCTTTGTAAATAATGTGTAAATGTTGTACTTTTTATTTCATGATTCATGTTGCATGGTCAATGAAATAATTCTATAAAGTTCCTATTTATCCTTCTTCCAAATTTTATAAAAGCATACTTAAAAGTTTTAGTAGAGTCTTTCCTTTTGTGAGAGGCGAACTCCTAAAGTTCCTACTTTTCAAGTTCTTAGCCTTACCCCCGAATCCATTCTTGGGTTTCGTAGGCGGAGTCTTTCTCGTTTGGTTTATCTTGGCTTTTCCCTTAAAAAGTTGGGTGGCGACTCCTATTTCGAACTAAAAGCACATCGGGTTGCATAAACTATAGTAAAACATGGTTTTACAACGTGCTGATGCTACTTTAAGGTCTTTTCTTTCTATATTTCTAAATAATACTTGCATAAACCGCATTCTTCTGAGCCTAACATTTAAATGAGCAAATTGGATTGAATTTGGAAGAGTTTGGAACAAGTTGATGTTCACTCTTGAAGGTTTAATTTCAATGACTCATAAAATGCAGAAGTAAGGGGAAGGTGATTTTACAAATATTATTCCTGAAATGAGTAATTAAATTTCGTTAAAGGGTCTTTTTCAAAGGTTCAAACCCTAGCACAAATCATCAAATCACACCCCAATCCACGTGGACGTTCGGAAGCCCGAACGGCGAGGTAAAATGTCCACAATACCTCACAACGCAATCCCGAGTTTGACGAAGATGAAGGAATGGAAGATTGAACATCCATAACCAGCTTAAGTTGTTGATTCGTCTTCATCTCGCCCATATCTTGCGAGAGTTGTTGCATTGTCTGTTGCATGTTCTTAATAAGATAACTTAAGTTTTTGCTATCACCACAACTTGTCACCTCCCTTGAGTTCCTTCCCCAGTTACATGCATTCTCCGCCATTTAAGCCAAAAGAGCATCCGCTTGGTCGAGGGTCTTGCCTAGGAAGAGACCACCCGAAGCATTATCAATCGACTGCTTCGTGTTCATAGTGAGGCCCTCATAGAAGGTATGCAGGATGAGAGCGGCCCGGAGGTTGTGATGCGGGCAAGCCTGTTGAAATCCCTTGTATCGCTCCCAAGCTTCGAATAGAGACTCCCCGGGTTGTTGTCTAAAGTTCATAATCTTTGTACTTAGGCGAGCCGTCTCCATATTAGGGAAGAACCTTCTCAAAAACCCTAGACTCAATGCATCCTAAGTCCGAAACGTGTTCGGACTACAGTTATCAAGCCAACCCCGAGCCTTCCCGGAAAGAGAAAATGGGAAGAACTTGAGGTGGACATACTCCTCGGGGACTCCTTGCATCCTAATCATGCCGCACTTTTCCAAGAAGTTTGAGATATGATTGATGGGGTTTTCCGAGTCAAGTCCATGAAACTTGGACTACTTAATCAGATGGAGGAAATTCGGCTTGACCTCGAAAACAGTCCCTTCCGGAAGGTCGGGCAAAACAATGGGTGATCCTCCTGTACACGTTAAAGGTGATGCGAATGAAATAAGGGTACAGGGTTCTGGCGGTGGTTGTGCCATAGTCTCTCGCTCTTTTCGTTCAAGGAGTCGTCTACGAGCGTTTGCGGCGTTGTTGTGTCGTGCAGTTGCTTCAATTTTGGGATCGAATGGTACAAGTGGTATTTGATCCCTCCTGTGCATGCACTAACAAGAAAACAACGTAAATATCCCTAGGGACTCTAAACTCGACTCAACAAGGTAAAGGTCACTTAAACTAAACGTTCGTAGAGTAAATTCAGATTAAAAGGGGCGCTTGCTGCCCGGCAACGGCGCCATTTTGTTCAAGCTATAATATAGCCGGGGTTGTTTATCGTATCCACAGGGAACAAGGTTCTTTTAATCAAAACTTTCACTTCTTTACCTAGTTTAAGGTAAAAAGATGATTAAGAGAGGATTGAGAGAACAAAGACATATTAACAGTTAATATCAGAGAAAAAGGGGCGCAAGGGCCGATTTTCGCTTCCTAATAGTCACCCTAACACAAGGTGGTTCTAACTATGACACTAAGCCAAGATAGAAGTTGAGTTATTGCAACGAAAAGGCCACTTCGGGGCCTCTCCCGAGGTATACCCAAATTTAGCCCTAGAGGCTCGTCCACTAAATGAATGAGGACTCACCTTAAGGGCTTAAAATGCAAATCACCCTACTCGAACTTCTCCACTAATGGTGCGTTTGGTTGTTTCCCAAGAAAATATTTCCTAGGAAACTTTTTCCTGGGAAAGTTTTTCCTTGGAAAGTTTTGGCTGGGAAAAATATTTCACAGTGTTTGGTTAACATGGTTAAGTTTGACGTAAAGTTTATTTGAAATGTCCAAACTATTCCTATATATTAATTTATAAAAAAATATTTTTAGGGGCATTTTGGGAAGTTGAGTTACAAAATTTTTCCTTTACCATAGGAACAAAACTTTCCTACACCCCCCCTGGGAATGTTTTCACCATGATCCATGGGAAAATTGTGGGCCCTAGTTGAAAACTTTTCCAACCTATTTTTGCTCCCAAACATGGGAAAGTTAGCCAACTTTGGGAAAGTTGACTAACTTTCCTAGGAAAGCCATGCAACCAACACACCATAAATGAATGAGGAGTTGTTCGAATATCCATCCAATCACCCTAGAGATCGTGTTTGAGTAGGTTTAGCGGGTTTCCACTATGTACTAAACCCCATAATCAAGAGAGTTTATAGATGTAAACCTCATAAAACATGGTCTAATTCCTTAACTAGACCCAACCTTAGAAAAGGGATCCTATTAGGGCCTAAACCTCCCCCCAAACCCTAAGAGAACTAGCCACTAATCATGCTAACTGACATTAAAACTAACAAACCTAGAGCTAGAAACCTAAACATGATATGATATTAAGAAAGGAAACATAACAAGATTAATCACAAAGTACTAATTAAGACAAGTAATAAAAGAAGGAAACGAAACTTACCCAAATAAGAACTAGGATGATAATAATAAAAAGAAAGAAATCCAAAGCTTGAATAGTAAGTCTTCAAAATAAATGCTCCTTGATTGCAATAATCCAAACCCAAATACAATAAAGGAAGTGTTTGGGATTAAAATGAAGAGAGAATCTACCTAGGAAAATGTGCTAAGTAGCTCCCAAAAAGGAAAATGAACAGTAATGAAAAGCTGTTAGGTTTAGATTTGGACTAAGTTTATATACATTAGGGAAAAATTACACAAAACACAGTCGTTTTAATCCCTAAAATTCCGTAAGTCAGGGTCGTCACGGGCGCTACCCCAAGTCATCACGCCCGTGACGAGGCAATTTCTGTCCGCGAAATTGGATTCTTCGCTATGGTAGCGGCCGCTACCTCCAGACGTCACGCCCACTACCTCCTGGAAATCAACACCTTTAGAAAACTCTTCAGCAGCGTCATGGGTGCTACCCTTGGGGGTAACGACCGTGACCTCTCTCGGCTTTTTGGCCATAAATTCCCCTAAATTGGTCATGGGCGCAACACCTGTGGGTAACGACCCTGACCTCCTTTCCTTGGCCTTTTTGCTTGAATCCTCTTCCTTGGTCACGGACGCTACAAAATGGGGTCACGCCCCTGACCTCCTGGGGATTTCCTTCTCTTCTTTTGGCCTTGGGGATGAGGGCTGTCTTCCGAAGTCCTAGGGTGCCTTCCTCGAAATCCCGAGAGGGGATTTTAGGCACCAACGAACTCAGCGTTTCCCATGTTATGATCCCTAACTAACCTACACAAAACTAGTAAAAACACGAATAAGAAACATTTATTAGGAAAGGAGACGAACTAAAATTCTAAGTAAAAAGAGAAACATTTAGGATCAAAATCGAGCCTAAACAGGAGGGCGACATCATAAAAGGGGGGCGACGTATAACAAAGTCCATGACAAAATTCAGCGTCTATAATTAGCCCTCACTGTGATCGAGTCTAAGTAGGACGCCGATCAAAGTATTCTTGATGATTGTTACCACTTGAAAACGGTCTCTTATGCCTGATGTCGGTTGACGCTTGGAAGCAAAATCGTCCCCTTGATGTTTTGTGACCGCCATTCGTGTTTGGCAATAAGTTAATAATGCTATGATCTGTCGTGTTTGTCCAACAGGTGATGTTTTATATTGGTCATTCTGGTGGACCGTCTACCCTTCTTGTTTGGCCAATGATGATGATCCATAATTCTTGTCTGACTCTGCACCATTTTTGTCTAGCTGATGATGATGTCCTGTCATTATTGTTTGACTGTCCTCCATTCTTGTCTGGTTGATGATGATGATTTGTCATTCTTGTCTAACTAACGAGGATGATCTATCATTGTTGTCTGATTACCCGCAATTCTTGTGTGGCTAATGATGATGATTTGCCATTCTTGTCTGACTATTCGCCATTCTTGTCTGGCTAATGAGGATGATATGTCATTCGTGTTTGTCTACCGCCATTCTTGTTTGGCTGATGATGATGATTTGTCATTCTTATCTGACTATCCATCATTCTTGTCTGGCTAGTTGGAGTTTATTGGTATTGGTGTGGTTTGCTTCTTCAACAACAAGGTGTTATCTATTGTCTCTCTTGTGCATAACTACAAAAAAACCCTAAGGCAAACACAAAACCAACTACAAAGAACCTAGCTCCACAAAAATTCTTCTTGGTATGGAACTCCACAACGATCCAAACCGAGATGAATCTAGCAGGCATCAAAAGAACTAAATGGGGTCCCCGCTCGAAGAGGCATCAAAAGACATCCTGGTGCGACCCGCCTACGAGGCAAGAAGGACATTCCCCGAGCCCCATCCGTCCTCCTGCTAACTTTCAGTCGAGCAACGACGATGAGGGTTCTGTACACATGTTCCGTCGTAGGGGAAGATTGAGTCTTAACACCCGTCTAAGGATGATCTTCACGACCTTAAAGTTGGACTCCCCGAATTCCATGGTTCTCTTGATTCGGATGAATATTTGGAATTGGTACAACTGGTAGAGTGGATATTCAAGGCCAAGGGATATAGCGATTGTAACGTGGTTTGTAAGACCTCGGTTTTGTCGTTCTCTCTCAGGGAGCTGGCAGCCTTGGTCATAGGAACTAGGTCAATGGTCGGGTCAAGATTGCTAAGGTAAGGATATCGGTTTGAAAAGGTGGTCACGAAACGACAAATAGAACTAAGGTCGGTCAAGGAATGGAAAATGGGCTTCGGAGGCTTTTCGGGATACAAACGGGGATGAGGAAATGGGTTTTGCAACAAGGGAATAACAAGAAGGGAGAATCAAATGGGAATAACAAGAAGAGTCGCAGCCCAGCAGGGGGGCCGCGGGCGCGACCACCCCCCATCGTGGGCGCGACGAGCGGAAAGTTGGTGGCGATTCTTCTCTTCGAGGCGCCGTGGATACGGTCAACATGACCATGGCCACGGTCTATCTCGGACATCCTGACCCTCTGTATTCGCCCACCGTGGCTACGGTAGCCGGGACCGTGGCTACGGTCACTCGGCCAATCAAGCCCCGGCATAGCGGGTGCTACGCCTCGCCGTGGCGTGGCTACGCCGCTTTCCTTCCTTTGATCTTCCTTCTTCAAGCATGTAACGCCGATCCAAGGTCGAGCATGAATAACTTCACTAATTGGCACCAAAGGTCGAGTGTGGTCGGGTCCGCCTCGGTTTCTCGGGTCCTTCGGCTCGAAATCACCAGGAAAGCTATAAAAAGGCCCGTTTTGCTACGTTTTCGGTGAAATCTCCAAAATCTACAAAATAACCAAAAACACATTAAAAGCTATGAAATTAAACCACGAAACGAGTTAAAAGCCTAAGGATTTAGGCGGTATTTAGACACAAAATTGTGTCTAAACACCCCCCCATACTTAAACTTTTGCTCGTCCCGAGTAAAACAAAACAAAACAAATAAGAAAACTAAACACCAACTCCTCTGTCGTGGGAAGAAACGGATGGATTTAGCGTATGCACCAAGCCCTTTGAACCCCCCGGCAGCGCGGGTGGACGAGATGGACTCGAGAGGGTTTGTAGCGGCTGTGCCCACAAAAGCCAAAGAAAAAGGAGAGAAGGAAAGTGAAAACAACACCGAAGAAAACAAAAGGAAAGAAAAACAGAGGCTTTGATTCACAAGATCTCGCAATCCAAACTAAGAAAACGCGATTAAACCTCCCAAAGTAACCGTTAGGAGCATCTCACAAACACCAAACTCAGATAAAGGTCGATCTTGAAGATTTTTCAACTCCCTACACCTTGTACCAAGCGAAACCCCACATTCAAAAGCACAAAAAGGATTTTAACGGGAACCAAAAGACTCTAAAACTCAAGGTCCGAATTTGAAAACAACGAAACAACCAAGAGAAGCGTTGCCCTCCCTCGCATTTGGTCGCCCTTGGCTTGGTGAGGGCCGTAGGTGATGCAAGGGGAGGCCCCACTCTTTTTAGAAGCAAGAACTTTCTCTTTTCTTTCTTTTTAAGTTGGAAATACCAACGAAATTTGCTTTTCTTTTTCTCTTTTTTTTCTTCTTTTTGTTTTTAAGAGTCGGTATTAGCTTTACTTTCGGGAATTGGACGATCCATATAAGGGGTATACCCTCCCAACACGGTCTTTTCCATTCGCCTCTCCGTCGCAAAGCGATATGGGAGGAGGGTTAAGGGGTATCCATGTCGTACCACGAATACCGGGCCCGTGTAGGTTGGCTAAGTGTAGGTGGTTAATGTCTTCAGCGACACGCTCCACTTATTCAGGTTATTGTATCTTAAGAGAGATTTTCTTTCATTTCTTTTCTTTTTGCACTTTTTTGCTTTTGCTAAACGAAAACAAAACAAACCCGGGCACAAGCTCCTAGAATCTCCCGGTTCCAAGAAAAACGAGAGAGGAACGGGGTCTCACTAGACACTTAATGAAAGGAGTCTATTAAGGGTAAGTCTCGACTAGAACCCGAGTTAGGGTCGAAAATGCTCCAACCGGTTACTTTTAAAAGAAGTTTAAGAACGGCTTCTCAATTTCGAAAACGAGATCCAGGAAACAAAGCAAAACAAAAATAAAGCGAAAAGAAAAACTGAAAAGGTTTTCACTCCCTTTTGTCTCCTTTTTCACACAAAAATTTTTCAAATTTTATGCAAAAACTAAGAAAACAAAGAACAAAACTACTAGGTGATCTACCCTTGAAACAGAATATCACCCCCCCACACTTAAAACTCCACAATGTCCTCATTGTGGGAAGGTGTCACATGAAAAGGGTAGAGAACCTACAAAACACAAACAACTAGCAAGAAGAAATGGTGGCGACCCGAGCCCACACGGCTCCAACAACAATATATCCCAACACAAACACTCAAAGGGATTCGCCACCCAAAACAAAAATCAAGCATGCAAAAAGGATCATAAGATATTCAACTCAAAAAGAGAAGAGCATAGAGATATTACCTTATTCAATCCGCGATCCGTGATAATCGAGGAAGGGGTTAGGATTTTCAAGTAAAAACAAGCAAGGCTCGTAAGATCCGCATGCAAGATTAGAAACAAGAAAAAGAAACTAATAAAGAAAGGAAAAGAAATTAATCAAAAAGAAAGTATGGGTTACCTCCCATGTAGTGCGTGTTTTAGGTCCCTAGCTTGACCTAAATACCCGTTTGATTCTTGAAAGACGGGGTGAACAAGATAGGAACATTTTCGATCTCTTCCACCATTTTCTCTTCCTCCCTTTCCAGCAATTCCCCACTTTGCAAGCATAAAGGTCAAGATGATCTAACCAGTTTGTAGTTGGCCTCGAGGCGAAGAGAGGTAGTGGCTTCTTATGTTTCTTCCACCTTCTTTTTCTCCTCTTCTTCCAACATCTCCCAACTACCATAGTGAACCAAGCAAGTTGCTCCTCCGGTGGTCGAATAGAGTGAAATAGATGAGGAGGTAATTTAAACTCCACTTTACTTGTTTCCCGGAGTTTTAGAGCCTTGGGAACAAGCATGAGTTGATGACAGTCATCTTCCTTCGAAAATTCTTCTTCCTTCTCAACCCCTTCCTTGAATTCTTCTTCAATGAAATAATTCGAAGTGATCGAGAAGTACTCAAACTCTACTTGAGGAAGAGGAAACTCCAAAAATGCTTCATCATTGATAATAAAATCATGAACCTCCATACGCTCAAATAAAGGTTCCACCAAGGGAACATCCTCCACGTCTCGATTATATACCCCATCAATAAGATTAGTGAGGAACACAACCTCAGTACCATCGGGCTCAACGTGGATAGGCTCAAGAAGGATCTCCTCCAAAGGACGTTCACATGAAAGCTCAAAAGTATAAGGTTCTATCAAGCACCCACCTATATCCTCATTGAATTCTTCTTCCTCACTCAACTTCTCCTCATTCTCACTTTTAGCTTCTTCAAGCAACACCTCCCTTTCTTCATTCATTTCCAACTCACTCGCTTTTTCTTCTTCTCTCAAACATCTCCTTCGCAAAATTTGGTACTATCGCTTCCCCTTCACTGGCACCATTGGAGTAGGTTGAGGTTGGATGGGGACGGTTTGAGGGATGTAGTCTATCTGAGCCGTTTGGGCCCATTGAATTTCAATGTTCTTGAGGCGAGCCCTATCATTCTCTTGATTTTCAACAATTTGCTTCAGCAACTTCTCTATGTTGGACTCTTGAGATGGTTGGGGTTCTTGAAGTTGAGGGGTAGGTTGGTGATAAGTGGGTTGCCAAACTTCTTGGTTTTGGTGGTTGGGTGAGAAATATTGGATGTTTTGGGTGGAGGGTTGGTACTCCTGCACGATTCCCAATTGGTTGGTTGTTCCATTAGATACCGTCTTTTGTTGCATCTCTTGGACGACGCCCACAAGGAATTTGATAGTAGGTTCGCTCTCCAAGGAATAGCCTCTACTTCCTAAACTCCGACGGCTTCCCCAAGAAGGAGAATGTTGAAATAGCTCGTGAAGGAAAACATTTGCTTGGTGCTCAGTCTTCATAAGGAACATTCCTCCCGATGCAATATCAATTGAGTCTTTAAGATCGTCTTAATACCCATGGTAAAACTGATGTAACAATAACCAATCCGGAGGATTGTGATGTGGACATCGCCTTTGAAGAAGTTTAAACCTTGCCCATGAATTGAAAAGAGTTTCTCCCGGCTCTTGCTTGAAATTTAAGATAGCTTGTCGAAGCCTATGCGTCTCATCAACCGGAAAGAAATGGTGAAGAAAATCCCGGCTCAATGCATCCCAAGTAGTATATGTACTGGGTGGACAAATGTCGAGTCACATCTTAGCTTTTCCTCCCAAGATGAGAGGGAAAAGCTTCAATTTCAAAAACTCCGAAGATACCTCTGGCATATGCACAAAACCAAGCTTCATAGAATTGGTTTCTCTAAAAAAAAAAAAAATTGGTTTCTCTCCATAGAATTGGTTTTGTGCATATGCCAGAGGTATCTTCATAAAATTGGTTTTGTGCATATGCCAGAGGTCCACTAGAATTGGTTTCTCTAAAAAAAAACCAATCTTCTAATATGATCGATAGGATCCTCGAAGCCATCTCCATAGAATTGGTTTCTCTCAAAAGCGTCCAGCAGGCATGGTTTGAACTCGAATGTTGAGGTGGGTGGTAATGGTGGTAAAATGATAGGGTTGCCACCCGTACCCGAGGATGGAACGGCATATGATAGAAGAGTACGGGGTGAATCAGCCTGGACTTCACCCATTAGGACTTGAAGCCTCCTACGATGCTCGATAGAACACTAGGGTGTACCTACATGATCCAAAAAGAACCAATAGAAGCATCAAATTCATCGGGATTAGCACAAACTAATTTCTAGCGTGAAAGCTATCCCAAATAACCAAAAACCAAGCAACGAAAACTAGGGGCGCTGGCTCCTCGGCAACGATGCCATTTTGTGTAACGTGGTAAGTAAGACCTCGGTTTTGTCGTTCTCTCTCAGGGAGCTGGCGGCCTTGGTCATAGGAACTAGGTCAATGGTCGGGTCAAGATTGCTAAGGTAACGATATCGGTTTGAAAAGGCGGTCAAGGGACCGTGGCCACGGTCAAGGGACCGTGGTCACGGTCTAGTTCTGTCCAGTGAAAAAGGCCGAAGAGTCGCAGCCCAGCAGGGGGGTCGCGGGCGCGACGAGCGAAAAGTTGGTGGCGATTCTTCTCTTCGAGGCGCCGTGGATACGGTCAACATGACCGTGGCCACGGTCTATCTCGGACATCCTGACCCTCTGCATTCGCCCATCGTGGCTACGGTAGCCGAGACCGTGGCTACAGTCACTCTCGGCTTCAATTGCGTCCTGGGCGTAGCGGGTGCTACGCCCTTCGTGGCAGGGGCTACGCCTCGGCTTTCCTTCCCTTTGATCTTCCTTCTTTCTGAAGCATGTAACGCTCGATCTGAAGGTCGTAGCATGAATAACTTCACTAATTGGCACCAAAGGTCGGGAGTGTGGTCCCGGGTCGACTCCGTCTCGGTTTCTGGTCCGGCTCGGCTCGGGAAATCACCAGGAAAGCTATAAAAAGGCCCGTTTTGCTACGTTTTCGGTGAAAACTCCAAAATCTACAAAATAACCAAAAACACATTAAAAGCTATGAAATTAAACCACGAAACGAGTTAAAAGCCTAATGATTTAGGCGGTATTTAGACACAAAATTGGGTCTAAACAGCGATGAGAAAGCTTTCAAAGTGCAAGCTTGAAGTTAACCAAGGTAGCGTCGTTATGGTTTGAAAGTGTGAAAGCACAACGGGCAAGGGATGGTCGATGAAAGATTACGTCATGGGAAAAGCTCAAAAAGTTAATGAATCAACGGTTCCTTCCTTTCACATACAAATAAGACTTCCTAAGGAGGCTCTTTCATTTAGAACAAGGTACAAGGAGTGTGAACTTGTACATTCAAGAGTTTAAGAAACTTTTGATCATAAGTGACCTCTAAGAGCCCAAAGAGAAAACTACTATGAGATTTTTGAATGGTTTGTCCCCCGCCATTGCCGAGAGGATTGGGACTTAACCTTATCACACTTTGAATGATTTATGTAACATGGCTATTATGGTTGAAAGGAGAAGGAATGAAAGGAATACCTTTGACTCTTATGGCTGTGTGGCGCCACCACCTATTGAATTTTCTCGCCTTGCTATACCTAGCCTTATCGAGGCTCTAAAGTCTAAACCTTAACCTAGGCTCGATAAAGGAGAAAGTGCAACTTTTTCCACCCTTAAGGATCTCCCAAAGAAGATAGAAGGAAAAAAATGCTTCAAGTACCTTGGCTATGGTCATTTCCAAGCTGAGTGCCCTACTTGAAGAACTATGACCATCCAAGAGGTGTGAGAGATTGATGATAAGCTTGTGATGGCCCAAAAAGAAGAATCCAACTACAATGAAGTAGAAATCTAGCAAAGATGAGGTCGAGCTTAAGGCGGACACCGATGAGTTGCTAGTTTTGAGAAGGCTTCTACATCCTCATGAAGCACCCCTTGACGAGACTCAGCGGGAGTTGTTATTCCTCACTCGGTGCACTATTGGAGGAAAGGTTGGAGACCTTATTATCGATGGAGAAGGTTGCACAAATGTTGTCTCAACTAGTTTGGTGGAGAAGCTCAATCCCCCAATGTTCCCTAACCCTTGTCCTTACACGCTCAAATGGATTGGCGATCAAGATGTCTTGAAGGTAACGGAACAAGTTCCATTGAGCTTTCTATTGGGTCTAAGTATTTTGATTTCATATTGTGTGATGTTATTCCTATGAGTGTTTGTCACGTTCTTTTTGGACGTCCCTGGAAATTTGACAAGAAGACTACGCTCGAAGGGTTCGAGAACTTCTATTCATTTGTGCATCATGGTAAGAAGTTGAAATTGGTTCCCTTACCCCCACAATAAATCAAAATCGGGTTGGGATGTGAGAAGAGGAACCTTCGTGTGAGAGAAACACGGGTTGAGTGTGCTCATGGTGAGGGCAAGCTACCTATGGCTTTGTCTTTGCTTGTAGCGAGCTAAGTGAGGTAGAGAGTTCCTAAGCACCACAAAAATCCCATATTCCCTCAATTTATCCCTTTCCTTTACCCCACAAACCTCCAAGAAATTTCTACTACAATAAGGATGGATACGTGTTGGGGTTTGAAGAATGTTGAGTTGTTTGTGAGAACGACGAAGAAGTGAAGGAGCAATTGGAGGAACACATTCCTCGTGGTAGGCACCATACTGATGGGAATTATGTCGAGTTTAAAGAGGATATACCCGAAGCGTCGTGAACGTATGTCGGGCAACCAAATCATGGGGAGGACCTATACCTTAACCCCCAAGAGTTGTGGACAACTCTTCTTCCAGAGGTCGTGTATGAACCATATCAAGGAAGGATCCGAGCGTCAAAGGCCTTGGCCATCAACCCCATCCTAACCTCCCTCGGAAATTCCGAGCAATTATGCTTCCAAGCCGGGTGTGGGGTCCATTTCAAGCTGGACCCAGGGCCGGAGGAGACCATCGACGCCATCCCTTCTGAGTAGTCCGAGACACCCTCTATATAGGTGTCCTAATCAACTTGGTGCTAATAGCAGGAGAGGGTCTGGGTTAAGGTTGATAGGAGATGCCGATAATGTCAAGGCAAGGTAACAGCTTGTCACGGGCGTGACCGTCATGGTCACGACCGTGACCCTCATGACATGGGAGGCTTGGCTGGAAAATAGGTCGTTGCGACCGCGACACTCATCATCACGCCCACGATGCCTTCTCCTCGTTTCGTCCCAATTTGGGGTCGGGGCAAGTCATGCCCATGACTCATCCGTCACGACCACGACGACCCATGAGCTCTAGAACGTCGCGCTTGCGACCCAGTCATCGCATCCTCTACATGATATCAATGGAAGCGGGGTACAACCATGACAACCTAGAACATGCCCGTGATGTAGGGAAGACTGAGAGTGCCTACTGCAGTGTCAAGGCCACAACATGTAGGGTTGTTCATAGTCAAATTCGGACTGAAAACGATACTGGACCGAATGGATCGAGGGAAGGTCGGTCCTGTCCTCAGTCCAAGAAACTTTTATGTTAAGTCCTCGGTTCAGCCCGTGGACCGAACTAATGGGCCAAAGATACTGAAATTATAAGGTTTCTTTATGTATTGTCCAGTCCGAACTGGACCGAGGACTGGACCGAACAAAGTTCGGTTAGTCCAGTCCTCGACCAAACTTTTTTCGATCCAGTCCTCGGTCTAGCTTAGTACTCTAATTCGGTCGTCGGTCCTTTCGGTCCATTCCGGGACCGATGAATAGCCCTAAGTCAACATGGATCGTTGCACCCACAACGGACCCCTTAAGGAGGTGCCCCCTTCCCCAAGTTAAGGCATCGCGACTCGGCTCCTAATTTTGTTTAAAACCCCTCTTTTATAAATAGCTCTTGTTAATATTTTTGTAAGAGACTTTTGATGACTTTGATTATCAATATAATGGAAAGGCTTGACGCTTTTTCCCCTCTCTAAAATCCTGTTTACTTTATCCGTTTGTTAAGTGTTGTAAGTCATTCTTTTATTGATTAGTGATGGGCGTTCCTTTATCTAATCATGGTGGGATATTATATCTTCGTGGTGAGATTTCCCTTATCCAAGATCATATCCAGTTCTATGGGTGTTCAAGATCCTTGTTATAATCTTTCTTGGTTGTGATTATTGTTTTCTTAAGATTATTGTTTGATTCAAGAACTTCAAGTTATCACTCATCATCAAGAGCATTATTAACATCCATTATCATCTCCTCTACATCAAGCAAGGATTATTTATGGATCTATCATTCTCCCACTGTGCCATGTTCCATATAGAGTCCTCTTAGGGGTAGACCAGAAACCCTCTATTGAACATTAGAGAAGATTTAACCCTAACATGAAAGAAGTTGTGAAAAAAGAGGTATTAAAATTACTGAAAGCTGGTATTATCTATATCCTATTTATGATAACGAGTGGGTAAGTCCAATTCATGTTGTATCTAGAAAGGGAGGGATGACTATTTAAAAAAATGAAAATAATGAACTAATCTCTACTAGAGCTGTTACATGATGACGCTTGTTCATTGACTCCAGAAAATTAAATAAGGCCACTCGTAATGATTGCTCCCCCCCCCCTTTCCCCTTTGTTCAACAAATGCTTGAAAGATTAGCTAAGAACACTTATTTTTGTTATCTAGATGGTTACTCGGGATTTTTCCAAATCGCCATTCACAGTAAGGACTAAGAGAAAACTACATTCACTTGTCTTTTTGGAACTTTTGCATACAGAAGAATGCCATTTGGGTTGTATAAGGTGTATGATGCCAGTCTTCGCAAAGTTGATTGAGGATATAGTGGAGGTTTTTATGGATAATTTTTCTGTTTAAGGAACCTCTTTTGACCATTGCTTAGAAAATTTGAGAAAGGTTTTGATAAGGTGTAAGGAAGTTTAACTTGTTCCTTAATGATAAGACAATTTTATATAGAGTTTTTAGAGCTCAAATCATGTCAGTTTCATGCTTTTTATACCCGATATCTCGTATTTTTATATCAATTTCTGTGATTTATACGCTTGTTCACGTGTTTGGTATGTTTTACAGGAATTGATGGAATTATATCAAAAAACATAAAGAATTGGAGAAGAAATAGCAAAAATCATGGAAAATATAAAAAGGGAATGAAGAAGGAAAGAAGAGGAAAGGAAGAACGGCCCAAACGACTCTACCAAGTCCAATTGAAGCGGAGAGGCAAGGCACAGGCAGCATTTTTGGAAACGCATGTCGCGCCTTGTCCAGAAAGTTTGGCAGCCGAGAAAAGACAAAACGCAGCCCGCGTTTTGGAGGCGCGGCCAACGCCCTCTCACGGAGAAATCCGCTACTTGGGCAAAACGTAGCCAGCGTTTCCAAAACGCAGGCCGCGTTTTGTCCCTTATCTAGTCACTATAAAAGGGCTTCGATTTTCGCCGTTTCAAACATCAAGCAGCAGCGAGCGATTTTCTTCCGCTTACTCTAGTTTTCAGAGAGATTTTTAGGTAGCTTTTAGAGTAGATTTAGATCAATTTATTTACAGTTGATTCCAAAGATTGTTATTAGATTAGATTATTATTCGTGATCGAAGAACACGAAAGAGATCAATTCGGGTGACACGAAGAGGTCAATTCCGCCAATTCAAACACGGTTTATTTCTATTCTTCTTTAATGCTTTCTTGTTGTTGTTTAGATTTTGCAATGTTTACTTTTAGAATTATGAGTAGCTAATTTTCTTAGTTTAGGGGATAAACTCGATGTCAATTGATTGAATTTGAATACAGTTTCGGTGTTAGGTTATCTTTTTATTTGTTTAATCTGCGTGCTTTGTATGTCATAGTAATTTGACAATAGAACGACAGTTTGCGTCTGTACCTGGTTTTAGATTCTTGACAATAGAACGACAATTTGAGTCTTGAATCGGATTGCGTAGATTGAATAGGTTAGAAAATAGTTAGACATAATGATTCTTGCCTAGGGTCAATATAATCAGTTCTTATCTTTGATTAAGCTAAATAGTTAGAATTAATGTTTAGGTTAATCACTGTAACTCACCTAGGATCGAAAGATCGAAGTGATAGGGCCTAGAAAGATTATAGACCCCGAATTATCTTGTTACCTCCACCAGAATTGTGGATAATTTGACTAATTGACTAGAGTAGACTCCCCTGAACGCTTTTAAATATTTGATAAAACCCCTAAAAATTCCTGCTTTCTTAGTTTAATTTAGAAAACTTTACCACACCTTTTGGATCGACTTAGCATCCTTTGTAGCGAACTAGTTTAGTGCGTGATTGAACACAAATCCCTGAGAGAGAACGATATTTTATTACTGCACAGACCCGTACACTTGCGGTACACAGACACCTATATGTTTTAGGTCTATCAAGTTTTTGGCGCTGTTGCCGGGGATTTGTTTCCCCAATCGCCATTGGACAAACGCGCTCCGGGTGACTAGGTTATTTAATTTCTATTATTTTTCTTTATCTTTTTTTATTACGCTTGGTGTTCTTGTTTTTGTCTTTTTCAGGTTTATGCAAAAAGATTTCTCTTTCGAGTACGATCTTGAGATCAAACGAACACTTCGAAAGAGAAGGAAAAGAGCAAGGCTGAAGAAAGAATTTCAAGAAACGGACGAAGAGGAGCAAGAATCAGAATCGGAAAAAGAAGAAGAGATGGGAGAACAGCGACCAAAGACATTCAGGCAATATCTTACTCCCAATGTCACCAACCCGCAATCAGCAATCAACGTTCCCACCATCCAAGCAAACGACTTTGAGTTGCAACAGTCTTTGATCAACCTAGTGTCAAAATCACCATTCCATGGGTTGACCAACGAAGATCCGAACCGACATCTGCGACTCTTCCGTCAAGCTTGTGACACTTACAAGGCCAACAACGTATCGGAGGACGCCGTCAAACTACGTCTCTTCCCGTTCTCGTTGGAAGGCAAAGCGTGGGAGTGGCTCGACGAACTCGCCAGCACCTTTTTGGTGAAGTACTTTCCTCCAAGCAAGCTCACTAGCCTAAGTAATCAGATTTCTACATTCACACAAGAGCCGGATGAGTCACTGTGCGATGCTTGGGAAAGATTCAAGGACATTCTCCGACAATGTCCTCAGCATGGATTTGAACCTTGGGTTCCTGTCCAATCCTTCTTCAATGGAGCGAATGAATCAACAAGAGGAAGCATCCTCTCTACAGCAGGAGGCCACCTTATGGACAAAACTGTGCCTCAAATCACGAGTCTAATCGAACATCTGGCGAACAACTCTTATCAATGGTCTAAACCCCGCCAAAAGGCGGGAGGTAAGTTTAATGTTGATGCAATTTCTTTATTGTCATCTAGACTTGATTCTTTAACGCAAAAAATGGACCGATTAAGTTTGCCATCTAACCCTCCAACCTGAAATGTTTGTCAGTCGACCGAACATGAAACCTTTACTTGCCCTACAGGTGGAGTTAGTAATGAACAAGTCCAACAGGCCAATTATATTGGCAATCCTAGATAAAATTATGATATGAATTCCAACACTTACCATCCTGGGCTTAGAAACCACCCTAATTTTTCCTATAGGAACGAAAATCCCACTGGTCCTCTTCAAGGACAAGGACAACAAAAATATATTCCCCCACCTCAAAGGCCACCTCAACAAGGACCTCCCCGAAAGTCTAATTTAGAAACCATGATGGAGAGTCTTATCGCAAGACAACAAAAACAGGAAGGTGTTATAAAAGACTTAATGCAAAAGGTAGAGGCCTTAGCAACCCACAATAAGATTTTAGAAAATCATATCGCCAATTCGGTGACTCCCTCTACTAGTTTACCACCTCAACCTGTTCCTAATTCGGGTGCTCAATGTAACGCTATAACCTGTGAGGAAATGAACCTTGAGTGTGAACCCTTAGGAGAGCATATTTTACATAGGATAGTCAATACTGAACCTAAACCAGATCTGATAGAGGGAACTAAAACCCCCTCAATTATACGTAATAAGGAGGACCTAAGCAGTTTTAGGATCCCTGTCCAATTGGATGGTAGACCCATCAAGTATGCACTGTGTGATACGGGATCTGAGGTGAATGTTTTGCCTAAGTCTTACCTAAGGAAATATGAACATAGGGAATTAAGGGTGACTGACAAGATTCTTCGTCTAGCAGACAAAACCCTTAGAAAACCTCTAGGGATCTTACATGACATTCCCCTCCAAATAGGAGAGCACATTGTTCCTGTCAATTTCTTGGTACTAGATGCAGGAGAAGATCCAGAATCAGAGATTATTCTAGGGAGGGCCTTCCTTTCGATTGTCAATTGCAAGATGGATATGAGGAAAGGCACAATGATCATCGAGCTAGGAAAGTCGATAACAGAATACGAAGTACGAAAAGGCAAGTTGATTCAAAGACACGTTCCAACAATAATTCATGATGAAGGAGATCCGGTTCCAAAACGGATAAAAGACCACGATGAGTAGGGTCTATAACGTCGAGCTAACGACGTTAAACAAAGCAACCCCGGGGAGGTACGCTATTATCTACATATTTATTCCTCCCCACTTTTTTATTCAATTATTTTAGCTTTCAGTTTTTGATCCCTAGCAATTTTATTTTTATTTTGAAGTTTACTAATATTTTTCTTTTAGTGTGTAGAAGAAGGAAGAAATTCGAGAAATTCATGGCTTATATTGAATTTTTTTATTTCTAACCTAATGAATTCTATGTTGGTAGATGTTTGTAGGGATTTTTGATGTGTCAATTTGTAGGGAAAATAAGGAGGAAACAAAGAAAAGGGAGAAAAACAAGCAAAAACTTGCGGAAAACGAGCTGCCAGCTTCAGGTAGGAAAATGCAGCCAGCGTTTTCCAGGCACTGGTTGTGCCCTGTCTAGAAACTTCAGGTACGCGATTTTAACAAAACGCAGGTTGCGTTTTGAAAATGCAGGCCGCGTTTTTCCCTTTTTCCAGAAATTTTTGCCCGCCTTTTGATATTAGTCGACCCCTTCCCTTTCTTTCAAAACACAACACTCCCTCCTTCTTTGCCCTAACTCCCGACGCCCTCTCCCCCAACACTACCTGCGCCACCAACGACCACCACCGTCGCCGTCCTTCTCGCTGGCACCGGCGAACCACCACACACCACCCTCTTTCCTCTCTCTTTTCTCTTCTCACTTGCACTCTAACACTTTGAGTCTTCAAACTCCATTCCTCTTCAAACTCAAGATTTGGAATTCTCAACTCTTCCTCTTGTTCTTTGATTATACACTTCGTTATTAGTATGATTTTGGTTGAATACTTGAGTTTATTGAGTAATTTGTTCAATTTATACCAATTATTATGTCCTAGATACAAATTTCTTGATTTAGGTTTGAATTCTTGGATTATTCTTGATTAGGGCTTGGGTTGAGTTGGATGATATCTAATCTTTTTGTTCCAGAATTGAGAGAATTATGTTGTTGGATGTGTTTGTAGAGCATTGTGATGATAAAATTGAGAAATTTTGGTCTAGGTTTTGGTTGTGATTATGTTGTGGTGTTGTGCTCTGTTTTTAGTAAGGTTTTAGGTTAGATATATGTTGATTTCAATCCCTAGTATCAAATAAGCATGGGGGGATTGATCATACTAAGTTTATATGTCATGAACATGCTTATTTGATACCTAGGATTTGTCTTGGTAAATTTACTGATTTTGTGAGTGTTTTTAGATGGTGAGAACTAAGAATCCTAGCTTCTCCAGACCACCGGGAGATGATAACGAAGCTGGAGGCAGCCGGAAGCGAAAACCCACGGTGGCGGAGAAAGGAAAACAGAAGGTCGCTCCTTCAAAAGATTCGAGCAACCCAAACCCCTTCAACTTTGAAGGGGACGTCAAGAAAAGGTACGACTCCCTCTCCAAAAGAGCCCTCGTCCCCAGCAAATATATGCATGAACCTTTCTTGCGTAGTTGTGGTATGTTGGATGATGTTGATTGGATGTTAAGCCGTTGCCACATGACCAATGTAGCTAGGTTAGGAGAGCCGACCTATAGGGGACTTACCCTTGAATTCTTGTCGACCCTAGTTGTAAACCTCCAAGGGAGGGATGGGTGTATTCGTTTCCAGCTTTTGGGGGTAGAGAGGAACAGGACCGTGTCCCAATTTGCCCGCGCCTTTGGTTTTCCTGATAGTTGGGACCCTAGCAACACCCCCGCGTCCTTGATTAGGAACCCCATATTGAGGTATGTCCACCGCATACTCTCTTGTGGTATTTTCGGGAGGCCCGGTAGCTCAAACAAAGCTACCCGGGCTGATTGGTACATGTTACATGCCATGTTGGATACCAACCCTCGTGCCGACCCAGCAGCTATGCTAGCCCACCATCTTTCTAGTGTCGCCACCTCAACCAACAAGGGCATTGCCGTAGGGGGCTACATTACTCACCTTGCACGCCAATTCGGCTTTAGGCCACCTAGAAACCCCACTTACCTAGTCCCCGATAACTTATTCTTCGATGGGGGGCAGTGTAATTTCTTTGGCTTGTGTATGTTTGACAAGGACTCGCGTTGTCTCTGTGTCTATCCCAACAACGCTAGGTTTACCATGCCTAACCCCCACACCTCTCCCCAAGTTGTTGAGAATTTGATGTGGATGCCTCCCTTCCCCGAGTTCGATCCCGAACCCGAACCCGAACCAGAAATAGAGATCGACCCTAACCCTCAACCCGAACAACCCCAACCAGACTATGAGGCGCGCTTTTGCGACCTCCAAACCTCCATTGACCGGACCGAACACCGTGTCAACGAGTTGAGGGATAGCTTTGTTGAGTATAGGGGGCAGTCTGACTTGCGATTTGACCGTCTCGACGAGTCAATCGCCAACCTCAACGGCCTTATTCAGGCCATGTTCGATCGAGCCTCACCACTACCAGGACCGAGCCATATCGACCCTTCCCCACCGACCGAGGATCCTTGATCCTTGGCTAAACCCTTACTCTTCACCGTTGTCTTCTGCATTGAGGACAATGCAACATCTAAGCATGGGGGGGTTGAAAAATATTTCTTCCTGTAAATTTTTTTTCTTATTTATCTATTTTTCGTTTATTTTTTTGTTTTTCCTTCATTTTCTTTTATTTTCGTCTTTCTTTTTCTGGTTTTATGATAGTTTTTCAAATTTTAGTGTGATTTCTCTTATCTTTGTGTGTTTCTTTGCTTGTTCATAATTATTTGTGTTCCTAGTTTGTTTTTCCTTTTTTGTTTTTCTAGTTGTTTCGTTTTTCTTCAAAAATTTTCTTTAATTTGCATCCACCTAGTTTGCATTAGATAGAAGCATATAATTTTTCCTTTTTCTTTTCCTAGTTTGTCTCTTTTTTCTTTTCCTTTCTTTTGCATTCACCTATTCAAAAATCCAAAAAACTCAGAAAAATTAGAAAAATACCAAAAAATTTAGAAAAGACAAAAAAAAAACAAAAAACAAAAAAACAAAAAAAATATAAGATAGGATTAGTAACTGTCACGGTCGTTGTTGTACAGGGGTTTGTCAGACCTCGGTAATATCGTTCTTCCACAGGGAGCTAAGGCCTTCACAGCAATTACTTGACTCTAGGTAGGGTTTAGGATCAAGAAAGGGTGATAGAATTTTGGGGTAAAAACAGCACAAACACACTAGGTTCGGTCAAAAAGGTGAGACAATGGGTGTCGGGAGACTTTCGGGATGCAAACGGAGATAAGGAAATGGGTTTTGCAACAACAGAGTAATGAGAAGGGGAAATCAAATGATAACTCCGTTGGAAAATACCCATCGGGCTTCCTCTTTCAAGGATAGTCCGGATTAACTTCCCCAAAATCCATAGACAGACCCGGGGAAGTTGATGAAACGGAATGTCCTAGTTAGTTTCTATTCGCTTTCGCGAACTAGAACACTAACTATCCCAATTCCTACCTTCCAACAAGCATTGGATGTATTCAGGATGCTTTCGCACCCAATTACATCCCACTTGAGGGAAGGATAGGGTTGGGAAGTTGATTTCCTAACTAGTTACTCACTAATATTGCTAACCCAAACCTAATCACCCATTCACACCCTTAATATCTCTCCCTAACCCATTAGGGTTCTAGCCACTAAACATCCTAACTAACATGATACTAACATTAACAACTCTAATCATACTAAAAAAGATAGACAAGGTAATAACAAACAATCAACAAAAACTATAACAACAACAATAGCAAAAACAGAGATTAATAGATAAACTTATGAAATAGAAGAGAGAAAGGTTAAGAAATGCTCATTGATTGATGACAAAAAGGCAAAAACTCTGAATAATAAATGCTCCATGGCTCCAAATATGATAAAAATCTTTAAACTTGAAATAAAACTTGAGAGAATCCAATACAAGAATCAATAAACTCAGCAAAGATCTTCACTAACTCTCTAATCGAAAGCTTAAAATGTGATAAAAGAAGGCTAAAGTATCATAAAAGCTAGGTAAAAGCTGATTAAAAGATCGTCTATCTGCTAAAATGACCTAAAATCATATATAGTAACTCAGGTTGTTACTCAAAACTCATCATTTAACGCTACAGACAAAACGTGTCCCGCAGGTGACCGTGGCTACAGTCAAGGTGACCGTGGCCACGGTCTTGCGCAAGGCAGGAAAAATTCATCTTCGCTTCGCAGTACCGTGGGCACGGTACCCAGGCACCGTGGGCACATTGTAGGCGATTTAGGGTTGGCAACTCTTCGCTCCTTCGCACCGCCGTGGCCACGGTCTCTACGGTCATGGGAGACCGTGGCCACAGTCTTGTTCGGCCAACCTCTTCCTTGGGCAAGACAGTGATCTCACCGTGGCTACGGTCAGGTTTACCGTGACCACGGTCCATCTCGGGTTGCAACTCTCCTTCCTTAGGCATTTGGCTCCATCTTACCGTGGCTACGGTCAAGGTGACCGTGGCCACGGTCTATCTCGGCCACAGTTTTCTTCAGGGCATAGCGCCCGCTACGAAGTTGGTGGCGGGGGCTACCCTTCGCCGTTCTTCGACCCGATACTTGCGTTTCTGCGCTTCGACATGTTCGGCCCTTCCGTCTCCGCTGCCTTTGACACGACCAGGGCTCGAGGAATCTTAGGGAATCTCGGGATTCCCAAGATTGGTGCAAAAGTAGCCCATTTAGCATCGTTTTGAGTAAAACCTTCGGAAACTACAAAAAAAAACAAAACGCATTAAAAGTTATCAAAACGAGCTACGAGACAAGTCAAAAGCCTAAGGATTTAGGCGGTATTTAGACGCGTAATCGAGTCTAAACACCCCCCACAATTAAACCTTTGCTCGTCCCGAGCAAAACAGAACAAAAACTAACTAACTAACACTAACTCCTCTGTCGTGGGAGAGAAACTGGTGCATTTAGCGTATGCACCAAGCCCTTTGAACCCCCCGGCAGCCCGGGTGGACGAGATGGACTCGTGAGGGTTTGTAACGGCAGTGCCCACAAAAGCCAAAGAAAAAGGAGAGAGGGAAAGTGAAAACAAAACCGAAGAAAACAAAAAGAAGGAAAAACAGAGGCTTTGATTCACAAGATCTCGCAATCCAAACAAAGAAAACGTGATTAAACCTCCCAAAGTAACCGTTAGGAGCACCTCACAACACCAAACTCAGATAAAGGTCGATCTTGAAGATTTTTCAACTCCCTTTACCTTGTACCAAGCGAAATCCCACATGAAAAGGTTTTAAAGGGAACCAAAAGACTCTAAAAACGCGCGTCCGAATTTGAAAACAACGAAACAACTAAGGGAAGCGTTGCCCTTCCTCGCATTTGGTCGCCCTTGGCTTGGTGAGGGTCGTAGGTGATGCAAAGGGAGGCCCCACTCTTTTAGGAAGCAAAAACTTTTTCTTTTCTTTCTTTTTGAGTTGGAATTACCAACGAAAATTGCTTTTCTTTTTCTCTTTTTTTTTCTTTTCGGTTTTTAAAAGTCGGTATTAGCCTTACTTTCGGGAATTGGACGGCCCATATAAGGGGTATACCCTCCCAACACGGTCTTTTCCATTCGCCTCTCCATCGCAAAGCGATATGGGAGGAGGGTTAAGGGGTATCCATGCCGTACCACGAATACCGGGCCCGTGTAGGCTGGCTAAGTGTGGGTGGTAATGTCTTCAGCGACACGCTCCACTTATTCAGGTTATTGTATCTTAAGAAAGCTTTTCTTTCTTTTCTTTTTGCACTTTTTTGCTTTTGCTGAGCGAGAAACAAAACAAACTCGGACACAAGCTCCTAGAACCTCCCGGTTCCAACAAAAAGAGAAAGGAACGGGGGTCTCACTAGACACTTAATGAAGGGAGTTTATTAAGGGTAAGTCTCGACTAGAACCCGAATCAGGGTCGAAAAATGCTCCAACCGGTTACTTTTAAAGAAGTTTAAGAACAGCTTCTCAACTTTGATAACGAGATCCAGGAAACAAAGCAAAACAAAAACAAAACAAAAAGAAAAACTGAAAAAGGTTTTCACTCCCTTTTTTCTCCTTTTTCACACAAAAAATTTCAAATTTTAGCAAAAACTAGGAAAACAAAGAACAAAACCACTAGGTGATCTACCCTTTAACAGAATATCTCCCCCCCCCCCCCACACTTAAAACTCCACAATGTCCTCATTATGGGAAGGTGTCACATGAAAAGGGTAGAGAACCTACAAAAAAAAAAAAAACAAAAACAACTAGCAAGTAAAAATGGTGGCGACCCGAGCCCACACGGCTCCAATAGCAATATATATCCCAACACAGACATTCAAAGGGGTTCGCCACCCAAAAAAAAACCAAGCATGCGACGGATCAAGATAAGAATTCACATAAAAAGAGTAGGGTGGAAAGATATTTCCTCAAACTCTTCATAAGCGTTAAAACAACGATCCATAGTCGTCGTTCGAGTGAATCAAAACAATGTTAGAGTAAAAGACGACTTACAATCGATAGAATTCGCATGTGAGACCCAAAACAAAATAAAGGAAAAACTAACTTAAAAGATTATGAAAAGAAACTAAAAAGATGAAAAACAAAACTATCTACAATATAAACATTGCCAATGACTTACCTTATCCCCGAATCTCACTCATTGAGACGGGAAATAAGGGTGAAACTCCGTACATACCAACCTAAATAAACAATTCATTGCATTCATCATAATCCAAAGTCGTTTACAAACCTCCATGACCAAAATACAAACGAAACAAGAGTAAACAAACTTCTCGGCCCACAAAAATAACCATCCATCAACCAAAAGACAACCCGGCAACACATGAAAGACCAACAACACAAGGCAAACCCGAGCATCCTAACCAAACAACCCCAAAATATGCGAAAAACATACCAAATGAAACCGGGAGACCAACACATCAAAGCCATCAGACATCGCATCCAAATCCCGAAGAAGCACCCCACCACACTTATACTTCACAAGATAAAGTAAATAAAAGCGATGATAAAGGTCGAGTGGGGGTGAATGCTTACAAACGGTGCTCAAGCGGACCCTCCCGGAGGATGACGGGGTTGGAGTTGCAATTGGATGCTAGCAAGCATCTCCTGTTGGGTCTCGATCAACCCTTGCAAGTTCTCAATCAACGTCTGCTGGTTTTGGATGAGCTCCCGTTGTTCTTGAAATTCATCATGAAGCTCTTGGAGTTGCTCGCTGATACATTCAAGAGCGGCGTCCCACACTTGACTCGGCTCGGCTTCTTCCCCTTGTGCTTGTTCACCCTCTTCTTCTTCATCCTCTTCTTCCTCTGCCTCAACTTCTTCTTCACCTTCCTCCTCGGGCTCCCGGGGACCTCCCACCGCAAAACGATCCCCATAAGTTTGGCCACACGACCAATTGCGTTGGTCGGTGACATCTAGACGTTTCTCGGCATTGTCATCACCCAAATGAACGACGACGCCATGGGGCTCGTTCCCGTGACGGTAGAATGTTCGCGTCTTGTTTTTCTCCAAGAATTCCATCTTTCGAAGGCGAACACCGTCGATAGGATCGGGGAAAAACTGGGGAGTCCACTTGTTGAGGTAAGACTCGAACCGTTGTTTCCGTAGAAGATGGGTGACGATGTGACCCATACCAATGGTCATGTTCCGGGTTTCGAGGCTTATTTCCCGGAGACAATGGAGGATGCAGGAGCCGGGGTTGACTCGGCGACCGTTAATGGCATTGTAGAGGACGAAGAGGTCGTCTTTCCGGACGCTTGATTGCCCGGCATCACGGCCGAAAACAGAGTTTGAGATGATGCGGTGGAAGATACGGACGCTAAGGTTACAAAAATCTCGGGCCTTGGAGTTGCTTGGGCAATAGAACTACGCTCGTTGGGTTCGAACCTTGGGATAGCGCCTCCTCCAGCAAGTGAGGTCTCGCATAGCCTTTTGTACATCAAAGTTAACACTCTCGCCATAGAAGATACCGTCCTCGGGAAGGCCTAACGCATTGCAAAGATCCTTAACCGTGCATTGGAGCTCCTTTTTGTGCACGATGTACGAGAAAGAGGCGTTGGATGTGTCGTCTTCCTGTACAACCAAGGAGCTAAGGAACTCGAGCACCGGTTGTTCGATGATTGGCTCATTGATGGTAGCGAAGACCTCCCAACCCATGGTTTTGATGAAGAAATCCATGCTCGGTTTACAAAATATATCTTTTACTGTCTTTTCATGATAGAGGTCCGGAGCACAGATCTTTCGTTTCTTGAGCCTCTCGTACCGCGCCTTGTGCATCTCGTCCCGGAAGGTAACCTTAACCTTCAGGTCGCATTGAATGATGGAGGCCGGTTGATGGGACGGGGGTTGGTTCCGGCTCGGTCCGGGCATGTTTAGCTCGCCCCATTGAAGGTAACTGAAAACAAACAACCACCACACGAAACACAACAACACTATCCCAAAATCCCGAGCAATCACGAAATCCCGACTAAGAACAAAATCCCGACCAAGAAATTCACCAATAACACTCCCAACTTCAGAAATAGCCACAAAAAATTCAACACCAACTCAACCAAATTCGTCCAACCAAACCCACAAGCAATTCGCACAAAAATTCAACCCAAAAGCAAGCAAATCAAATGTGTATGCACCAATAAACCAAGGAATACCTGGATTGAAGACTTTGAAGAGCTTCCTCAACCAATTGGAGCCTCAACAAGCACAAAGACCCCGAGAATTTGCTTCAAGAGCCCCGAAAATGTGAAGAACAGCAGCTAGGCGCAGGTAGGGCAAAAATTGATGGAGAATTTGGAGAGAAAAGGAGGATTTTGTGACGGATTTGGGAAATTTTTGCAAGGATTTAGGGTTTTAGGGTTGGGGGAGAATTTTCGAGTGTGAGAGAATGGAGGGAAATGAAATAGAAATGAGGGAAAATGAGAAATAACCCCTCGATAAAGTTCGCAGTTTCGACTCACCATGGCCACGGTCGATTTGACCGTGGGCACGGTGTGGCTCGGGTTGAGGAAAAAGAGGGGAAAATGCAAGGTAGTCACCGTGGCTACGGTAACATCCACCGTGGTCACGGTGACCTTCGGGAAGAAAATTTTCCAAGAACTTGCTGCGATGAGACCGTGGCTGCGGTGAAACCCAACGTGGTCACGGTAACTTTACCGAGGAACTGGGACGCTTTGCATAATCGACCGTGGCACGGTCCGGTGGCCGATGGGCATGTCCCTTTGTACGGCCACTCTGAGGCTCAAAACTTGGAAAAAAAACACGTTAAGTCCTAAAATCTACCCTCTTATCATCCACTCCTTTGTCTTCCTCACTCAATTTATCATTCAAGGGTACTTTCCCATCACTCAAAAATCACATTCAAATTCTGACCCTCATAGAACCTCTCTTTATTTTCACTCTCGCTCTCGATTTTTTTCGCTTCTTCTCAATCTTTTCTAATTTTTTTTTCAGTTTTTCTAATTTTTCTCTTTTCTCTTTCTTTTTCTCAAATTTTTCAATAAACACTAAGGAAAGTGAAAATGCTAAAACAAGGGAATAAAATGGAAGAAAATGAAAGAAAACACTAAAAGAAGAGGAAGTAAGTCATACCTCTCCCGTGTGCTTGTTTTTGTAGGTCCTAGCTCAACCTTTCCCGATGCTTTTCAATCCTCAAAATTCGCGAGATACACCACAACTATCCCGGCATACTCCTCGCCCATGATGTACGGTTTAAACTTCGATGAGTTTGCTTTGAAACACTGCCCTTGTGCATCCTTCAATTCTACAACTCCGGCGCGGAGAATTTTCACACTTTCGAATGGACCGGACCATCGTGATCTCAATTTCCCGGAGAATAACTTTAGCCTCGAGTTGAAGATGAGAACCCTATCACCTACCACAAACTCGCGTCGGTTCAACTTCTTGTCGTGCCATGCTTTGGTCCTTTCTTTGTAGATCTTGTTGTTCTCACATGCATGACGCCTCAACTCCTCAAGTTCTTCTAGTTGAAATAACCGACTACTTCCGGTCGCCTTAAGATCAAAGTTCAACTTCTTGATTGCCCACATGGTTTTATGCTCAAGCTCCACGAGGAAGTGGCACGCCTTCCCGTAGACAAGACGGTAGGGAGTAGTGCCGATCAGAGTCTTGTAGGCGGTGCGGTATGCCCACAAAACTTCGTCCAACTTTTCTGCTCAATCTTTCCTCGAAGAGTTGACCGTCTTCTCTAGGATCTCCTTGATGGCACGGTTTGAGATTTGCACTTGACCTTGTGTTTGTGGATGATAAGGTAGTCCCTTCTTATGATTTATGTCGTACTTTGCTAAAAGAGACTCGAACTTCTTCTCAATGAAATGGGAGCCGTTGTCACTAATGATGACCCTTGGAATGTTGAATCTTGGAAATAGGGTCTTTTTCAAGAATCTCGAAATGGATTTCCGATCGCACCTCACGCATGGTATGGCTTCGACCCACTTTGAGACATAATCAACCGCCACTAGGATGTATTGGAAACCTCTTGATGACGGGAAAGGTCCCATGAAGTCTAACCCCACACATCGAAGACTTCAACTTCATGAATATAATTCAACGGTGCTTCATTTTTCCGGGAGATGTTTCTGAATCTTTGACATCTATCACATTGCTTGACATGCAAATGGGCGTCACGAAAAAGAGTTGGCCACCAATACCCGGCTTGTAGAACCCTCGTCGCCGTCTTTTGGGAGCCACCGTGACCTCCTACCGGAAACTCGTGACAATGAGTCAAAACAGATTGCACTTCACTCTCGGGAATACATCGCCGGTACATCCCGTCATTGCAAAGCCGGAAAAGGAAGGGATCATCCCAATAATAATGCTTCATGTCGTGGAGAAATTTCTTCTTTTGGTGATGCTTCAAGTGTTGGGGAATCACGTCACTTGCCAAATAATTCACAATATCCGCATACCAAGGATGAGAGTTGATCGCCAAAAGTCGCTCGTCCGGGAAAGCATCAACAATCGGTTGGGTGTCCTCCAAGTCGACAAGAATCCTCGAGAGGTGATCGGCCACGACATTCTTCATGCCCGCCTTGTCGCGGATTTCCAAATCGAATTCTTGCATGAGCAAGACCCACCGTATTAGCCTCGGCTTTGTCTCCTTCCTTCCCATCAAGTATTTAGTAGCGGCATGATCCGTGTAGACTACTACCTTCGAGAGCATAAGGTACTGCCGAAACTTGTTGAGCACAAAAACGATTGCCAAAAGTTCCTTTTCCGTGGTGGTGTAGTTTCTTTGGGCACTATCAAGCACATGGCTTGCATAATAGATAACCCTTGGCTTCTTGTCCACTGTTTGGGTCAAACACGCCCCCACGGCAAAGTCACTAGCGTCGGCCATAATCTCAAATGGTAGTGTCCAGTCCGGAGGTTGAACCACCGGGGCGGAAATCAAAGCCTGCTTCAATCTGTAAAACTACCCTAGACACTCATCAGTAAAAATGAAGGGAGCATCTTTGCATAAGAGGTAGGTTAGAGGTCGAGCGATTTTCGAAAAGTCCTTGACGAACCGGCGATAGAAGCCGGCATGGCCAAGGAAGCTACGCACCCCCTTAACAGAAACTTGGGGTGGTAGGCGCTCTATGACCTCAACCTTCGCCTTATCCACCTCGATGCCCTTTGAAGAGATTAAGTGACCCAAAACAATACCTTGTTCCACCATAAAGTGGCATTTCTCCCAGTTGAGTAATAGATCCACTTCTTCACAACGAGTTAATATTTTTTCCAGGTTTAGCAAACAGTCATCAAAAGAATTACCGTACACAGAAAAGTCATCCATAAAAACCTCCATGCATTTCTCAATGAAATCGCTAAAAATAGCCATCATACAACGTTAAAAAGTCCTAGGGGCATTACATAAACCAAATGGCATGCGACGGTAAGCAAATGTCCCGTATGGGCAAGTGAAGGTGGTTTTTTCTTCGTGTGAGGGGTGTATTGGGATTTGAAAGAACCCGGAATACCCATCTAAGAAGCAAAAATGTAAATGACCCGCCAACCGTTCTAGCATCTGGTCAATAAAAGGAAGGGGAAAATGGTCCTTCTTCGTTACTTTGTTAAGCTGACGGTAATCAATGCACATCCTCCAACCAGTCACAGTTCGGGTACTTACCAATTCTTTCTTATCATTTTCAATTACGGTCATTCCACCTTTTTTTGGCACACACTGAACCGGGCTTACCCATTCGCTATTTGCGATGGGGAAGATGATCCCAGCAACGAGCAACTTCACTACCTCCTTTTTAACCACTTCTTGCATGTTAGGATTTAATCTACGTTGTGGTTGCCTAGTAGGCTTGGAATCTTCTAGCAAATCAATCGAATGCATGCAAATGGACGGGGACATACCTTTCAAATCTTCTATCCTATAACCTAATGCACCTCTATGCTTCCAAGCATATTAAGCAACTTAAACAATTCAAAATCATTCAAATTTGCATTCAGAATCACAGGATAAGATTTTTCATCATCCAAGTAAGCATATTGGAGGGAAGGGGGCAAAGGTTTAAGATCTAAAGGAATAGAAGATTGAACTTGGGAGGAAGACATACCTTTGAAGATCGCATCTTGAATCTCCATGCACTCCATAATAGGCTCATCAATAATAATTTCCTTGTGCATAGGTGAAGAATCAAGAAGGTTGGTGAAGAAAGTGATGTCGGTGCCATCGATCTCAAATTGAAAGGATTCCAATAAGCATGCACCCAAGGGATCATCACATGCAGACTCAAATAGACGGGACTCCTCAATATACTCATCAACGAGAAATTCCATCAAGTCAATCGCGTAGCATGAGTCCCCATACGAAAGACCTTTCAAAGACCCCTCAATATACTCATCAACGAGTAAGGCATGACACTCACACTTACTCCGAGATCACATAAGGCTCGGCCAATCCTCATATCACCGATGGTGCAAGGAATAGTAAAACTCCCAGGGTCGGCTAGCTTTTCCGGTGATTTGTTATCGATGATGGCACTACAATCCGCCGTCAAATGAATGGTAGCTTTCTCTTGGATTCTCCTCTTGGTCGTAAGCAGCTCCTTCAAATATTTCTTGAAGGATGGAACTTCAGAAATGGCATCAAGAAATGGGATGTTAACTTGAAGCTTCTTAAGCATCTCAATGAACTTCGAAAATTTTGCATCGGACTTTGGTTTTGTCAACCGCTCGGGAAAAGGCACCGGCGGTAACTTTGGTTTCTCCATGGTTGGGATTGGTTCTTCTTCCGCCATTTTCCCTTTCCCTTTTCTCACTCGCTCCATCTCTTCTCTCTCTTTGCTTGATTCTCCCAATTCTTCCTCTTGTACTTCACCAACTCCCTCGCCCAAGACTAACTCACTCTCCCTTTCTTCAATCAAATCCTCCTCTTCCTCAACATCCACCACATCGCCCTCCTTATCACCCAAGACATCTTCCCCCACCATCCTAGGGCCATCAATCTCCTTACCGTTCCTCAATGTGATAGCATTGATGTGCCCCTTAGGATTTTGTTGGGGTTGGCTAGGTAGACCCTTGGAAGAAGAAGAAGGTTGAGATTGGAAGTTGGAGACTTGTTGGGCAAGTTGAGCCAATTAGGTCTCAAGCATCCTTTGGCTAGCATTAATAACCTCATTCTGTTTCAATTGGGCGGCATTGAAAGCCTCTTGATTCTTGAGACATCTTTTCATGAGGTCCATCTCTTGGCTCATTTGTGGAGGGGGTTGTTGTTGGTAGGATTGAGGAACTTGATGGTAGGCTTGATTTTGGTATGGGGGAGCTTGTTGATGAGGGCGGTTTTGGTTTTGACGTGGATGGTTTTGGGCTTGGTTAGGGTAGGGAAAACTCGGAGGGACATAGGATGGGTTTCCTTGAGGGCGAACGGGATCATTGTTGCGGTAAGAGAGGTTTTGCCGATATAGAGCATTCGCTTGCTCATTGGCTACCAACTCCATTTGGCACTCGAAATTTGTATGTCCTCCCCCACATACCTCACAACGTAACACCGAGGTGGACGAAGGTGAAGGGATGGAAGATTGAACCTCCATAATCGGCTTGAGTTGTTGGGTTGTCTTCATCTCGGCCATGTCCTGAGAAAGTTGTTGCATTGACTTTTGCATGTCCTTCATAAGATACCCCAAGTTCTCGCTATCAGCACAACTTGTCACCTCCCTTGAATTTATTCCCCAGTTGCAAGCATTCTCTGCCATTTGAGCTAAAAGAGCATCGGCTTGGACGGGGGTCTTACTTAGAAAAAGGCCGCCCGAAGCGTGATCGATCGATTGCTTCGTATTCATCGAGAGACCCTCTTAGAAAGTATGTAGAATAAGAGCGGCCGGGAGATTATGGTGCGGGCATGCTCGTTAAAGTCCTTTGTATCTCTCCCAAGCTTCGAACAAAGACTCGCCCAGTTGTTGTCGAAAGTTCATGATCTCCTTTCGTAGGCGAGCGGTCTCCATTGGCGGGAAAAACCTCCTTAAAAATGCTTGACTCAGGGCGTCCCAAGTCCGGAAAGTGTTCGGGTTACAATTATCAAGCCACCCTCGAGCTTTCCCGCGAGAGAAAATGGGAAGAACTTAAGATGGATGTATTCTTCCGAAATTCCTTGCATTCTGATCATACCGCATCTCTCCAAGAAGTTGGAAATATGGTTGATAGGGTTCTCTGAGTCAAACCCATGGAACCTAGATTGCTCAATGAGGTGAAGGAAATTCGGCTTGACCTCGAAGACAGTCCCGTCGGGGAGATCGGGCAAAACAATAGGAGAGCCTCCCGTACCCGTCGAAGGTGATGCGAACGACAAGAGGGTACGAGGTTCTGCCATAGCCTCTTGCTGTTGTCGCTCGAGAAGACGCCGACGGGCATTTGCGGCGTTGTTGCGCCGTGCAGTCCTTTCGATTTCAGGGTCAAAAGGTACAAGAGGTATTAGGTCTCTCCTGCGCATGCATTAAACAAACAAACATCGTAAGTAGCCCTAGGGACTCTAGACTCGACTCAGCAAGGTGAAAACATCCTAAACCAAACACACGTAGAGTAAGTTAAGACTAGAAGGGGCGCTTGCTCCCCGGCAACAACGCCATTTTGTTGTATAGGGGTTTGTCAGACCTCGGTAATATCGTTCTTCCACAGGGAGCTAGGGGCCTTTACAGCAATTACTTGACTCTAGGTAGGGTTTAGGATCAAGAAAGGGTGATAGAATTTTGGGGTAAAAACAACACAAACACACTAGGTTCGGTCAAAAAGGTGAGACAATGGGTGTCGGGAGACTTTCGGGATGCAAACGGGGATAAGGAAATGGGTTTCGCAACAAGAGAGTAACGAGAAGTGGAAATCAAATGATAACTCCGTTGGAAAATACCCACTGGACTTCCTCTTTCAAGGATAGTCTGGATTAACTTCCCCAAAATCCATAGACAGACCCGGGGAAATTGATGAAACGGAATTTCTTAGTTAGTTTATATTCGCTTTCGCGAACTAGAACACTAACTATCCCAATTCCTACCTTCCAACAAGCATTGGATGTATTCAGGATGCTTTCGCACCTAATTACATCCCACTTGAGGGAAGGATAGGGTTGGTAAGTTGATTTCCTAACTAGTTACTCACTAATATTGCTAACCCAAACCTAATCACCCATTCACACCCTTAATATCTCCCTAAACCATTAGGGTTCTAGCCACGAAACATCCTAACTAACATGATACTAACATTAACAACTCTAATCATGCTCAAAAAGATAGACAAGGTAATAACAAACAATCAACAAAAACAATAATAACAACAATTGCAAAAACAGAGATTAATAGATAAACTTATGAAATAGAAGACAGAAAGGTTAAGAAATGCTCATTAATTGATGACAAAGAGGCAAAATCTCTGAATAATAAATGCTCCAATGCTCCAAATATGATAATAATCTTCAAACTTGAAATAAAACTTGAGAGAATCCAATACAAGAATCAATAAACTCAGCAAAGATCTTCACTAACTCTCTAATCCAAAGCTTAAAATGTTATAAAAGAAGGCTAAAGTATCATAAAAGCTAGGTAAAAGCTGATTAAAAGATTGTCTTTCTACTAAAATGACCTAAAACCATATATAGTAACTCAGGTTGTTACTCAAAACTCATCATTTAACGCTACAGACAAAACGTGTCCCGTAGGGGACCGTGGGCACAGTCAAGGTGATCGTGGCCACGGTCTTGCGCAAGGCAGGAAAAATTCATCTTCGCTTCGCAGCACCGTGGGCAGAGTGTAGGCGATTTAGGGTTGGCAACTCTTCGCTCCTTCGCACCGCCGTGGCTACGGTCATGGGAGACCTTGGCCATGGTCTTGTTCGGCCAACCTCTTCCTTAGGTAAGACAGTGATCTCACCGTGGCTATGGTCAGGTTAACCGTGACCACGGTCCATCTCGGGTTGCAACTCTCCATCCTTAGGCATTTGGCTCCATCTTACCGTGGCTACAGTCAAGGTGACCGTGGCCACGGTCTATCTCGGCCATAGTTTTCTTCAGGGCGTAGCGCCCGCTACGAAGTTGGTGGCGGGGGCTACCCTTCGGCGCTCTTTGACCCGATACTTGCGTTTCTGCGCTTCCGACATGTTCGGCCCTTCCGTTTCCGCTGCCTTTGACACGACCAGGGCTCCGGGAATCTCGGGATTCCCAAGATTGATGCAAAAATAGCCCATTTAGCATCATTTTGAGTAAAACCTTCGGAAACTACAAAAAAAAAAAACAAAACGCATTAAAAGTTATTAAAACGAGCTACGAGACAAGTCAAAAGCCTAAGGATTTAGGCGATATTTAGACGCGAAATCGGGTCTAAACAGTCGTGTTGATCATGCATGTTCCCAAATGTCGCGGGCGAGACCCTTCCATTGCAAGCGCGACCCTTCGTCATGAGCGTGATGACCCTGACCGTCTAACTCTTTCAAAAAGGAAGCATAATCGTGATGGTAGTCGCGGTCATGACAGCTAGCTTGAGGTCGCGGTAGCGACTAGACCGCCGTGAGCACTACAACCTTCTGGTATGAAGGCTGAAACTTCATGGACAAATGTTGGAAGCAGGGGCCGCGGTCGTGACCAGAGGAGTCGCACCCGCGACATCATACTCCTCAAGCCCTTACGTCCCCAAGGGTCAATCATGGGCGTCATAGGGCAGGTCACGGCCGTAACGGGCCTGATGCTCCCCTTTCCTCCTTTCTAATTCTCCTCCTCACCTCTTCTCCGGTCTCATTCTCCTTATTCTTGTCGATACAAAACGAAAACCCCTTTAGAGGCTATCACGACCCATCTATTTGATGGTCGTGATCACTCGGCTCGACCCTAGGTCGATGTGGAATTGGAGCGCTTCGACCGACCGAGAAGCAACCCAAGATGATCCACCACCAAGAGTTAACACTCCACCATGCTTAGATAAAGGAAAACCACCACTTATCAATAAAGGAATGACTTGATTTCACCACCATTAGCAAAGCAATGGATTAAGAGATGAAGGTTTTGGTGTTAGTTTTGAGTAGGTCTCAAAAATACCTTTTTCATTCATCAAAAGCTTGGTCCCTCTCTTTTCCAATTACCCATACATAGGTAAGGATAAGAATAGAACCTTAAGAGAGATTAGCACTAAAAGGGCCACTAACCCTAGAATTAATTACATCTCAAGGCCTAATCTAACCCCACAATACATTGGGAAGAAAAAGGCTTAAAACATAATTACATTGATTAGGAAAAAAAAGACAAAACTACCCGTAGTGAAGAAAGGGAAAAACTGAAACAGTAGGGACGTCGCGGGCGAGATTTTTTGCATTCTGAACCCCAAACTTTAGGGGTATTTATTTTCGAAACACTTTGGTTTCAACTTTAATTTTTTGGACCCTAAAGTTTGTAGGTTTAAAAAATAGGACCCTAAAGTTTGTGGGCTGAAAAAAAAGCTCGTTTCCCATTTTTCTTTCTCTTTCCATTTTTTAATTTCTCTCCGGATTGGCGTCAAACTTCAAGACTAAGGTTAAAACTGATATTAAAGGTATAATAAACCTCTCTTATTCATGTTGGAGTTACTTAAACCCATGTACTCAAGGGTCTAAGTAGCCGCGACATGAATAAGAGAGGTGTATTATAGCTTCAATATCAGTTTTAACCATAGTCCTGAAGTATGATATCAATCGGGAGATAATTCAAACATGCGAAAAAACAAACAAAGAGATAGTGGCCTTTTTTGTTTAGCCCAAAAACTTTATGGATCTTTTTTCAACCTACAAACTTTAGGGTCCAAAAAATTAAGTTGAAACCAAAGGGTTTAGAAAATAAATACCCCTAGCGTTCAAGGTCCAAATTGCAAAAAACCCATTGGGGGCGTGACGTGTTGTTTTGCACGATAGGGCACCTTCCAGGATAGACTATCGCAGGCATGACGGCTGCTGTAGCGGCTGTGACAGTCGATGAGAGAAATCTCACTTGAGAATCGCCTCCATGAGTCACGGTCGTGACTCAAGAGGTCACGATCACGACGTTCATACGAGGGATTGATGTCCAGATTGTGAAGCAGTTGTCATGGTCGTGACGATCACGCCTGCTTCCAAACGTCACGACGCAACCTCCCCATCGCGGGCATGACGAACCTTAGCCTCCAACTTCTTCACAAATGAGAGCAAGGTCGTCGTGATTGTGACAGGACCGTCATGAGCGTGACGGCTAAGACTAGCTTGGTGTCACGGGTGTGACAAAAACGTCACGAGCGTGACGACCCACTTGATCCGCTGTTGAAAAACTTGGCCAAAAGAGGGATCGAGGAGAAGTAGGGTCGCAATCATGACCATAGTAGTCGTGCACTTAACGTCCTGTGCCCTCTAAGGCCTGTCCCGGGCATGACAAGGTGAGTTACGGCCGTGACGACCTGATGCTCCCCCTTTTCTCCTTTCATCTTCTCCTCCTCACCTCATCTTCGGTCCCCTTATCCTTATTCTTGCCGATATGAAAAGAAGGCCCCTTTAAAGGCTATCACGGCCCATCCATTGGATGGTCGTGATCACTCGGCTCGGGCTCGGGCTCGACTTGATGTGGAATTGGAGCGAGTCGGCCGACTGAGAAGCAACCCACTTGGCCAACGTAACAAGTGTCGAGAAAGGAACCCGGGATGTTTCACTAATGTATCTTATCGGCCTCGCAAATCGTATCGTGCTCCTTCTTTCTCCTGTTTTATCATCATCGTGGTTGGGATTTGATTGTGCTCGACCACGGGTCAGGTGCATCTATCGGGATTTTATTTTAATTAATGGAATGCAAACTTTTATGTTATGCACATTCTTGCTTGCATGGTGGGACTAATCCCACTTCCCAAACAAAAAAGAAAATAATAAAAAGAAACAAAATTCTAAGTGTTAGAGAAAAATCGAGTAAAATTTTAGAACACGATTTTAAGGAGGGCGCAAGGCCCAAATTGAAGAGAAAAAAAGGATATAAGAACCGAAAATGGCCCAGCAAACTAGCGAGGTCAGACGACCGTGTTATCGTTTTGGCAGGCCAAGCCATCTGTTGAGGTGTTGGAGAGAGGTAAAGCAAAACCACATGGCCTTATGCTTCCTCTGGTGGGTCGGCCCTGTTATGCGTTGGGGAGGAGTCAAGTAGTCAGGAAGCAATCAAGACTAAACGACCTTCCTTCTGTTTTAGCGCCAAAATCAATCCAACCATTGGAAAATGGCTTAAATCATGGGATTCGGGGAATGAATAGGCCAAATGGCCATATGACCATTTAATGGTAATTTTTGCAATATTAATGCATTTTCTCACCTTATAAATAGTCTATGTTATGATTGATTAACCACATTCATTCTTTATCTTCAAAACCCCTCCCTTCACGTCTTATTGCACGAGGTTAATGGCCTTTGAAAAGAGACTTACTTGGATGAGCGCTCTATCCAATTTGGAAAAGAGAGAGCTATGTAGGTACAAGCTCATGCATCTCTTGAGCTTGCAACAAGTTTGAGTGAACAATGACTTTCTACGAGCGGCGGAGGCATTTTGGAATCCGAAGATGAACGTATTTCGCTTCGGTGTGAGAGAGTTGTGCCCACTACTAGAGGGATGGTCCTCGGTTTTGGGCACCAATCATTATGCGTTGCCGGCATCGCCTCCTTTTGCCAACAATACAAGCAAAGATTACAAGGAGTTGTTGTGTCTCCCGTTTCAAGTTGATTGGTGAGAAGGTGCATTACCAGACCATGGTCAAGTACTTCCAAGTCCCCGAGACTTTGAAGTATTGCCTGGTAATACTTGTCGGGCTCTCGTGTTATGCCTTTTGGGCAAGTTCTGCGTTTAGTACGGGACAAGCCAACTCGATACACATGGTTGAAGATATGGCGTGAGGATATAATCCGGTGCCTGTGACGCTCGTAGAGATGTTCATGAGCTTGGATGATCCTAATCCTGAGAATGAATATAGAGGAAGTCCTTTATTACTACAAGTACTAGTGTCTCCTTTTAAAAAGTGAACCTATTATCCTGTAAAAATTTGGGCAACGCCTCTTCGAGAGTTAGCAAGGCTAAATGACCATGCTCCTAAAAATGACCCATTTTAGAGTCTAATTGGGGATGGGGTGTTGACTAGGTCCCTTTCTACCCAGTAAGGTCGTTTAATCTTCCTTTCTGTCTGTCCTCTATTTTGTTTGAGTTAGTGTAGAATAGACTATGGAAAATATTTGACAATCCTTAACCCTTGCTAACTGTTTGCAAATTTGGTTGATGGAGCATTTGAGCCTCGTGGAGGAATCCCGAACCTCATCGGCATTAGGTAACTATTTCTAGGGGAAGCGGAAGTACACCGAGCTCCAATCATTGCGGAATGGATTGCGCTGCTGAAAGAACCACGAGATGTTACATGGTGGATCAAGTGGTTGCACATTCCGGAGTACGTAACGTACTTTCCCCGAGCGGGTGTGGCAGCAAATGGAGAGAAGACAAATGATTCCTATTCAATTATGTAAGGCACCCGATCTGATTAAATTATGCAAAATTGTCGTGAACACTTGGTTAACGTATTGGGAGAAAAGACCCACAAGGCGCCGTAGATGGTCGACGTGGGAACTCGATACGTATGTGCTCGCACCATCGAGGGAATAGATCAAGCATATCTCTATGCAGCTTGCGCGGTATACGACCACCATCCGACACGTCAAACAAAGGCATCGTACATCTTGCCTACTCATGGGCCTACTGAAACATAAAACATAAAATCATTATAATGGAATAGAAAAACTAAACTTCATAATTAGTGTGCGGAAATGAAAAAGAAACTCACAAAATCCATAGTTGAAATTTGCGCCACGCTAGATCAACCAATGACTCATCAAATGACAACACATACGTACCATGCACTGGTTGAGTTTGCCAAAGGGGAGGGTTTGGTGGTCTAGGGACATGTTGCCTATAGTCCAGCTGTGGGACAGTACGATACGACATGTACAACTCAGTAACATCAAAAGCACGAATGTAACGACAATAAGTCATCCGATGACAATGAATCGTTGGTGTAGGACCGTATGGACGCCATAAGACCTACTACTCAGCAAGCCCATTTATCACGTGTTGATGCTCCTAAGCTGATTTAGGGAATGTGACTCACACCTGATATGCCACATGGTCGCCCGGGGACCGTCTGCATGACGTAGGGGATATGGCCTAAACTTGGGGGAAATGCTCAAAGATCCACGCCTGGAGGAGCGTCGAAAAGCCCCCATTCTTCCGGGTCTCGGTCCTAAATGCTATACCCAACTCTCTATACAGCTACGCCATGGTCGCTGCACCCCATGCAACTGAGTCGATGCACTCAGTGCTCCCAAATGTGTGTGGACGCACTCTATCCCTTGACTTCTCCACCAGCAGGGTGTTACCTAATAGACTCAAGTACTACGTCGAATATGGACAAGCCTCGGTCGTTAAGAGGTACATATCTCCCTCAAGTCACTGTCCAGCATGTGTCTGTAGACACCGGGATTTGCACCAACATAATCCCGACTCATCAAGATCAGCAAGTCACATGGGCCGAATAATAAATGGGTCAGTGGGCCCAAAAGTTCAACAACTTGAGCCCAAGAAGTCTAAACAACCCACCTACATTCATTAAAACCCCTCTGAGTTTTAAAATTCAGAAGACAGCCCATACAAAAACGGGCCTAAAGCGCGCCCCGACCCAGACGAAATAAAACCCGCCTAGGTTTTAAGTGAAGCACAACGCATCGTTTTGCTCTGCCACATCACTGATCTGTGGGAAGATCAGTTAAAACCTGCCTAGGTTTTGTTTGATCTGGCGCCAAAATCTGCATGCATACAATCCCTTAATCTCTGCCCACGTAATTTTGACTTTGCGTTTGACTTCTCAAAACCCGCCTAGGTTTTGCTCCGAGGAGGGCATGATCTGTGGGTTATGTTCCCCTTGGTTTCCCTCCAAATCCCTCACCTCTTCACCTATAAATACCCCACTCCATTACACTCATTTCATCAACTACTATCATCTACCACCCTTACTCCACTAAAGTTCCATCAACTATTATCATCATTCTACCCAAACACTCTCAAAACATCGTCATCCATATTCCATCTCTGATCCCGTCATAATCATCTTTATTATATCCATCCTTATACCACACTACTAAGTTATCTTACGTTCCTCCATTCAAGCTCTAAGTCAAGGCCAAATTAAGGGATCAAATCCATCACGTCCATCACCTTTAAGCAAGGTTTGATTTCGTTATTCATATTATTGTATTTCATCATGTAATCCATTCTTTGATTCCTTTACTTGTACATATTTTGTAAAGTACATATTATTATAAACTCGCATGATTTGAATAATAACTTCATGAAATTAACCAAACTTCTCCCCGCTCTCTTACTTTTCAATGTCGATTTTAGTAGAGTTTGTTTTCTAACAGGCGGATTCGAGAATTCTTATAATTCTCGAATTCGTAACCTTACCCCGAATCTAGAAATCGGGTTTGTAGACTAGAGTCTTTCTTTTCTTATTTTATGGTTTCGTGATTTCCTTAAATCGATTGTCGACTCTTAAAAAATTTTATAAATTCGTTTATTATTTAAAATGTTCGGTTTCTACATAAAAATAATTTTAAAATGATTTAATTCATACTGATTCAAGGCTAGGCCCGAGAGAAATGGACTAGAAATTGATAAAACCCAGGAGGGTTTTCTCGATTTCAATCCATCCCTCTCTGGGCCGAGGAGGAAAAGGATCCAGCCCAGAATCCGTTAAAACCCAGAGGGGTTTTAACGAGTTTTGGTGGCCCACTTTTCCTTCCCGGGCCTGAATCTAGCATTTTGGGTCGGGATTAAATTATTGCTAAATTATTTTATGCAATTTCGGATAATTTAAATAATAAAAAACGGGTTTGTAAATAATAAAGTTTCATCACCCCGAAAATGAATTTCGAAAATAAAAACATCCTTATTTGAGGATTAAGCAACCTTAGTCGGCTCCCGATCGTTTCAGTAGCCCATCGGAAACAATTTCCCAGAATGGGAATTCTCCGGGTCCTACAGTCTCCCTTTTCATAAATTTTCTTTCATCGCAGCTCCTCCATTTCCATAGGAAACAAGAACGTGATGTAGTTGTTAATCATGTCCAAGTCAGGACATGGGGACAAATTAAGTAACAGTGGGCATCGGTTAACTGATCTGATCATGAATTTGGATCGGTTAACCATATGTTCGGATAATTAAAATTATGATTCGTATTCGACCTGAAAGCTTCAGTTAACCGGATTTTGGGTAAACCGAATCGTCGGATAATTAAATTTGCGATCCGTATCCGATCCAAAAGTTTTGGTGAACTGACTTTCAGATCGGATAACCGTATATCCACATATTAGAAAGCACTTTTACAATCATGATTAGTATCCTTCTTACCTTGATGGGTTCAATGTTGTAAAATTTATGTACGGTGTTATATTTCTAAGCTAATGACTACTGGTTTACCATGAAAAAAAAAATTTCAAGGGTTTAAAGTTGTAAATTAATTATTTCGGATAACCGATCGATTATCCGGATTTTTAAACCCCCGACTGTATCGTCTGATCTGTGATCCGCGAAGAAAGATCGAATTGGTTAACCGATCCACCCACTTCAAAAATTATCCGCTGATTATTCTTTTTTCGCATCGGATAATCAGAATTTTGGAACTGACTACGGATTGCAAATTTTTTTCCAACCCCTTCTGTAACACCCCCAGGTTACTAATCACCAGATTAAGCTAATTCACTACTTAACCTAATGATCAGCAGCGGATAAATACCTGAGAGCACTACCGCCGTCCATGATCATGGACTAGGCTAAGACCCAACACTTCACACCAAAAGACTTCACTCAACCACATAATTAGACCACCATAACAAGACATCGCAAGACATCGAGATATAAGACTCTTAGAATTATAAAACCCAAAGAAGTGAAAACAACTTAACATATAAGTCATTCTTAACACATGCCACAAAACCAAAATAACAGCAATTTCTCAAAAATCTCATCACACCCATAACCATGGCTCCTATACACTTCCAAAAAAGGAGCTCCAAGATCACCTGAATAACACCTAGATTGCCTTTGGGTTCCGCCCTTCGATGACTTTGCCCTTGCCTTTCCCTTGCGGCCCTAAAAGTAACAGACAACTTAAAGAGGTGAGTTTTACTCAGTACGCATACTAACAGAATGGAATAAAACCAACAAAAGTAAGACTTTGATTTCATTACCCCTAGGCGCATAGCTCCATTTAACAATTAATTGAATTATAGCTTGAAAGAGAAGAGTTTAATAAATCAACTTACAAGAACTCAAATTTTTGATAACTTCCTGATTTCACAACACAAATATCCACTTAACAGGGTAACCGACCACTGGGTGATTAGACATGGAGGCAAACAAAAGATTTTCCATAATAAACTTGCAAAACTAAGAATACAACCACAATTTATAAAAGAGCATAAATTCATACGAAGCTATAGAAGTATTGAAATGAAACACCTATAAACGTAAAAGTTTACAAAGAGAAGATAACGTGATATGGTAGAACTTTACATGGATGCCCCTACTTGCGATCATCGGCTAGGCCTCCATATGCGCATACCCAGACCGATCGGGAGGTCCGGATGGTGGATATTTATCCTACTGGCCAGATTTCCTGGTGTGCATCTAAGGCACAAAATAATTTCTCATGAGGTGCTCAAGGCACGTGAACATGGTGTGTATTAAACACTATTTCCTTGGTGTGCTTTTACGCACATAAATCATGGGTGGGGCTTTATTACTTAAAACAACTTCTAATTCCTTGGAAAACTTCAACCGTAAAGATAATCTTTAATTAAAACTCGACAACATACATGAAAAGAACTTATCCTCAAGTAAAGTTAGTTTATAAAAAGGCTTCTTAAGAGGTAAACCACTTGATTTTTGTATTCGACTGAAACTAGATGCTTACAATATAAGGGGATTTTCCTCTTTAATTTCATAAAACAACACTAGTTCTTAAAGCATGAAATTCACCTCTAAGATCCAAAATCTTACTTATAAAAGAGCATCTTTCTCATGGACATGTTGAGTTGTAAAATTTCAGCATGTAAGCATATATATAAGAATCATTTTGGCGCATAATTAAGATAATACAAGAATAAATAATCTAAGTACATGTATAGCATAAAAGCTAAGTAGTACACGTACCTGACAACGAAAACTACCAACAAGCAAGGACTTGAACAGTGCACGAGCAACGATCACTTGAGCGAAACATAGAAAGGAAGAAAATTTTAGAGTTAGACCTTCTCATCTAAATAGGAGAAAGGCGAGGAATTCATAAAGGACAAAACCGGTTTCTAAACTAAAAGAATTTTCCTACCTTTACAAAGATGAAGGTAATTATCGCAATAGATATTGGATTGCCACCTAAGAGAACTTTTCGGAAAGCTTAAGAATCAAACTTTAACTTATCTTTTATCATCACACGATTTAAGCTTGGGAAAAGGCCTAATTTTAACCCAACACAAGAGCAGTCCCTAACTTCTAATTCTGGAAAAATTCCAGAATTTCTGTCCTTCAACCAAACACCTATAACTTGCTCATCCGACGTCGTATAAACGCAAACCATACCATTCCGGAAAGCTTAAACAGTCCTCTAAAACTTTCGTGTTCAAACCCGACGCCATATCAAACTTTAACTAGACGAAAATTATCCATTTTCATTCTGCCGTCACTTAAATTCCAGATTCGTACCATTTTACGGTTTTGGTCATAACTTCTAGAATAGACATCGAAAAGTTGATCCGTAAAAACCGGGTGTTAGCTAACACTCTTTTCCACCTAATTAAACCCTAATATCACCAAAAATCCCTTTTCTTTATTTCCTGGAGAACACAAAACCAACCAGAATGCACCTATAAGTTCAAAACTCACATGCATGCCTAAGTCTTTGTGATTTAGCCAAGGTTCCTTCATAAGCCATCATGGTATCACCATATACACAGAAACTCAGCCTTAAATAGTCAAAAGAACATCAAATACCTCTCTTTTAAACTCATGCATCCTCAAATCCATATTCACCTTCACCATCTAGCATCAATTTTCACATGCAACTCCACAATATTCTTTTAAATCCCCATTTACACCTAATCTATGAACATGCAACTTGAACACATCAATTTTTCCTCATCTTCAAAGAAAATTACACCACTAAAATTACATGCATGCTTATTTAAACAAGGAGATCACTTGAAACAACTAAAATAACAAGGATTTAACATAAACTCACCACTTTCTTTCTTCCAATTTGAAGACCTCCTTTCTTTCCTTGAAGAACTCAAGAATTTCCACCCAATATTCTGGAATTCATCCTATTTAAAACAAAGAAATCAGATTTGATTCATAAAAGTTCTAAGGATTTGAAAAGAAGAGTTGAGATGGAAGAATTTACACTTGAAAAAGGAAAAGGATGGAAGAGATGATAAAGGTGGTGACGCCGGTGGTCGGCGGCGGCGGCCCAAGTGGGCGGCGGTCGGCGGTCGGCAGAGGGGGCAGGCGAGAGAGGAGGGAAGCCAAGGGGTCACAACCTCAAGATGTTAGAATGATGTTTTAGTTTGAAAAACTTAAGAAGATACTCCCTCCTATTTATAAATACCATTCACTAAATAAAAAGGGTCCAACTCCCTCCTCCCTTTCTCTCACTCGGCTGGCCCAAGATCCCCAAGGCCTAAAAAATTTTATCAAATTAATCTCCCATCCTTAACATATATAAATCCCAATTCAATTTTCCAAAAATATAAAACCCATAAAATTATCCATGGTGACTAAAAGTAAACGTAACTCTCGTTTTATGCCTCGTAAGTAACGCCCTAACATCTCATAAAAACATCCTAAAAAGAACGGAATTAAGAACGATGTGAGTATTTTAAATTTTGGTCAAGAAGAGGTATTATTAGCGGAGAGAAATTCATATAAGATTAGAAAGGAACGTGTTGCACTGTTCAAGTCCTGCAAAAACGTATACAGGTTATAAAAATAAATAAAATAACGTAAAATCATAAAGGATAATAAATTAAGGAGCAGGCGCTTTATTTAATCTATAAGTTAATTCTTTCCAAATTTTTGATTACGTCGCTAATCGCACGTATAATAAAGGGGTTTTTCTTAGGTTGTTACATATTACTCCCCTTAAAAGAAATTTCGTCCCCGAAACTTTAAGTTACTACCCTCATATTCTCGTTGCTTTACCTTAAAACAAATGGGGATACTTATTCCGCATGTCTTCTTCGGTTTCCCAGGCGGCCTCCGAGGTAGAATAATTAGTCCACAATACCTTTACTAGTGGAATCTCTTTAGAACGCAACTGCTTGATCCTTCGATCCAGGATTTGTACCGGTTCTTCTTCGTAGGACAGGTTTTCGGTGAGAGCTATTGGTTCAGGCTCAATCACATGACTCGGGTCGGGTACATATCTACGCAATTGTGATACATGAAACACATCAAGAATATGCTCCAAGTCCGTTGGTAGTTCCAACCTATAAGCTACCGGGTTTACTCTGTCAACAACTGGATAGGGCCCGATGTATCTAGGGCTTAACTTCCCCTTGATGTTGAACCTCCGCACCCCTTTAGAGGGTGAGACTTTAAGGAATACTTTGTCGCCTATCTGAAATTCTAAGGGCCTCCTCCTCTTGTCAGCATAACTTTTTTGTCGGCTTTGAGCCGTTTTGATGTGATGTTGGATCATCCTCACCTTATCTGTCATATCCTGTATCAGTTCGGGCCCCAGTATCAGGGTTTCATCTATCTCACTCCAGCACAAGGGAGACCTGCACTTTCGCCCATATAGGGCTTCGAATGGCGCCATTTGGATCGTGGCTTGGTAACTATTGTTGTAGGAGAACTCCACCAAGGGTAAAAAGTCCTCCCAGCTTCCTTGGAAATCGAGCACACAAGCTCGTAACATGTCTTCTACGATTTGATTCACACGCTCCGTTTGGCCGTCCGTTTCCGGGTGATAGGAACTGCTGAAATTCCATTTGGTGTCGAACGCCTTTTGTAAGGCCATCCAGAATCGGGACTGGAATCTAGCATCACGATCGGAGATGATGTCTTTCAGAATACCATGTAGCCTCACTATCTCTTTTACATAAATGTCGACTAACTTATCCACCTTCCAGTTGTCATGTATTGGAATGAAATGGGCAGACTTGGTCAATCTGTCCACAACGACCCATATGGCATTCTTCTTGGCAACTGTTAAAGGTAAACCCATAATAAAGTCCATTGACACGGAATCCCACTTCCAGGTGGGTATTTCTAAAGGCCTTATCTCCCCTGCGGGTCGTTGATGCCCGATTTTCACCTTTTAACAGGTAAGACATTTATCCACAAAGGTCGCTATGTCCTTCTTCATATTAGGCCACCAAAACTTCTCCCGTATGTCCCGATACATCTTTGTGCCCCCTGGGTGTACCGAGTATGGAGTGTCATGTCCTTCCTGCATGATTCTTTCTCGAAAATTTTGAACCTCTGGGACACATATTCGGTTTTGGAATCTCAGGGTTCCATCCTCGTGAACCACAAATCCTGGCATCTTTCCCTTTTCTACTCCTGCACGTATATACTGTAGGTGTTCATCATTCATCTGCTCCCTATTGATTTCCTCTAGAATGGAAGGTTGCTCTTGAAGTTCCGCTAGTCGCGCTTGTACATAGCCTAATGGCACCATTTCTATTCCTGCCTTGCGGATTTCTTGTTGAAGCTTTAGTTGTGCCTCCTTCGATGCCCCAACCTCATGTTGATTCTTTCTACTTAAAGCATCAGCCACTGAATTTGCCTTCCCGGGGTGATATTGGATATCCACATCGTAATCTTTGAGGAGCTCCAACCATCTACGCTGCCTCAAGTTCAACTCTTTCTGAGTGAAGATGTACTTAAAACTTTGGTGATCGGTGAATATCTTGGTATGAGCGTCATACAAGTAGTGCCTCCATATCTTTAAGGCGAAGACTACCGTTGCCAATTCTAGATCGTGGGTCGGGTAATTTGATTCATATGGTTTTAGTTGCCTGGAGGCATAGGCTATAACTTCATTATTCTGCATCAGAACACAACCCAACCCTCGTTTGGAGGCATCACTATATATAACATACTCTTCTCCTTCCACCGGCAACGTTAAAATAGTCGCTGTGGTGAGCCTCCTCTTAAGCTCTTGAAACGCTTTTTCGCACTTATCTGACCATTCAAACTTGGTCGTCTTCTTTAGCAAGCTGGTTAAGGGGTAGCGCGATTTTTGAGAAATCTTGTATGAAGCGTCGGTAATATCCGGCCATCCCCAAAAAGCTCCTCACCTCCGTGATGGTTGTGGGCCTGTACCAATTCGTGACTGCTTCAACCTTCTGTGGGTCCACTTTGATCCCGTCTTTGGTCACTATGTGCCCTAAAAAGGCTACCTGTTCAAGCCAAAACTCGCACTTTTTGAATTTGGCATATAAGTGCTGGTCCCTTAAGGTCTGCATTACCGTTCTAAGGTGTTGCTCATGCTCTTCTTGAGTTTTCGAATAGATTAATATGTCATCGATAAAAACTACTACAAACTTATCCAAGTATGGTCGGAAAACTCGATTCATGAGATCCATAAAGACTGTCGTGGCATTTGTGAGGCCAAAAGGCATTACTATGAACTCGAAATGTCCATAACGGGTCCTAAAGGTTGTCTTGGGAATATCTTCAGGCTTGATTCTCAACTGGTGATAACTAGACCTCAAATCGATTTTGGAGAAAACGCCAACTCCTTGCAATTGATCAAACAAGTCATCGATTCACGGTAACGGGTACTTATTCTTGATGGTGACCTTGTATAACTCGCGATAATCAATACACAGCCTTAAGCTTCCATCTTTCTTTTTAACAAACAGCACCGGGGCTCCCCATGGTGACACACTCGGTCGGATAAAGCCTAACTGGAGTAGCTCGTCCAGTTGGGCTCTGAGCTCCTTCAACTCTGCAGGGGCCATGCGGTAGGGTGCCTTGGAAATTGGTTGCGTCCCTAAGACCAACTCTATCTCAAAGTCAATCTCCCGCCTCGGGGGTAATTCAGTTAATTCCCCGGGAAAAACATCCGGGAACTCTCGTACCACCTGTATGTCCTCCATCCTTAGTTCCCTTAATGGATCTTCTGAAACGTAGCATAAATAAGCCTCCGCGCCTTGGCGTATGAGCTTTTTCGCTTTCATCAAGGATATAGTCCTACAGCTAGTCTTTCTGGACCCACCCTTAAAATGAATCTTGTCTCCCATCCGACTCTTCAAGACCACTACCCCCTCATCACACTTGATCTTTGCTCCGTGCTTAGCTAACCAATCCATGCCCAAGATGACTTCAAACTCATCTATATTTATGACGATAAGATCGACGGGAAAACACTCATTTGAAATTTTAAGGGGGACTTGTTCAAATGCCTTATCACATATCATGACCTGACTGTTTGGTAATCTTATTTGGTATGCTACCGTAGTTTCATGACTTTGTAAACCTAGCTTTGAACTAGCATGCATAGATATAAATGACTGCGAAGCACCTGAATCGAATAAAACATATACAGGCTTGGAATTGATGAAAAGGGTTCCGGTAACCACTGTACCCGAAGTAGTTGCTTCCTTTCTCCCCATCGAGTATGCTCTTCCCACATTGGCCTGAGTTGGTGGAGGAGGTGCTGGCCGTGGCACTTGTATTGGTCGGGGATTTGTCGCTCTTGGGTTTGCTTGTCGCTTCGGGCATGCCATTGCCCGATGGTCGCTCCTTCCACACCATAAGCACTTGTCCGTCCCCACCCAACATTGATTCGTGGAATGGTTAGTTCTTCCACATTTCCTGCAAGGCTCAGAGATGGTACGACTACGGGTTGGGGGTGGATTGATCCTTCATGGGGGACCCACTTCGCTCGATGCACTGTTGTCGTTCCACTTTCTCTTAGGTCTAGCTTGGGTTTCCCTTTCTTGATACGCACCCCGTAGTTCCCTTTTTACCCTTTCCACTTACGCGACACGTTCGTAGAGTTCCTGCATAGTCTTGAAGGGCTGCCCTGCTAAATGACTTCGCAGATACGACGCCAAGCCTCCTTCGAACCTAGAGATCTTCATGGATTCCGTGGTCACGTGATCAGGTGCGAAACGTGCCAACTCATTGAACTTGGCCGCATACTGCATCACAGTCATGTCCGGCCCAGTCATCTTCAACTCCAGAAATTCCTTCTCTTTTTGTCGTTGTAGGGAGAGGGGATGAAACTTCTCCCTCAAATCTCCCAAGAATCCTTCCCATGATAACTCCTACTTGCTTATACTTGTCCCTCATAGTGCTCCACCACAAATCTGCTTCCTTAACCAAGTAGAACGTGCCAATAGCAACCCACTTCTCCTTGGGTACCTCAAGTACCTCAAATATCTTTCCCATTCCCCTTATCCAATCTTCTAGCTCTACGGGGTTGAAGCCTCCTGCATAAGTCCGAGGGTTCCTTCTAGCCACTTTATCAGCATAGTCTTCCCCCTTTACTCCACTACTTCCTCCATCATTCCTATTATGAATCCTTCGAAGGAGTTCTTGGATAACTTGCCCTAAAACCTCGGGGTTATAATCATTAGGAGAAAGAGTCCGATTAACGGAGGATGCCAGTTCGGCGTGCGAGGCCCCTTGATATCCCTGGAGTTGCAGGTTAGCCTCGCAGTTATCAGCCGAGTCTTCTCCATGTTCATTTTGAGGTTGCTCGTTGTTAGAAGCGTTAGACATTCTACATGATAAACATGAACAATTTAGATTTTTTCGCCCATCTTAATAAAGTTGTTGTGCTTCCCATAGAAACACTAGGTTATCATCATGCATGCATATATGTATATATTATCATTCATTCACACCACTTTGTGTGCATTGTCGGAGGATTAGCGCCTTAACCACCTGTGAATGAGTCATAGCTTATAAAACAAAATAATTTAACCCTTCATAAAAATCCACAATACATGCATAGTTCATAGCCACAATACGTCATACCCCAATAATCTCCAAACCAACAATGTCACAATCTAAGGGTCAATTGTTTACAATCCAGCCTACATCAATGTTCAACAAAACATATCAAAGTTCAAATGTCACAAAACATCCATAATCCCCGTCCTGGGTCCCTACTAAATCTGAGCTCCCTAAGAAGGATGGTAGTCGGAGTCATCAGCATCGTCGTTGTCCTCGGTGGCATCGCTCTTCTCGGTCTTGGGGTTGGCCGGGGGTTGACTTGGCTCCCCACTATGGTCCGAGCTAATCTCCACAACCATGGGCTCGGGTGCCGGGGGAGTAGGATGGACCTCTACCTCGTTGGAGGCATTGGACGGGTTGTGGGAAGGTTGTGCTTCCTCCTCCTCTTCGTCCTCCATGGGCTCTTCCTCTTCTTCTCCTTCCTCCTCTTGGATCGGCTGAGGTGCGGGGTTGGCAGGTGGAGGAGGCGCTGGCGCTTCTGCTTGGATGTGATGTGGTCCAAACATGTCTACAAAGTAGTACGGGATCTCCCAAGGCTCCAAATCCCGGCGGATCGCCCGGTCTTGGAGGGTCAGCTCCAAGGTCACCACGGACCAAGCTCCCAAAATACCAAAACGCTCAGCATGCGTTCCCTGATCATAATAGTAAATGAACGAGTGGTACCTCTCTCGGAACCTCCTCCATGGAGGAACATAGGGGAGGGTGCTCAACAGACAGCGCGCCCTTCTTACTGGATCATGGTAGATGGAATCTGGATTCTCTCGTCGTATGTCGAACTGGGCCACCAACTCATTAATATGGTTAATCACACTGCCTCCGGGAGGCATGAATGTCGCGTAAGGGTTAGGGAGTTCGTCGGCCATCTACATATTACACAAAATAATTAGAAAGAAAGAAAGTTAAAGATAATTACTAACGCGCCCCAAGACCTGATTTCACAAATCTTTCAGTCCGGGCGGACCCTCTTTCCTTAGGAACTACAACACCCCAACTCACTTAACCTTAAGATGCTTCCTAAGATTCACACATATTCACATGCCCCTGATGTTTGGAGGAAAAGAACATTCGACTAAGGACTTATGAGTTATCAACCAAATCAAGACCTTTACACATCAAACATACTTAACTTCTAATTTCTTGGATTCAACTCCCACATGTCATCCTCGAGTCAATTAATAAGACTCCCTATTTTTCATTCAGTTGATCACTTAACTCCTTCATGTCGCACCTTTTTCTTCCTATAGGTTCTTCTCTTTTCCTGACTTAACTCAAGGCCTACAAGTGTAACCAAGGTTCTACAACCAAATTCTTTTGTTTTGCTCTTATACCACAACTGTAACACCCCCAGGTTACTAATCACCAGATTAAGCTAATTCACTACTGAACCTAATGATCAGCAGCGGATAAATACCTGAGAGCACTACCACCGTCCATGATCAGGGACTAGGCTAAGACCCAACACTTCACACCAAAAGACTTCACTCAACCACATAATTAGACCACCATAACAAGACATCGCAAGACATCGAGATATAAGACTCTTAGAATTATACAACCCAAAGAAGTGAAAACAACTTAACAAATAAGCCATTCTTAACACATGCCACAAAACCAAAATAACAACAATTTCTCAAAAATCTCATCACACCCTAACCATGGCTCCTATACACTTCCAAAAAAGGAGCTCCAAGATCACCTGAATAACATCTAGATTGCCTTTGGGTTCCGCCCTTCGATGACTTTGCCCTTGCCTTTCCCTTGCGGCCCTAAAAGTAACAAACAACTTAAAGAGGTGAGTTTTACTCAGTACGCATACTAACAGAATTGAATAAAACCAGCAAAAGTAAGACTTTGATTTCATTACCCCTAGGCGCGCAGCTCCATTTCACAATTAATTGAATTAAAGCTTGAAAGAGAACAATTTAATAAATCAACTTACAAGAACTCCAATTTTTGATAACTTCCTGATTTCACAACACAAATATCCACTTAACAGGGTAACCGACAACAGGGTGATTAGACGTGTAGAGGCAAACAAAAGATTTTCCATAATAAACTTGCAAAACCAAGAATACAACCACAATTTATAAAAGAGCATAAATTCATACGAAGCTATAGAAGTATTGAAATGAAACACCTATAAACGTAAAAGTTTACAAAGAGAAGATAACGTGGTATGGTAGAACTTAACATGGAAGCCCCTACTTGCGATCATCGGCTAGGCCTCCGTATGCGCATACCCGGACCGATCGGGAGGTCCGGATGGTGGATTTCTATCCTACTAGCAAGATTTCCTGGTGTGTATCTAAGGCACAAAATAATTTCTCATGAGGTGCTCAAGGCACGTAAACATGGTGTGTATTAAAAACTATTTCCTTGGTGTGCTTTTACGCACATAAATCATGGGCGGGCTTTATTACTTAAAACAACTTCTAATTCCTTGGAACACTTTAACTGTAAAGATAATCTTTAATTAAAACTCGACAACATACATGAAAAGAACTTTTCCTCCAGTAAAGTTAGTTTATAAAAAGGCTTCTTAAGAGGTAAACCCCTTGATTTTTGTATTCAACTGAAACTAGATGCTTACAATATAAGGGGATTTTCCTCTTTAATTTCATAAAACAACACTAGTTCTTAAAGCATGAACTTCACCTCTAAGATCAAAAATCTTACTTATAAAAGAGCATCTTTCTCATGGACATGTTTAGTAGTAAAATTTCAACATGTAAGCATATATATAAGAATCATTTTGGCACATAATTAAGATAATACTAGAATAAATAATCTAAGTACATGTATAGCATAAAAGCTAAGTAGTACACGTACCTGACAACGAAAACTACCAAGGAGCAAGGACTTGAACAGTGCACGAGCAACGATCACTTGAGCGAAACTTAGAGAGGAAGAAAATTTTAGAGTTACACCTTCTCATCTAAATATGAGAAAGGCGAGTAATTCTTAAAGGACAAAACCGGTTTGTAAACTAAAAGAATTTTCCTACCTTTACAAAGAGGAAGGTAATTATCGCTATAGATATCGGATTGCCACCTAAGAGTACTTTTCGGAAAGCTTAAGAATCAAACTTTAACTTATCTTTTTATCATTACACGATTTAAGCTTGGGAAAAGGCCTAATTTTAACCCAACACACGAGCAGTCCCTAACTTCTAATTCTGGAAAAATTCCGGAATTTCTGTCATTCAACCAAACACCTATAACTTGCTCATTCGACGTCGTATGAACGCAAACCATACCATTCCGGAAAGCTTAAACAGTCCTCTAAAACTTTCGTGTTCAAACCCAACACCATATCAAACTTTAACTAGACGAAAATTATCCATTTTCATTCTGCCGTCACTTAAATTCCAGATTCGTACCATTTTACGGTTTTGGTCATAACTTCTAGAATACACATCGAAAAGTCGATCCGTAAAAACTGGGTGTTAGCTAACACTCTTTTCCACCTAATTAAACCCTAATATCACCAAAAATCCCTTTTCTTTATTTCCTGGAGAACACAAAACCAACCAGAATGCACCTATAAGTTCAAAACTCACATGCATGCCTAAGTCTTTGTGATTTAGCCAAGGATCCTTCATAAGCCATCATGGTATCATCATATACACAGAAACTCAGCCTTAAATAGTCAAAAGAACATCAAATACCTCTTTTTTAAACTCATGCATCCTCAAATCCATATTCACCTTCACCATCTAGCAGCAATTTTCACATGCAACTCCACAATATTCTTTTAAATCCCCATTTACACCTAATCTATGAACATGCAACTTGAACACATCAATTTATCCTCACCTTCACAGAAAATTACACCACTAAAACTACATGCATGCTTATTTTAATAAGGAGATCACTTGAAACAAGTAAAATAACAAGGATTTAACATGAACTCACCACTTTCTTTCTTCCAATTTGAAGACCTCCTTTCTTTCCTTGAAGAACTCAAGAATTTCCACCCAATATTCTGGAATTCATCCCATTTAAAACAAAGAAATCAAACTTGATTCATAAAAATTCTAAAGATTTGAAAAGAAGAGTTGAGATGGAAGAATTTACACTTGAAAAAGGAAAAGGAGGGAAGAGATGATGAAGGTGGTGACGCCAGTGGTTGGCGGCCGGTGGCGGTGGCCGGCCAAAGTGGGGGGCAAAGTAGAGGAGGGAAGCCAAGGGGTCACAACCTCAAGATGTTTGAATGATGTTTTAGTTTGAAAAACTTAAGAAGATACTCCCTCCTATTTATAAATACCATTCACTAAATAAAAAGGGTCCAACTCCCTCCTCCCTTTCTCTCACACGGCTGGCCCAAGATCCCCAAGGCCCAAAATTTTGTATCAAATTAATCTCCCATCCTTAACACATATAAATCCCAATTCAATTTTCCAAAAATATAAAACCCATAAAATTATCCATGGTGACTAAAAGTAAACGTAACTCTCATTTTATGCCTCGTAAGTAACGCCCTAACATCTCATAAAAACATCCTAAAAAGAACGGAATTATGAACGATGTGAGTATTTTAAATTTTAGTCAAGAAGAGGTAGTATTAGCGGAGAGAAATTCATAGAAGATTAGAAAGGAACGCATTGCACTGTTCAGGTCCTGCAAAAACATATACTGGTTATAAAAATAAATAAAATAATGTAAAATCATAAAGGAGAATAAAATAAGGAGCACGCGCTTTATTTAATCTATAAGTTAATTCTTTCCAAATTTTTGATTACGACGCTAATCGCACGTATAATAAAGGGGTTTTTCTTAGGTTGTTACACCTTCGCCTCCCTTCAGTCTGGAGTCGAACAATGTTCTCCACATCGTGGAGCATGATGGTCATTTCACCGAAAGGTAGGAGAAATGAGTTTGTGTCCGGTTGCTACCTCTCCACAAATGATGTGATGATCAAAGGATGATCAATGTAATCAAACATGAGGTCCGCGAGACCCGATATGGAATTTCGAGTGATCGCTTCCATGACAGAAGGATACATCAACCTCGTCATGTCCTTCAGCTACCGAAGTTCCGTCTTCCTGTTCAAGCACTCTTTCACCTAAGGCAAGCACTCCCAACCCTCCTAAATAAACCAAGAAATATGTCCCCCATAGCTAGGTGTGACTAAATGTGAACTGGGACCACTAGGCATCGGCCCAGTAATTTTCCAATCCTCATCACCCTACACTCTCTTAGGCTTTCGGCTAGAACTCGACCCACCCATATCAATCCCGAAACCTTGTCTGCTCTTCTTTCCCTGGGCAAATCTACCACCATGACCTTTCAGCTTAACGTAGTCAATCGAATGAACATCAATGTCTGGCTCGGTCTGCTCGGTTTGCTCAGTCTGGTTGTCTTCCTATGTCTCTTCATTACCCGACGCATGCATAAAGCTGCCTGGCTCCGCAACAAACTCATCGGGCATGAAGGTGTTGGATGACTCATGTCGTTGCATCGTACACAACATAGACTGACGATAATCTTTAGATGAAGCTGTTAGTAATGGCTGCTCAGGACGTACACTGCCACAGGTAGCTACCTCAGCCTGATGTGCAAATGTTGTCGTCCCTTGACGGTGTGAGTCTCCTTCTTCTTCCGTCGTACCAGAATTTTTAATCTTAATACCAACCTTACCCTTACCCTTGTTTCCTTCTCAAGACATTTTGCTAAACCTACAAATATTACTGTTGATATTAGTAATAATAATAATAATAATAATAATAATAATAATATAATGATTTTAACAAAAACCCTAAAGAATAAACCCTAACATTAAAAATTTCCCGAGCACCCACACCCTAAACGTTACACAAACCTAATAGAATTGTTGTGATTTGCATTTTTTTTCTTTTGAATTAGCACACCCTTAAGTTATTATATAATTTAAGTGCACGTAGTTACTAACTTAATTGGTTAAATTAATTAATGACATGTTTCTAAAAGAAAATCTAGCCCTATTGTTGAGAAAAAAGTGTACTATATACAACTGATCAAATGCTTGTGAAATAAGATTGCATGTGTAGATGCATTCTTGATACCAACCATTTATAGTATGAATAACAAGAAACTCAAGTCTTGCGTTCCTTGATATTCGTTCTATAAGTGGCAGGTATCAAGAATGTATCACTACCTGCATTCTTATTTCACAAGCATATGATGAACTGTATATAGCACTCATGCACTTTGTTCTTAACATGACCGAATTTCCTTTTAGGGACATGTCATTAATCAAGTTAACTAATTAGGTTACTAACTACCTCATACACTAACTTAATTCTATGATACCTCATAAGAAAGTACCTTTAGTATCGAGTTCACAATCACTACAATATGGAAAAGATAACCCTGATAAGAAGGGTTCCCATAACCAATAATATAAACTCGACCCTAAACTGCATAATCACAACAAATCTACCTAAACAGTCACTACAATTACTTATTTTATTTCTAAAACTATAAACCATAAACCCTAAATACTAAAACCAAAAGTCTAAACCCTACACCCTAATACCTAAACCCTAAATCCTAAACCCTAAAACAATAACATCAACGTTAATCTATATATTATAATAGGAATCATTGTGGGTACCACGAAATAGAGCAACGGGAGTGACTGTAGGAGAATTGGCCAATTACAATGTAGAAAATTATATTTTTCTCTATTTTCAATTTTTTTATTTTCAATCCGGATTTTATTTTAAAATTAAAAAAAAAACCAGAAAGTATCACTTGTCCTTGACTGGTTTGGACTCTGACCACGTTTATAACTGTTCCATAGTTGTTTTGGATTTTATTTTAATGCAGCAACGGGAATCACGTAGAAAATTATTTTTTTTCTATTTTCAATCCGGATTTTATTTTAGAATTTAAAAAACCAGAAAGTATTATTAATCCTTGACTACTTTGGGCTCTTACCACGTTTACAACTGTTCCATAACCCAACTACTCACCAAAAAATCCAGCACTATTGTAGCTAGGTCAATTACATTCATGACTTTTTGAAACCATATAAATACAATACATTCACAAGCAAGACACTAATTTTCGTAAAGATCTCTTTTCATCCACTATACTGAGCAATCATAATTGTGGCATTTCATCATATTTGCCTTAATTGATTATTACCATTCGTATTTCATACTCTCAAGTTATCCTCATTAAGGTAAGTCATAAGTTATTATTATATAGATATTCAAACTTATTTAGGTCTACTTAGATTGCATCCATATAATATTAATGGCAGAGTTTGTAGGTCCCGCAGAATGAAGAAATGAGATTGATTGTAGGCATTCTAACCAATTAGAAACCAGATAAATACTAAATTAAATTATTTTGGTGCAAATAACAATAATTATTTTGGTGTTGCCTATAATAATAATAATAATAATAATAATAATAATAATAATAATAATAATAATCTACACAATAATAATAATAATAATATCAATAGTAATGTTTTTGGGTCCCGCTTAATGGAGAAAATAGATTAATTGTAGGGATTTCGACCAATCAGAAGATAGATAAATACTGAATTAAATTATTTTGGTCCAAATAATAATAATAATAATAATAATAATAATAATAATAATAATAATAATAATAATAATAATCTATATATGGGTCCACCAAATGGGGAATGGAGAAAGGAGATTAATAATAATAATCTTGATTTTGTGTATATAAAGGCCCTGTTCTTTTATACGGCTGGCTGCGTTATGGAGCGATGTGGTAGAATTATGGTGGGTGAGATGGAATTATGGTGGACTATTGGTAAGTTGTGGTGGTTTTTTTATAAATTTAAAAATTGTATTGGTAATTGTGAAAAAGAAATTGGAAAAAGTGATTTGAAATATTGTATTGTTTTTTGGTGGGTTATGGTAAATTGTGGTGGATTGGTATGTTATAGTGGGTTTTGGCAAAATGCAGTGGGTTGTGGCACCGCAAAAAGCTAGCCGTATAAAAGAACAGGTTTATTTGAACAATTATGTTATGATACGTCTTCATTTGATAATATCATTAATGTTTTGCTCATTCAAATTTATATTCCCATTTGTATATAGTTTATTTTTAATTTTCTATGAAAATAACTATTTTTTCCTACACCGTGCATTGCACGGGCTTAAGACTAGTGATAATAATAATAATAATAACATTAATAATAATTTAAAACAACAACAACAACAATAATAATATAAACAATAATAATAATAATGTTATATTAATATTAATAATAGTATTTAATTAACCATATTATTAATAATATTAATATTAGCATTATTTTTAATCATATTAATATTAATATTATTATAATTATTAAATAATTAATATTAGTATTAATATTGTAACTAATATTAATATTATTATTAATAATATTAATATTATTATTGCTAAAATTATTATTAATATTAATGTATTATTAATATTTGTTAATATTTGTAGTAACATTAAAAATAAAAAAATTTCTAGAAAAATTTAGGCTGAATACTCACATATGACGCCACATCCTTGGTCGGGACGCTATCACGCTGCCAAATGGCGCTCGCCATGCGTCGCCAGCCAAATTTGTCATTTCGAATAAAAAATCCAAACTCTTCCTATAAGTTAATCGTTCTAACACAATCACTACAAGATGGACGCCAGACGCAATCGTCCATTGTGACCGTTTAATGAACGGTCGCATTTTTTTTTCGGGCAACCGTTCATTTGCGACCCTTCAATTGAACGGTCACAAATTTTGCGACCGTTCAATTGAAACGGTTACAAATTTTGTGATCGTTCAATTGAACGGTCACAAATTTTGCTACCGTTCAATTAAACGGTCGCGTGTTTGTTATTAAATGTCAGATTGAAACTCCCCCTTCCTATTCCCTAATTTCTTCATCTCTCTCTTTCTCGATTCTCCCTCATCTCACCAACTCCCTCTCTTTCTCACTCTTCTCTTCTCATTCCCCTAAACACTCAAACTGATCTCCATCACATTCTCTTTCTCGTCACATGAAGCCCGACATGCAACACAAAAGTAGCAAGATCGAGAGCCTCCATCTAAATGTTAAAGGGAAGAGATCGAACAGTCGAGCTTTGTGGAAGAATTGAGCAATTCAAGTATAAAACGGAGTAGAGAAGCCGAGAAGGTGTAAACGGTGTGAAAGATTTCGTTGTTAGGTTTAGGGTTTAGATTAAATTTAATTTCGTATGTTTAATTCAGATTTTTTTGTTTAACATCTTGTAATCTCGGATCTTATGTTCATGTAATCAGATCTGAATTTTGATACTTTCAAAATTTTAATACATTCTCTAGATTGATTGTTCCTCGTTTCTTATTTCTTATTAACTTAATTTCTGGGTTTATCTTGATTTTCTGCGGATGTTTTATTCGATTTTTTATGTTCATGTTCAAGTTTCTGGGTTTAATATGTTGGGTTGCTTGATTCATGTTCATTTTTCCCTTCTCCCTTGTTCTAGATCTAATTTCATTTTCTGGGTTGGATTGTAATTGAGTTATTTTTCCGAGTAATTTTGATTGAAACAAAAAGATTCGAAAATTTTGCGACCGTTCAATTGAACGGTCGCAAATTTGTAACCGTTCAATTGAACGGTCAAAAATTTTGCATTCATGAACGGTCGCAAATTAGCGACCGTTCATTTGAGCAGTCGCCTGGCCCCTCAAACGACCCTTTAGACCCGATCGTCGTGAACGGTCACAAATGAACGGTCACGCGCCCTCTGGCGTGACCCTTCAAGCGTAACAAAGACCGTTCACAACGGTCTTCTTTTTTAGACCTTCTTGTAGTGAATTGCATTATAACATCATTCAAAAATTTCAAAATTTTAATACAAGTTCAAACCAAAAACTTACTAGAGAGGTGACAAATTTTCTGGCGACTACACCGTTTGGCGGCGGCAACTCCGGTGACGTGTTTTTTGGCGACGGTCACAGCAACGCTGATAGGGGCGGAGGCGGGAGGGCAGTGGTGACGTTGGCGGAGGATGAGGTGGGAAGTGAGTGTTTTAGAGAGAGAGTGTGAAGTTGTAGACACCGGATTTTGTACCGGTATTAGTTTTAGTTATTTGTAAAAAATAAGCTAGCCGAATAGTCTAGTGGCATGCAAACCCATTTCTTTCCTAACCCAGAAGCAAGCAAAACTAGCCAATAACACCAGCCCAAACCCGTCTGGGTTGGGCCCGCATTACTTCCACCACCAGCCCAAACCCGTCTGGGTTGGGCCCGGATTACTTCCACCTCCAGCCAAACCCGTCTGGGTTTATTGATTCTGCGGCTATATGATAACCCTAAACGTACCCCTAATCTCCTCATTCCACTATAAATTAAACCCTAATCCCTCTCATTTTTTGACACACAACATTATGCTAGAGTATTGACACCAGCATAATTCTCTCTACCTCTTCTCTCCCTTTGCATGCTGCTTCACTAAAGGTTAGAATAGTTATCATTGATGTAAACCATGTAGTGTAACCTATCGAATTCCCGAATTATTTGTATTTTCAAATCAATATTTTGCATGACATTAATGTTAAACCTGTGAGATTCATACTTAATTCCCCCCTTTTAACTTTTTCCGCTTTGATTTAATTCTAGTAGAGTCTATTCGGTTGAATAGGCGGATTTGATAATTTTAATTGTCAAATTCGTAACCTTACCCCCGAATCCATCTTTGGATTCACAGACCGGAGTCCGTGTCAAAATGGTTTGTTGTTTTTCTCCTAAAAATTCAACTGGCGACTCTATATTCATACTTCGGTATTTTCCTTTTTTTACGGTTTCTTTGACCTAACTTGTGAATAACGCAAAAGGTAACCCGGTTTGGTTCAATCCATGAACCCAGGCGGGTTTACTGTCTTCTTTTCACTTTCTTTTTGCTTCGCTATTCCTTCGGTCCAATTTGCGGATAGCACCTGAGTTAGCCCGGCTCGGTTCAATTCATGAACCCAGACGGGTTTATCACCTTCTTTTCAATCTTTCCTTTAGTTTCTTTTTAGGGGTTCGCATCAACGAAACCCGCTTGGTTCAGGATGAACCTGCACGGTTTCCTTGTTTTCCCCTTCCTTTTTTTTATCTCTTTCTTTCTTCTTTCTTAAAAAGGTGAATCTCGGGATCGTGGCGCATAAATCGATTTAATCTGTCGGCAAAAATATTCTTAAAAGTTAAACCTTATTTAAGGTTAAGCAATCCTAGTCGGCTCCCAATCAATCATTCTTTAAGTAGCGCCGCGAAAAAGGTTATCAATTTTTCGGGGTCTACAGATTGGCGACTCCACTGGGGACTTAAACTTAAAAAGAGGGTAAAACTTGAAAGAATTAAATTTTAGTGTTTTTTTGTAAAAAGGGGAGGAATTAATTTATTTCACATTTTTATCATTGTTAGGCATATTGCATACCAGGCTACTCTTGGGCCTTTATGGCTGGGGAGCACAAAAGCGTTGGTTTAGGTTTTAAAACTAAGAATCAATCTTGAGAGCGGGAGGTCACTACTTGTGGGATGCACTTACATCGCCATGCATTTGATCTCTCCTCTCACCCGTGTTACACTCTAAAGTTTTCCTTGAAACCCAAAGAGCAACACCCCACACATTTTTCCTTGAATTCCATATAAGGAAAATGCACCGGGGTGAGAACATGTGGTACCCTATTCATCTCCCTAAATCTAGAAAAACCCTGGATCTAAAGCCATGGTTAGGCTCATCCCGCATCTGTATGTCATGTGAATTAATCCTGTAAAAATTGAGTCCAAGTGTCTAGCCCGATCATGAGTGGGACGTCATTCTAGCCCGCGTAGGATCAAATGAGAGATGGACTGGCCCAAACCCAGACGGGTTTGATGTGCCTGGCCTAGTTGGACTCATCGCGAATCTCGTATGCCTATTTGATAGGGAGGAATTACAGTTCAAACCCAGACGGGTTTGGGCCTGTTTTCTTCTCCTTCCACATCGGGCCAAACTGTTCGATTCTGCAGTCAGCCCAATCCACTTACTATTGATCCTATTCGGCCCTTTATGACGCCCTTGAGTCGATGTCGATCGCTACCATCATGCTAGGTCCATATAGAGTTAGGACATGCACTCCCATAAAAGTGGGTGAGTCACCCTTATGTCAGCATGTAGGCGTCATGTCCATGTCCTAGGTTCATATAGGTCCATTAAGTCATGCATGCATTGGGCGGGTGGCATAAAGGTTCTTTCGAGCACTAAACCAGTTTCCATGCAGGCAGGATAGCAGACCATCTCCGAGCCCGCATCTGTGACCCACAAATCGGCAGACTTATTCGCAATCCCAACTACAGACCGCCGGCCCAATCCAGTGAATCCAGTGAATCTACCATGTCAGGATCCCTCGCCAACAACCTTTTCGGGGAGAATTCTGGTGACAAGCAACTCGATGGGTCAGATGCATAGAAGCAATTGCCATTTGCATGGCAGACCAGGAGGACAGAACCAATGAGAAGCTAGAAAAGAAGTTCAGTGAAAATCAACAAACCATGAATGGCGTGCTGGAAGACATTAAGCAGATCAACAAAAAGCTGGGCATCGAACTTGAGGAAGAGGAAAACTATTATGGCTCCGAGTCTGAGGCCGAGGCTGATGATGGGGCTGGAGAGGGTCACCCCAAATCCAAAAATGGAGGCCCAAAACCTAAGTCATTTGGTGAAGTCAAGTCCAAACTTGTACTGAATAACTCTAAAACTTCAGAGGACCCCTATGTCAAAAAACTCGAAGAGAAGGTCGATATGCTCACCAGAAGGATGATGAAAGTTGATCCAACCTTTACAGACGCTTGCATGGATTTGGCCATCCCCAAACACCATGTATCAAGGGTAAGGGACAAAGTTGAAGTACCGGGCATCAGGTTCAAGCCATCTGAGAACCCATCTCATCATATAGAGGAGTTCCTGAGGCTGGCCCCTCTTCACAAAGTAGATGAAAGTCTTTACACCACAGTCTTCCCTTCCACTCTAGAAGGTAAGGCCAAGGTGTGGTACCAAAATCTACCCCCTCACATCAAAACTGACGCAGACGAGTTGTTCAAGACCTTCATCAGCCATTTTAGTCGTCTCCAACAAAAGGAGGTCACTGTAGATGACCTCACTTCCATGAAGCAAGGAGATGATGAGTCATTCCTCTCTTATTATGAACGATGGCACTCAATGCTGTTAAAGATCGACGAAGCAGTCCCCTTTAGGATGCAATTGAGCACTTTCAAGCAAAGCATCCACCCTCGTATCACCCAGCATTTTGGCTTTCAATCTATCAAAGACTTTGAGACTTTGAAGGATTTGTGTGTGCAAATGGCCGCTTACAACGAGAAGAGCACATAACATTCTCGGATCTAGCTCCAACAGAGGGCCACTAGCGTGCCTAGCCCCTCGTAAAACCGCTGAGACTAATTCCATCCAACGAGGTCAGAACCTTTCTTACTTTCAGTTTAACTTGCTTCACTTAGAAAAATCTGGATGAGATCTCAAAAGTTTTTGAAACCTTTTCCTTCAAATCTTCTGATTTTGAGACAAGTTATGAAAGTTGTATCTGACTGCTTTGACTATCTTAGAAAGTATAAATGTGCGTGCCGCAAATCTTTGGGCTAAGTTTAGTTGATTGAGCCCCATCCCGTGAGTCCACATTGCCTAAATTTTGAATTGATCACTTTTATCAATTCCATGATCCCTTGAGTGACTCACCCATTAGTTGCATCTCTAGAACTTGTTTTGCATCTTGCTTGAGACTACACATTTGCATTGCACGCTGTGGCAAAGTGATTAAGGCATTCGATTTTATTTTGATAAGCTACATAGCTAAATAGCCTTCCTTACATTATATTTACCGTTCTTTTTGCCCCGCCTAGCCTTTGTTTATCCTTTTTTCATGATTGAACCCTGACAATACGAGCCTTGGCCTCTGATATCCAGTATCCCTTTGCCTTGCTTGGTTAGATGAGAGTTTGTCTTTTTTTGGAAGTTTGGGAGAATCTGAAAGTCCCATATCTTGAGCGATTGGTATTTGGTTATTTTGTTCATATATTATATCAAAGTCGAAGATTCCATAGATATTCTTCTCCCCGATCACCCACAAAAAATAAAAAAAAAGAAGTAAAAAAAAAAGTAAAAAAAAGGAAAAGAGTTTCAAAAATAAAAGGGTGATTAGGGAGATTCAATTTAAAGTTCAGAAAACTTTGACCTGGTTGTATTCAGTTGAGATGTTTCAGGGTGAAAGGTGAAATGACTTGCATACATTAAGTAAGAAGGAGAGTTCAGAGTGTTTTATTCGTTGAAAATCAATCCAAGCATGGCTCTTAACTCCTCATTCCCAAATTTTACCGCTCCTTACCCTAACCTAAGCCCCGTTGCAACCCGAAAAAGTCTTTTTGATTGTCACTTGTGCATTGCATACCAGTAGTGGAGAGCGAGGTTCTTACCAAGCTTATGGTAGTTTGTTTCTATTGGTTTGAGTATGAGAAAACACACATACCTATTCAAAGTTGAGTGTTTGAGTGTTTGTTCTTTCCTATGTGAGGTTTGTTCTTTTTGACTGACCTACGTCCATAACTAACCGCGCACATTTGCATTATTCTTAGAACTGTTGGCGGATTTATGCCTCTGAAGTACTTGTTCTCTCCTTTGGGATTCGAAAATTTCTTCCTATCTCTTTCGAACTGAGTTTTGATTTTGTCCAGATTAATCTTTGTGCTTGCTTGTTGAATTGATTTTGTTCTTCCTATCGAAAATTCCTTATCCCAGAATGTTTCAGCAGCATGTAGAAAATCCCAATCTATCTTCACTTGCCTCAAACTTAGCAGAGAAGTCAACTTATACCTCCCCAGCTCTCTCTTCTCCTCCTTGGACAGAGTGCTTATCCAAGTGGCTAGCTTTTTTTTTTCTCGAACGCCATCAGGATGAAAGGATGATTTGATTCACGTCGAGGCAAGGAAATAATGGGGATAACGAAACTCAAACGGGTTTGATGGTGTTTGGTTTGTGCTTGTGATTTGGAGAAGGCATAACCTGAGACGGTTACTTGCCAGACGCCAGGATAATGAAACTCAAACGGGTTTGATGGTGTTTGGCTTGTGCTTGTGATTTGGAGAAGGCGTAACCCAGACGGGTTTACTTGCCCTGTACGCCAAGATCAGCTTTCCTTAAACTGCACACCAAATTAAGGTTTCTCGGCACGAAACGCAGACGGGTTTGGGCCAGCCTATGTGGAGTTCTAAAGGCCCAGCTCCTAGAAGTGGGAATCATTTTGGGCCTAAAACCCAGACGGGTTTGGGCCAGCTTATTGGGCTATCTCACGGAGCCACTTCAACTCTATTTTGGGTCATAATGCGGGTCCACAAGATAGTTATATGTCTTCGCTGGCCCCGAAACTGTAGCTCGAACTTACTTGTGGCATTTAATTTTCGGTCTTTTTTTTGGGGGAAGTGGGAGTAATCCCACCATATAGATTGCATATCGCATTACACATTGTTGTTACATTATGCATAAGGGTACACGAGAATAAAAAGTGCATTACGCAGCACCATCATTGCATAAGCATCACATCAGTGGTTCGCACTAGTGCATAAATAAAAAAAACGTACGTCATGCATTAAGTGTACATGAGTAACATTATTACATCATTGCATTGCATTGTCCTAAGTGCATAATAAAGAGTCATACATAGCATTACATAAGTGCATTACATAAAGACCCTGCATGTGTATCATTCTCAGTCTTCATCATGCCAGTCCTCCGTATCGCCACCACCACTGGCGCAATTAGCCCCATGGGCCTCGCTTCCACCAGGGCCAAAGTAAGTGTCCCACTGGTAGTAAGAGGAGTCTACCACCTCGGTATCGCTACCTGATCCAGATAGGTGTAACACTTCGGTACCACCCGCATTAAGCCAAGAATGTTCGAGTGACCCTGGCTTAGAAAAAATTCAATCGAGTTTCCACTAAGCCGGGGGCTATTTGAATAAAAAAAAAGGAAGCAAGTCACTACGGCGACTATCAAGTGATTCCCAGTTTAGCAAGAGTTAAATCAAACTGCCACTAAAATGGGCTACGAGCTCAAGCAAGGGGTCGACCTAAAAGCTAGAACGCCCGCCTAGGTCCGTTGCAAAGACTCATTTCATATCGGCTCCACTTCTCTCAGGCCAGCCCGTAGGTTTGGGCCTCCTCACCTTCAGTCCTCTCGGCCCAACCCAGACGGGTTTGGGTCTGTCTGTCGGCTCACTCGACTCACAAAAAAAAAAAGAAAAAGGAAAAGAGCCCAACTCTCGGTCCAACCCAGACGGGTTTGGGCCTTCTTCCATTTCATCCGCTCACACAAAAAAAAAAAAAAAATTAGCCCAAACCCAGACGGGTTTGACGAAAAAAAGAGAAAAAAATTTTTCAGCCCAAACCCAGACGGGTTTGACGGGCCGCAACTCAAGCCCAGTGCAGGCCTATACCCATGAAGCTATGGCAAACTCAAGCCCACTTCCGAGAGCTAAAGCACGACTGACAGGTAAATTTTCTGACTCACTCTGAGTTTCAGATAAACTGATGCCCTCCTTCACTTTTTGCAGAACAATGCACAAAATACGTCGGTCGTCAAACGAACTCATCTTCAGCGGCCGTCATCGGGCCCTCACAATACGATGACACCCTTTTCAGTACACAGACAAAAGTCCCGCACTCCACGGCGAAATGAAGTGCGTGACCTTGATCTACCTCACGGCAAAATGAAGTGGATCACCTCATCATCCTGGCATGCTTCACGGCGAAATGAAGCGCGTCACCTCGGTGCACTTCACGGCGAAATGAAGTGGATCACCTCATCATCCTGGCATGCTTCACGGCGAAATGAAGCACGTCACCTCGGTGTACTTCACGGCGAAATGAAGTGGATCACCTCATCATCCTGGCATGCTTCACGGCGAAATGAAGCACGTCACCTCGGTGTACTTCACGGCGAAATGAAGTGGATCACCTCATCATCCTGGCATGCTTCACGGTGAAATGAAGCACGTCACCTCGGTCCACTTCACGGCGAAATGAAGTGGATCACCTCATCATCCTGGCATGCTTCACGGCGAAATGAAGCACGTCACCTCGATCCACCTCACGGCGAAATGACGTGGATCAACTCATCATCTCGATATGCTTCACGACGAAATGAAGCACGTCACCCTGATCCATCTCATGGCGAAATGAAGTGGATCACCTCATCATCCTGGCATGCTTCAAGGCGAAATGAAGCACGTCACCCCGATCCGCCTCACGGCGAAATGAAGCGGATCGACTCCGACCAGCTTTACGGAAGAAACTCAGCTGGTCAACCAACACAGAACCACGACGAGCACTCCACGGCGAAATGAAGTGCATGACCTTGATCTACCTCACGGCGAAATGAGGCGGATCAATTGGTCGGTCACTTTACGGAAGAAACTAAGCGAGCGACCAACATCGACGCAGACCAAGCTTCCAAGCGCCAACCGTACGTGCTTCCGATTCATATCCAAGATCATCAAACTACTTTGATCATCGTTTTACTCAAACTCGATCAAAGCGGGGCTATCTCAGACACCGGATTTTGTACCGTATTAGTTTTAGTTATTTGTAAAAATAAGCTAGCCGAATAGTCTAGTGGCATGCAAACCCATTTCTTTCCTAACCTGTATAAGCAAAACTAGCCAATAACACCAGCCCAAACTGCAGGTTGGGCGCATTTCCACCACCACCCAAACCCGTGCAGGTTGGGCGGATCACGCCTCCAGGCAAACCCGTCTGGGTTTATTGATTCTGCGGCTATATGATAACCCTAAACGTACCCCTAATCTCCTCATTCCACTATAAATTAAACCCTAATCCCTCTCATTTTTTGACACAAAACATTATGCTAGAGTATTGACACCAGCATATTCTCTCTACCTCTTCTCTCCCTTTGCATGCTGCTTCACTAAAGGTTAGAATAGTTATCATTGATGTAAACCATGTAGTGTAACCTATCGAATTCCCGAATTATTTGTATTTTCAATTCAATATTTTGCATGACATTAATGTTAAACCTGTGAGATTCATACTTAATTCCCCCCTTTAACTTTTTCCGCTTTGATTTAATTCTAGTAGAGTCTATTCGGTTGAATAGGCGGATTTGATAATTTTAATTGTCAAATTCGTAACCTTACCCCCCGAATCCATCTTTGGATTCGCAGACCGGAGTTCGTGTCAAAATGGTTTGTTGTTTTTCTCCTAAAAATTCAATTGGCGACTCTATATTCATACTTCGGTATTTTCCTTTTTTTACGGTTTCTTTGACCTAACTTGTGAATAACGCAAAAGGTAACCCGGTTTGGTTCAATCCATGAACCCAGGCGGGTTTACTGTCTTCTTTTCACTTTCTTTTTGCTTCGCTATTCCTTCGGTCCAATTTGCGGATAGCACCTGAGTTAGCCCGGCTCGGTTCAATTCATGAACCCAGACGGGTTTATCACCTTCTTTTCAATCTTTCCTTTAGTTTCTTTTTTAGGGGGGTCTGCATCAACGAAACCCGGCTTGGTTCAGGGATGAACCCAGACGGGTTTCCTTGTTTTCCCCTTCCTTTTTTTTATCTCTTTCTTTCTTCTTTCTTAAAAAGGTGAATCTCGGGATCGTGGCGCATAAATCGATTTAATCTGTCGGCAAAAATATTCTTAAAAGTTAAACCTTATTTAAGGTTAAGCAATCCTAGTCAGCTCCCAATCAATCATTCTTTAAGTAGCGCCGCGAAAAAGGTTATCAATTTTTCGGGGTCTACAGAAGTATGAGAGGATTTGAGAGGAGTGTATTGTGGGGTATATTGGGAAATTTTGGGGGCGTTTGGTGTCCGACCGTTGGTTGTTGGTTGTTTTTAGCTGTTGGCTGTTTTGTTAGTTGTTTGACTTTTGGCTGCTTTGTTAGTTGTTTTTGTCAGCTATTTGTATTAGACGGTTTGTATAAAGAGTGTTTGGTAGAGTTAGATGTTTGTACAATGACTTTTTCTCATTATTTCCGATTGTCCCCTTGACTTTATTTTAAGTGTTTTTTAACATTATGATTTTTAAAAATTCATTTTTAGGTTTTTTGTCCATATTGTAATTCATTTTTAGGTTTACCATTATGATTTATATTCATTTTTAGTTTTTTTTTATCCCGATGTACTTTTACAATTTAATGTAGATATTTTATAATTTATTTGTAGAAATTACACTATTCTAAACAATAGGTATATGTATAATCAATTAGTAACTACATTGTCAACATAAACCATAATGACAATATGAGTGTCTTATCCAAATTAGGCCTTGTTCTTTTCTGCGGTATTTTGCGGTGTGGTGTGGTGGGGCGTGGTGGAATTGCGGTGTGGTATGGTGGAATTGTGATAGGTTATTGATATGTGGGGTAGATGAGGAGAAAGAATGTAAAAAGTAGAGGAGAAAAGTGAAGAGAGAGAAGAGAGAGGAGAGAGAAAAATAATGATTTGTGACAAACTACGGTGAGTTGTGGCAAACTGCGGTGAGCTGTAGTACCGCAGTTTGCCAACCGCAGAAAAGAACAGGGCCTTAATAGGAAAAGCAAATAAACTAGGAGATTTTGAACACAAGTATCATTATACATGAGAAAAATTAAAAAAACTAAACCTAAATTATTTTGATGGTAAAAGCCAACAGCTATTTACATAGTAGCTTTTACAAATTGGCTTTTTCAGGATAAAAAGCTAGTTGAATCCGCCAACCTACCAAACATTCCAAATTTGCATATTGACTAGTCAAACAATCAAAAACCCACCAAAAAGTCATTTTCTCCAAAAAGCCATCCAAAAAGCCAGTCACCAAACGCCCCCTTTGTGAATAAAGGGGGCGACGTTAGTAATACGGGGCCGATAAAGAGAATTCGAGTAAAGTTTTCAGGTCAAATAGGTAAATTGGGTTTATCCTGCTAATTTGCGAATTTTCCAAATTCAATCTATTTGGGTTCCGAATTGTGAAAATCTTGTTAAGGATCAAAATTTTTTCGAACGAGTTTAGGTGCTGTATCAGGTGAAAAATTGACAAGTTGAGATACAGTGACATGAAATTTTGGGAAATTTGATGACTCAAATCCAACCGTAAATTAAAAAACCGAGAAATTAAAGGTGACTTGAAACTTGAAAGGAACGGCAGGTTGGCAGTGTGTCTTTTTCTCCCTACCAAAATGAAAATCCAATCCATATACAGAAATCCCAAATAAAGTAAATCTCCCTCAGCTCTCTCAATTAAACAACAAGCAATAAATAATAATTTAGTGTCTCAACCTTAGCTATGTGACTCCTCACCAGTCCACCCACTGGCCACTGATCTCTCTCTCTCTCTCTCTCTCTCTCTCAACCTCCACCGACACATTTCGTTAAGAAAAAGCATACTCATACTCAACATCCTCAGGAAACAAGCTGATCCATCACTCTGTCTCTCTCGCCATTAACGATTCATCCACCTCCACTGTTGATCGCTGATCAACACCTCCAATATGAGCATGTACGGTCGCGATCCTTGGGGTGGCCCTTTGGAGATTAACGCTGATTCCGCTACGGACGATGAGCGAAGCCGTAACCTCAAAGACTACGATCCAGCAGCCTTGTCTTCCAGGCAGCTTGACGAGACCCAGCAGAGCTGGCTTTTGGGCCCTACCGAGCAGAAGAAGAAGAAGAAGTATGTTGATCTCGGTTGCATTGTTGTTAGCCGTAACATCTTCGTTTGGACTCTCGGTAGTATCCTCGTTGCTGGATTACTCGTCGGATTTATCGCTTTGATTGTCAAGCTCGTCCCTCGCCATCACCATAAACCTCCTCCACCCGATAATTATACTCAGGCGCTCCATAAAGCCTTGATGTTCTTCAATGCTCAGCGATGTATCATCCTTTTTCTCTCTCTTTTAGCCTCTATTTTAAGCTACAGTCTTGTGATGTGTTGCTTGGTTGACTGTCTAATGCTTTGTTACTTAATCAATTCTGTTGATCAGATCAGGGATTTGTGTGAATGATTTTGGAAGTTAACTCAATTTTGGGTTTGATGATGATTCCAAATCATCATCGATGTTTTAGTGAGTAAAATGAGCAAAGTTGATTTAGAATCTTAAGATCAGGGTGGCAGAAAATCGGATGTGAGGAACAAATTAACCTTTCTTTCGCAGCCATTTTTTTCTTCTCTTGATCAACTCATAGGTGGCACCAACAGGATATGTTCATACCCAGAAGCACCTAGCAGACTATTAAATGGTTGATATTGCCCAGCATGAGAAACGTAACTTTTGTTCAAGTGGGGTTTTTCAATCTCTTCCATCGCCTAACCCCAGTACACTTGATGTGAAATCTCAAACTTGATGTTAAGAAACCTAGATCTGTTTAGAAAATCTTATTCTGATTGTATTAAGGTTAATCATAATATTTTTAGTTTTAGTTACTGATTGTCGTTGAAAGTAGTCTAAGATGTGTTTGAGATGAGTCATCTGTGTATAAGAATCTATCTTTTGAGGGCATTTGTAACTTATATCAGTTAACCGAGTATATGAAAAGAAAAGTTCTGTCATTTGCTAGCAGATATCGCTTGCTTCTTCTTCTTCTTCTTCTTCTTGCTTTTTTTTTTGGGTGTTGCATTGGTCAAACTTTGATGTTTTACAGTTGCATTTTGCTTATGTGCACTAACCAGTGTGCTCATTTTTGTGTCCTCTGCAGCGGGGAAGCTACCAAAGCACAATAACGTTTCCTGGAGGGGTAACTCGTGTCTGAATGATGGCAAAACTGATAGTGGAACAATATTTAAAGACCTCAAGGGTGGTTATTACGATGCTGGGGATGCCATCAAGTTCAACTTCCCAGCCTCATTTGCTATGACCATGTTAAGTTGGAGTGTGATTGAGTACAGAGCCAAATACGAGGCTGCAGGAGAGCTGAACCATGTCAAGGACATCATTAAATGGGGAACTGACTACTTTCTTAAGACCTTTAACTCTTCTGCTGATACAATTGATAGGCTTGTGGCTCAGGTAGAATCATGTTTGCTATATCTAGTCGTTTAGTTTATTCTTCCTGCTTAACATGGGGAGTATTTCTTTTTATTTTCATTGTTCTTGCAATATATGATATGATGTATAGTGGAATTATCTTTAGGCAGTAAGATAATTTCTGTTTTTATGGAATAATAAAAGCTTTTGAAAATCACAACAAAAAAAAAAGACAAAAGGGGAGGATATAAGGGGCTTATAAAGGTATATAAAAAAAAGGTGATAATTGGAAAGGATAGCTAATGGTATCCTAGACAACCTTCAAGGTACCCTCTTTTTGTCAAACTGCTGGTCACAAATAATATGCTATTTATTCAGGAGCTATCCTGTTATGCTAAGCATTCGAAAAAGTGGGTCTGATACTGAAGAAATAAATCTGACTCAGTGGGAATATATGTTTTTCTGCCTGTATTTTTCTTTTGGTTTTGGGTTCTGCTTGGGGGAAGTAGTAGAGCTAATTATGCATAATTGCACTTTGAGAATGAGTTTCATGTGCTGTGCTGCTCGTTCGTTGGGCTTCCTCAATATACTAGGATTGTGGTGGTTTTTGGGTGGATATATTATCAGCTGAAAGTCTTTTTTCTTACCTTATTCTGACAGGTCGGGGTCGGTGATACCTCAGGCGGCAGCACAACTCCTAATGATCATTACTGCTGGATGCGCCCAGAGGACATTGACTATCCTAGACCAGTAACAGAATGTCATGGTTGTTCAGACCTTGCAGCCGAGATGGCTGCTGCTTTGGCTGCTGCATCCATTGTTTTCAAGGATAATAAAGTGTATTCAGAGAAACTTGTACATGGGGCTAGAACACTATTTTCATTCGCAAGACAGCAAAGAGGCAGGTACAGTGATGGTAATGAAGCTGCTATCTTTTACAACTCAACTATGTATTGGGATGAGTATGTGTGGGGCAGTGCATGGCTGTATTATGCCACTGGAAACACTTCATATCTTCAACTTGCAACTACTCGTGGTCTTGCCAAGCATGCGGGTGCATTCTGGGGAGGTCCTGATTATGGTGTGCTCAGCTGGGACAATAAGCTTGCTGGAGCTCAAGTAAGTTACAGATCTGATTGATCTTTAATATTTTATTCTGACCGTTAGCAGCTTCTTTAACGTTGTTGGTGATCTTTTGTTGAAACAATAAGCTTGAAATGAATATGGTTGTTGCCCAACCAGGCCAATTTCTGTAAAGAACACAATATCTGTAGTTCATAAGTTATAGATCTAGTTGCTAAGGTGTTGGTCATTTAACTACAATAGCACAGTTGCAAGTATAGTTTCCTGTGACCCCATCCTCTTGAGGGTTGCATCCTGCCTTCTGTTAGCATGAACTTTTTAACATGGAATCTTTGCTTATGTTTGATTGAATATTTCAAGGAGATATCACACCCATTCTATAATGCCTTTGCTGTTTTGATATTGTCCAAGCTTGTACTGATTTCGACCGTTGATGATACTTCCCTCTTGCTGGCATTTATAATATAGGATGTCTGGCTTGAGATTTGGGAAGTAATTCAACTCTCCTTAGGTTTGGCCTAAAATGACTTAATATGTGGAAGTATAGTCATTGGCTATGAAGATTCAAATGTTTGCCAACTTGACATGGAATGAAATGAGGAATAACTGAAAGTCTTCATAACTGTGGATCCTGTTAGAATTTTTCAGTTATCTGAAATGATAATTCTGACTTTTTTTTCCCCCTCTTCAGGTGCTTCTCAGTCGTCTGAGATTATTCTTGAGCCCTGGTTATCCTTATGAAGACATGCTCATGACATTCCACAACCAGACCAACATAATTATGTGCTCCTTTTTACCATATTTTAATAGCTTTAACAGAACCAAGGGTATGTTCATCTTAAGGACATGGAAGATTTTTTTTGCTGTTCCCTGTCAGATGAACTAATTACCATTTGTTTGGTTGTTTCTATAGGGGGCTTGATCCAGTTGAACCACGGTAGGCCTCAGCCTCTTCAGTATGTAGTGAATGCAGCATTCTTGGCTACCCTTTACAGTGATTATCTTGATGCTGCGGATACACCTGGCTGGTATTGTGGTCCCAATTTCTATTCAACGAATGTGTTGCGTCAATTTGCTCAGACCCAGGTGCTCATTTGTTTTCCTTGCCTTGATAACACTATCACTTGTAATCAGTTAAAGATGTCTGAATTCTACTAACACATCATACTTGGTCGTTCTTTTTCCAGATTAATTATATTCTTGGGAAGAATCCCCGTAAAATGAGTTATTTAGTGGGGTTTGGTAACCATTATCCAAAGCATGTACACCACAGAGGAGCATCGATTCCAAAGAATAAGGTGAAATACAACTGCAAAGGAGGTTGGAAGTGGAGAGACAGCAAGAAGCCAAATCCAAACACCATAGTAGGAGCTATGGTTGCCGGGCCAGACAGCCGTGATGGGTTCCATGATGTCCGTACCAATTATAACTACACAGAGCCGACACTTGCGGGCAATGCAGGTTTAGTGGCTGCGCTTGTTGCCCTTTCAGGTGAGAGGAGTCTAGGGATTGACAAGAACACCATGTTTTCTGCTGTGCCTCCCATGTTTCCAACTCCCCCACCTCCTCCAGCGCCCTGGAAACCTTGAGTTGACTTGGCATGACTGACATATCATTTCAAGTACTGTTGAAGGTCCATGGTTTCCTTTTAGAGGAGACTCAGTGGAGAAAAGCAATATTAGGAACAAAATGAAGCTGCGTTTCGGAGTAAATCATATAGTAGGTTACTCGCAGATGTTGGCGCCAGCAGAGTGACTTAAGTTTTGCGTGATTCTTTGTTGTAGCTGTAGTCCGTGTATATCTGTATTTGTTATTTTTTCCAAACACCAAATCACAGATGATTATTATGAAGGCAAGTGTTTCCTTACATCCTCCTCTGTAATTGTTTCCCTTTTGCCACCTTCGCTTTCCTTTTGAGGTGACTCGAAAACTTTGAGGACGAGAGAGGTCATCAGCTTATCCCGCATGCAAGTCTTGAACATATGACAACTCCTATAAAAGTTGAGCACTTGAGTATTTGAGTTGTATCATTTTACTCAACTTGGCTTGTTACATTAAGGGCTGTATAGAAAGCTTCAACAATTCTCCACGTTGGCAGCACTTGTAAAATGAGAAATCATGTAAACAATTTCTTGGGAATGGTTGAGTAATCTGATTCAAGTTGGGTTAAATATCGCAAATAAGTTGTGGAAAACAGTTGAATAGTTAGATTATTCAAATTGTGGTTGTCTATTTGAGGTTTCAGAATGTATGTTGAGATCTCTGTTTTAGATGTCCATTATTTGTTGTAATGATTTGTATTGTTGAGGGTTAGCAATGGCTATAAGCGTGCCCATGAGGATCTACTATTATTATCTGGCACTTTTTTTTCCTGTTCTTTTTGGGGCAAATGAAGCACTTAGATTTGTTGGTACTATGACTCCATTCTATTCATTGATCAAGGCGTGATTGGGTCGACAAACTTGATGGTGTTCTTTCATCCTATTGAACCACTTCCATGACTCCAATTGGCATGACTCTTTACTGATTGGTTTATGGCGATGCATGCCATTTCCCAGTTGAATTCGAGCACAAAACCTTTTGGGCGGTGAGGAAGATTAACTATGATGCCAGAGCTGCAGGAGAGCAGAAGTTGTTCCAACTTGAGGAGCTTGAGGAGCTTAGACGCAGTGTTATGAAAACAACATAATCTTCAAGGAAAGAACGAAGGCGTGTCATGATAAACACCTCAACCATCGTGGGTTCAAAGTAGGGGATAGAATCCTTGTCTTCAACTATCTTCTCAAACTCTTTTCGGGAAAACTACGATCAAGGTGGTCCGAGCCATTCGGGATCGTTAAAATCCATCCAGCGGGAGTAGTAGAGCTTGAAAATGATCAAGGTGAGTTTTTCAAGGTGAATTCATCTAAACTCAAGCTGTAAATCATGGGGCAGAAATATGCAAGTACTATTATCATGTACCTCGCCGATATCGAGAGTTGAGAAGGTATTTTGGTCCAGCTAATGACCTTAAACAAGCGCTGTATGGGAGACACCCCATACTTCTCTCCTGTTCTTGTTTCGTTCTTTTCTTTTTGCTTTTTTTTCTTTTTCGTTTTTGAGGAATTAGTTCTAGTTTTGAAAAAGAGAAAAAATGGGAGGAAAAGAAGAGAAAAGAAGAAGAAAAAAATAAGAAAGAAGAAAAAAAATATATTGAGAAAAAGAAAAAAATAGGGAGTCATGAAGGAGGTGAAAATGAGTTGAAAAATTAGTGAAGGAATAAAGAATGAAGTGTGGGGGAAGAGAATACTCTTGATTGGTTATTAAAGTTTTGATGTTTTTGGAGAGTGCAGAGTTATTTTAAAGTCTATGGAGGATTGTAGGAGGGTTGATTGTAGGAGGGGGATAGATTTTAGGCTTTTAGGACTTAGAATATTTTTTGAAGTTGGGAGTTTTTGAGGATGGAGGCAGAAGGCCGTCGCAGGGGCTACAAGAGCTGTAACACCCGCGACGATAGACATCTCAGTTAAAGGAAGAAAATAAGTTTTCCAGTCCCATCGGGCCCGCTGCGTCTTTCGCAGCGCCCGCGACGCTGCTTCCTCATAATTGTTCCAGGAGCTTGATGACAGACCTAAACTAATAAGGGTGTCTGTGTACCACAAATGTACGGGTCTGTGTAGTAATAAAATATCGTTCTCTCTCAGGGGCCAATCACCTCTTGCCTGAGTGGCAAGAGGTCCACCTTCTACCCCAGGTGTCCAGGGTTCGAATCTTGGGGACGACATCTCTCTCTTACCCTTTCGGAGAGTGTTGTGGGTTGGAGTGGGGCCCATCTTTAGGCCATTGGCATCCCCCGTACCCGAGTCGTCGAATTCGATCTCTTCGTGTCACTCGATTCGATCTCCTTCTTCTCCTCTTTTGTTCCTAAACTACTTGAACGACTCCCCGAAGGAAGAAAAATACAAAGGCAAAGGAAACCCTATACTAAGCGGCGGAAATAAATCTCAGAATAGTCAATGATGTCTTCAACTGAACGACGAAGAAGCCCTTTTATAATGCACGATTAGGGCACAAAACGCTGGAAGTGCTTTCAAAACGCTGGTAGAGTTTAGTTCAAAACGCTGGTATTGCATTGTATATCCTAAGCTTGTTTGTGTTTCCTTTGAATATTGGATTGAGTTCTCACCTACATTGAAGACCTCGAGGTAAACTCTTTACATTATTCTTCTTTCTGTGTATATGTGTATTTTCTTTTGCATGGTGTTTTCCCTTTTGGTGATGCGCTCCTCAGAGTGTGTTGTGTTGGGATCTCTTTATTCATGGAGTCGTGTGGGCTCGGGTCTCCACCCTTCTTTTTGCTAGGTGATAGTATACTTGAATATCCTTGTTTAAAACCCTTCATGAGACACCCTATCCCACAATGAGGACATTGTGAAGCTTTAAGTGTGTGTGTGGGGGGGGGGGGGGATTATTTGTGATTCAGGTAGCTCACCTAGCATTTTGGTTGAATTTTTCTTTCTTGGGAAATTGTGGTAACATTTGAAAAAGAATTCGGAAAATGTAGTGAAACATGAAAAGAAATGGAAAAAAGTCGTGAAAAAGCTAAAAGTGTTTTTTTTTTTATAGAATTTGCCCATGTTTATAATCCTGTCGTTAACTGCGTGATGGCTTTGTTGATTGATTAAAAGCAGACAATATGAACATGGTAGGCCTGAATCTAGAGTGTTGATAGGCCTAAAACGAGTTTAGGTGTATACAGCAAGTGTACGGGTCTGTGTAGTATAAAAATGTCGTTCTCTCTCAGGGATTTGTGTTCAATTATGCACTAAACTAATTCACTATAAATGATGCTAGGTCGATCAAATAGTTGTGGGCAACGATTCAGGAAATTAAACTAAGAAAGCAGGAATTTTTAGGATTTTATAAAATATTTAAAAGAGTTCAGAGGAGTCCACTATAGTCAATCAATTAACTAATCAACAATCCCGGTGTAAAGTGCTAAAATGATTTGGATCCTATAACCTTTCTAAGGCCTTCCACAACAATCTTTCGATTCGAGGTGAGTTACAGTGACTAGACTAAACACTTATTTTCATGGCTATTTAACCTAATCAAAGACAAGAACTGATTATAATTGACCCTAAGCAAGAAACCATTATCTCTAACTGTTTTCTAGCCTATTCAATCTTCATCTTTCCAATGCAAAATACAAACTTTCGTCCTGATAACAAGAATCTAAACCAAGCAAAATGTGGTTAACCAATTTACTATGACATACAAATTACGAAGATTAAATAATTAAAGATAAATTCAGACTGAGATTGTATTCAAAAGAATAGAAGGACATCGACTTTATCCCCCAAACAAAGGTATTTAGCTACTTATAATACTAGAAATTAACATCACACAAACTGAATTAAAACTGAAAAGCATAAAGAAAATAGAAGTAACCGAGTGTTTGAAGTGGCAGAATCGATCTCTTCGTGTCACCCGAATCGATCTTCTTCTTCTTTTCAATTACTTTACAATAATCTAAAAACTACTAATAATCCTAAGAACTAAACTTTTATGAAAGAAACTCTCTAAAAATCTACTCGAAAAACTTGCTCTCTCGATCCTTCGATGTTTTCAAACGGCCGGTCGAAGATTTCTTTTATAGGGCATGATTAGGGCGCCAAGCGCTGGCAGGGTCCCATGAGGCGCTGGCAGCGTTTGGCCTAAAAAATATGTTCTCCGTGTTCGCACGCTGGCAGCGTTCTAATTAACTCCGGCAGCGTCGGGGTTTTCTTCTACATACAAAATCTCTGCCAGGGACGCTGGCAGCGTTTGAGTTGTCGGCCCAAAATTTGGGTTGCAACTTGGGTTGTTCCTCATCTTTGATTTCCCTCTCCTTCAACACCCTTCTTAATTTCTTCACATTTTTCTCCCCTTTCCCCCAATTCTTCATGCTTTTTGGGGTATTTTCAATGATCCCTACAAAATGCACCAATCTCGCAACCAAGTGAAGAAATCATAAAAATTAGTATAAAAACATGGAATTCTGGGCATAAAAAGCATGAAATACATGTGTTTGAGCCCTAAGAATTACTATAAAATAATCACTTATAAAATCCCCCCATGCTTAGCTCTTTCTTGTCCCCAAGCAAGTCAGAATTAAAAATAGGATGAAGGGATCAAACAGGAAAAACGAGACTTAGGAAAAAGTGAAGCGACAAGAGTCTCAAGAAAAATGCAAATATGCGCGGTTGGTTGTGGACGTAAGCCAGTCAAAAGAGCAAAACTCACTTTAGGATAGAATATGAACACTCAAACACTCAAATTTGAATATATATGGGTTTTTCATATACTCAGATCAAAAGAAACAATCTACCATAAGCTTGGTAAGAATCTCGCTCTCCACTACTGGTATGCAATGCACAAGTGACAATCAAGAGGACTTTTCGGGGTTGTAACGAGGCTTGGGCTAGGGGGAAAGGAGTGGTAAAATTTAGGTATGACGAGTTAAAGAGCCATGCTTGGATTGATTTTCAATAAAGAACTGCTCACAATCTCACCTTCTTGCTTAATTTATGCAAGAAACTCACTTTTCTCCCTCATTGATATCAAAATGCCTCATCTAACTTTACAACCGGGTCAAAAGCATTCAGAACTTTCAATTGAATCACCCTAATCACCCTTTTCTTTTTGGAATTCTTTTTCTCTTTTTCTCTTTTTTATTTATTTTACTACTTCTATTTTTGTTGGGTGATCAAGAAGAAATCATAAAAACATAGCTTTGCCCTCAATATGATATAAGAACAACACAACTAATCACTAACCAACCAAAAGATGAGAAATTCGGCTTATCCCAATTTAAAACAAAGATCACAATCACTCCCAAACTCCTTTCTTTCATTCAAAGCACACCAAACCAATTCTTCCCTTCAAAAATAACAAACTCTCACACATCCAAGCAAGGCAAAGAATATGAATTATTACGGGTCAAGGCTTGTATTGTCGGGGTTCAATCATAAAAGAAGGATAAACAAAGGCTAGGCGGGGCTGAAAACGATATTTATAATGTTAGAGAGGCTATTTGGTTATGTAGTTCAGCAAAATAAAAATGAATGTCTCAATCACTTTGTGATAATATGCAATGCAAAGATGTAGTCTCAAGCAAGGTGCAAAACAAGTTCTAGAGATGCAACTAATGGTGGAGTCACTCATTAAATAAAAGGATCGATAAAAGTGATCAATCCATAATTTTGGTTATGTAGACTCACGGGATAGGGCTCAATCAACTAAACCTAGCCCAAAGATTTGCGACATGCATATTTACAATTACTAAGATAGTCAAAGCAGTCAATCACACTTTTCATAACTTGACTTAAAATCAGAAGATTTGAAAAAATCTAGGCGAATACAATTCTAAAACTAGAAGAAAAACTAAGAAAGGAAATCTAAAAACAATCAAAGACACACAAAAACTGAAAAAAAAACTCAAACAAAAGGAAACACACTAAAATAAGAAAATCAATCAAGAAACACACTTAAACTGAAAATCAAACTAAAATACGAACAAAATAAGCATGAAACAAGAAAAAGAAAGAAGAAAATAAAAGAAATTCAGAAAAATAAAGGGAAATAAGAAGAAATATTCACAAAATGGATAGATAACCCCCCTTCCCCCATGCTTAAACAATGCATTGTCCTCAATGCAGAAGACAATGGTGAAGAGGGAAGGAGTGAAGCAAAGGATCAATCATCCTCGCTCGATGGGGTTGGGGCGGTCGGGTCTTTAGGTGGTGGTACATGGCTTGAATAAGACCGGAAAGCTGGGCGACAGACTCATCCAGACGCGTGAAACGCGCGACTGATTGGCTCCTCATCTCAACAAGATACTCATGCAAATCATCTACATGGCGCTCGGTCTGGCCAATGGATAATTGGAGGTCTCGGTAACGCGCATCATGATCTTTGGGGGGTTGTTGGGGTTGAGGGTCAGGCTGTTGGTGTTCAGGCTCGGGCTGCCGTTGGGGCTCGACATCAAGTTGGGGAGGCATCCAATGAAGGTTCACTTCGTTTTGAGGGGAGAGATGGGGGTGAGGCAAGGGAAACCTAACATTGTTGGGATAAATCCACAGACAACGCTGGTCACTATCGAAATTGCACATGTTAAAGTATTAGCACTGGTCTCCATCTAAAAACATGCTACCATGAACACGGTCAGGGGTGGCCATGGTTTGTCTAAAACCAAATTGGCGAGCTAGGTGCGTGATGTATCCACCTATGGCTATCCCTTTGGTGGATGAGGTAGCAAGGCGTGAAAGTTGCGATGCAAATAGGGCAGCAGGGTCAGTAAGGTTGTCGGCATCAAGTATAGCATGCAATACATAACAGTCAGATTTGGTAGCCTTGTTTGAACTTCCAGGCCTCCCAAAGATACTGCATGAGAGGATGCGGTGCGCATACCTCAAAGTAGGGTTCTTGATAAGGGTAGAGGTGGAATTACTAGGGTCCCCAGTTACCGACACCAGCTATCCTGCGAAAGAAACCCTCTCCATCCCAGTTCAAGGGATTAAGCTGTGGGTCTCTACAAGTGCGCTCGGGCAGACCAAAAACACGGGAAAACTCAAAGATAGTAATATCTCTAACCCTACCAAGAAGTTGAAAACGAATAAGACCATCCCTCCCTTGGAGGTTCACCTCAACAGTACTCAGAAATTCCAAAGTAATCCCCTATAGGTCGGCTCACCAAGCCTAGCAATGTGGGTCATTTGGCCACGTCCCAACAACCACAGAACATCATCAAGCATACCCCAATTTCTCAAGAAATCCTCATGCAAATATCTAGTAGGTATTAAGACTCGTTTTGAAAGAGAATCATACCTAGCTTTAACGTCCCCTTCAAAATTGTAAGGGTTGCTACTTCTTGAAGCTCGACAAGGAGTAGCCTTTTGCTTCCCCTTATTTGTTGCAGATGCCTTGCGTTAGCTTCTGCTTCCACTATCATCACTGGATGGAGGACTGAAAAAGCTTGCATTCTTTGTTCGTACCATCTAAAAAGATCAAGAATTAGTAACCACCAAGATAACATCAAAGTATTCAAGAAGGATGAGTATAATGTTGACATGACTAAATAGTCACCCCATGCTTGTTTGATACCAAGAATGGAAATTAAACGCTTCTAACCTACAAAACTCACAAAAAATAGAGCACAACACCACGTGATAATCACCATCCCAAATCAAACCTTAATTTCTCAAATTTTCTATCAGATTACTCCCAAAACACACCCAACACAACAAATTCCCAATCTTGAAATTAATAAGGATCACATTCTCAAACTCCATCATGCCCTAATTCAAGAACTCAAGTTCAAAGACAACCCAAGCAAGATTACTTGAAGTCTTTGAGTATAAACATGGTATATCAAATAATTTCAACAAATTACCAAGTAATTCATGAATCAAAACAAAATTATACAACAATTACTAGATATTAATAGAGTAAAAGAGGGAGATTGAAGAATTCCACCTTGATGAAGTTGGGAGATTAAAGATTGAAGTAAAATCTTGCGTGTGGTTAGGTGAGTGTGAGAGATGGAAGAAGGAAGAAAGAAGAAGATGAGAGGTGGTGGTGGTGAGGTGTGCCGGTGAAGAGCAAGAGAAGAGTGGGAGGTTGAGGGAGGAGGGCAGCGTTTTTCATCGTTGGAATGAGAGGAAGTGAAAAGGTGAGTTGGGTTTTAATTTTGAAAGGGGGGAGGGGGGCGACTTTAAGTGAGAAGGCGGGCATTTTTTTCATGAAAAACCCAGAAACGCTGCCAGCGTTTGCCAGGTGTTGGCAGCGTGTGCCAAAATCTCACTTACCTTTTTCTGCTAGAAGAGGCACTGGCAGCGTTTTTCTACCTGACATTATTAACTCAATTTTTCCTAGACTTTTCTTTTCTTTAACTCCTTTTTCCTTGTTTCCTTGTACTTATTCTACACTTTGACATGCCATAAATCCCTACAAACATCCACTCACGCTAAAATCATTAGGTTAGAAAGTAAACCTTCAAAAAGAATCCAAAAATTCACCTAAATTTCTTCTCTTCTCTGCACAATAAAAAGAAAAATCAATGAAATAACAAGGTAAAAATTACTTAAGAGATAAAAATAATAAGAAATAACAAAAAATAAAAAAGTGGGGAGGAATAGATAATAGAACAGTGATGTACCCTCCCCAAGGTGCTTTGTTTAACGTCATTAGCTTGACGTTATTGACCCCTAACCATCGGGGTCCTTGATTCGTTCTTGGATTGATTTCAGAACTGGATCACCATCATCTTGAATCTTTTCCATTGCTTGTTTTGGAACTTTCTTGTTTGCTTGTACCTCATACTCTATCATCGACTTTCTGAGCTCGATAACCATTGTCCCTTTCTCATATCCATCTTGCAATTCACAGTTGAAAGAAAGGATCTTCCTAGGATAATTTGTGGTGCAGGATCCTCTACTGTGTCTAGAACCATGAAATCCACAGGAAGAAAGTGTTCTCCTATCTTGAGAGGGACGTTATGTAAAACTCTTAGCGGTTTCCTAAGGGTCTTATCTGCCAATCGAAGGGTTGCGCTAGTCACTCTTAACTCCCTATGGTCCAATTTTGCTAGGTAGGACTTTGGAAGGACATTTACCCCAGACCCCGTATTACATAGAGCATATTCAATTAACCTACCATCTAATTGACAAGGGATCTTAAAACTTCCCGGGTCTCCCTTTTTAGGAATAACCGAGGGTGTTATGGTTCCCTCACTTCAGTTGGGCTCGAGGTCTACTTTGGCTACTCTTGGTGTTGAAGATTCTTCTAAAGTTTCATACCTAGGGTCCTGTTCCTCACAATCTATAGCATTGCATTGGTTTCCCGGATTTGGGATAGGTTGAGAGGGTAGGCTAGTAGAGGGAGTTGCAAAGTTAGCGATTTGATTTTCTAAAATTTTATTATGTGTCGCTAAAGCCACTACCTTTTAATTAGATCCTTTATCACCCCTTCTTGGTTTTGTTGCCCTGCTATAAGATTTTCCATCAAGGTTTGTAAGTTTGATTTTTGAGGGGGACCTTGTGGTGGTGGTCTCTGAAATCCTGGGGGTACATATTTTTGCCCTTGTCCTTGAAGAGGACTAGTCGGTCGGTTATTCTTATAAGAAAAGTTTGGGTGGTTTCTCAGTCCAGGATGATAGGTATTGAAATTCATATCGTAAATTTGCCTTTGGTTGCGAACATAGTTGGCTTGCTGGATCTGTTCATTACTAACTCCACCCGAGGGACAAGTTAAAGTCTCATGCTCGGTCGACTGACAAGTATTACATATACGCGGGCTAGAAAGTTAGTTCCAACTGTCCATCTTCTGCATCAAAGTATCAAGCTTAGAAGATAATAAAGTAATAGCATCAACGTTTAGCTTACCTCTCGCTTTTTGGCGGGGTTTGGACCATTGATACGAATTGTTTGCCAATTGCTCAATCAGGTTTGTAAGTTGGGGCACAGTCTTGTCCATAAGATCTCCTCCAGCTGCTGAGAGGATGCTTCCTCTCGTCGACTCGTTTGCTCCGTTGAAGAATGATTGGATTGGAACCCAAGGTTCGAATCCGTATTGAGGACATTGTCGAATGTCCTTAAATCTTTCCCAAGCGTCATAAAGTGTCTCGTCAAGTTCTTGGATGAATGTTGAAATCTGGTTCCTCAAATTGGTAAGCTTGTTGGGAAGAAAGTATTTTGCCAAGAATATGTTGGCGAGTTTAATAGCGTCTTCCGAAATGTTGTTAGCCTTAAAAGTGTCACAAGCTTAGCGAAAAAGTCGCAGATGCCGGTTTGGATCTTCGCTCGACAGCCCATGAAACAGTGCCTTGGACACCAAATTGATCAATGACTAACGTAACAGAAAGTCATCCGCTACAACTGCACGGACTGCAATAGCTGATTGTTGATTAGTAACATTAGGAGTCACATATTCCCCTAACGTTCGTTGTCTTTCAGCCATCTCTTCTCCTTCGCTTTTGGCTTGCTCCTCTTGTTCTTCTCGTTGCTCTTGCTGTTCTTTCTCCAGTCTTACTCTCTTCCTTCTCTCTCGCAAAGTGCGTTCGATCTCGGGATCGAATTCAAAAGAGGACTCTTTTTGCATAAACTTGAAACGACTAAAACAAGAACACCAGCGTAATCAAAAGTGATAAAGAAAAATAAAGAAAACAAATAACCTAGTAAACCAGAGTGCTTTCATTTAATCGCGCTTGGGGAAACAAATCCCTGGCAACGGCGCCGAAAACTTGATAGGACTAAAACGTGTTTAGGTATATACCGCAAGTGTATGGGTTTGTGTAGTAAAAAAATGTCGTTCTCTCTCAGGGATTCGTGTTCAACTACGTACTAAAATAGTTCACTGCAAGGATGCTAGGTCGATCAAATAGTTGTTGGTAACGATTCAGGAAATTAAACTAAGAAAGCATGAATTTTTATGATTTTATCAAATATTTAAAAGAGTTCAGGGGAGTCCACTCTAGTCAATCAATTAACTAATCAACAATCCCGGTGTAAGTGAAAAAGGATTCGGGGTCTATAACCTCTCTAAGGCCTTTCACAACAATCTTTCGATTCGAGGTGAGTTACAAGGATTAGACTAAACACCTATTTTCATGGCTATTTAACCTAATCAAAGATAAGAACTAATTATAATTGACTCTAAGCAAGAAACCATTATCTCTAACTGTTTTCTAGCCTATTCAATCTTCATTTTTCCAATTCAAAATACAAACTTTCATTTTGATATCAAGAATCTAAACCAAACAAAAGGTGGCTAACCAATTTACTATGACATACAAATTACAAAGATTAAACGATTAAAAGATAACATCACACCGAGATTGTATTCAAAATCAATTGAAGGACATCGAGTTTATCCCCCAAACAAAGGTGTTTAGCTACACATATTACTAGAAATTAACATCACACAAACTGAACTAAAGCTGAAAAGCATAAGGAAAGTAGAAGTAATCGAGTGTTTGAAGTGGCAGAATCGATCCATTCGTGTCACTCGAATCGATCTTCTGCTTCTCTTCAATCACTTTACAATAATCTAAAAACTGCTGATAATCCTAAGAACAAAAATTTTATGAAAGAAACTCTCTAAAAATCTACTCTAAAAACTTGCTCTCTCGATTCTTGGATGTTTTTAAACGGCCGGCCAAAGATTTCTTTTATAGGGCACGATTAGGGCGGCAGACACTGGAAACGTCCCATGAGGCGCTGGCAGCGTTTGGCCTAAAAAATATGTTCTCCGTGTCTGCACGCTGGCAGCGTTCTAATTAATTCTAGCAGCGTCCGGGGTTTTCTTCTGCATACAAAATCTTTGCCAGGGGCGCTGGCAGCGTCCATAGGGTCGCTGGCAGCATCCATAGGGTCGCTGGCAGCGTCTGAGTTGTCCGCCCAGAATTTGGGCCGGGCCTTGCAGCTTAGGCCATTCCTCATCTTTGATTTCCCTCTCCTTCAACAGCCTTCTTAATTTCTTCACATTTTTCTCCCCTTTTCCCCCAATTCTTCATGCTTTTTGGGGTATTTTCAATGATCCCTACAAAATGCACCAATCTCGCAACCAAGTGAAGAAATCATAAAAATTAGTATAAAAACATGGAATTTCGGGTATAAAAAGCATGAAATACATGTGTTTGAGCCCTAAAAATTACTATAAAATAATCACTTATCAAGTGTTGTCACGACTTACCTCTTTTAGACTCCTTTCACTAAGTGCATAAAAGAGTACTTTACTTTCTTTCACACCCTTTTTGTGATCGTGATCCTAGTCGTTTATGCTCGTGCTCGTGAAAAAGTGGAAATAAATAAAAGTAATTAACAAAAGTTGGCGAAACCAACAAGGGTTGGTGTGAGTGGGCGGCACTCACAGTCCTTATGTAATTCATTACGTATGGAGTAACCCGAGTTAGAAGGGTAACCCCTCCTCAGAGGGTCGCTAAAATTCCCAAAAAACTCGATGTAAAACCCATAAAAAACTAAAAAAGTTTGTGAAACAAGTTGGTTTACCAACGTGGTTTGGCGTGGGTGGTAGCGGCCCCTCGCCCCTTAGGTACAATTGTATGAATGGAGCAAACCACGCGGGGAGAGTAGCCCCTCACAGGCCACGAACTAATCTCAAACCATGCCAACAAAAAAAAAAAAGAGAGAGAGAGAGAGAGAGAAAAGAAAAGATTGAAGTGGTTGAATAAGTTGTGGGGCCTTCCCTTATGTAACCTATGACCCTCACGATTCCAAGAGCGACACAAGTGGAGGAGGGCAACAAACTGTCAGGTTTTCGATTTCGAAACGCGCTCGAGTGTAGGTTTTCGCTAGGAAATGATCGTGACTAGATAGGGTACACTCGCATGTGTGCACAAGGTCCTTGTTTAGCAGGTGTTTGGGGTTGAAAATCCTTAAGATTGACAACATTTTGGGTTAGGTGTCCTTGATGTGCGAATATTCGCTTCTTTTGTTTGATTATTGTCGTCATTCGAGTAGTTGTTTGCATGATTATACATATGAGCATTTTCTTCCCTTTTTGTAACTAGTTTTGTTTTTCACCTGTCTTTTTCCCCTTTCTCTATTCATGGCTTTTGTGGGTATTAGTCGCTATAAACCCTCACGATTTCCAACTTGTCCACCCGGGCTACCGGGGGGTTTCAAGGCTTGGTACATATGCTAAATGCACCCGTTTCTTCCCACGAAAGTGGAGTAGCTGTTTAGGTAGTTTTGTTTTGTTTTGTTTTGTTTTGCTCGGGATGAGCAAAATATCAAGTGTTGGGGGGGGGGGTGTTTTGGCCTATTTTAAGGCATAAATTATGCTCCCAGCCTTGTAGTTTTTGCTCAATCTCGGGTTATTTTCATGTTTTTAATATGCTTTTTAGTTATTTTATAGGTACTTAGCGTTTGAGGAATAAAGCAAGGCAAAGAAGCTAATCTAGTGAAAAATAGAGGGTCCCGAGAGGATTCCCGAGCCAACCTGGGTCGTGAAATGAAGAGAAGTCGGGTTGGGATGACAAAGTCATCTTGGAGGAGCAAGATCAGGGTCGTCGCACCCACTATAGGTCTTGTAGCGGGAGCGACAAGACACTCTTCCATGGCCAGTTTCGTAGCCCCCGCTACACTTTTGTAGCGGGTGCTACACCCAAAGAAGAAAAGTTGGAAGAGGAGACCCAAGGTCGTGCCACCCGCGACAGAAGGAGGGCACCTGCGACGATTCCATGGAAGAAAACTCAGAAGGATGTTGGAGTCAGGGTGGTCGCGCCCACGACCAACCCGTTGCACCCACGATCCCGCGCGAATTTGGAATCGCCCTCTTCGTTCCTAGAAATGTAGTGCCCACGACAGTGGCTGTCGAGCTCGTGACGACACTATTTTATTGTATTTTTTGGTTTCAAATGGCTGGATTTTAGGGGTTTTCTTGGCCTTGTATAAATATATTTTTATCATAATTTCTCACGTGGCTTTTAGATAGCTTTTAATTACTTGAACACTAGCAAAAATCCATCTCTATTGGATTACTTTGGTTGTATTGAGTGATTGTAGTTGAATCAATTGAGAGATTGAAGATTCTACTATCTCTTTGGCCATTTCCATTCATTCCTTTCATCCCATAGGTGACATCAACACTCTATTCTTCTATTTTTATTATTGTTGGTTGATTGATTAGTTGTTTGATTATCTTTGATAATCATTTACTTGCTTTGTTAATGTTTTCCATTTGTTGTGATAGAACCATGTTTACGTTTGGTTTTAATGGTGCTAGATTAGTTATGAATATGATTAGTGGCTATGTTCTAAATGGGTTAGGGGTGATTAAGGGTTCTAATGGGAGACTACTACCGGGTTAGTGAATTAGGGAATAATTAGTGAAGGAACCTAATTCCCACCTTATTCCTTCCTTCAAATGAGGCGAATTAAGGACCGAGAGCTCTTTAATTCCCTGAACACTTGCTAGGAATGATAAGGACAGGATAGTTAATCTTATCCCCATGAGAGTGAAGATGGGGTTAACTAGAGAATGTTGCATGGTCAACCTGCGGGATCCATGGTGGATCTCGGGGTAGTCAATACGGACTACCATCGAGAGAGGGAGCTCGGTGGGCTTATTCTTCAAAGGTTCTCATCTAGTTTCTTCTATCTTCTTACTTCCTAACCACGAAACACCATGTCTATGACCCTGCTAGTTTCAATAATCAATCCTTGTGTTTTTTGTAGTTCAATAATTCAATCAGTCTTTGTGTTTTCCTCGTCATCTAAACGCTCTTCAAGCCAGAACCTTAGAGTTAGGCCCCTCAGCTCCTCATGGAGAACAACAAAACCGGGTGCTAAAACCACTCGCTACAGGTGTCACGATCGTGACCCCTGTTCTGTCCTAAGTACTTTCTCCTCTGTTTTGGCTACCAAGGTATCATGGGGTCACGACCGTGATGTCTTGTGTGACGGTCGTGACACCCATGCTGGCAACACTTGTTTCCTTGGTTCCGCTCGGGATCAAGGCTCGGGTTCTCTTCATCTCGGGTCGGGTCTTCCTGAAATGTGCATAAGGTCCCGGCCCTTCTCCGAATTTGCCCAGTTTCGACCTCGTTTTGTGCATTTTTCCTCTTCAAGCACATAAATAGCCTAGAAACCTACAAAGGAAGGAAAATAACATAAAAACTCTAGTAATTACACACAAAAACGAGTAAAATGCCAAGGGAAAAAGAGGCATTTAGGCTCAAAACTGAGCCTAAACACCACCCACACTTAGCCTTTTATTCATCCCGAGCAAGTAAAACAAAAACAAAACAAGACAAGAAAACACGTAACTCACTTTCGCAGGAATTGTGGATGCATTTAGCGTATGAGTCAAGCCCTCTAAACCCGGGTTTCGTGAGGGTGGACGAGGTTGGTCTCATGAGGGTTTGTAGAAGATATGCTAACAAAAGTTAAAAGAAAAAAGAAAATAAAATGGGAAAGGAAAGTGAAAATCAAAACATTAAAAAAAGAAGGAGAGTCCATGATCGTCGATATACAAAAGCTATTCAAACAACATCGTTAATCAACTAAAAGCAGTTAGTATGTACATGCCAAGACACTAGACTCATGTGGGCTTAATCTTTCAGATATTCCATTTCGACCTTATCTAACGGGTCCCTTGTGCACGATGCAAGTGTTCTCTAGTCTATTCTCAGTGAAAACCCGGTAAAGGCGGACAAGTCTCGGTTATTTACACATCCACAATCAATTTTTTACTTATTAACAACTCAATACGTCATCCCTAACCTATTTGGTGTAACCTATGGCTTGGTGAGGGCTGCAAGTTACATAGGAGAGGGTTTCACACTTTATTCACTTAGTTACTTTTTTTTTTTAGTTGGCATGTTTCGAAATGAAATGCGGCCCATGAGGGGTTTACTCTCCCAGCGTGGTTTTTCTCCATACATAAACAAAGTACTTAAGAGGCGAGGGACCGCTGACCACCCACGCCAAACCACGTGGGTGAACCATCAGACAAGCATATGCTTTTTTCCATTTTATTCTTTCTTTCTTTTTATTTTTTTTGTTTTCATACATGGTTTTTGGGGAATCTGTACGACCCTCCGAAAAGGAGCTACCCTCCCAACTTGGGTTGCTCTATACGTATCCGAAGTACTTAAGGGGTGTAAGTGTCGTCCACTCACACCAACCCTTGTTGGTTTTGCCTATTTATTAAGGGATGGAATACTTGGAAACCAAGACTGAGACTCTCTAAGCTGAGAAAATTCGTAGAATAGGTTCGAGGTGATTTAATGTAAAGTTGCCGCTTTGCAAAGGTGAAAAGGTTATCGAAATCAAAGACACACCTAAAGAATAGGTTTTGCACATACGTAAAGATTGTTTTTGGCTCACTAAACTCAGCTTTCTAATCAGCTAAAGTACAAAGAAAAGCATAAACTCCTTCTAAAAGAACAAAACCGAAAACTTTTTAGGGATTCATTTATTTTTTCTAAGCACAAAAACAAAAACAACAAAAACACAAAAACTAACTACTACCCCCAAATAAGAATACTTGCCCCCCCTCCCCCTCTTCCCCACACTTAAATCTCATAATGTCCACATTGTGATTTGTGAGGGTAGTAGTCTCAAACGGATGAAAAACTAGCAGATAAAAACAAATAAAAACACAAAAAGGGTCGTGACCCGAGCCCACACGGCTCCAGCATCCAAGGATCCAACATGTACACACAATGGGGCGCACCACGGAAAGAGAAAAATAATCATGCAAGAATAATCTATACAAGCAAAATAAACTGAGATATTTACAAGAAGGAGGAGTGGAACGAGGTTACCTAATTGTCTTTAATAAAAGCAAGAGGTATGTATAAGTCAACCCCGTCCACATCAGGAGCATCGACCACTCCTCATTCTTCAAGACGCGTGCCCTCGATCTCGGAGCCAGTCAATGCCCATAATAGAAGGTCATGCATCCTCGAATGCATCTCAGAATCATGGATGTAAGAGAACGCACAAAACAAAGAGTTTGTATAAGCAAGTGCTCTCTTCATCTTATCGAATGCCTTAGAAAAATCACATGAAGGATAGAAGTGGACGATCGGGATTTTTATAGGCGAGCTCTCTAGGTAAGAAAGATAAGGTTCAAGGAGGGGATAGTACCCTCTAAGGGAACCTAAGGACTCAACACAAGTGTGGTCGAGTGAGGGGTAATCATCAGTGGATGCAATGGGATTACATGATTGGGTGAGGGCTACATCATCAATACAATCAATGCACATAGAAGAGTTCTCAACTTCCTCCTCAATCCCATCAAAAACATGTCTCAACTCATGATCATCATCAAACTCATCAATATCATCTAATGTGTGCATTGGAAGAGTAGAATTAAACCCTATGACAACACTCTCAACACCACATGATTTAGCATCATCATCAACAATAACAAAGTCAACAGGTGTATCTACACGCAAAGAAGGGGATGAGATTGCTAACGATAAAGATGCATCATCATTAACATCCAAGGGGAAAGTTTAGCATTCATGTTAATTATCTATGACAAACAACGATTCAGAATCACACACATATGCTTCGTGACAATAAATTTCTATATCATGAGGATTAACATAAATATTAGAGGAAAAGGGGGCAAAAGACTCTATTTTACTCAAATCACATTCCTCGGGAGAGGATGGTCCTTACTCATGGCCACTTTCAAGCAAAACTGGTTGCATTTGACGAACTGAAGAAATTATCTCGTGAAGCCATTTTTCCATCTTTTTAATTTTTGCATTAAATTCTTCATTTTCTTGTTGCACATAATTCACATCATTTTTAACAAAATTCGGGTGAGCAATAGAAGTAGGAGAGAAGGTAGTATGACTATATAACTCATATTAAGCACATGGGGAGGGGACATTCATGGGAATTAAAGGAGTAGAAGAAAGAGTACTCACTTATGAATCTTCATAAGACACCTCCCTTGGCTGATCCACAAATGGAGATTGAGTATGCAAATTAAAAAAAAGTGATGGGGGACAAATATTCACAGATGGGATTTCATAGTGAGATCTAGCATGATGAGCACGTGAATTATCAAAATAATAACTCAAAGCATGACACTCTCCATAAAACTACGAGTACCTTCAGTCAACCAATTAAGCAAATTCTAAGCCTCATAATCATTCTCAACATTGAAAGCATAATAATTTAGCAGACTACGAATTTCAAAATTCACACCCTCATTAATAACACATAAAACTTCCCAATCAGAAAAAATTGTAACCATGAGGTAATAATTCAATCTATTATGATAATCACAAAATATCTCTTGCTCATCTTGAGGGAAATCAAAGCATGCCATTTCATTTCTTCTTTTTTTTTTATCAGATTTTTAATTTAAATTTTTTTTTAGATTTTTAAAACCTAGAGGGAATACTCAAGAAAAATTCAAAGGCTGAAAGGCGCAACTCCCCCGCAACGTCGCCATTTTGTTAAATCGCAGCATAGTGCGGGTGTATTTGTCGTATCCACACGGAGTTGGGGCTTCCAAACCTAAGAATTTATCAAGGTATCACCTCTAGGCTTGATATTTGAAGGGTTAGTCATTCGATCGACACATGGACTAAAAGTAAAAGGAAAGAAAACAATAATAAGGGAGAAGAGCTCGGCGAAGAGGTTCAGGGACGATTCATAGGCAAGCTATTCAACATGGGAACGAGACGAATGGAGTAGCATCAAATCCTTCTCACCAAAGTTAGGATTTGATTCTTACTATCTATATTCTACCACTACTCCCGTAGGGATGGTTTCTAGATAGCATGATGGCCTAATTCTCCTAGTCGGAAACTAATCTCATGCCAGTGTAAATTATTGTCCGATTAATTCATCTCGTACCCCTCCAATTCAATGTTGAGAGGTACTCTATAACCTCCCAGCACCAAGAGTATTGACATCTAATGTAAAGGCATGGTATGACGTGCTAAAAAATTTACGGAATCATCTGAGACAACTAAACCTAATCTAAGCATGGATTTCATAGTTTTAGGAATGATCGATACTCGGTAATCAGGTGTGAGGATTGCACGGATAGCTAGCATCAATTTCCCTCTCCCTAGTGGTACTTTGATGCATAGTTCTCAAGGTGTGTCATCACTCCTGTGTATGACGACACTTGATAGTATTCGAACGCAATCAATATTGATTAACTCCAAAATCCCTCTCACAAGAATTAGGGTTAGGAACCAATCACTTCGCGTTAGAGTCCCAATTCGATGTTTGGAAGGACTCATAACATCCCGACACCAAAATCCACATATTATTGGATGGAAATCTAGGGTGGAACACCTAATCACCTCATTAATCAGCCTAATCCTACTAATCCAGGACTAATCCCTCATTAGAGGCCTTAATTACCCCCTAACCCTTAGGGAAATAGCAACACATAATCAAAACTAAAACTAATTCAACAATAAAAATAGAGTTCAATGGGTTTCTAGCAAGACAAGGGAGAAATAATTTCATAACAATCACTAATTAAAAGCATAAACAAGATAATCAAACAAGCAATTAAACTAATTGAAACTGGAATTAAAAGAGAAGATGAACAACTTACTGAAACTGATGCTTAAAAAGGCTTCAAAGGAAAAGGAAACAACAATGTTAAATTCTACTATAAAGATTAACCATAATCTAATTGCAAGGAATTAAAACCTAATTAAATCCTAATTTAACTCTAATCTAAAAGCTAATCCTAAAACTAAAGACTAAAACCTGTTAATGATAAAAATCCCCCAGTGAAAATCTGAAAGTTTACATTATATACTGGGAAAAAGAGGGCATTTTGCCCTGAAAATACGTCGGCGAACTGGGGCGACCCCGGCGTGATGACCAGGTGTAATGGCCTTGACGCCTAGAGATTTCCGAAGAACTTTCCTGCTTCGCATCCCTCAGGGGCATGACATTAGGTGGTCAGGGCCGTGAGGGGTCTTCTAGTCTGGGGGTCACACTAAGTGTCATGGCTGTGAGGCCTGATGATGCTGGGAACCTCCAATGCTCCGATGGGCGTGACACAGGAACTTCACGGCCGTAAGGAGCGTTCTGCCTGGATTCTTTCTTGATGGTCACGGACGTGTCACGACCGTGAGGCTTCTTTCTCACAAACCCAGAATTTCCCTCTTTGAAGGGCGTCACGACCCTGAGGAATGGTGTCACGGCCGTGACCCCTATTTTGTCCCGAGTACTTTGTCATCTGTTTTGGCTGCCAACGTATCACGGGGGTTACAACCATGACGTCCTGTGTCATGGTTGTGACATCCCTGTTGGCAACACTCGTTTCCTTGGTTCTGCCAAGGATCAAGACTCGGGTTCTCTTCATCTCAGGCCGGGTCTTCTCGGGATCTGCATTAAGGTCCCAGTCCTTCTCCGGATATGCGTAGTTTCGGCCTCGTTTTGCGCACTTTTCCTCCATACGCAGATGAATAGCCGAGAAACCTACAAAGGAAGGAAAATAACCTTAAAACTCTAATAATTACACATGGAACCTATTAAACTGCCAAAGGAAAAAGCCGCATTTAAGTTGAAAACCGAGCCAAAATAGTTATGGGGGAAAAAAACTCAGCCATCTCATGTTATTGAAGTGAACTATCACCTTCAACACATGAGGCCCAACGTGTTTTCCATCCTCCAAATTAGATTTTGAAAATCTTGCTGATGGTCTCATACTTCTTAACTTCAGCATGTTTCACAAACATATTCAAAATTGAGTGATGATGTCCAGAGACATCTTGACCCAAAACAACTTTTAAAGGTCAAGCAACATATTTTGCCAACATTAAACATAACATTTGGATATCGTCATCAACATGACGTTTCTATTTGGCTATCTTAGCATCCGAGGCATTATTGGTAGGCTGGATGCCATGCTTTCACAAGAACGAATCTTTCTTTTGGCTTTGAGAACATTTATCAAGTCATGGTGCCAATTCAAATAATTGAAACCGATAAGCTTCTTCTTCGCAAGAAGAAAGCAGCAGAGAAGAGAAGAGGAGATATCATGTAACTTTAGGAATCTACAAGGCAAACAATTCAATTTAGATTTATTCATCAATATTTAAGAAATTAAACCATTTTAATTTCAACATTTAACTCTCATTGGTGTTTTAATGTAACCAAGATCCAATAGGCCCAAGCGACATCAAGTGGGCTTTAGCCCAAACAAACCATGTGTCCTTTACCTAAGGTAGATCATCTCATGATCAATCATTCTAAACGACTCTTGGTGAGAGTATGTGTATCCATACAACACCTTTCTCTGTTGGTTATGACTCTAGACCCTGTAGCCTGCTATTATGAACAGACCTGACTCCAACCCAAGTTTTTAATGATCCATGGATGAGTTACTTTGGCAATGACCGTCCATGATCCAAGTGGTGTTCCTCAGGGCGAGCAATCATACGTTCAAATTTTGAGAGTACAAATTTTATTAACTTAAGCATGCAATTCTAGGTGAGACTATTGAATCCAACATGATAGAGATAATAAAATGATAAATCATGCTAAGAACCGTTCAATGCATAAAATATAACCTCTAATATGGCCACCTAAGCTTAATTAAATAATTTAACTAAGCCAATCTAGTCTTATGTCTTGAAGAACTCCTTCTTGAAAACTCCAAGGACTCCAGCTTGAACAGTTAAAGGATTCCTCTTTTAGAACATTCAAGAACACATTCTTGAAACTTCACGACATTTAAGTTTGAAGCTCCCATTCAAACTAACATCCTTGTCGCCTTGGGCTCCCTCTCAACTTAATATCCCATACACAAGAATTACAATCGGTCATCATCTTATGACATTACAACAATTTCAAATACAAATTACAAATTCAATCAAATTAAATTAAGGGATTTTGGCCACAAATAACCCATACTGAGGGGCTTGTGACTGGGAATAATGCAAAGTGATTTTTCGGCCACTGACAGTCTATACTTTTTCACTATTTTCTCATAGCAGTTCAGAGTCGATTTCCGGCACCAAAAAACTGACATGGCTACCGGAAAGTATGTTTATTCATACTTCAAAAAGGAAATTTCGGGTTGCCACATCAGCTTTCCGGTGCCAGAAATCGATTCTGGATTGCTATGAGAAAATAGTGAAAAAGTACAGACTGCCAATGGCAAAAAAGTCACTTTGGATTATTTTCAGTCACAAGCCCCTCAATACGGATTATTTGTGGCCAAAACCCTTAAATTAATCATATTCAAAATCGACGGCACGCAGACTGTATGTTACCTAATCCAGTATGCAGACCGATATAACCAACTAGATATGGCCATACTAAGAGTGCATACGATTCAAGCAAACATTTTGGTAGCATTGCACGAAGACATATCCCATATATCTCAACCCTGCTTCAATAATCATTATAGAAGGCTTCCAACAAGTAACACATCAATCCAAAATAAAACATTAGCCGAAACAATTTCAGCAACACAAGCGATCTCAATCACATAGCAAGAACAAACGCATGCAAGCAACCCAATAAAATCCAATATTACCAAGGTAAAATCTCCAAACTAAAACAATTTTAGGTGAGATAGGAAACCCTTTCCTTCTTAAAATTCCAAATTTCAAGGGCTAGACACATGCTCATTTGCTCAATTTCCAAAAATTTAGCAAATGTAACTCAACTGATACATTATCACGTTGAGGATCATTTTGCAGAGTATCGAATGGAATCACCCAATGATCAACTCTACAGCCGATCTATTTATGCCCAATTGATTGATTGATAGTTAATTTTCCAAAAATTAACTCTTCCCACAATGCAATGCTTAACTGGAATCACCTAGTGGTTAATTGTAGGATAAATCCAATTTAACCGGGAAGTTCTAGTAATCGAATTTTCAAGTCTAAACATTTTAGACTCAAACATCGAATTTGTTATCGTTTTGGTGTTTAAAGAGACTTGAGGTGGCACTAGTCTCGAACATGACATCGTATGTCATTTCCTAGACTACGCGCTACCACAACACGTCCAAAACGATCACAAAGAGTCATCACGAGTATGATGTCTAACACAACATTACTCACGATGCTCAAAATGAGTAAGGAAAGGCAGTGAGTTTCACCAAAATCACGTAAAGGATACCTATTGTCGTGCTTGACATTCCTTGTAAAACAAGGAGTGAACACTCAAATGCAAATCAATGGGCAAGGCGTCAATTTTCCATAGCCATGACTTTCCCACCTCATACCAAAAAAGCCACAAGTGATCGTAAAGGAAAATAAACCAAACATCCAAAACCCAACATTCAATCAATGACAAGCAAGGTTTATCAAATACACAAGATCATTACAATAATATCAATGTTAAAGTTTTACAACATGCCAAATTAACAATTAATTCTAGCATGAAAACATTCAAACATATCACGTCTATCAAGATGAAAACTTAAAGGGGCATAAATAAGTTCTAGCAACCTAATCATGAATTCAAGAATTAAAAATCATGCAAGAGAAAACCATTAAAAGCTATAGCATGCTATATGCCACTCTAATACCACTGTTGGGTTATGGGGGGTCCCTGGGGCCCAAATCCTATCTTGGCCCAAAGGGTGCTGGGCCCAATCTAATTAGGCTCACCCCACTAGGGGCAGAAGAAGTCCTAACACTAAAGACTTCATCTAATCTATCCTAACCCAAAACAATGAATAACAGGAAAGAAAACAAATAGCAAACACTAAGCTATTTACCTAGCAGTCTCTCGAATAGACAAGCCTCGGGTGGCCTTCTACTCTTGAACGTGTCTCTTCAGCTTTTGAACACGCCACTCGAGACTCATGCACCACTTGACACATATCGGCTGCTAGACCACCAAATATCGATCCAATCGACACCACATAAGTATGTGGATCGTATCAAATACAGTTGATCTTTCCTACTCTAGAACCTCGAGGAATCACCCTTATAGTCTAAATAGGAAGCTTTCTCATAGAATGTTTTCCCGGTTTCCCAAAATCTTTAAAGAGAGATTACCCAAAGGGGCCGCATGGGATAGAAAGACCTTCTTTGGCATCCCATGGGTCACATATATATATGAGAGAGAGAAGGGATGGAGGAGGTCCTCCACCGATAAGGGACACGTGCCTGGGGTTCACCATAGACCATGGTGAGCAGCAGAAGCAAATTTTCTACTCCTAGGCCCAACACGGACAACGATACAGCCACCACGGACCGTAGTGGCCTTGGCACCATCCGTGGTGGCTGACTTTCACCAAAATCGACTTCCACACCTTCCTCGGTTCGATCCCGTATTGTCCCATACCTTATTCCATACACAATGCCTCACGTCACTGACTTATGTGTGACCCTGTGGAACTAACCAAATCGGTTGTGATCAAGCCTATCCATCATTGATTAAGGGGATTTCTAGCAAAGTCATTAATCAACAAAATAACTTGGCTAGAGTACTCAAATGAAATTGAATATTATTGGGACATTCCCAACAATTCTATCTCTATGTGTGGCTTGTTACCGAGCAAAGAGTCAATTCCACCATGAGATTTATACCCCCATCTCCGTTTTCCAAGCTCTATGAGAGGACGTGAGTATTGATTTCATTGTCGCATTTCCTAGGACTACGAGAGGCAAGGATGCCATTCTAGTGATGGATGCTTGCTTTTTAGAGTCAGCTCATTTCATAATGTGCACAAAGGTCGACTATGACGACCATATTTCTCATTTATACTTCCGGGAAGTTGTCCGTCTTCATGGCATTCCCCGGCGTATCGTGTTGGATTGGGACTCCAAGTATGTAGGGCATTGATCAACAATCTTATGGAAGCTCATGGGCATCAAACTTCTATTTGACACTTCCTATCACCCTCAAATAGATGGTAGACCGATGTTATGAATATGATGGTTGGCGCCTTATTAAGGAGCATCCTCAAATCCAATGTGCGAGAGTGAGACTTGATCACTATGATAATGGCAGACACCATCCATCGTACAAGCTATAGAACAATAGGTAAGTATGCCAATGTAAAACAAACACTCGTTACCTCTCCTACACTCGTCACTTTGATTACTTCCTAAATCTAACTCTTTTAGCCCGAACACTATGCAACTTAGTCAATTCTTTAAGCTTCTAATTCGAACCTAGAGCTTTGATACCAATCTTCTCTAATATTATATTCCCCTCTCCCCCTAAATCTTAGTAATGAATTTATGAATGTATTTATATATAACAAAGACATTATTGACTTTCGTCTCATTTTTGTTAAATGTTTCTTTTTCCAGTATTCATTAAGTTTAAGAGTATGATGCTTAGAGTGAGACTTACGTAGTTTATGTCGTTCAGTTTGTCATGAGAATAAGTATAGTTTTACCTATTTTTAAGATTGTCCATTCAAGGATTAGTGTGGTTTTATTATAAAGTTTAGAATTCAGGTTTTTATCTTTTTGCCTTGTATCTATAGAGAGATGGGTAGACCTTGAAAAATGACCATGTGATAATTACATAATGCTCTAGCAACTAGGTACATCAACTAGGCACCCAAAGGAGTTGCTTAATCCTTAATTTAAGATCTCAACATTCATTTAAAACATTTATTTCACTTATGATTTAAATAGAAACCCATAATTCAATTAATAAATTTAAATTCACAAAATTATAATAAAATCCTAAAAGAACCAAACCAAGAATTAGCTTCTGGATTAAGCAATCGACCAGCCAGTCAATATGCTCGGGCTAGAATTCAACCCAAGTCAACGACCCAAAACAAAAACTAACCTAGTGAATTGACTAGCGAGTCCATCTTCTAGGGAATACCTAGTACCTATTTTCAAAACTTAATAAAAAATTCATAAGTTCAATTTGATCAATTAATTACTATTTTATAAGAAAAATATGAGAAAGAATTAAAGAATGAAGTCACCAATTAATTTTAAGATAAAATGAACTTGAAAATGAAATTCGGCATATGAATCAAGATTGATCCAAATGTAAAATTACAAGTCCAAGATACAATATCATTGATTTCTCCACTTAAACAAGTTGTCACTGCTGAAAATCAAGTTATTATTGGAAGGAACTAAAGAGAAGAATTTAAAATACTTAAACACAAAATATTTGTATGTGCAAAAGTGAAAGCTAAAACATGAATTTAAGATGAACATGTACTTTATCCATGGTAAGTGTAAATCAAAATAAATTTACATGATAAACATTAATGATAATAATAAGCACAATCATATAAAAGAGCAAGATAATCTAACCTAAATTGACAGAGCATGTAAAACAAAAAAGAAATAAGAGAAAAATTAAAATAATTCCACAATATCCATCCTTATGGGATTTCTAGGCGCGTCAAATATGAAGATGGAGGCTTGTGTTTATTATGGAGAAGAGATCATTAGAGAAAAAAATAAAATATTTTGAGATTTTACTGTGAAGAAAAAATAATATAAGAATAAAGATAAGATGGGCTTAAGTAAGAAAATAAATGGGAGTATACTCATTACCAAAACAATATTGATCTGAATAATAAAAATATATGGAAATTATCATGGAAAATGATCAGAAAATAAAAATGATTTCGAAATGCCTAAGAAATTAACCATCATTTCAATGATATAGGAAGTGTAAAACTTTCTTATGTGCAAGCCAGTCTGAAAAGAAGAATTGGGTTGGCCCAAATGAATCTTCAGTTGCCCGACAAGAGAACACTAAGGCCTACTGCACGGACAATTCAACTTAAACCGATCATATCTCCCTCATCTGATGCCCGTTTGAAGCAGTTTAAGTTATGTTGTAAAGCTTATAGAGTGTAGATTATGCTTGCAAAAGGGTTCAAATGATCAAATCTTTAGAAAAAATTTCTTTCAAAAGAGTAAGTACATGTATGTGAAAAAAGTGGGAAAAGGGCCTTCTGAAGTAAAAATGGTAGGAAATGACATGCTATTATGAGAGCCTTATAAATGAATTAAAATGGGATATTTTATGAGGTTGAGAGGATGAGTTCTCTGTAACATATGCGACCTAAAGTATCTAACATGCTCAAATAAAATTACATAACAATTACATGAAACTGATGACAAAATTCGGCGTTTACAAGAAATGGTGGTGATGCCCGATTCGTTCTTTTCGCTGCAATAAAATTGTTATGTTTTATCTTTTAGGTGTTTCGTATTTTCAGCTTGTCACATGATCATCATGAAATTCTAGCTGAATTTAGATACAACCTTAAGGAATTTAGAAGAGTGTCGCTAGGCTCAAAACCAAAGCATCAAATTGTTATATATCACATGTGTCTAGTATATTAATTGATGGGGTGCCTACTTATAGGAAATATAGACCATCTAATCAATGTTAAGAGGTTGTTAGTGACCTTAATCAATACTTTGCTTTATTTGTGAATAAAGTTAAGACTTAGCAGTGCTAAGACTTTAGGAAATGAAGTACAAATCGTATTGAACAAATTTCATCTAGCTGTAACAACACAAGCAAATTGTCAACCATGTTGCTAATTTTAATAACCAGGCAAATGGCTAGATAAAAAAGTCAAAATTTACATAGAAGAATTCGGCCAATGAACCATAAGGACAAGCCCCATAAAGCACTTTAAAGACATGCCCTATAAATCGACCTTATACATGCCCTAAAATTTGACAAATTAATCAAAAATGCAATATGTCAAATGTAACCCCTTGTTGTGTAACAGTAGGGGGTAGGGTGCAAGGACCTATTGGCCATCAGGTAACTAAGGATGGACAAAAATAGCTAACCTAACGTATTTGCTCACTGTTTCTGTCCACTAAAATCCAAATAATTGATAGGTCCTTGCACCCTTACCTATATTGTTACACAACAAGGGGTTTCATTTGAGATATCGATATTGTATTTTTAATTAACTCTCAAACTATTAGATTTATTTGTGCTATTATATGGCTCGTATGTGGTGAATTTATAGGGCAGATCTCTAAAGTACATTAAAGGGCTTGTGACCATGGTTTGCACTTGCCAAATTCAGTGTATTTTTTAAAAAAGAACTCCAAACTACTTTTTGTTCAATTAAGCACTTTCTTTCTCTCCCATCGCTATTTTTATTGGCCTATGCTCGTCTTATTAGTGATGATGATATGCAATTGATTATGGGAATTTTCCTTCAAGAAGATATGTAAGTGAACGCAACATATTGATAAATGCTTCTGGTCTAGTTCAATGCAATCCTTTATCATTGTAGGTGTAATTGAACATTGTGATGGAAGACCCATATCAATCATTGGCAGCATATTCATCACGACTTCTTAGACTCCTTCAATGCAATCTTTAATCGTTGTTGATGTGATTGAGCTCTAAGGGATGGGCCCCATCAATTGTTAAAATTAGACCTCTATTCGGGCCAATTCTGGTGCTTACGTCATCCATTTTCCTTGGTCAGCTACCTGTTGGATCAACACCCTCTTCATGAGGTAGTGAGTAGGCTAACTTATCAAAACAAATTTAGAAACAAAGTTGAAAATATTTAATACAACAATAGGAGTGCAATATATAAATATGAGGGCGAGTGGAACTACTTAAAGTTTGTTTTCAAAATAGAATTACAATAGAAAACTATTTTTTCAATGCTAATCGAATTTCAATAGTATTAGGAAACTATAAATGTTAAAAATAGTGCATCACTATATTTGATGGGGATTAAGTATATTTAAAAATTACATGGTAAAGGATCATAACCTATTGTAGCATTTCCCTAAATTCTCTCTCTAACTACCCTTAATTGGTGAGTACGCACAAAAGGGGGAGGGGAGGGATTTTCTCATTTCACAATTTTTTTCTTGTGTCTTAAGAAATAGTTTCTCAATCAAAATATTGTATCAAGGCGTCTTTTCCTTTAGGTGTTATTCCCTTTGGCAGAAAATTTTAATACCACCTTTATTCCTATACATTTGACGCCCCTTGTTTTGATTAGGTTACAAAAAATACTGATTGAAGAGGATAATAATTCTTTACATTCTATATTCGATTACATACAACTATATTTGACGCCTTAGATCAATTATGTTTAGCAACAGATACAATAACAAGTTGCAATGTATTCACATTCTGGAGATCAATATTTGCCCTTGTTGGTAGCAAACTGAGTTTTACTTTCACATTATGTGATATTATTATTTGTATCTTATGTGAAATAAAATGACACAAGATATTGTAAAAGTTATCATATATTTCTTGTATTTTTTAAGGAAGTAATGACAAGGATTTGACGTAATTTTTAAGAATTTATAGACATGGCGGCTTACATAAGAAATCAATCAAGGAGAGGGCCGCCAGAGAGAGTAACAGAGGAGCCAATAGCACTCAAGAACGCCCCTGGTACGGTGACTAATGTTTTCTTAACCAATATTGCTGGGTATTGGAGGAATGTTAGCATGTTGTGGTGCAAGAATTTGATGAATATTTCATTTACCATAACTTTAGATGGCATAGAAGGTGATTTAACTAGCCAAACAACATGCAAAGTAGAATTAAAACCTTGGCATTTTTGGAGTAGAAAAGGATACAAATCATTTGAAATAGATGTTCAAAATAAGGAAAATGAAAATACGGGACATGTGTTGGAATTATATTGGGATCTTCGATCAGCCAAGTTCTCTGGTAGTAGCCCAGAGCCATGTTCAGACTACTACGTAGCCCTTGTATCAGATGAGGAAGTAGTACTTCTTATAGGTGACTATAAGAAGAAAGCATACAAGAGAATCAAGAAACAACCAGCTCTGGTAGAAGCTATCCTGTCTTTAAAGAAAGAAGTTGTGTATGCAAAGAAGAGCTTCTCAACACGAGCTCAATTTGCGGAGGGAAAAGGGGAGCATGATGTGGTGGTGGAGAGCTCAACAATGGGGTCTAAGGATCCAGAGATGTGGATTAGCATTGATGGTATTGTCCTTATCCACGTCAAAAATCTACAATGGAAATTTCGAGGAAATGAGACAGTGATGGTTAACAAACAGCCTATACAAGTGTTTTGGGATGTATACGCCTGGTTATTTTGTAGCACTGGGTCTGGCTACGGTTTATTCATTTTTAAACCAGGAGTAGCTGATGTTGAATTGGAAAGACAGGGTAGCAATCGAAGCGGGAATAGCGATAGTAGTGCTAGTAGCATGTTTTATTCTACAACAAGTCAACCTAAAGTAGTCGATTTCTGCCTTTTCTTACAAGCATGGAAAATAGATTAAACTGTAATCCTCATCTACCTTGTAATTGTTCTTAAATTTTGTCAATATTCAATTACTCATGGCTACATCAACAATCTCATACCCTTATTACATGCGATCTTGTAACAACCCACATGTGAAGAACTGATAACTGAGTCAAAATTGTGTTTTTAGCGAACATTAACATATAATAATGTTTGAAAAAAATCTAGGAATGTGAAATATAGATTACCCAAAATGAAAAAACATTCCATGAATCAAACGTATTTAGTATGACTGTTTCAAAAATCCTTGAAGCGCAGAATCGAATTATGGATACGTCAAAACAAATTTTTTAAATGGTTTACCGAATTCGTTTAAAAATTCTGGTTTAAAATGATGAAAACGATAGGGAGGAGGAACTAAACCAACAATACAAATATATATATATATATATATATATATATATATATATATATATGATTTTCTCTCTCTATGAGAGCTTCTCTCTCTAGGTTTCCGGTCGATTTTTCCGGGGGTTTGGATTGAGCGGTGCTACTCTTTCTGTAGTGAGAGTTAATCTGGTTCGATTCTTATTTTGGAAATGGAGGATTCGCCTGCTTCAAATGTGGTCTCTCATTATAGTTCGTTGATAGGGGAAAGGGATTTGAGTCTGCGTTTTATTCCACCAAAATCTGTTGATGGTAATTTGTATGCGGAGATAAGTGAGGAAGATGTAGTTCTTGAATCTTGGGAAAACTCAGTTCTGTGCAGAATCTTAGGGGCTAATTTGCCTTTCCAGGAGATGAAAGTTTTTCTGGATTTGATTTGGAAGGATATGGGGATTGAGAAGCTGTGCAAAGCGAGAAGGGGGGCTTTTGTGGTCAAATTTCAGGATGAACAATACAAAAACATCGTGTTGGAGAAAGGAGTGTATTATTGTCATAATAAACCGATGTTGGTTAGAGACTGGAATGAGGAGTTATGTATTGATACTGATTCGATTTTGTCATTGCCTATTTGGGTCATCCTTCCGAAATTGGATGTAAAGTATTGGAATCATAATGGATTCAGTAAGATTGGTAGTAATGGTATCCCGATCAAGACTTGTTTGAGAACTCGTGATAAGCTTGATCTCACAACTGCTAGGCTCATGGTGGAGATGAATGTGGATGGTAACTTTCCTGATCTTATTCATTTTGTTGATAATGGCTTAATTGTTTCTCAGAAAGTTATGTATGACTGGAAACCTACTAAATGCTCCTTTTGTAAGAATTTTGGTCATACTGTTGAGGAATGTCAATTGAAAACGAAGAAGGTTATGAAGCAACAGGATGAAATTGTTGGGCGTGGCAATGAGTCTGTTGGCGTATCTGGTGCATCTCCTTCAAATTCTCTCCCTATTTCCCCAGTTGTGAGTAGTATTCAGAAATCAATTCCAACTCCATCAGTTCCCTCTGAAGGCCTGCCTCCAGTTTCTAGTCGACCTCATACGATTCAAGCGGGTGAGGTTCTTCGATCTTTTCAGAAGGCAGGAGGGAGAATTCCTGAGGGTTATGGTTAATATTATGAGCTGGAATGTTAGAGGGTGTGGTAGAGTCAATAAGCAGGCTAACATTCGTCAGTTTTTGCAAAAACACCAAGTGAGCTAGGTTCGCTTGCTTGAGGTGAAAACAAAAAATGAAAAAAATGGTGGAATTGGTATCTCACATGTTGAGTGGTTAGAATTACTATCATAATGCTAATATTACTGGTAAATGCAGGATTCTGGTGGCTTGGAGACTTAGAGTTTATCATGTTGAAGTTATTGAATCTCAGGCTCAATGGATTCATATCTCTGTTACTAATCTTGAAGATGGCTTCAAGTTCCAGGTTACTTTTGTTTATGGTTCAAATTTTTTACATGAGAGGAAGGAAGTGTTGGAGAAGTTATTTGTGTTAGCTAATATGATTCAGGAGGGTTGGTTGATTGTTGGTGATTTCAACTCGGTTTTGAGAAGTGATGATCGATTTGGTGGTACTCAGGTGGAGTTCTTTGAAGTGGCTGACTTTCAAGATTGTATACAGATTAATAATCTACAGGAATTGAGCTTTACAGGGGATTATTTCACATGGACTAATTCTTATGTGTGGTCAAAGGTTGATAGAGTTTTTTCTAATGAAGATTGGTTACATCAAGGGAGGTTTATTCAAACTACTTTCCTTCCGTTTGGTCTCTCTGATCATACCCCTATTTTGATATCTTTCCCTGGTTCTCCTGTTCAGAGACATTCTTTTAAATACTTGTGATGTGGCAGAATTCCAGGTTTTATAACTCTATCATTGATGATGCTTTATCAGTGCGCAGGGTTGGCTTTAAGATGTTCCAACTACATAAGCTTCTTGTTTCTTTGCGTGCTCCCTTACAGAAGTTGCATAGGAGTGAATTTTGTGATTTATTCCAGTAAGTGGAGATCTGCAGATCAAATTTAGAGGAGGTTCAGATGCAGCTTATGAGTGACAAATCTAATATTGCTCTCAAGGAGCTTGAAAAGGAGAAAAGAGGTTATTATATGAATGTCTTGAATTCTGCTCATTTACTTATTCAGCAACAGTCTAAACTCAAGTGGCTGAATTATGGGGATTGTCCTTCCCATGTTTTCTTTGGGAAAATGAAACAGCGACAAGTAAGCTCCTATGTTTATAGTTTGTTGAATGAGGAGGGAATTTTGATTTCTGGTTTTGAGAAGGTGGCTGATATTGTCCTTCTATATTTTGAGAAACTGCTTGGAGTTCAGCATTATTCCAGAGTCCCTATCAGGGAAGAAGTTTTCCACATTGGCAATGTTGTGCAGATTGAGCAGCAGATGAGGATGTTGGCTCCAGTTACTAAATCTGAAATTCGAGACATAATTTTCTCAACTTCTCATATCAAAGCTCCCGGTCCAGATGGTTTCAGCAGTCAGTTTTATCAGCACAATTGGGTAAAAATTAGGGATTTATTATTTGAGGCTATTTGTGAGTGTCTTCATACTTGTTCTATTCTTGCTGTTATTAATGAGACTGTGATTTCTTTGATTCCGAAAAAGATTAATCCGGAGAGTCCAGCAGATTTTAGGCCTATATCGTGCTGCAATGTCTCCTACAAGTACCTTTCCAAAGTTCTTTGTTCACGCATAAGAGCTATTCTGCCGGATATCATTAATCAGAGTCAGGGTGCCTTTGTCCAAGGTAGAGAAATTGTGCAGAACATCCTTTTGTGCCAAGAAATCGCACATGATTATAATAAGAAGAATTTATTCCCAAGATGCATCATGAAAATAGACTTGACGAAGGCTTATAATTCAATCTATTGGGAGTCTATTGAAGAAGCTTTGAAGGCATTTCATTTCCCTCTGAGATTCATTCAGTGGATTATGATGTGCGTGACTTCCACTTCATACACCATTAATCTTAATGGGCAAAAACATGGCAATTTTAAAGGAGGGCGTGGTCTTCGTCAAGGTGACCCTTTATCCCCTCTTTTATTTGTGATTGTTATGGAGTATTTGTCTCGCTTGCTGCAAAATCTTCAATATGACTCACGTTTTGTGTTTCATCCGGGTTGTAAGTCTCTGAAAGTTAATCATTTGTTATTTGCGGATGATTTGGTTATTTTCTGCACTGCTAATAGTGGTTCTATTCACTGTATTGCTGCTGTCTTGGAGGATTTTGCTGAGTGTACTGGTTTGAATGCTAATCTGTCCAAGTCCACAATTGTGTTTGCCGGTTGTGATGACCACACTGCCCAGAGGTTGGCAGATATGATGGGTTTCAGTAGGGGTGTTTTTCCTCTAAAATATTTAGGAGTCCCAATCAATACAGGAAAGATTGGAAAGTTTGATTGTATTTGTTTGGTGGATAAAATCACAGCTAGAATTCGCACTTGGGCATCTCGACATCTTTCTTATGCGGCTAGAGTCCAACTAGTGAATTATGTTCTCCTTAGTATTGTGGGTTATTGGTCGAATATTTTTGTGCTACCAAGTAATGTTATTGATCAGGTGGTCAAAGTGTGTAGAAATTTCATTTGGTCTGGTGATTATAACTATCGTAGAGTTCCCCTCATTGGTTGGGATACTTTATGCTCTCCTAAGAAATATGGTGGTCTTCGTCTCCGTAACCCTCGTCTTTGGAATATTGCCTCGGTTGGTAAGCTTGTATGGGATGTGGCTCGGAAGAAAGATAATCTTTGGGTTCGGTGGATCCATGAGAGATATGTTAAAACACAAAATTGGTGGCTCATGGCTCGTGGTGTTGGAAACAAATTTGTAAAATTAAAGAGAAAGTGAAGTTGGGTACTGCCAATGATTGGGACTGGAAAGGTGTTGTGAATGATAGCTTCGATATTTCTGATTGTTATACTGCTCATCTACAAAACAAAGAACAGTGTCCGTGGTTCCATATTGTTTGGAACAAGGGTGCTCCTCCACGTCATAGTTTTCTTGCTTAGCTCGCTGCTCACAATAAACTGCAGTGGCTACACGTTTGGCTGCTTACGGTAACAATGTTGATATTAGTTGTAACCTTTGCAGTCATGGAGATGAGTCCTTAGATCACATTTTTTCTGAGTGTGGCTTCATCAAGCAGGTGATGGAGTTCTTTTGCAAGAAATGGAAGATCAAATTCAACTTTAGCTCCCTGCTACATTGGTTCTCTAATTGGAAAAACTCGCGGTAGAATCGGGCTATTAAATCTATTATGATGACTCTAGCTACCTCGGCTATCGCCATCGTTTGGGAGGCTAGGAACTACAAAAAATTTTCGGAGAATCGCAAGGCCCTTTCCATTTTGGAAGTTATCAAGAAGATACATTATACTATTTTACATAGGTTTTTGTTTCTTTCAAAGAAAAGTTCCAAGTATAATCGTTGTATAGATTTACTTCATTAGGTTTTCTTTGTTGTTTCTTGGGCCGGTTTTGTTCCTTCTTTGGCTTCTTATGAAGTCTTTTAGTAATGAAGAGTTGCGATTCTGCCAAATATATATATATTTATATATATATATATATATATATATATATATATACAAATGAATTTTTCTTTCTTTCTTTAGGAACAGGGAAAAAGTCTACACAACTAGGGTTCTTAAACTAAATAATTCAAATTCAAAGAAACCTTCCATGATTTTGAATACTAGGAAGGGGCATCATAGAAAGAATACTACCCCAATTACTCACATTTATTTATTCCGTTTGCTTATATTAAATAAAAACTGACGATTATTGTCAATCTTGTTGGCTACCGTTACCTAATATGGTATTACTTTTGTTTATATTAATTAAATATTATTTTTATTAGATATCATTCATTTAAGATATTACTAATGCAGTAGGGTTTAAGCCTTTTCGTTCTATTAATTAAACATTTATTATAGTTAATATATTAGTAAACCCTCATGTAGATATACATATATATACACATGTAGCCGCAAGTTGAGTTATTGAATCCTACGACATCCGTTAACAATTGGTCTATCATGTTGATTTATTGAATCATTCATACTTTGAGCGTTTGCATACTTGTTTTAAATTTTCAATTCATATTTGATGCTTAATTAATGTTTATTAATATCTTTATGAAATTAATTGTTTTTTATTTTTTTCATATGTGACAGACCTAAATTGTATAGGTGTCTGTGTACCGCAAGTGTACGGGTCTGTGTAGTAATACAAATATCGTTATCTCTCAGGGACTTGTGTTCAACTAGGCACTAAACTAGTTCACTACAAAGGATGCTAGGTTGATCAAAATGTTGTGGTAACGGTTCAGACAATTAACTACGAAAGCAGGAAACTAAAGGATTTAACCAAGTAATTAAAGATGTTCAGGGGAATCCACTCTAGTCAATCAATCAAATTATCAACAATCCCGGTGTAGGTAACAAGATAATTCGGGGTCTATAATCTTTCTAGGCCTTATCACTTCGATCTTTCGATCTTATGTGAGTTACAGTGATTAAACTAAACATTATTTCTAACTATTTAATCTAATCAAAGATAAAGAATTGATTATAAATTGACCCAAGGCAAGAATCATTATGTCTAACTATTTTCTAAACCTATTCAATCTACGCACTCCAATTCAAGACTCAAACTGTCGTTCTGTTGTCGAGAATCTAAAACCAGGTAAAGACTGAAACTATCATCATGTTGTTAAATTACCATGACATATAATACACGCAGATTAAACGAATAAAAGGATAACCTAACACCGAGACTGTATTCAACTTCAATCAAAAGACATCGAGTTTATCCCCCAAACAAAGGGAATTTAGCTACTCATAATAAAAACTAAGAAAGCCATAATAAAAACTGAATAACAAAATATAAAGAGAATAGAAATTAAATCGAACATCCGAGTCGTTGAATTCGATCTCTTTGTGTCACCCAAATCGATCTCCTTCTCCTCCTCTTTTGTTCCTAAACTACTAGAGAGGCTCCCCGAAGGGAGGAAAATAATCAAAAACCCTAATCTAAATGGCGTCTGAAATAAACCGAAATATTGTTCGCTTAATTTCTCCCCGTTTGGAGAGAATTAGGAAAATAAAACCTATACTAAAAACATTGGCTTCCTTCAAATGGCGGATATAAATCCCTTTTATAGGGCTGAGCCAGGGCACAAAACGCTGGCTGCGTTTTGTCCAAAAAGTGAGAATCTTCCGCGAATGGGCGCTGGCTGCACCTGAAGAAACGCTGGCTGCGTTTTGCTCTTTCTCGGCTTCTGAAGTTTCTGGACAAAGCGCCGGCTGCGTTTTCAAAGCGCTGGCTGCATTTTCAAAACGCTGGCTGCGCCTTATTTCTCCGTCTCAATTGGACTTGGATCGTGGATGTTGCTGCTGGGCGTCTTTCTCTTCTCTTCCTTTACTTCAAATTCTCTTTTCTATTCATTTATTCTTTAATTCTTCTTTTTAATACCTCTTCTTAAATTTCCTTCTTTAATTTCTTCTCCTTTTTAATTTCTTCTCCATTCTTCTCTATTTCTTTGATTTTTATGGAAATTCTATTAAAATCTGCAAAACATACCAATTTTCGACCAAGTGAAAAATATTACAGAATTTAATATAAAACACTAAATTATATTAGTAATAATTACAATATAAAATCCACTTATCAAATCCCCCTATGCTTAGCTCTTGCTTGTTCTCAAGCAAGTCTGACTTAAGAACAGTAAGGAGAGAAGAAAGACTCAAATTAAAAAGGAAAAGACTCAAGAAAAAAAGGAAAAAGAAACAAAGAAACAAGGACAGTTAGCGTTAGAATTTTTAATACAATTAAACACCCCCTCAGGCTAATCAAATCAAACATCAATCTATCAAGCAATACCAAGATTAATCAGGAAGAGAACAAAATCAATGAGAAATAGAAAGAATGATGTTTTCGAAATTAAGTTAAGAGAACAAGTACTTCGAATGTGAAAAATCGCCAACAGTCTTAAGATAAATGCAAATATGCGCGGTTGGTTATGCACGTAGGCCAGTCAAAAGAGCAAACCTCTCTTTAAGATAAAAATTGAACTCTCAAACACCCAAATTTGAATGAATGTGGGTTTTTCTCATACTCAGACCAAATGAAACAACCTACTATAGGCTTGGTAAGAATCTCGCTCTGCATTGTTAATATGCAAATACACAAGTGACAATCAAGGGGACTTTTAGGGTTGTAATCAGGCTTAGGTTAGGGGAAAGGAGTTGTAATATTTAGGTATGAGGAGTTTAAAGAGCCATGCTTAGATTGATTAAATAAAAACTCACTCTCAACTCACCTTCTTGCTTAATGTATGCAAGGAACTCACTTTTCTCCCTCATTGATATCAAACACCTCAACTAATCTTTACAACCAGGTCAAAAACTTTCAGAACTTTAAAATTGAATTTCCCTAATCACCCTTTTCTTTTGAATTCTTTTTTTTTCATTTTTTTTGTTCTATTTTCCTACTTCTATTTTTGGTGGGTATACCTTCGACCTCAATATATCAAATAAACAACATAACCAATTGGCGAATTCATAATTAATTGGGACATGTAATGTGTCCCAATTTAATTAAAAATTAAAATTTCACACCCTAATATCTTAATTCCTTTCACAGCAACACTAAACCAATTTTCGCTCCCGAAATAATGAACTCTCACTAATCCAAGCAAGGCAAAGGGTAGGAATTAATAAAGGTCATGGCTTGTATTGTCAGGGTTTCATTACAAAAAGAAAGGTAATTAAAGGCTAGGCGGGGCTAAAGAATGGTAATAATATTGTTAGGGAGGCTATTTGGCTTTGTAGTTTAATTAATATAGAAAAGAATGTCTCAATCATATTGTCCCAACGTGGAATGCAAAGATGCAATTTCAAACATGATGCAAAACAAGTTCTAGAGGTGCAACTAATTGTGGAGTCACTCAAGAAATAAAAGAATTGATAAAAATGATCAATCCATAATTTTAGGCTATGTGGACATACGGGATAGGGCTCAATCAACTAAACCTAGCCCAAAGATTTGCGGCACGTATGTTTACAAATACTAAGATAGTCAAAGAAGTTAAACACACTTTTCATAACTTGACTCAAAATCAGAAGATTTAAAGAAACAGATTTCAAGAACTTTAAAGTTCTCAGCCAAACTTTTCTAGGTAAAGCAAGATAAACTAAAAGTCTAATTGGTTTACAAATCATCACCGAAGGTGTTCCGGACAGGCTAATCCTAGTCCTATATTTTTTTGGTCTTTTCTAAATTTCTGATTTTTTTTGGATTTTTTCTAATTTCGGTGGATGCAAAACTAAGAAAAGAAAGAGTAAAAAGAAAAGAAAGAAAGAAAAGAAAATCTAATATGATCTAACTAATGCAACCTAGGTGAATGTAGGTTTACCTCATCTAAAAAGAAAAATTTCAAACAAACACTCTAAAACATAAAGACTCAAAATAAAGAAAAAGGAAAAGAAATTACCTAAAACTCACAAAAGGAAAAAAATGAAAACTAAACTAAGGAAAGAAAAATTTTAAAGAAAAAAATCGAAAATAGTATATACAACCCCCCATGCTTAAACCTAGCATTGTCCTCAATGCAAAGGAAGGACATAGGTAAAAGGGGAAAGGTTGTTAACAAAGTATAACTAATTTATAACAAACCTATAACAAACTTAAAGTCATTAGGACTCCCCCCATGCTTATATATTTAATTAACTAACATTCAAGATTCAAGATTTCAACCTTAACTACTCAGGAACTGAGTTTAACCAACTTCACATGTTTCCAAAATAGATACTCAACAAATCCAACTCTAAATCATATGTGAAAATGACAAAGGTACGAACTTTTCAAATTAAACAACCTAAATATACTAACTAGTAAAAAACTACTCAAGCAAGGTGCGCACCAAACTATCAGCATGAACATGGTGAATTGGAGAAACACATTGAAGTATGAAATATGCAAAAAACACACCACAAATACTAGCAGGTAATAATGAAGTTGAAGAATAAATTAAAAATAGTACCTTAAAGTTGCTTGAACACAGGTAGGAGTAGAGATTACAGGTAAAAGAAATTTGGAAATTTTCAGATTGAGAAATTATTTAGGTTGGAGTCTAGGAGGAAGGTAGTTAATAAAGGGGAGTAAATTACATTTACCCTACCTGACATTTGTGGTAATAATTTTTGCACACCCGACATTTGGGAAATAATTTTCACCCTACCTGACATTAAATGAAAGTGTTTTTCAGTGGCCAAATAAGATCACTTCTCATTAGAAATAAAACGATGAAAGGATCATTTAAATCATTTTCTTCTAAATATTAATGGACAACATGATACATTCACATAGTCATATAGGAACATTATTGTATTTCCTTATTTCTGATGAGAAGTGACAAGATTTTACCGCTAAAAATCACTTTCACTTAATGTCAGGTAAGGTGAAAATTATTTCCCAAATGTCAGGTGTGCAAAAATTATTACCACAAATGTCAGGTAGGGTAAATGTAATTTACTCTAATAAAGGGGTCGGGGAAGTAAAAGGAAAATAAGAGGATTAAAAGAAAAAGTAGGTAAAAGAATTTGAAAATTTAGATACTTCAGAATTTTTACTGAGAGGAAAAGGAATCGAGAATAAAATCAAGAATAGGGAAGGGGCTGGGAGGGTTTTTTAGGCGCTGCCAGCATCTTGCTTGGCCGCAAATTTTTCTCTTCTGTGAACGACGCGGCCCGCGCTCCAGGAGGCGCTGCCATCCTTTTTTTGTACCTGGCATTTATTCGTAGCAATTTTTTTTTGGAACAGCTTTAACGTTTGTTCTCTTATATCTTTTTCTACGTCTCTTCAATCAAGAATTAAATCCGCCTACAAAATATTAGAAATCTAATTATTAAAGAGATAACTGAAAAATAAGACTTAGTAAAATCAAAGAGAAATTAGGAACTAGAAAAATTAAGATAAACTCAGTGAAAGAGTTAAGATCCAACGCTGGTTGCATTTTCAAAACGATGGCTGCGTTTTCAAAACGCTGGCTATGTTTTGCTCTTTCTCGGCTTCTGAAGTTTCTGGACAAGGCGCTGGCTACATTTTCAAAACGCTGGTTGCACCTTATTTCTCTGGCTCAATTGGACTTGGGCTGTGGATGTTGCTGCTGGGCCTCTTTCTCTTCTCGTCCTTTACTTCTAATTCTCTTTTCTTCTCATTTATTCTTTAATGCTTCTTTTTAATTCCTCTTCTTAAATTTCCTTCTTTAATTTCTTCTCCTTTTTAATTTCTTCTCCATTCTTCAATATTCTTCTCTATTTCTTTGCTTTTTATGGAAAATCCATTAAAATCTGTAAAACATACCAATTTCCGACCAAGTGAAGAATATTACAGAATTTAATATAAAAACACTAAATTATATTAGAAAATTGACTAAAATATACAAGTTAATACCTAAAAATACCTAATAATTACTATATAAAATTAACTTATCAATACGGTAATTGATTTTCAAGAAGTAAATGTGTGTCATTTATGGCCTTCCATCTATTTCAATTTATTAAAACATAAGGAAATCTATCTTTAAAAGAGCAGCCCAAGGATGGATACAATTCCGCCGATGGGATCCATGTTCCGTAGAAGCTCACTTCCTTAGATGCAATTGAAGAAGAGGAAGGAAGGGGGGCACGAGAAGGTTCCCTCTCTTTGAAAACTGAATTAGAAGGCGAGGTCCCTCTATTGGTTTACGCAGTCACTGCATCCCATTCACTTCCATTGGCTGAGCCTTGTACCTGACCCTAAGAGAGAGACTTCTCCTTCCAATGAAATACCTTACCCGAGGCCAGACCTTTAGGAAAGCATTAAAAAAAGGCTCAAATGGTACGATCCTTCCGTCACCCCGGAATGAATGAGGTGATCTCGTAGTTCTTGGGCATTCAGTACATGTTTAAGTCCATGGAAGAGTGAAAGGGTCACCACTACTGAGGATCTCCTTCCTAATCTTAGATAGGTCGTCTGAGGGTTCGCCGCGGTTCATTGCTGTGCTTACACACAAGGCTACCCTTCTCCGAAAGCTCCACTAGACCACCTACCACTAGTCCTCGGCCGGAGAGGTTTATTGCAAAAAAAAAGGTCGGGACGCAGGATCCCGAAGAGGGAAGCCCAACGAATGTCAGATGCAAAGCCCCGTACCTCATTAATATCATATTGGCATACTCTCCTAAAAAAAAAAAGAGCAGATCCCATTGAAGACAAGAGTGAGGTACAACAATGCCATTTCTGTCCACCGCCCTTCTCACGAAGCCGTACGCGGACGTTACCGCTCATACAGCTCCCAGCCAGCAGTTAGCCTTCCTCCACAAAGAATGGAAGTGTGGATGAATCGACATCAGGAAGTGTTTTTAAGCCGCTCATACGCCTCTTCAATATACTTGATAATGTAATATAAAACGCTGTATGCATCTTCGTGGAACTCGTTCTCATTTCGAAAGCTTCTCCTTCTCTTTTTCTTTCAGCAAAAGTGAACATAAATACGAGTTGTAAATACATCTTTTTTTGCACTAACTTAAATACTTTTCCCCCCTTTTGCCCACTCCACTATGAAATATTCTTGAAGACTTTCTTTTTCATTCAATAGCCCTGTCCCCTATAAGAGAAGGAGCTTTCTTTTTTTTTTTTTAATTACTCGACTCGTAAAGGCAAATCAAAACTGACCAGTGAAACACCATTAGTCGCGGTAACACAGAGAAGAGTTTAAGAAAGAAAAGTGCTCTCCTCAGAGGTTACAGTTGTCCGGTATTGCAAGGGGCAGAATATAGTGCGCTAATTGGTGACAAGAAGGCACTGGTTGGACTCAAGTGAATATGCGATCTTATCTTGTAGTGAATTTCATAAATTAATAGAAGGGTATTTTAGTCAATGTGTGTTTTCTCCCAATCCTATTCCCAATTTGAATTACAACAAAACAAGCAACAAGGTTGGTAATTCATAAAGACATGTTAATTCCCATTCCCATTCCCATTTTTACTCCCATTATGGATTCCTATTCCCATTCCCATTGCAAGCCAAACGACCCCTAAACGAATTTATTTTGTTAGTGATAAAGGGAAGTTATAAGAATCGGAAATTGAGTAGGAATGGAAATATTATACTGCGAGAAGTGCTCAATTTATGGTCATCTGGTGAACAATTGCAGGAAAATGATGCTAGGAAAGGAATAGAGGAGTAAAGAAACTCAACAAGTTCCCCAATCGGATGATTCTAGAGCTGATAAGTCCCATCTGGAGGTTTAGCTTCTTATAAATGAGGAATTACACAGTTTCAAGTCCCACAATAGTCCTCCTATTTTGGCCCCTAGTAAGTCTGTTTTGGTAAAGGTAAACAAATTTCCACCTTTACAATCCACTAGGCATGGATAGAGTGCTTTTTTGGAATGTTAGGGGGCTTACACACCTAGAGTATAGAGCGGTGAGGAATAAAATAATACTTGCTTAAGTATGTAGATGAGAGGAAGATAATAAACTTGACGATAATCATTAATATTGATTGAAGATAATAATCACAACCCAAAAGAAAGATAACAACACCAACATTGGAATACCAAAGAGAATTGGATGTGATCTTGGATAAAGGTTATACCACCACCAAGTCCTAGCAATCCACCATGAATTTGACAAAGAAATTCCACCACAAATTCAATAAAGGAGAGACTTCAACACCACCATAACATACCGATTATGGGATAAAGTAAACAAGATTTAGGAGAATATAAGGGCCATTAGCTTCTTCATTATACTCATAAGAAAAGTCATTAAAAGTCATCAATAAGTCCCTTAAAAAAGATAACAACGAGGAATTTATTGAGAAAGGGGTTAATCATAAAATGTAAACCTATATCAATCTTGTCATGGACATGACCAATGGCGTTGCGGCCGGGAAAACTTGGGTTGTGAAAGGGGTCAACTCCCTGTGGGATCCGTCGCGGCCGTGACGTTATATGTCGCGGCCAAGACATGGCGATGAGTGCTCCAATTCTTCACCAGGTCGCAGTATTGACCTTGAGAGCTGCAGTCGGGACTTGACCCAATGGAAAATTTATTGTGGTCGTGACGAGCCGTTCACAGGCATGATGATCTTAATTCCAAATTTGTCACATTCATGACAGATGTGTCACGATCGTGATGATCATTTGGCCAAAAAATTGATGGAGGTGAGAAATCGCAGTCGTGACCAGGGAAGTCGCGCCCACGATGCTCTTTCCTCCAACCAACCATCCCTTTCAAGGAGGGTCATGGTAACCATGGTGGTCACGCATGTGATGTGATTGTCTGCCTTCACCCGTTACCAACTTAACTTTTGCACCACTACCCCGGGCCCCTCCTTTGTTATTCGTGTCGAGATCTAAAAGACACCCACCTAGAGGGCGTCCCGACCCATCCATTGGATGGCCATGACCGTCTCTCCCAACCTTGGGTCCACCTTAAAATGGACTCTGTGCCCATGCTCTCGTAGTTGAGGGAAGAGGGACAACCTAGGGAAATCATTCACCATAGATTCATCGATAGGACCCGTTTCCAAAACGGTTCATTCTTCCCTTCTTGAAAAAGAGTTGTCCTCAACTCTTGGAGGTTAAAATGAAGGTACTCTACATAACTTAGTTGTATAACACGTGTCTCCAACCCTTCGGGCATGATTTCATTGAACTCAACATCATATTCATCAAAAGAGGGTTTACCATTAGGAGAGTGTTGCACCGATTGCTACTTCGCTTCATCGCCATTCCCACAAGGAACCCAACAATCTTCAAACCCCAACACGCATCCATGCATCTCTATTCTAGTAGAAATTTCTTAGAGGTTCGTAGGGTAAGGTAAAGGGACTAAGGGAGGGCATAAGGAAGTTTTTTGGTGCTAGGTGACACTTATCCTCACATGGTTCGCAACAAAGCGACCACAAAGCCATAACTAAGAACCCCTAGGTTTAGGGGGTGATTAGGGCCCCTAATGGGGATTAATAATGGATTAGTGGGATTAGAGTGATTGGCGAGGTAATTGGTGTGCCGACCTAATTTTCCACTCAATATTTGGAGGATAGCGGGTGTCGCCCGGGACGTTATTGATCCTTTCAAGTATCGAATTGGAAGTCTAGTGTGGTGTAATCGATTCCGAATCCTAACTGTGGCGAGAGAGATTTGGAATTGATTACTTAGGAGTGCGTTCTTATACTATCAAATACCGTCATACTGGGGAGTGATGAGGGGACTTAGGAAGTATGCACCAATTTACCACTCTGGCGAGGGAAATTGACGCTAGCCATCTATGCAATCTTCACACTTAATTACCAAGCATCAATCACTTCTAAAACCTCAATATCTGTGTTCAGTCTTTTGTTGGGTGGCATGGTATTACCCCGAGTCCTTGTTTTCCCTTATCGAGTAGAAGTTATTAGCGAAACCCTTTTCTAAAATGAATCCTTAGAACCGTCTTGAGATCTAAAAGACCGAACCTGAACACTAGAGCCCCAGCTCCTCGAACAAATAGGACCGTTATCATATACCCTAGGATAACGTTAAACATCTGTCAAGCGTAAGACCTTCAAGAAGAGAATGTATATCTTTAGACTCACCTTCTGCAGTAGTCATTATTCTAACATTATTTAAGATATTAACAAGGTAAATGATATTATTTTGTAGTCCATATTCGAGAATCTCTTCTCTTATTTCGAAATACATTGCTCCTCTTTTCATGTCAGCTATGCACCCTACAACCGCGAGGAATGATCTACCTAATACAATTTAGGTGGAGGGTCCTTGCCATGTCTAAGACCATAAAGTCCACCGCTATATAGTTATTCTCTATCATAAGGGGAAAGTCCTCTAGGATCCCTAAAGGGTACATTGGGATCAATCCGCGAACTGTAGGGAAGTTAAAGGTTTTAGTTCCCTTGAGTATAATTTCTTGAAAAGGGGATAGGGAATTATGTTAACTCCTGATCCTGCATCGCATAGAGCCCTGTCAATAGCTATGCCTCCTAATCCACATGAGATTGTAAAACTCCCATGTTCGTTAGCTTTTGGAACTATCGAGATTTGCACTTCCATATCACCTATTTTCTTCAAAGTGACTGTCTCAGTTACCTTTTACATTTCGTCCTGCTTGTCAACCTCAACCATCCCAGTCTTCCCCTTTTTCTTTTCTTCTCCAGTCACCTCAGGGATTTCAACTAAGTTCCCCCACACCCCCCTCCCAAAAAAAAAATGACAGTGTTGCATTGAGACCCGGGGTTAAGGAGAGGTTGAGGTGGTAGAGTAGTTGGGGAGGGGGGGTAGCCTTGATAGCAATATGATTTTCCAAAATCTTATAGTGAGTTGCTAAGGCCTCTACTTTTTCCGTTAAGCTTTTAATCACCCCATCTTGTTTTTGTTTGTTCATTATCATGTTTTCCATCATTAATTCCATATTAGATTTTTGGGGTGGGCCTTGCTATTGAGCTCTTTAGAATCTAGGTGCTGCAGGCTGGTTGGGTTGTTGTTTCGGTAAGATCAATTGGGATAATTTCTCAAACCTGGGTGATAGGTGTTAGAAAACATGTCAAAGTTTGGTCTTAGGTTACCAACGTAGTTGACCTATTGATATGGATCGTCACTAACTATACCTGACGACATGCCAAGGTTCCATACTCAGCTGATTGACAGGAAGAACATGGAAGGGTGGGGATAGCATGCATATTAAAAATATCCAGTTTTTGCGTTAAGGAATTAAGATTTGAAGACAGTAACGAAATTGCATCAACTTCAAGCTTACCTCCTGGTCTACGGTGGGGTTTGGACCATTGATACGACTTCGGGGCCATCTGTTTGATCAAATTCATGAGTTGAGGCACCATCTTGTTCGATAGGTTGCCTCCGGCTGTTGAAAGGGTGCTTCCTCTTGTCGATTCGCTTGTTCTGTTGTAGAATGATTGGATAGGAACCCACCGTTCAAAACCATGTTGAGGACATTGTCGGAGAAGGTCCTTGAATTTTTCCCAAGCTCTGTAAAATGTCTCATCAGGTTCCTGAGCAAAAGTTGATATTTGGTTCCTCATGCTGGTCAGCTTGTTTGGTGGAAAATATTTTGCTAAGAACATGCCGGCAAACTGATCGAAGGTCGTGATGATGTTGGGTGGCAACGAGTCGAGCCACTCCCATGCTTTTCCCTCAAGCGAAAATGGGAAAACCTTCAAATTTGTCGTGTCTTTCGATTGGGATCTTCGCTTGGATGTTCGTGGAATGGGGCTTTAAACACCAAGTGTATGAGGGATTGTCGCAACTCAAAATCGTCGGCTGCTACAGCGGGCGCAGTAGTGGCAGATTAGAGGTTGGTGACATTGGGTGTCACATACTGCCCCAACGTACGTTATTGCTCGCCAATCTTTTCCTCTCGTTTGACTTCTTCTTCATCTTGCCTTTCCATTTCTAGGTTTTAATTCTTCCTCCTATTTCACAAGGTACGCTCGATTTCGGAGTGGAAGTCATAGGTGAATTCCTTTTGCATAAAATTGAAAACAGAAAAAGTCAAGAATACCAAACGCAGTAAAGAGTTTAAATGAAAAGTAAAACCAAGTAACCAAGTCAGCCAGAGTGTCTCCGTCTAGTGGCATCTGGGGAACAGTCCCCGGCGACGGCGCTAAAAACTTGATATGGTTGCAAGTGCACGGTGTACAATGTAGTATATTAAGGTCGTTCTCTCGAGGACTTGCTCAGTCTACACACTAGCCTATCTCACTACAAAGGATGCTTGGTCGTCCAAAGGGTTGTTGTTCTTTTTATTCTCTAAACTAAAACTATAAAAGGAATGAACTTTTAGGTTTTTAACTGATTACTAAGGGAGTTTACGGGAGTCCATTAAAGTTAATTAATCAATTTGACGCTAATTTCTATACTAAGTGATATTGATAGATTTGAGGTCTATAATCATTCTAAAGCCTATTGTAACAATCGTTCAATCCGGGGTGATTGTAGTTAGACCTGGCAATTTCTGACCCGACCTGATAACCCGACCCGAACCCGCCCGAAATTTTCTGGGTTTTGAACACGATTTTTTCAACGAAACCCAAAATACACCGAACCCGAGAATTAGCAGGTTAAACCCGACCCGCCCGTTTGACCCGAAAAATTAACTTTTTAAGTTCAACTTTATTCAAATTTGTGATATTTCAATGTAATTTTTAACTAGTAAACTACAAGTGCAACTTATTTATTTGTTATTTCTCTAATTTAAGTTAAAATAGTTACAATAATCTATCATTACTAGAATATAATTATATTATATTATGTTTATTGTACAGAAAGTAGTACTTAGAGGCCATTTTTTAAAAAACAAAAACGGAAAAATGTCGCAATCATAACCCGTTGGGTTGACCCGAACCCGAAATACACCCGACCAGTATTTACCCGAACCCGATATACGACCGACTCGAAACTCGCTCGCCCGACCGAATTGATAGGTATAGTTGTAGTGATTAAACTAAACACCTATTCTCATGACTATTTAAGTCAATCAACCCTAAGAACATATTATAAAACGACCCTAAGCATGAACCCATTATTTCTAACTGTGTTCTATGCCTATTTAAACTTCATTAAACTGATTCAAAATAACAATCTTTTGACCCAATATTAAAAATCTAAACCAAGTAAAAGGTGATCAATCAATTACTATGACATACGCAGCACAAAGATTTAATAAATTGAATTATGACTTCATACTGAAATAAGCACCTTGAATCAATCAGTTAACATCGAGTTTATCTCCTAAACAACAAAACTAACTTGTAGACACCCAAAAAGTGTCATTGTAATATTGTAATTTTATTTTCTAGTATTTCTTTATATTGTTATTTTTAGTTTAGATAAAATGCCAAATATGTTTGAAATGTAAACATGAGAGAAAAACACAACAAAACAGCCCACAAAATAGCCCATTAAACAGGCCCAAAATAAGCCCTGGCACGCACCCCAAGGCACTCCCAAAAACCCGAGCAGAGTCGGAGCGCCAGGCGGGTATGCATGCGGCCCATTACCCAGCTCTGGGGCGCTGTGCGGGTCTGCCTACCGCCCGTTTACCCGGATCCGTGTCCTCGGGTCACGTGCAGCGCAAACTGGCCTCGGGAACTGTAGACACCCAAAAAGTCTCATTGTAATATTGTAATTTTATTTTCTAGTATTTTTTTATTATTATTTTTAATTTAGATAAAATGCCAAATATGTTTGAAATGCAAAAATGAGAGAAAAACACAACAAAACAGCCCACAAAATAGCCCACAAAACAGGCCCAAAACAAGCACTGGCATGCAGCCCGAGGCGCTGCCCAAATCTCGAGCAGAGTCGGAGCGCCAGGCGGGTCTGCATGCGGCCCATTACCCAGTTCTGGGGCACTGTGCGAGTCTGCCTACCGCCCGTTTACCCGGATCCATGTCCTCGGGTCACGTGCAGCGCAAGCTGGCCTCGAGAATCACGCTAAGAAGGCCTGCCCAGTAGCTAATTATAGTTTATTTGCTTTTTTTAGAGCATTTGCTATTTTTAGCTTTCTAAACCCAATCCCCCTCACTCACCATCCCTATAAATACCCTCATTCTTCACTTCATTTGACACACCGAAACCACGTGGGAGTCTTGACACTAGGTGGATTTCTCTTCTTCTCTACCTCTCTCATTTGCATACATGCATTCTGGCATTTTTATTTTCGCATTTTTATTCTTGTTATTATTTTCTTGTAATCACCCATAATATCGTAATGCTGACATTAATGTTGGTTACGACTAATCTAAATCTCATTACTTTTTTTTTTTTTGAAAAGTAATGATATTAAAGCAATCAATCCCTCACAGGGGTTACATCTTCTACTAAGGCTTCAATTCAAAAGTCAGGGGGGATTTCCCAGACATGACAATCTACTGATTTCAATCACAATTTTGCAACTCTGTGGGCGGCCTCGTTTCCTCTTCTGTTTATCCAGCAAATGTCTTGGACATTCGCTCTGTTCATCCCTTCCTTCACATCTTGGTAGATATGTCTGTATCTTCCTCTGTCCAAGGACCCGCTCTTGATTTTCCGGACAACTATCTGCGCATCAGATTCAATAATGGCGCCAGCGGTGCTCATGGTAGTGCCCATCTCCATCGCAAGTTGGACAGCTTTGAGTTCAGCTAGTTCAACCTCCCATTTTCCTTCATACCTTCTCCCCGGTGCCTAGAGGAAAGCGCCCTGCTCAGATCTCGCCACACAGCCCACAGCCACCTTCCCCCCTTCTTCATCTATTGCGGCGTCGTAGTTGATTTTCGCACAACCTTCCTTGCCCCTCCAGGTTAACAGATTTTCACTCGGATCTTCATGTCTATCCTTAGACTCTGCTTGGAAAGCCTCCCAAGAGGCCTTCGCTACCCGTTCCGCCACAAAAGAGGCATCTAGCCCCCTTTTGTTATGTACAAAGTCATTCCTCGCCCACCAAATACTCCATAGAGCATTACAAATTATTGATATTTCTTTGTCTTTCATGGTGGATATTATCCGAAGGAACCAATCTGATTACTTGAAAGAATAACTTTAATTCCTTCTTTGTTCATATGCATTTTTTTTGTTTATCGCTTTCATTTATTTATCACATTCTTTTTATTATTGCATTTAATTCCGCATACATCTAAATAACATCAATTAATCTAATTAATTCTCCTCTTCTTCTCTTTTCTTTAATAAACCGATCTAGTAGAGTCAGTTCTTTGAAAGAGCAGATTCGAAGGTTTTTACTTTCGAATTCGTAACCTTACCCCCGGATCCGAATCTCATGGTTCGTGGTTACGCGGATGCAAGAAAATTTGAGTTTATTAATTCTCGTAAAAATTAATTGGCGGCTCCTAAAAAATAAATTTGACTAAATTTGATTCGCTAAATGTTAAATTTTATTCGAATTTTAAAATTTATTTATTTGCCGAATTAGTTCGAATACCGAATTTGAAAATCGGTGGCCTCGGTCCAATATTCAGCACCCTGTGCGGGTCTGGATGGCTGTTGGCCCGAGCCCTCTGCCAGCACCCATACGTTCGGGGAAGACCCAAGGTCACAGTCCATGGCGCTAGGCAGACCAGCACGGCGCCTGGATCAGTGACCTGGGTATTTCTCCGCTGCCTCGATTTTCGTGCCAGTTATTTCTGATTCTTCTAGTTTTCTTATTTATTCCGGGTAGATTATAAATTTTAATGTTCATAATAAAATTCAAACATTTCATGTGAACATTTTTAATATGTAAAAATTCAATTTAAATCCCTTAAAGACTAGACACCTCTTTCGACTCGCCATACATCGCGTAGGGCACGATTGAAAGTTTTTTCTCGGTTCCTACAAATGGAGACTCCATTGGGGACTTATTTTAAGAGGGTAAAACTTGAAAAATCGGTTTCTTAAATATTTGAGTAGAAAGGAGAAATTAATTCTTTTAATTTTTGTTATTTAATTAGGCATCAAACATACGAGCCTACATCACGATTTCTTTGATAAATCGCGATAAACTCAAAGACACGTTTAGGATATATCGACCCAATATCCCCTTTTCGGGCAAAGTTTACTTCCGACTTCATAAAGAAATGAACCCCACATTTCAAGAAGATCGCAAGTAGCTTTCCCACTCAAGAAGCACTCCGAAATTTTTGGGATTATGAATTTACATTTACATTTTCCTTTAATTTCAAGAAGATCGCAAGTAGCTTTCCCACGCAAGTAGCATTCTGCCTTTTTTATTTTCGCATTTTTATTCTCGTTATTATTTTCTTGTAATCGCCCATAATATCGTAATGCTGACATTAATGTTGTTTACGACTAATCTAAATCTGATTACATGAAAGAATAACTTTAAATTCTTCTTTGTTAATATGCATTTTTTTTTTGTTTATCGCTTTCATTTATTTATCGCATTCTTTTTATTATTGCATTTAATTCTGCATGCATCTAAATAACATCAATTAATCTACTTAATTCTCCTCTGCTACTCTTTTTTTTAATAAACCGATCTAGTAGAGTGCGTTCTTTGAATGGGCGGTTTCGAAGGTTTTTACTTTCGAATTCGTAACCTTACCCCCGGATCCGAATCTCATGGTTCGTGGTTACGCGGTGTCAAGAAAATTCGAGTTTATTAATTCTCTTAAAAATTAATTGGCGGCTCCTAAAAAATAAATTTGATTAAATTTGATTCGCTAAATGTTAAATTTTATTCGAAATTTAAAATTTATTTATTTCCCGAATTAGTTCGAATATCGAAAATTGAAAATCGGTGGCCTCGGTCCAATATCCAGCACCTTGTGCGGGTCTGCATGGCTGTTGGCCCGAGCCCACTGCTAGCACCCAGACATTCGGGGAAGGCCCAAGGTCACAGTCCAGGGTGCTAGGCAGACCAGCATGGCGCCTGAGTCAGTGACCTGGGTATTTCCCCGGCTACCTCGATTTTCGTGCCAGTTATTTCTGATTCTTCTGGTTTTCTTATTTATTCCAGGTAGATTATCAATTTTAGTGTTCATAATAAAATTCAAACATTTCATGTGAACATTTTGAATATGTAAAAATTCAATTTAAATCCCTTAAAGACGTACTAGACACCTCTTTCGACTCGCCATACATCACGTAGGGCATGATTGGAAGTTTTTTCCCGGGTCCTACATAACTACTCATACTTGATAGCGACTAACAAAGCGTAAATGAAATTCATACTGTGAAACATAATGAAAATAGATAATTAAACCGAAATTATGAGGCGTTGAATCCGATGTCCTTGTGTCACCTAAGTCGATCTTCGCACTCCTCTTCTTAGTTGCTAATAAAATTCCTTCAAAACTTTTCTCTCAAAGTACTGTAACAACTAGGAATAAAATTGTGGAATCAAAATAAACTTCTCCAACTACGGTTGCAGCGTCTTTTGATACTGGGAGCCCTAGGGCAGAGGCGCTGGTTGCGCCTCGCCCTCTCGTCCAAAAAACCGTATTTGGAGCGGGTAACATCTTCCTGACTCTGGTTAGAGGTTCTCCAAGGTGCGGTTGGCGCCAAGTAGACATTGGTTGCGCCTTTGCTTCTGGTTCTTACTGAAGTTTCTACCAAAGGCACGACCTACACCTCTAGAGAAGTAGCTAGCGCCTTATACTGGCGCCTTGCTTGGGTTGGGCTAGCTAAATTTGGGCTGTATCTTTCTCTTCTCTTTTCCTTTTCTTGACTTCTGTTTCCTTCTTCTTTCCTTTCTTCGTTTTTCCTCGATTTTTGTTAGATTTTCCTTCAAATCTGCAAAACTCACCAATATCAAAACTAAGTGAAGAAATGATGGAATTCGATATGAAAAGGCAAGATTATATTGCATAATTGGATAAAATATACAAGTTAGTTATCTAAGAAAGACTATAAAATATACACTTATCAAATCCCCCCATGCTTAACTCTTGCTTGCCCTCAAGCAAGTCTAACACATGAAACAAGTAAAACTAAGAGAAGAAGACTCAAAAAAAAAAAATCAAAAAATCAAAAGACTCAACGAGGAATTAGGGATACAAAATTAAACTAGAGAGGGTTAGTGTTAGGGTTACAATTACAATTATAATCCTCCTAAGGCTAACCTATTAGAACACATAAATTCACCAAGCAACTACCTAGAGCAATCTAAATGAGAACAAAACGAGTGTAAATTAGAAAGAAAGATGTTTTCGAAGCTTGAAAGAGGTAGACATTTCGAGGATGAATAGCCACCAACGATCTTAAGATAAATGCAAATATACACGGTTGGTTATGGATGTAGTTAAGTCAATGAGCAAACCTCACTTTAGGATAATGTAGAACACTCTAACTCTCAAATATTCAATTGAAGTAGGTTCACTTACTTAGACCAAAAGAAGCAACCTACCATAGGCTTGGCAAGAATCCCACTCTCACCGCTAGCATGCAATGTACAAGTGACAATCAAGAGGTCTTTAAGGGTTGTAATGAGGCTTAGCTTAAGGGGGAAAAAGTTGTAATTATTTGGGTAAAAAGAAGCTAAAAGAGTCATGCTTGGAATTAGTCTCACCAATTATTACTCTCAACTCACACACTTACTGAAGAGGTCCGGGTTCCTTTCTCCTCTCTGGTGACCACCGCTAAGCAAACCGCTTCGTCCAACTCGAGCCTCGAGTTGCAATTTCCGGTCACTTCGGGAGCTAGGAGGCTAGTCTCGGCCATCCGATGGATGGGCCCCGGGGCTCCTTAGGGAGGGGCCCGCTCCCAACACCGACCCCGGAGGCCTCGGGACTGGACCGGGCCGTTTCGAGACTAGAGCATAGAAGGTATCGGGGTGCGAGTGTTTAAAACCCCCGGGATTAATAAAAACCAGGGCACGACCGTGGCCATCAGAGAGCTTGCTCGACCGAGCCACCTCCTGGCTCACCCGAGTAATGCTTCTACCGAGCGTGAACTCGGCGTCAGGGGGCCTGCTCGCCCGAGCTGTTCCTTTTGCTCGCCCGAGCAGCGTTTCTATCAGGCTGTCATCATGCGCACAACCACGCATCCAGAAGACCTGCTCGCCTGAGCCTTCCTCCTGCTCGCCTGAGCTGAACTTCTGCCGGAGTTGCTGCACACGCGACCTGCCGACGACTGACGACAGGCAGAAGGCCTGCTCGCCCGAGCCGTCCTTTCTGCTCGCCCGAGCCGGCGTTCTAGAAGACACCTTTTTTACGCTGTTTTGGCTTAATTTTGGGTTTAGTATAAATAGCTTGTTATTGTACTTCTCCAGGACTTTTTGACTGATTAATGAATATGCTTATGCATTGCTTAGGGTTTCTCCCTTCCTTCTAAAATCTTGCCTTACTTTATCCATTGATTAATGGTGGTGTTTGCAAGTCATCTCTTTATTGATCATTTGGTGGAATCATCCTTTATGATGGTCATGGTGGGATGCTAGGCCTTTGGTGGTGGAGTTTCCTTTATCCAAGGTCATATCCAAATCCTTTGGGTGATCAAGCTCTTATTCGATTGTGAATCAAGTCTCTCAAGCTAGTCCATCAATCTTTATCACGCCACGCTCCATTTGATATCAGAGCCCAAGGTTATTCATCTAGCTTGAGTATTCCATTGTTCTTGCTAGTTTGTTCTCTATTGTTGGATTTTTGCTATTTTGATTGAAATATTGGTGATCCCCAACCCTTGTGACTCCAAGTGTGTTGGAGAAATTATTATTGCTATTGTGTTTGTTGATTTTGATGCATATTGGAGCTTTGAGGAAGAGTTGGAAAATTTGTTCCCACAAGGTGTTCGATAAAATGCCCAAGTAAGAAAAACACAAAGAACCCTTAACCAAACACAAGCCAACTACAAGAAAACCCCCAAACTCCACCAAATATCCCAAACACAATCCGTCCCATACCTTTTCCATCGACATGGAAGGTCACGATGACTCCGATCGAGAGGAACCTAGCTACCGGGGTAGCCCTCGACATCGGGCTCTCGAGAATCGAATTGCCACCCATGACGAACAATTCTCCTCCATCAATCGGACCATTAATGCCATCATGGCACGGTTGGATAACCTCGCCCTAGAGCGTCCGGTTCCGCCTCGAGTTGAACGTCCGAGGCGTACACAAAGCCCAGTCCGTCCTCCTCCAAACTTTGAGTCGAGTGATGATGCTAGAGGCTCTCCACGACGCTGAATTCGCCGGAATATGCATGAACAACCCCCTCGAGATGATTTCCAGGATATAAAAATTGACATTCCCGAATTCCACGGTTCCACTGATCCGGACGACTACATCGAATGGACCCAATTGATGGATAGGATCGTCGAAACCAAGGAGTATGATGAGAAGAAGGCTTATAAGATCGCAAGTTTGAAACTCACCAAGGCCGCTTCGCTTTGGTTCGAGAATATGAAATCGCAACGGGCTCGAGAAGGGAAGGCGAGAATTTCCACTTGGACCCATCTTAAGCAAGTGATGAATCGCCGTTTTTTACCAAGCACTTACCGTCATGACAATCTGAAAAGGGCCTATGCCCTAACTCAAGGCGCATTTAACCGTTGGAGAGTACATATCTGAATTCGAGCAGCTTCTTATCAAAAGTGGCCTCCAGGAACCTGAAGAACAAACCATGATGCGTTTTTTGAATGGCTTGGATCCCACCATCGCTAAAAGGGTCGAGATCCAACCTTACTATTCTCTGGATGAGTTGTGTAGCTTGGCCCTTCGGATTGAACGACGTCGGAAAGAAAGGACTCTCGCCAAATCGACTTCACGCAACTATTTCCCACTATCAAATCGACCTCCTTTTCAATCGGCCACACCCAAACCTAGTGAGACACCCAAGTTCCCTACGACACCTCGAACTGACAAAGGGAAGGGACTTGTTGTGGCGTCTCCTACGGGGGCCACTCGTCTTTTGGAAGGAAAGAAATGCTTCAAGTGCCATGGATATGGCCACTTCCAGGCCGATTGTCCAAACCGGCGGACCTTGACTCTCAAGGAGGTTCAGGATATTGACGAGGAATTGCAGGGAGCCCAGGATGAGCCTGAATTTGCTGTCGAGGATGCATACACTAGTGATGAAGGAGAAACCGCGGCTGTTTCGCGGGACCAAGGAGGTGCTCTTGTCTTGAGGCGAGCTTTGCATGTTTAAGAAACCCCTCTTGACAGAACCCAGCGGGAGACTATATTCCAAACAAGATGCTTAGTTGGGGGCAAGGTGTGCGAGCTCATCATCGACGGGGGAAGCTGTACTAATGTGGCCTCTACCTATATGGCTGACAAAATGGGATTAACCCTATTGCCACATCCCCGTCCCTATTCGCTGAAATGGCTCAATGACCGCGACGACATTAAGGTAACAAATCGTGTCTTAGTGAATTTAACCTTTGGCACTAACTACAAGGACTCTATTGTTTGTGATGTTGTCCCCATGAGCGCGTGTCACATATTGTTGGTTCGACCGTGGCAATTTAACAAGAAAATCACTCATGACGGATCGAAGAATACTTACTCCTTTATCCACGAGGGCAAGAGGGTTAAACTCCTTCCACTAGCACCACATGAAATATCACCACCTAAACCTGGGGCGGGAAGTGAGGAGCCCAAACACTTGAGTGAGACACGGGTCGAGCGAGCCCTAAGCAAGGGGAAGGCCATTTTTGCCTTGCTCCTCTTAGAGGCGAACACATGTGAGGAAGTGAAACCTAAACACCCTCTCGTTGCCCCCCTTCTTGCTAAATTTGGAGATGTATTCCCCGAAGAGCTCCCACAGGGTCTACCTCCTATCCGAGGTATTGAGCATCAGATCGACCTTATTACCGGCGCTCCGCTCCCCAACAAAGCAGCATATCGGTGCAACCCGCAAGAGACAAGGGAGTTACAAAGACAGGTTGACGAGCTTATTTCACGAGGCTATGTTCGAGAGAGTATGAGTCCGTACTCCGTCCCGGCCCTCCTGGTCCCGAAGAAAGATGGTACTTTCAGGATGTGTGTAGATAGCCGAGCCATCAACAATATTACCATCAAGTATCGGTACCCTATACCGAGGCTTGACGACATGCTCGATGAACTACATGGCTCCTGTATTTTCTCCAAGATTGACCTACGGAGTGGCTATCATCAAATCCGTATGAAGGAAGGCGATGAGTGGAAGATAGCGTTCAAGACAAAAGGGGGATGATATGAGTGGCTTGTCATGCCATTTGGGCTTTCCAACGCCCCGAGCACATTCATCATGCCTTGAACGAGATGTTGAGACCCTTTATTGGTAAATTCGTCGTGGTTTATTTCGATGATATTCTAGTATATTCGAGGAGTGAAGCGGAACATATTATGCATTTGAAGCGGGTGTTCGAGGTTTTGCATAAGAACAACGCTTTACTAGAACCGAGAAGTGCGAATTTTGCACTCCCCAAGTCACCTTTCTTGGGTATATTGTTTCCGGCACGGGTATTTCTATGGACCCTTCAAAGGTGGAGGCCATCCGGTCTTGCTTCGTTCTACCGTCGGTTCATCAAGGGCTTTAGTACCCTTACCGCTCCCATTACCGAGTGCATGAAGAAGGGCGCCTTTGAGTGGACCCGAGCAGCCCAAGGAGCTTTTGAGAAGCTGAAGTCACAACTTTGTGAGGCTCGATTGCTCTCCCGGATTTCACACAAGCCTTCGAAGTGGATTGTGATGCTAGTGGTGTAGGCATTGGAGCCGTGTTGATGCAAAACCAACGTCCTATCGCTTATTTCAGTGAGAAACTCAGTGGTTCAAGGAGGAACTATTCCACGTATGATAAGGAGTTTTATGCTCTCGTTCGGGCTCTAGATCATTGGTCACACTATTTGAGGCCGAGCCAGTTTGTCCTTCATTCAGACCATGAGGCGCTCAAATATTTGAATGGACAACACAAGCTTAGCTCCCGGCATGCTAATTGGGTTGAGTTCCTTCAAGGATTTAATTTTGTAGCGAAACACAAGAAGGGGAGTATAAATGTGGTCGCCGATGCGCTTTCGAGGAGACACTCTCTTCTTTCCGTAGTTGCGTAGGGTACTTGGGTTCCAGCACTTAAAGGAGTTTTATAAGGAGGATGATGACTTTAAATCACACCTCGGTGGTGGTGTTGGACCGTATTTGCTACAAGACGGATTTCTCTTCAAGGGCAACAAATTGTACGTTCCAAAATGTCCGTTGAGAAAGCTTCTAGTACGGGAGGTTCATGGAGGTGGACTCACCGGTCATTTCGGTATCAATAAGACCATTGACATGTTAAAGGAGCACTTCTATTGGCCGAAGATGGGAGGCGATGTGCAGGACGTGGTATCAAGGTGTATTATTTGCCACCATGCCAAAAGCCAGTTCCACCAAGGGCTTTATACACCCCTTCCGGTTCCGAATGGTCCGGGGGAGGATTTGAGTATGGACTTCATTGTAGCTCTTCCCCGAACCGTGCGTGGCAAAGATGCAATCCTAGTCGTCGTTGACCGCTTTTCTAAAATGGCGCATTTCATCGCGAGAAACCGATGACGCCACACATATTGCCACCCTTTTCTTCCGAGAGGTGGTGCGCTTGCATGGTGTCCCGAGGACTATTGTGTCGGATCGTGATACTAAATTCATGGGTCACTTTTGGAGGTCTTTATGGAAGCTCTTGGGAACGAAGCTTTTATTTAGCACATCGCATCATGCTCAAACAGACGGCCAAACTGAGGTAACTAACAAGACACTCATTACAATACTTCGTGGTCTTGTGAGTCGGAGTCTACGAGATTAGGATGCCAAGTTATGTCACGCCGAGTTTGCCTATAATCGGTTCCCCTCTCTAGCTACGGGCCATTCGCCCTATCAGACTTGCTATGGTATCAACCCCATAACTCCTATCGAGCTCCTTCCTCTTCCTCTAGAGTCGAGGGTTAGCTTTGAAGCAAGTGAGAAGGCCGCTGAGATCCAGAAGCTTTACCGGCAAATTCGGGAAAAGATCGAGCGCACCAATGAACTTTATAAGGCCCGAGCCAACAAGCATCACCGTGATATCACGTTCAAGCCCAGAGACTTGGTTTGGCTACATCTAAGGAAGGAACGGTTTCCATCCCGGAGGAATAATAAGCTAAAGCCACGAAGCGAGGGACCGTTCAAAGTTTTGGCCAAGATAAATGACAACGCCTACAAGCTTGATCTTCCGGGAGACATCGGTGTTTCATCAACCTTCAACATCTGGGACCTCTCACCCTACATTGAGGATGTTGAATCTGACGTGGATTTGAGGGCAAATCCTCTTCAAGAAGGAGAGGATGAAGAGGTCCGGGTTCCTTTCTCCTCTCTGGTGACCACCGCCAAGCGAACCGCTTCGTCCAACTCGAGCCTCGAGTTGCAATTTCCGGCCACTTCGGGAGCTGGGAGGCTAGTCTCATCCAACTCGAACCTTAGGGAGGGGCCCGCTCACAACACCGACCCCGGAGGCCTCGGGACTGGACCGGGCTGTCTCGAGACTAAAGCATAGAAGGTATCGGGGTGTGAGTGTTTAAAACCCCCGGGATTAATAAAAACCAGGGCATGACCGTGGCCATCAGAGAGCTTGCTTGACCGAGCCACCTCCTGGCTCACCCGAGCAATGCTTCTGCCGAGCGCGTGGCGCCGCCTCGAAGCCGTTCCTTTCGCCCGAGCGCCGCTTCGCTCGCCGCCATCGCGCGCGCACAACCACGCATCCGTAAGACTCGCCACCCGAGCCTTCCTCCCGCCGCCCGAGCTAACTTCCGAGATGTCGACACGCGACCGGCCGACGATCGACGACAGCAAGGCCCGCCGCCGAGCCGCTTTCGCCGCTTCGAGCCGGCTCGAAGACACCTTTTTTACGCTGTTTTGGCTTAATTTTGGGTTTAGTATAAATAGCTTGTTATTGTACTTCTCCAGGACTTTTTGACTGATTAATGAATATGCTTATGCATTGCTTAGGGTTTCTCCCTTCCTTCTAAAGTTTTGCCTTACTTTATCCATTGATTAATGGTGGTGTTTGCAAGTCATCTCTTTATTGATCATTTGGTGGAATCATCCTTTATGATGGTCATGGTGGGATGTTAGGCCTTTGGTGGTGGAGTTTCCTTTATCCAAGGTCATATCCAAATCCTTTGGGTGATCAAGCTCTTATTCGATTGTGAATCAAGTCTCTCAAGCTAGTCCATCAATCTTTCCCATCACGCCACGCTACACTTACCCAATGAGGGCAAGCCACTCACTTACTCCCCATCTCAATTAGAGATCACATCAAACCTCATAATTAGGCCAGAAACCTCCATAAAGTACAATAGCTTCTCCCTAATCACTTGTTTTATTTCATACTTTTTTTTCTTTTTTTTTTTTTCCTTTTGTATCATGCTAGGGAATCACGGAGAAGGAAAACACATAAACACAACTAAAACCTTGGTACATATCACATTGTATCATGCTAGGGAATCACGATTTATGTACTTACATCAATCATGGAAACATATTCTCCATGCGAGCATATATAAGAACAATACAACCAAAATGGTTGATTCAGAATAATTGGGGAATGTAATTCATCCCAATTCAAACAAGATCAAAATCACACCCTAACATCAACTCCATCAATAGCAAAGTCAAACCAATTTTCACGCTCAAAATGACAAACTCTCATAAAATCCAAGTAAGGCAAGAGGGTAGGAGATAAAGGAAGGGCACGACTTGCATTGTGAGGGTTGAATCACAAAAGAAGTTAATCAAAGACTAGGCGGGGATAAAGAAGGGTAATAATATCATTAGGTTGGCTATTTAGCTATATAGTTCAATCAATGTAGAAACGAATGTCTCAATCACTTTGTCACAATATGCAATACAAAAATACGGTCTCAAACAAGATGCAAAACAAGTTCTAGAAGTGCAACTCATGGTGGAGTCACTCATGAAATCAAAGGATTGATAAAAATGATCCAAAGATTTGTGGCACGCATACTTACATCACTAAGTCTATCAAAGCGGCCAAACAACACTGTTAGAAGCTTAACTCAAAATCAGAATATGTTACAAAATCCGTTTCAAAAACCTTTCCATTCTCAATCAAATTATTCAAGGCTTTACGAGATAAGCTGAAAGTCTTATTGGTTTACAAATCATCATAGGAGAGGTTGTGGTTCACTAATCCTAATAAACTTTTTTTTTATTCTTTTCCTTGATTTTTCTCCTTTTTTCTTGGTCTTTTTCTAATTTTCTGATTATTTTTTTTTGTTTTTGGTGGATGTAAAATAAAGAAGAGCGACTAAAAACAAAGGAAAGAAAAGAGATGAAAGTCTAGCATGATCTATCTAATGCAATCTTAGTGAATGTAATTTTTATATGTTACTTAATCTAAGGACAGGAATGAAAGACTCAAATCAAAACAAAGCAAAACAAAGCAAATCATGGAAAATAAAGACTCAAAGAAAATGAAAGGGAAACGATGTCAAAATAAATGCTTAAAAGGTTGAATAGACAATCATCGTCAAGGTTGGAACACTAGAAACTTCATGGGAATTGAAAATTGGCAAATCATTAACCCTGGAGGAGCAATAGGAATTCTCCGACACTATCAGAGAATTCACCAATGTGTTCACTTAGTCCTACAAAGACATGCCTGGGATTGATCGAGAGAACACCGAGTACACCACTCCACTTTATCCTGATGCAAAACCAGTTCAAGAACGACCTCATCAAATCAAGAATGAATGGCCCGACAAGATTCATAATGAGGTCAAAAAATAGATCGACGCCGGTTTCATCTGATTGGTTCAGTTTCCCAAATGGATAGCAAACATCGTCCTAGTACCAAAGAGGGATGGAAGGGTTCAAATTTGTGTGGAGTTCAGATATTTGAACAAAGTTATCCCGAAGGATTGTTTTCTATTACCACACATTGATGTTCTTGTTGATTATACTTGGAGCATGGCATAGTGGAAATAGTAAGCTTGAGTTGAAGAAGATGAAGAGAATGAACCTATAAACTTGAAGGAAGCTTGAAACCTTGATATGAACTCAACAATGGAGGTCATCAATGTCAAGAACTTGCAAATCCACCAATATTAGATAAAGTTAAGAGCCACTAATCCATAAAGGAAATTACTTGGAAACACCACCCTAATGAAATGAAATAAAGTAAGAACAAGATTTTAGAGAGAGAATTTGGGAGTAGACCCTTACTTTTCATTAATGGTAAAAAACTAATGACCTTTCTCCCCGAAATGAAGAGATATAACATTTGGGTGGGGAAATGAAGATGTAAATAATTACAAGTTTGTCATTACTAACATAATCTTGAAATTCGCGAAAAAAGCACGTGCAAAGGATTCGCGAAATTCTCGGACGCTAAGGAAGGGTGAGGAGGCTCGACCAATGACAGCAGTTTCCTCGTAACAGCCTGGCGCGACCTGCGCCCGATGAAACCCCACCCGCATCTTAAGTAAGGCAAGAAAACCACGGAGAAAATTGGGGAGACGCGCCTACCGCCCCCTTCTGACGCCACTCGCGCTTGAATCTGGGCATCAAAGCAAGGAGGAGGCGAGGCGCGCCCTACGCTCGCAGGATCGCTGCCCGCACCTCTATAGGCGATGACAAATAGAAGGAAAGGAGTGGGAGGTGCTGAACCATAACGGGCTAGAGTCAGAGCTATGAAACCCATGGTCACCAAGCTTACCCGCACCCCCTTCTTAAAACACGGGCAAAACGACTTCAAGGTCGGGTATAGAGTCTACTTTAAGGTGAACGCGAGACCTTGGAGGCATGTTCGGGTCATCGTTGGGTATGGTATCCATTACAAGTGGGACCCTGGATAATGGAAGTGGAGCTATGAGTCCTCATTAGGACATACTTCGGGCTTTTGAAAGGGTTCTGAAATCTTTTGGCATGAATAAGCAAAAAGGGGTCAACCTGGGGTGTTGAAATGGACGTGCCTTCACTCATTCAACCATAACTATTTTTATACAACTCTGATAGGCTTCAAATTTAGGGAGCTTAAAATACACACCGAGAGCTTTCCATCGGTACCTTATGGGCTCAAAACAGAGTTCGGATAAAGAAACTATGCTAGTTTGAAGTCGGTAGAAAAACTTCCCAGAAGGTCGCGCCAGCGAAGGTGCTCGTAGCGCCCGCGACGACGACCATGTTCGTGCCCGCGACAGTTGAAGTCCAAAAACATCACGCCCATGACGTCTCTGGTCACACCCTCGACGCCGCGCTAATGCGGAATCGCCCAGCTGCCTTCGACCCGTCGCGCCCGACACGGACCTGAATTATGCGCGTGTTTTAGTGCTTAAACGACGATGTTTTGGTGTTTAATCCCCATTGTATACTCTACTTGCACTGTTTTCAAGGTAGGGTTTCCCTAATTTTCTCCTAATTTTCCCTAATGAAAAGCTAGGGTTTCCCTAATTTTCTCCTCAAATCTTGTTTACTTTATCCAATTCTTTGGTGGTGTTGCAAGTCATTTCTTTAGTGATTATTTGGTGGATCACCTTTAGATAATCATGGTGGAATCGTAAGCCATTGGTTGTGGATATTCTTCCTTTATTCAAGGGTCATATCTAATCCTCTTTGTGTTCAAGTTTTGGGTCTTGGACGTTTTGGGTTTATTTCACTATTGTTGTGCATCGATCAAGACACAACCAAAAAAAATTACTTTGGGCAACAAAAAAGTGTGTTGTCTTAGTCCAATTTTTGTTGCCATTTAACATGGGCCTACAAAAAAAATTGTCACGATTTGGAAGTTTTATCCTTGAAGCACAAAGTCCAGGCTACAAATTGGTAAAAATGGTAGCGCAATGTAGTTGTAGTGGGCAACAAAAAAATTTTGTTGCCTTAATAGCCTTACACAACCATTTTTCTTTAAATTGTCCCCCTAGCAACAAAAAAAGTTTTGTCGCCACATATAGTATATTTAACTACAAAACTATTTGGTTACCCTATTTTAAATTAATGCAACAATAGTTTATTTTTTTTGCACAAATTACTCTAAATTGTTGCCCAAACATATTTTTCTTGTTGTGAGACATTGATGTTGTTTAGCAAGGGTTGAAGGTTATTTATCATCTTTCATCTTCAAATGTCAAGACCAAGCATGAGTGTTTCTTCATTTTCAACCCTCTAGAGATCCTCTCACTCAAGTTATCATTATTCCCCTCCACGCATATGCTCCATTTGGTATCAGATCCAAGGTTTGGACTAGCTTGAGTTTTGATTTCATTCCTCATTTGTTCATTTGCTAGTAGAGTTTTCTATCGTTGGATTTTGGTGTGTTGTATGCAAATATCGGTGTTCCCCATCCCTTATGCCTCCAAGTGTGTTGGAGAATCTTGTAATGTGTTGTGTTTGTTGATTTTGATGCATATTGGAGCTTTGAGGTGAAGTTGGAAAATGGTGCATGCAAAGTGTTCGATGAAATGTAATTGAGAGTTAAACACAAAGAACCCCAGCCAAACACTAGCCAACTACAAGAAAACCCCCAAAATCAACAAAAATTACCCAGACACAATCCATCCTTCACCCTTCATTCGATATGGACGAAGAAGTAAGTTCCAATCGAGAGGGATCAAGCCACTGCGGGAGTCCTTGTGCTAGAGCTGTGGAAACTCGAATCTCCTCCATTGAGCGCACCCTTGAGACTCTTGTGGCTCAGATGAAAAACCTCATCCAAGAGCGTCAAGGTCACCCCCTTGACGAGCGTCGAAGACTCTGTCCGAGTCCTATCCATCTTCCTCCCGTCTTTGAGTCGAGTGATGACGATAGAGACTCCCTTCGACGACATCGACGTCGGGTTATGAATGAAAGGCCCCTTCGCGATTAGTTCCATGATGCCAAGATCGACATCCCGGAGTTCAATGGTTCTAATGATCCCGACGAGTATCTTGAGTGGGTCTAGATGATGGAATGGATTTTTGAGACCAAAGAGTACAACGACGAAAATCCTTCAAAATCACTAGTTTGAGACTCACCAAAGCAGCCTCAATTTAGTTCAAGAATGTTAAGGCGCAACAGGCTAGGGAAGGTCGATCGAGGATTACTTCATGGGCACGGCTCAAGCAGTTGATGAACCACTGATTTTTGTCCAACATATACAAACAGGACGTCTAGAGGAAACTCTACTCCCTCACTCAAGGCAAAGGGTCTGTGAGCGACTATATTCAAGAGTTCGAGCATCTTCTTATCAAAAGCGACCTTCAACAAGAACTCGAATAGCAGACGATGATGCGATTCTTGAATGGGTTGGACCCCGCTATTGCCAAGAAGATTGAGATATAACCCTTTCATTCTCTGGATGAGTTGTGTAGTCTGGCTCTCAAGGTCGAGAGGGCGAAGGAAAGAGAGGTCCGATACCAAACCTTTGTCCTGACCTACCTACTCTCCTTCTAGCCATCCTCCTCTCGACTACAACACTCTGAAGTCCAGTGAGACACCGAAGTCTACATCAACACCTAGAACTGAAAAAAGAAAAGGGACCTACTATGACGTCTCCAACGGGATTTCCTCGACGGATGGAGGGTAGGAAGTATTTTAAATGCCATAGGTATGGCCATTATCAAGCGGATTGCCCAAACCGGCGGACTTTGACCCTCCAAGAGGTTCAAGATATTGACGATGAGCTTCGAAAGGCATAGGAGGAGTCCGAAGTGGTTGTCAATAAGGAAGATGTCAGTGAAGAGGATGATGTCGATACCATACCGCCCGTGCAAGGAGGTGCCCTTGTGTTGAGGAGGGATTTGCATGCCCATGAAGATCCTCTTGACAAAGCCAAAAGGGAAATGATCTTCCAATCACGGTGTTTTGTTGGTTGTAAAGTGTATGTTGTCATTGATGGAGGGAGTTGCACGAACATCGCATCTACTTATTTGGTCGAGAAACTCAGATTACCTTTTTTACCTCACCTTCGACCTTACTCACTCAAATGGCTCAATGATCGACCTGGCATCAAGGTAACTAAACAAGTCCTAGTAAATTTGTCTTCTGGTGATAACTTTGATGATTCCATTGTTCGTGATGTTGTTCCTATGAGTGCTTGTCACATTTTATTGGGTCGTCCATGGCAATTCGACAATGCACGTTGCATGATGGATTGAATAACACATACACTTTCACTCATGAAGATAGGAGAGTTAAACTCATACCTTTAGCCCCTCTTGAAATGTTACCTCCACAACCGGGGGAGGGAAGTGAGTTGAGGAACCTTCTCCTTGAGCGAGAAACACAGTATGAGTGTGCTCTTGGTGAGGACAAGCTACCTATGGCTTTGTCTTTACCTTGTAGCAAGCCAAGTGAGAATGAGTATTCCCAAACACAACAAAATTTTCTCGTTCCTTCCCTTAATCCCTTACCTCCACACAACAAGCCTCCAACCGCCTTCTTTTATTTGGATGACGGATATATCGTGGGGTTTGAGGTTTGTTGGGTGTCTAGTGTGATTGCTCATGGCGATTGAGAAGTTCTGAGCTCTATGGTGCTAAATTATGGACACCTCGGTTTTTTTCTCCCAAGAGGTGAGGGCAACTGTTTATCAAGAAGGTGAGGGCTAGGGTCCGAGCTATGAAACCCATGGTCACCAAGCTTACCCGCACCCCTTTCATAAAACACGAGTAAAACAAAGTCGGGTGTGGAGTCTCCTTTAAGGTGAACCCGAGACCTTGGAGGCATGTTCGGGTCATCATTGGGTATGGTATCCACTATAAGTGGACCCTAGACCATAAAAGTGGAGCTACAAGTCCTCATCAAGACATAATTCGGGCCATTGAAACGGTTCTGAAGTCTTTCAGCAAGAATAAGCAAAAAGGGGTCAACATGGGGTGTTGAAATGGACGTGCCTTCACTCATTCAACCATAGCTCTCGGTGAAAGACTTGGCCAGAACGTGGTCGCACCCGTGACGACCATGTTCGTGCCCGCGAAACTGGGAGCCCAGAATCGCCCAGCTGCCTTCGACCCGTCGCGCTCGCGACCACCACCGTCGCGCCCGTGACGGACCTGAATTCTGCGTGTGTTTTAGTCTTTAAACGACGGTGTTTTGGTGTTTAAGCCCCCTTATATAAATACTCTATTTGCACTGTTTTCAAAGCATATTTTGGTGATTGTGATTATGCTATTGAAAGGCTAGGGTTTTCCTAATTTTCTTTTCAAATCTTGTTTACTTTATCCAATTCTTTGGTGGTGTTGTAAATCATTTCTTTAGTGATTATTTGGTGGATCACCTTTAGATAATCATGGTGGAATGCTAGGTCATTGGTGGTGGATTTTCTTCCTTTATCCAAGGGTCATATCCAATCCTCTTTGTGTTCAAGTTTTGGGTCTTGGATGTTTTGAGTTTATTTCACTATTGTTATGCACTGATCAAGACATTGATGTTGTATAGCAAGGTGTGATGGTTAATTATCATCTCTCATCTTCAAATGTTAAGACCAAGCTTGGGTGTTTCTTGATTATCTTACCTCTAGAGATCCTCTCACTCAAGCTATCATTATTCCCCTCCACGCTTATGCTCCAGGTGCGGCTGGCGCCAGAGGAGGCGGGGCCAGTGCCTGGCCTAGCCCCCTCTCCTCTTGTTCTCCTTCAGCCTATTTTATCCCACCCGGTCCAAAATCCGAACCAAGATGCCAAATAGCCATGTTTTTTCTTGGGACGACCCGATATGATGTTAGGTTCCAAGGCCTTCGGGGTTGGTGACACGCTCGAGTCCCTAGAGGGTCTTGAGACCCATCCAAAGGATGGCCAAGAGGAACTTGCGTTTTCCGAAATCCGTGGGAAATTGAACGTCAAGACTCGAGGAGGTGGATTCGAACCTCTTGGCATAGGTGACGAGGGAGGAATACGGTACTTAGGCCTCTTCAATACTTGTGGACACAAGTTGTTGTCATTTAGGAATGGGTGTACCAGTTACAATCATATTAAGATAGTCAAAGAAGAGATCGAGAAAACTTCCTTCTTCACTTCATAGGGAACCATTCGCTATGTTATCATGTCGTTTAGATTGAAGAATTTCGGTGCAACTTATCAACATACTACGACTACTTTACTCCATAACATGATCCCTAAAGAGGTGGAGGTGTATGTGGATGATGTGATCGTCAAATCTAAGGAGTGAGAAGATCATATTACTAACTTGAGCAAGTTCTTCCTTAGACTTTGCATGTACATTATGAGATTGAATCCAAGAAAGTGTTCCTTCGGGGTGAATTTTAGAAAATTACTATGATACATTGTTAGTCAACAAGACATTGAGGTCAATCTTCTAAAATCAAAGCCATCCAAGAGATTCCCCCACCGAGAACATAGCGATAGATTCAAGGTTTCTTGGGTCGAGTTTAGTATTTGAGTCAGTTCATTTCCAAGCTCATTATGACTTGTGAGCCACTTTTCAAGAAGTTGAAGAAGGGCGAAAAGATTGAATGGGACGATAGTGTTAGTTTGTGTTCGACACAGTCGACGAAGAATTGACAAATCCGCCAATCCTTGTTAAACCAGTCCCATATGAGCCATTATCGTTATACTTCACTATGAATCATGCTACAATGAGTGCTATGTTGGCTCAGAAGAATGAAGGTCAGGAAAAGGCCATTTATTACATTATTAAGAAGTTTTTGGAGTATGAGTCTCAATATTATGACATCAAGAAAATGACCTTGACATTAGTGTTGACCACAAAGAAGCTTCGTCAGTACATGCTCTCACACACTATTTATGTGATTGCAGCATGTAACCTGGTCAAATACATCATGGAACAACCTATTATTAACGGTCGGATCACTCGATGGATGGTAATGCTTTATGAGTTTGGCATTTATTTCATTCACCAGAAATCTATTAAAAGTCGAGTTATATTTGATTTCCTGGATGACCTTCCGATAGAGGAGTCGAAGGCGGGTGACTTCAAATTTTCTAATGAACATGTTATTGAAGTGGAAGTGGAAACTGGAGAGTTGCATTTTAATGGCGCCTCGAATAAGATGAGATGAAGGGTTGGTGCCTTATTGTTTTCATCTGAGGGTTATCATTTTCCTCGTCCATAAAGTTATAAGTCTGATGTCTCTGTACTTTCTGATGCATTAAATAAAGTGAACATGTTTGAGTATGTTGAGTCTCATTCCCTTCCCCTTAAATGTTGTTTCAATAATTGTGAATTCGATGCTGAACCTTTAAAAGACTTTAATGACTTAACACCTTTAAAAGTTGGATTTCGATGCTACCGACAATGATACTAAATATAAAGCATGCATCTTAGGGATGCAGATGGCTCTTGAAATGGGGATCCCTTGTCTTCTTATATTTGGTGACTCATGTATGATTATTAAATAAGCCACTAATGTATAGAAAGGGAAGAGTGAATCATTTGCCATTTATTAGTGGTATTTCTCTAGTTTGGCAAGATAGTTTGAGCATATTGAGTTCTAGTACTTACCTCGAAGTCACAATGAAGTGGTTGATGCATTAGCAAAGTTGTCCTCTATGGTAATCATATCATAAGGGGATGCATTCTTGTCTGCCAAAATGAAGAGAAGGAATGAGTCGGTTCACAGATATTCGTTAATGATTAATTCCATTAGTCTCGAAGCCTGGTTCTCTGACATCTACACATGTCTGAAGAAGGTTGTTCATGCCTCAAATGTTTAATCTCGAGCTCATAGATCTATTCAATTGATGGCTTCATAATACTACATTATCCATGACCACCTTTACAAGAAGACAGTACCAACCGGGATTAATCTCCTTTGTGTGGATGGAGATGAAGCTAAAGAATGGATGAAATCAACTCATACGGGTGAGTGTGGACCTTATATGAATGACAGAATGTCAATGAGGAAGATCCAACATGATGGGTACTTTAATTTTGGTCCACAATGGAAGTCGATTGCCTTTCCTTTGTACGGAAATGTCCTAAGTGTCGAGAGTATGCCTATTTAAAGCATTCACCATCATCCTACTTGACTACTTTGGCTCCGCCTTGGCCATTTTCGGTATGGGGCATTAATGTTATAGGCAAAATCTCGCTTCAAGGCATAGGAGGGCATGAGTATGTGTTGGTGGCCATGAAATATTTAACAAAATGGGTGGAACAAGTCTTATGCAAAGATCACTTCAATGCATGTGGCTAAATTCATGTTGAACTACATCATCCATAGGTATAGGGTCTCTCACGAGTGAATCAGTGACAATGGAAGCCACTTCATAGGAAAATTTTTGAGTTTGTTAGCCAAGTACAAGTTTCAACACCGGCAAGCTACGCCTTATTGACCACAAACCAATGGCGCTACGGAAACAACGAATAAAACTTTAGTGAAGATTATGAAGAAATGGATGTTACCTACATGGATTGGCATGATAAACTCCCTTTCTCCTTGTTGGGATAAAAGACAACTGTCAGGACTACTACAGGGGCTACACTATAGTCCTTGGTCTATGGAATAAAAATTGTTCTTCCAATGCAACTTGTCATTCTATCCTTGAAAATCATCGCTGAAAGCTGAAATCCTGACGCTGAGTAGGCCCGAGCCAAATATGAGGAGTTAACTTTACTCGATGAACGAAGACTTCGTGATGTAATCAAGGTCGCTAAGATCAGAGTAATGACCTCATAAACACCACACAGACACACACAACACAAGGATTCTGGACCTCACAACAGATAATCGATTTCAAACACACCAAAACGTAGTACAAACACCAAAACACAAACGGATGAAATGGGTGATGTGTGAAATATGATCGGATAGATAAAAACAAGCAATCAAACAATAAATGAAAGATAGGCTTGAGCTTGTGCTGATACAGGCACACCACAACTAGAACATCAAGGGCAAAGAACTCGATTACCTCAATGGATACAAGCACACCACCATTGAATATACCAAGCTCTACATGCACCACAAGGATTGCCAAATCCTTGATACTGAAGTAGAATTAACCAAGGATGAGAGTTTAACGTCACTCACAAACAAGAGGCTCAACAAGGCACTTAAAATGCTATTGAATATCATTGATTAGGTGCCTCTCAAGCTATTGATTACAAAGCATATATACTTAGGGTTTAAGCTAGCTAATTAGATTTTCCCCTTTTCCAAGAAACTTCCTAATTCAGAATTAAACTTACTTAGCTACCTTGAGCTATTTAAGCTGGATTACATCAAAATAAAAGGAAATAAAAGACAACAAACGTGTCATCATTATTACGTAACTAATAGTTCACCTCACAAGCTGGAAATGACCTCAATAGCTTGGAAATGAAGTCTTCATGGAGGACCTCAATAAGGACGCAGGATCACCTCACAAACTGGAATATCCTCAACAGTTCAGAAGTGATGTCTCACTGAGGACCTTAGAGCTAAAAAATGGAAAATACCTTCACTGAGTTGGAAAGACTTCAATAGCTCTAAAGTTAAGTCTTCAAATGGCGGGTGAGGTCTTCAATCCTGAAATATGGAGTTGAGAAATGGCCTCATGATGGAGGTCCTCCATCAGATGTTCCAAGTCTAGAGCCAGAACCAGTAGGAGCAGCAACGACCTCACCAACACCAACACCAAGGCCATCATCAACAACATCAAACACTAACATCCAAAAGTGTTTTATGATGGTCCAACAAATCATGAGGTCGTTCAACAACAGCAACATCAACATCAGCAGCAACATCCAACCAGTGAGGCTATTTCTCAATTCCATATCTTTGGATTGAGGTCCTCACCTGTTACTTTGAAGACTTCACTTAGAGTTGTTGAGGACTTTCCAGTCCAGTTGAGATATTTGCCAGTTTTGAGGTCCTCTAAGAACACATCACTTCTGAACTGTTGAGGATATTCCACTTCTATGAGGTGATCCTACATTGAGGTCCACCAAGAAGACTTCGTTTCCAAGCTGTTGAGGTCTTTTCCAGCTTGTGAGGTGAACTATCTGTTATGTAATAATGAGACGCGTTTGTTGTCTTTTATTTCCTTTTATTTTGATGTAATCCAGGTTGTAATGAGCCTTAATTAGCTTACTAAGTTGGTTAAGTAGCTTAATGCTTAATTAGGGAGTTTCTTGAGCAAGGGGAAACCCTTAATCAGCTAGTTCAACCCTTGGTATATATGCTTTGTAATCGGCAGCTTGAGAGGCCATCTAATCAGTGATATTCAATAGCATTTTGAGTGCCTTGTTGAGCCTCTTGTTTGTGAGTGACATTAAACTCTCATCCTTGGTTAATTCTACTTCAGTATCAAGGATTTGGCAATCCTTGTGGTGCGTGTAGAGATTGGTGATTTCAATGGTGGTGTGCTTGTACCCATTGGGGTGATCGGGTCCATTGCCCTTGATGTTCTAGCTGTGGTGTGCCTGTATCAGCTCGAGCTCGAGCTCAAGCCTATCCTCTATTTACTGTTTGATTGTAAGTTTGTTCATTCGATCATCATTTCATCATCATCCATTTCATCCAGTTGTTCATTGGTGTTTATACTCTGTTTTGGAGGAAGTTGTGATTAATTTTCTGTCGCGAGGTCTGTTTTGGTGTGTTTTTGCTTGATTCTCTGTTGTGAGGTCAGAAATGTGTGTGTTGTGTGTTAATGTGGTGTATTGTGAGGTCAATAATCTAATTTTAGCGACTATAAATACATCACCTTATTGGTTGGTTGGTGTAGTTGGATGACCTCACAACTTGCTGGACCAGCATATAGCATCCCTAGATGTCAGTGTTAGATGTTGACGATAGCCTTGATGCTGTTGGTGTTGGTGACATCATTGCTGCTTCTGATGTTCACCCTTGGCCTCGTGGCTTTGAATTGGAACCTCTGATGGAGGATGGAGCGTACCGGGCTGGGGCCTGAGCCTCGAGATCCATGGTTTCCAAGTCTAACCTCACCCCCACCAAAGAATACGAAGAAATCAACTCCAAGGTCGGGTGTGGAGTGCACCTCAATGTGGAACCGGGACCCCGGAGTCATGAGTTGATCGGCATCGGTTGTGGCATCCACTTCAAATGGGACCCCGGACCATGGGAGTGGAGCTACGGGTCCTTATCGGGACCTACTTCGTGCCTTTAAAAGGGTTCGGAATCATTTGGAAAGAATAAGCGGAAAAGGGTCAACGTGGGTTGTCCGAATCGACGTGCCTTCACGCTTTGGGTCATAATGCCTTCAATATAACTCATATTAGTCTCAAAATTTTTGGATCTTAAAGTACACAGTGAGAGCTTTCCATCGATATCTTACGGACCTAAAACGGAGTTCGAATGAAGACGTTATGGGCGTTTGAAGTCGGCAGGGAAAAGCTGCACAGACGAAAGGCTCGCCCGAGCCAAGCAATGGCTCGCGCGAGCCATCCGTCAGGTCAAGATGCTGGCACCCGCGACCTTTTCCCCTGCACCAATTTCTGCTATTTCCAATGAGCAAGCTCGCCCGAGCCGGTCACTTTTTCTGTCGATTTTGCTTGCCAAAACGACTGTGTTTTGAGCTTTAGTCATTTTTGTATAAATACTCGTGGTCTTCATTTTTTTGAGTAGATTTGAATGATATTGAATGCCAAGCTTGAGAGCTATCTTTAGCCTCTCCTCCCAAAATCTTGTTTACTTTATCCAATCTTTTTTTGGCAGTGTTCAAGTCATTTCTTTAGTGATTAATAGTGGTTTAGCCTAATTAATCATGGTGGAATGTAGACTAAGGTTGTGGACTCTCCTAGCCAAGGTCATATGCAAACCCTACGGTGACTAAGCTTCATTTTCTTTGATTTTATCTCGAAAACTAAAGCATTATTCTTCCCACCACGACGGTAACGCTCCATTTGGTATTAGAGCATTGGTTTTTCAATTGTTTGAGTTGCTCTTCATTGTTCTTGCTAGTGTAGTGTTCTAGTGTTGGGTTTTGTGAGTTGTATGCTATTATTGGTGTTCCCCAACCCCATTGATATCCAAGAGTGTTGGAATATATTGTATTGTGTTTGTATTTGTTGGATTTGTAGTCATTTGGTGCATTGAAAAGAAGTTGGAAAATAGTGCACGCAAGGTGTTCGATGAAATGTCTGAGTGAAAAAAACACAAAGAGCCCTTAGCCAAACACTTGCCAACTACAAAATAACCTTCAAACTCCAAAAATTCCCTAAACACTAACCATCCCTCACCTTTTTTCTCGGTATGGCCGACGGAGCTCGCCACGAACGAGAGGAATCGAACCACTGGGGTAGCCCTCAAATTCAAGCTATCGAGAGCCGACTTGCCACCAATGAAGAACGATTCTCAACCATTGATCGCAACCTTAATGTCATTATGGCACAATTCGACAACCTCACCCAAGAGCGTCTAGGTTCATCCCGAGATGTACGTCGGAGGCGTGCACCAAGCCCTATCCGTCCTCCTTCCAACTTTGAGTCGAGTGACGATGCTAGAGGCTCGTTACGACGCCATCGTCGAAGGGAAACGGATGAGAAGCCCCCACGAGATGAATTCCTTGATATCAAGGCTAAACTCTCAGAATTTAATGGCTATACCGGCCCCGATGATTATCGTGAATGGATCCAAGCCTTGGAGAAAATCATTGCAACTAAGGAGTATAGTGATGAACGGGCCTTCAAAATTACGAGATCGAAACTCACTAGATCCGCATCTCTTTTGTTTGCAACCGTAAAAATGCAAAGGACTATGGAGGGTCGATCGGAAATGGTTTCATGGACGAGGCTAAAGAGATTGACGGATCGACAATTCTTGCCTATTACTTGTAAGCGTGAGGTTAACCATGAACCTATCTCGTCACTTGATGGGCGTGGAAGAATTAAGCAACCAAAGGTCGATCTCATGCCCAACGAGGGAGCTTCCCTTGATCCATGTAAGCCTCTTGGTGATATTGCTGAAATTTCATGCCAAGAGGAGGATGAGAACATCGATCATGCTCTTCCTCTCGTTCTTATTGAAGGAACCCAAAAAGAAGCCTCGATGATCATCTCAACATCACTTTTTGAGGAGCCAGGCAACAACGAAATTGCCACCAACACCTCTCATGGCTTGGTCAATTATGATCCTCCCAAGGAGAACGAAGAGGTAACCCAAGACTCTTTGATTGAAATCGATGATGGGTGTACTTCAAAGTCTTTGATTAAATCGCATATGATATTTGGGAGGCATTGGTTTTTTGATGATGTTTGTTGGCGTGATAATTTGTATGATGATTATGTGATGTCGAAGCTTGATGATTCTCTATGCTTGAAGTGGATTACTAAGAATCTTGGTGTTCCTTTGGTGTCTAGTGACAAGTTTGGGTTTGATGGAGCCATGATTCTAGATCCTTACATGTTAATGAGATCGTCGTTTGTGTCGTCCATCAACGAATATTGCTTGCATGTTGGTCGTTGTGCTATGAACTACTTGAATGTGTCATACATGTTATTTGGTCGACATTGGTTGTTCGAGAATTTGTCGTTGATTGAGTGCTGTTGGAATTTTGGTATGCAATATTGGTTGCATTGTGTGTTGAGTGAAGAGCTTTTACTTGGCTTTGATTGCGTGAATCCCTTAAACCCACTTCAAAAAAAAACCTAGGTGGGAAGTGAGTTGAGGAACCTCCTTTTGAGCGAAACACGGGATGAATGAGCTCTTGGTGAGGACAAGAGATCCATAACTTTGTCTTTATAGAGTAGCAAGCTTAGTGAGGGTGAGTGTTCCCTAGCTCAACAAAAACTTCCTCGTTCCATCCTTTGCCCTTCACCCCCAAGCCTATTCAAGAATTCCTATTTTTTCAAGCAAGTTGGAGTTCACAGCGTGATCATGATCGGTTTGTTGGAGGGTTCAAGCAATGGGTTGCTGAGCTCTGGAATGTGCCTTCCTTTTGACTCCCAAGAGTTGAGGGAAACTCTTTTTCAAGAAGGAGAGTATGGAGCGTACCGGGCTGGGGCCCGAGCCTCGGGATCCATGGTTTGTAAGTCTAACCTCACCCCCACCAAAGAATACGGAGAAATCAACTCCAAGGTCGGGTGTGGAGTGCACGCCAAAGTGGAACCGGACCCCGGAGTTATGAGTTGATCGGCATCGGTTGTGGCATCCACTTCAAATGGGACCCCGGACCATGGGAGTGGAGCTACAGGTCCTTATCGGGACCTACTTTGGGCCTTTAAAAGGGTTTGGAGTCATTCGGAAAGAATAAGCGGAAAAGGGTCAACGTGGGTTGTCGGAATCGACGTGCCTTCACGCTTTGGGTTATAACGCCTTCAATATGACTATGATTGGTCTCAAATTTTGTGATCTTAAAGTATACACTGAGAGCTTTCCATCGATATCTTACGAACCTACAACAGAGATCGGATGAAGAAGTTATGGGCGTTTGAAGTCGGCACGGAAAAGCTGCCCAGAAGCAAGGCTCGCCCGAGCCAAGCAATTGCTCGCGCGAGCCATCCGTCAGGTCAAGATGGTGGCGCCCGCGACCTTTTCCCTTGCACCAATTTCTGCTATTTCCAGTGAGCAAGCTCGCCCGAGCCGGTCTCTTTTTCTGCCGATTTTGCCTGCCAAAACGACTGTGTTTTGGGCTTTAGTCATTTTTGTATAAATACTCGTGGTCTTCATTTTTTTGAGCAGATTTGAATGATATTGAATGCCAAGGTTGAGAGCTATCTCTAGCCTCTCCTCCCAAAATCTTGTTTACTTTATCTAATCTTTATTTGGTGGCGTTCAAGTCATTTCTTTAGTGATTAATAGTGGTTTAGCCTAATTAATCATGGTGGAATGTTAGGCCAAGGTTGGGGACTCTCCTCGCCAAGGTCATATGCAAACCCTGCGGTGGCTAAGCTTCATTTTCTTTGATTTTCTCTCGAGAACTCAAGCATCATTCTTCCCACCACGACGGTAATGCTCCATTTGGTATCAGAGCTTTGGTTTTTCAATTGCTTGAGTTGTTCTTCATTGTTCTTGCTAGTGTTGTGTTCTAGTGTTGGGTTTTGTGAGTTGTATGCTCATATTGGTGTTCCCCAGCCCCATTGATATCCAAGAGTGTTGGAATATATTGTATTGTGTTTGTATTTGTTGGATTTGTAGTCATTTGGTGCATTGAAAAGATGTTGGAAAATAGTGCACGCAAGGTGTTCGATGAAATGTCTGAGTGAAAAAAAACACAAAGAGCCCTTAGCCAAACACTTGCCAACTACAAAAGAACCTTCAAACTCCACAAAATACCCCAAACACTAACCATCCCTCACCTTTGTATGGCCGACGGAGCTCGCCACGAACGAGAGGAATCGAGCCACTTGGGTAGCCCTCAAATTCAAGCTATCGAGAGCCGAGTCGCCACCCATGAAGAACGATTCTCAACCATTGATCGCAACCTTAATGCCATTATGGCACGATTGGACAACCTCACCCAAGAGCGTCTAGGTTCACCCCGAGACGAACGTCGGAGGCGTGCACCAAGCCGTATCCGTCCTCCTCCCAACTTTAAGTCGAGTGACGATGCTAGAGGCTCGTTTCGACGCCATCGTCGAAGGTAAACGGTTGAGAAGCACCCACGAGATGAATTCCTTGATATCGAGGCTAAACTCTGGGAATTCAATGGCTATACCGGCCCCGATGATTTTCGTGAATGGGTCCAAGCCTTGGAGAGAATCATTGCAACTAAGGAGTATAGTGATGAACGGGCCTTCAAAATTGCGAGATCGAAACTCAGTAGTTCCGCATCTCTTTGGTTTGCAACCGTCAGAATGCAAAGGACTATGGAGGGTCGATCGGAAATGGTTTCATGGATGAGGCTAAAACGATTGATGGATCGGCAATTCTTACCTAACACTTGCAAGCGTGAGGTTAACAATGAACCTATCTCGTCACTTGATGGGCGTGGAAGAATTAAGCAACCAAAGGTCGATCTCATTCCCAACGAGGGAGCTTCCCTTGATCCATGTAAGCCTCTTGGCGATATTGTTGAAATTCCATGCCAAGAGGAGGATCAGAACATCGATCATGCTCTTCCTCTCGTTCTTATTGAAGGAACCCAACAAGAAGCCTCGATGATCATCTCAACATCACTTTTTGAGGAGCCAGGCAACAATGAAATTTCCACCAACACCTCTCATGGCTTGGTCAATTATGACCTTCCCAAGAAGAACGAAGAGGTAACCCAAGACTCTTTGATTGAAATCGATGATGGGTGTACTTCAAAGTCTTTGATTAAATCGCATATGATATTTGGGAGGCATTGGTTTTTTGATGATGTTTGTTGGCGTGATAATTTGTATGATGATTATGTGATGTCGAAGTTTGATTATTCTCTATGCTTGAAGTGGATTACTAAGAATCTTGGTGTTCCTTTGGTGTCTAGTGACAAGTTTGGGTTTGATGGAGCCATGATTCTAGATCCTTCCATGTTAATGAGATCGTCGTTTGTGTCGTCCATCAACGAATATTGCTTGCATGTTGGTCGTTGTGCTATGAACTACTTGAATGTGTCATACATGTTATTTGGTCGACATTGGTTGTTCGAGGATTTGTCGTTGATTGAGTGTTGTTGGAATTTTGGTATGCAATATTGGTTGCATTGTGTGTTGAGTGAAGAGCTTTTACTTGGCTTTGATTGCGTGAATCCCTTAAACCCACTTCAAAACAAAACCTGGGTGGGAAGTGAGTTGAGGAACCTCCTTTTGAGCGAAACACGGGATGAGTGTGCTCTTGGTGAGTACAAGAGATCCATAACTTTGTCTTTATCGAGTAGCAAGCTTAGTGAGGGTGAGTGTTTCCTAGCTCAACAAAAACTTCCTCGTTCCATCCTTTGCCCTTCACCCCCAAGCCTATTCAAGAATTCCTATTTTTTCAAGCAAGGTGGAGTTCACAGAGTGATCATGATCGGTTTGTTGGAGGGTTCAAGCAATGGGTTGCTGAGCTCTGGAATGTGCTTTCCTTTTGACTCCCAAGAGTTGAGGGCAACTCGTTTTCAAGAAGGAGAGTATGGAGCGTACCGGGCTGGGGCCCGAGCCTCGGGATCCATGGTTTGCAAAGAATACGGAGAAATCAACTCCAAGGTCGGGTGTGGAGTGCACGCCAAAGTGGAACCGGGACCCCGGAGTTATGAGTTGATCGGCATCGGTTGTGGCATCCACTTCAAATGGGACCCCGGAACATGGGAATGGAGCTACGGGTCCTTATCGGGACCTACTTTGGGCCTTTAAAAGGGTTTGGAGTCATTCGGAAAGAATAAGCGGAAAAGGGTCAACATGGATTGTCGGAATCGACGTGGCTTCACGCTTTGGGTTATAACGCCTTCAATATAAGTCTGATTGGTCTCAAATTTTGTGATCTTAAAGTACACACTGAGAGCTTTCCATCGATGTCTTACGGACCTATAACAGAGTTCGGATGAAGAAGTTATGGGTGTTTGAAGTTGGCAATGAAAATCTACCTAGAAGCAAGGGTCGCCCGAGCCAAGCAATGGCTCGCGTGAGCCATCCGTCAGGTCAAGATGGAGGCTCCCACGACCTACATGGTGGCGCCCGCGACCTTTTCCCTTGCACCAATTTCTGCTATTTCCAGTGAGCAAGCTCGCCCGAGCCGGTCCCTTTTTCTGTCGATTTTTCCTGCCAAAACGATTGTGTTTTGGGCTTTAGTCATTTTTGTATAAATACTCGTGGTCTTCATTTGTTTGAGCAGATTTGAAAGATATTGAATGCCAAGGTTGAGAGCTATCTCTAGCCTCTCCTCCCAAAATCTTGTTTACTTTATCTAATCTTTATTTGGTGGTGTTCAAGTCATTTCTTTAGTGATTAATAGTGGTTTAGCCTAATTAATCATGGTGGAATGTTAGGCCAAGGTTGTGGACTCTCCTAGCCAAAGTCATATGCAAACCCTACGGTGACCAAGCTTCATTTTCTTTGATTTTCTCTCGAAAACTCAAGCATCATTCTTCCCACCACGACGGTAATGCTCCATTTGGTATCAGAGCTTTGGTTTTTCAATTGCTTGAGTTGTTCTTCATTGTTCTGTCTAGTGTAGTGTGCTAGTGTTAGGTTTTGTGAGTTGTATGCTGATATTGGTGTTCCCCAACCCCATTGATATCCAAAAGTATTGGAATATATTGTATTGTGTTTGTAATTGTTGGATTTGTAGTCATTTGGTGCATTGAAAAGATGTTGGAAAATAGTGCACGCAAGGTGTTCGATGAAATGTCTGAGTGAAAAAAAACACAAAGAGCCCTTAGCCAAACACTTGCCAACTACAAAAGAACCTTCAAACTCAACAAAATACCCCAAACACTAACCATCCATCACCTTTTTTCCCGGTATGGCCGACGGAGCTCGCCACGAACGAGAGGAATCGAGCCACCGGGGTAGCCTTCAAATTCAAGCTATCGAGAGCCGACTCGCCACCCATGAAGAACGATTCTACACCATTGATCGCAACCTTAATGCCATTAAGAGCGTCTAGGGTCACCCCGAGACGAACATCGGGGGCGTGCATCAAGCCGTATCCGTCCTCCTCCCAACTTTGAGTCGAGTGACGATGCTAGAGGCTCATTTCGACGCCATCGTCGAAGGGAAACGGTTGAGAAGCACCCACGAGATGAATTCCTTGATATCGAGGCTATACCGGCGCCGATGATTATCGTGAATGGGTCCAAGCCTTGGAGAGAATCATTGCAACTAAGGAGTATAGTGATGAACGGGCCTTCAAAATTGCGAGATCGAAACTCAGTAGTTCCGCATCTCTTTGGTTTGCAACCGTCAGAATGCAAAGGACTATGGAGGGTCGATCGGAAATGGTTTCATGGATGAGGCTAAAGCGATTGATGGATCGACAATTCTTGCCAAACACTTGCAAGCGTGAGGTTAACAATGAACCTATCTCGTCACTTGATGGGCGTGGAAGAATTAAGCAACCAAAGGTCGATCTCATGCCCAACGAGGGAGCTTCCCTTGATCCATGTAAGCCTCTTGGCGATATTGTTGAAATTCCATGCCAAGATTCATGCTCTTCCTCTCGTTCTTATTGAAGGAACCCAACAAGAAGCCTCGATGATCATCTCAACATCACTTTTTGAGGAGCCAGGCAACAACGAAATTGCCACCAACACCTCTCATGGCATGGTCAATTATAATCTTCCCAAGAAGAACGAAGAGGTAACCCAAGACTCTTTGATTGAAATCGATGATGGGTGTACTTCAAAGTCTTTGATTAAATCGCATATGATATTTGGGAGGCATTAGTTTTTTGATGATATTTGTTGGCGTGATAATTTGTATGATGATTATGACATGTCGAAGTTTGTTGATCCTCTATGCTTGAAGTGGATTACTAAGAATCTTGGTGTTCCGTTGGTGTCTAGTGACATGTTTGGGTTTGATGGAGCCATGATTCTAGATCCTTCCATGTTAATGAGATCGTCGTTTGTGTCATCCATCAACGAATATTGCTTGCATGTTGGTCGTTGTGTTATGAATTACTTGAATGTGTCATACATGTTATTTGGTCGACATTGGTTGTTCGAGGATTTGTCGTTGATTGAGTGCTGTTGGAATTTTGGTATGCAATATTGGTTGCATTGTGTGTTGAGTGAAGAGCTTTTACTTAGCTTTGATTGCGTGAATCCCTTAAACCCACTTTAAAACAAAACCTGGGTGGGAAGTGAGTTGAGGAACCTCCTTTTGAGCGAAGCAAGGGATGAGTGTGCTCTTAGTGAGGACAAGAGATCCATAACTTTGTCTTTATCGAGTAGCAAGCATAGTGAGGGTGAGTGTTCCCTAGCTTAACAAAAACTTCCTCGTTCCATCCTTTGCCCTTCACCACCAAGCCTATTCAAGAATTCCTATTTTTTCAAGCAAGGTGGAGTTCACGGCGTGATCATGATCGGTTTGTTGGAGGGTTCAAGCAATGGGTTGCTGAGCTCTGGAATGTGCCATCCATTTGACTCCCAAGAGTTGAGGGCAACTCTTTTTCAAGAAGGAGAGTATGGAGCGTACCGGGCTGGGGCCCGAGCCTCGGGATCCATGGTTTGCAAGTCTAACCTCACCCCCACCAAAGAATACGGAGAAATCAACTCCAATGTCGGGTGTGGAGTGCACCTCAAAGTGGAACCGTGACCCCGGAGTCATGAGTTGATCGGCATCGGTTGTGGCATCCACTTCAAATGGGATCCCAGACCATGGGAGTGGAGCTACGGGTCCTTATCGGAACCTACTTTGGGCCTTTAAAAGGGTTTGGAGTCATTCGGAAAGAATAAGCGGAAAAGGGTCAACGTGGGTTTTCGGAATCAACGTGCCTTCACGCTTTGGGTTATAACGCCTTCAATATAACTCCGATTGGTCTCAAATTTTGTGATCTTAAAGTACACACTGAGAGCTTTCCATCGATATCTTACGGACCTATAACAGAGTTCGGATGAAGAAGTTATGGGCGTTTGAAGTCGGCAGGGAAAAGCTGCCCAGAAGCAAGGCTCGTCCGAGCCAAGCAACGGCTCGCGTGAGCCATCCGTCAGGTCAAGATGGTGGCTCCCGCGACCTACATGGTGGCGCCCGCGACCTTTTCCCTTGCACCAATTTCTCATATTTCCAAAGAGCAAGCTCGCCCGAGCCGGTCCCTTTTTCTGCCGATTTTGCCTGCCAAAACCACTGTGTTTTGGGCTTTAGTGATTTTTGTATAAATACTCGTGGTCTTCATTTTTTTGAGCAGATTTGAATGATATTGAATGCCAAGGTTGAGAGCTATCTCTAGCCTCTCCTCCCAAAATCTTGTTTACTTTATCTAATCTTTATTTGGTGGTGTTCAAGTCATTTCTTTAGTGATTAATAATGGTTTAGCCTAATTAATCATGGTGGAATGTTAGGCCAAGGTTGTGGACTCTCCTAGCCAAGGTGATATACAAACCCTACGGTGACCAAGCTTCATTTTCTTTGATTTTCTCTCGAAAACTCAAGCATCATTCTTCCCACCACAACAGTAATGCTCCATTTGGTATCAGAGCTTTGATTTTTCAATTGCTTGAGTTGTTCTTCATTGTTCTTGCTAGTGTAGTGTTCTAGTGTTGGGTTTTGTGAGTTGTATGCTCATATTGGTGTTCCCCAACCCCATTGATATCCAAGAGTGTTGGAATATATTGTATTGTGTTTGTATTTGTTGGATTTGTGGTCATTAGGTGCATTGAAAAGATGTTGGAAAATAGTGCACGCAAGGTGTTCGATGAAATGTCTGAGTGAAAAAAAACACAAAGAGCCCTTAGCCAAACACTTGCCAACTACAAAAGAACCTTCAAACTCCACAAAATACCCCAAACACTAACCATCCCTCACCTTTTTTCCCGGTATGGCCAACGGAGCTCGCCACGAACGAGAGGAATCGAGCCACCGGGGTAGCCCTCAAATCCAAGCTATCGAGAGCCGACTCGCCACCCATGAAGAACGATTCTACACCATTGATCGCAACCTTAATGCCATTATGGCACGATTGGACAACCTCTCCCAAGAGCGTCTAGGGTCACCCCGAGACGAACGTCGGAGGCGTGCATCAAGCCGTATCCGTCCTCCTCCCAACTTTGAGTCGAGTGACGATGCTAGTGGCTCGTTTCGACGCCATCGTCGAAGGGAAACGGTTAAGAAGCACCCACGAGATGAATTCCTTGATATCGAGGCTAAACTCTCGCAATTCAATGGCTATACCGGCCCCGATGATTATTGTGAATGAGTCCAAGCCTTGGAGAGAATCATTGCAACTAAGGAGTATAGTGATGAACGGGCCTTCAAAATTGCGAGATCGAAACTCAGTAGTTCCGCATCTCTTTGGTTTGCAACCGTCAGAATGCAAAGGACTATGGAGGGTCGATCGGAAATGGTTTCATGGATGAGGCTGAAGCGATTGAGGGATCGACAATTCTTGCCTAACACTTGCAAGCGTGAGGTTAACAATGAACCTATCTCGTCACTTGATGGGCGTGGAAGAATTAAGCAACCAAAGGTCGATCTCATGCCCAACGAGGGAGCTTCCCTTGATCCATGTAAGCCTCTTGGCGATATTGTTGAAATTCCATGCCAAGAGGAGGATGAGAACATCGATCATGCTCTTCCTTTCGTTCTTAGTGAAGGAACCCAACAAGAAGCCTCGATGATCATCTCAACATCACTTTTTGAGGAGCCAGGCAACAATGAAATTGCGACCAACATCTCTCATGGCTTGGTCAATTATGATCTTCCCAAGAAGAACGAAGGGGTAACCCAAGACTCTTTGATTGAAATCGATGATGGGTGTACTTCAAAGTCTTTGATTAAATCGCATATGATATTTGGGAGGCATTGGTTTTTTGATGATGTTTGTTGGCGTGATAATTTGTATGATGATTATGTGATGTCGTAGTTTGATGATTCTCTATGCTTGAAGTGGATTACTAAGAATCTTGGTGTTCCTTTGGTGTCTAGTGACAAGTTTGGGTTTGATGGAGCCATGATTCTAGATCCTTCCATGTTAATGAGATCGTCGTTTGTGTCGTCCATCAACGAATATTGCTTGCATGTTGGTCGTTGTGCTATGAACTACTTGAATGTGTCATACATGTTATTTGGTCGACATTGGTTGTTCGAGGATTTGTCGTTGATAGAGTGCTGTTGGAATTTTGGTATGCAATGTTGGTTGTATTGTGTGTTGAGTGAAGAACTTTTATTTGGCTTTGATTTCGTGAATCCCTTAAACCCACTTCAAAACAAAACCTGGGTGGGAAGTGAGTTGAGGAACCTCCTTTTGAGCGAAACACGGGATGAGTGTGCTCTTGGTGAGGACAAGAGATCAATAACTTTGTCTTTATCGAGTAGCAAGCTTAGTGAGGGTGAGTGTTCCCTAGCTCAACAAAAACATCCTCATTCCATCCTTTGCTCTTCACCCCCAAGCCTATTCAAGAATTCCTATTTCTTCAAGCAAGGTGGAGTTTACAGCGTGATCATGATCGGTTTGTTGGAGGGTTCAAGCAATGGGTTGCTGAGCTCTGGAATGTGCCTTCCTTTTGAGTCCCAAGAGTTGAGGGCAACTCTTTTTCAAGAAGGAGAGTATGGAGCGTATCGGGCTGGGGCCCGGGCCCGGGATCCATGGTTTGCAAGTCTAACCTCACCCCCGCCAAAGAATACGGAGAAATCAACTCCAAGGTCGGGTGTAGAGTGCACCTCAAAGTGGAACCGGGACCCCGGAGTCATGAGTTGATCGGCATCGGTTGTGGCATCCACTTCAAATGGGACCCCGGACTATGGGAGTGGAGCTACGGGTCCTTATCGGGACCTACTTCGGGCCTTTCAAAGGGTTATAACTCCTTCAATATAACTCTGATTGGTCTCAAATTTTGTGATCGTAAAGTACACACTGAGAGCTTTCGATCGATACCTTACGGACCTAAAACGGAGTTCGGATGAAGAAGTTGTGGACGTTTGAAGTTGGCAGGGAAAAGCTGCCCAGAAGCAAGGCTCGCCCGAGCCAAGTAATGGCTCGCGCGAGCCGTCTGTCAGATCAAGATGGTGGCGCCCGCGACCTTTTCCCTTGCACCAATTTCTGCTATTTCCAATGAGCAAGCTCGCCCGATCCGGTCCATTTTTCTGCCGATTTTGCCTGCCAAAACTACTGTGTTTAGGGCTTTAGTCATTTTTGTATAAATAGTCGTGGTCTTCATTTTTTTGAGCAGATTTGAATGATATAGAATGCCAAGCTTGAGAGCTATCTCTAGCCTCTCCTCCCAAAATCTTGTTTACTTTATCTAATCTTTATTTGGTGGTGTTCAAGTCATTTCTTTAGTGATTAATAGTGGTTTAGCCTAATTAATCATGGTGGACTGTTAGGCCAAGGTTGTGGACTCTCCAAGCCAAGATCATATGCAAACGCTACGGTGACTAAGCTTCATTTTCTTTAATTTTCTCTCGAAAACTCAAGCATCATTCTTCCCACCACGACGGTAATGCTCCATTTGGTATCAGAGCTTTGATTTTTCAATTGCTTGAGTTGTTCTTCATTGTTCTTGCTAGTGTAGTGTTCTAGTGTTGGGTTTTGTGAGTTGTATGCTATTATTGGTGTTCCCCAACCCCATTGATATCCAAGAGTGTTGGAATATATTGTATTGTGTTTTTATTTGTTGGATTTGTTGTCATTTGGTGCATTGAAAAGATGTTGGAAAATAGTGCACGCAAGGTGTTCGATGAAATGTCTGAGTGAAAAAAACACAAAGAGCCCTTAGCCAAACACTTGCCAACTACAAAAGAACCTTCAAACTCCACAAAATACCCCAAACACTAAGCATCCCTCACCTTTTTTCCCGGTATGGCCGACGGAGCTCGCCACGAACGAGAGGAATCGAGCCACAGGGGTATCCCTCAAATTCAAGTTATCGAGAACCGACTCGTCACCCATGAAGAACGATTCTCCACCATTGATCGCAACCTTAATGCCATTATGGCACGATTGGAAAAACCTCACCCAAGAGCGTCTAGGTTCACCCCGAGATGAACGTCGGAGGCGTGCACCAAGCCCTATCCGTCCTCCTCCCAACTTTGAGTCGAGTGACGATGCTAGACGCTCGTTTCGACGCCATCGTCGAAAGGAAACGGTTTAGAAGCCCCCACGAGATGAATTCCTTGATATCAAGGCTAAACTCTCGAAATTCAATGGCTATACCGGCCCCGATGATTATCGTGAATGGGTCCAAGCCTTGGAGAGAATAATTGCAACTAAGGAGTATAGTGATGAACGGGCCTTCAAAATTGCGAGATCGAAACTCACTAGTTCCGCATCTCTTTGGTTTGCAACCGTCAGAATGCAAAGGACTATGGAGGGTCGATCGGAAATGGTTTCATGGACGAGGCTAAAGCGATTGATGGATCGGCAATTGTTGCCAAACACTTGCAAGCGTGAGGTTAACCATGAACCTATCTCGTCACTTGATGGGCGTGGAAGAATTAAGCAACCAAAGGTCGATCTCATGCACAACGAGGGAGCTTCCCTTGATCCATGTAAGCCTCTTGGCGATATTGTTGAAGTTCAATGCCAAGAGGAGGATGAGAACATCGATCATGCTCTTCCTCTCGTTCTTATTGACGGAACCCAACAAGAAGCCCCAATGATCATCTCAACATCACGTTTTGAGGAGCCAAGCAACAACGAAATTGCCACCAACACCTCTCATGGCTTGGTCAATTATGATCTTCCCAAGGAGAATGAAGAGGTAACCTAAGACTCTTTGATTGAAATCGATGATGGGTGTACTTCAAGGTCTTTGATTAAATCGCATATGATATTTGGGAGGCATTGGTTTTTTGATGATGTTTGTTGGCGTGATAATTTGTATGATGATTATGTGATGTCGAAGTTTGATGATTCTCTATGCTTGAAGTGGATTACTAAGAATCTTGGTGTTCCTTTGGTGTCTAGTGACAAGTTTGGGTTTGATGGAGCCATGATTCTAGATCCTTCCATGCTAATGAGATCGTCGTTTGTGTCGTCCATCAACGAATATTGCTTACATGTTGGTCGTTGTGCTATGAACTACTTGAATGTGTCATACATGTTATTTGGTCGACATTGGTTGTTCGAGGATTTGTCGTTGATTGAGTGCTGTTGGAATTTTGGTATGCAATGTTGGTTGAATTGTGTGTTGAGTGAATAGCTTTTACTTGGCTTTGATTGCGTGAATTCCTGAAACCGACATTAAAACAAATCCTGGGTGGGAAGTTAGTTGAGGAACCTCCTTTTGAGCGAAACACGGGATGAGTGTGCTCTTGGTGAGGACAAGAGATCCATAACTTTGTCTTTATGGAGGAGCAAGCTTAGTAAGGGTGAGTGTTCCCTAGCTCAACAAAAACTTCCTCCTTCCAGCCTTTGCCCTTCACCCCCAAGCCTATTCAAGAATTCCTATTTCTTCAAGCAAGGTGGAGTTCATAGCGTGATCATGATCGGTTTGTTGGAGGGTTCAAGCAATGGGTTGCTAAGCTCTGGAATGTGCCTTCCTTTTAACTCCCAAGAGTTGAGGGCAACTCTTTTTCAAGAAGGGGAGTATGGAGCGTACCAGGCTGGGGCCTGAGCCTCAGGATCCATGGTTTGCAAGTCTAACCTCACCCCCACCAAAGATTACGAAGAAATCAACTCCAAGGTCGGGTGTGGAGTGCACCTCAAAGTGGAACCGGTACACCGGAGTCATGATTTGGTCGGCATCCACTTCAAATGGGACCCTAGACCATTGGAGTGGAGCTACAGGGCTTTATCGGGACCTACTTCGGGCCTTTAAATGGGTTCAGAGTCATTCGAAAAGAATAAGCGGAAAAGGGTCAACGTGGGTTGTCGGAATCAACGTGTCTTCACACTTTGGGTCATAACTCCTTCAATATAACTCTGATTGGTGTCAAATTTTTGGATCTTAAAGTACACACTGAGAGCTTTCCATCGATATCTTACAGGTCTTGAACGAAGTTCGAATGAAGAAGTTATGGGCATTTGAAGTCGGTAAGGAAAAGCTGCCCAGAAGCAAGGCTCGCCCGAGCCATCCGTCTTGTCAACATGGTGGTGCACGTGACCTTTTCCCCTGCACCAATTTCTGCTATTTCTAGTGAGCAAGCTCGCCCGAGCCGGTCCCTTTTTCTGCTGATTTGGCCTGCCAAAACGACTGTGTTTTGGGCTTTAGTCATTTTTGTATAAATACTCGTGGTTTTCATTTTTTTGAGCAGATTTGAATGATATTGAATGCCAAGCTTGAGAGCTCTCCCTAACCTCTCCTCCCAAAATCTTGTTTACTTTAACCAATCTTTATTTGGTGGTGTTCAAGTCATTTCTTTGGTGATTAATAGTGGTTTAGCCTAATTAATCATGGTGGAATGTTAGGCCAAAGTTGTTGACTATCCTAGCCAAGGTCATATGCAAACCCTACGGTGACTAAGCTTCATTTTCTTTGATTTTCTCTCGAAAACTCAAGCATCATTCTTTCCACCACGACGGTAACGCTCCAGAGGGTCTCCATCATCCTCCCAGGTTGAGGAAAGTTTTTCTTCAAACTTGGAAGGTCTTCATGCTATGGAAAGTAATGCCTCAAATCTACAACATTGAATGTAGCACTGCCTCAATAGTCTTTTGATAGGTCTAACTTGTAAGCATTGTCTCCAATCCTCTCTAGAACTTCAAAAGGACCATCTGCTCTTGGTACTAACTTTCCCTTCCTCTTACTTGGAAATCTATCCTCTTTTAGATGAATCCACACTAAATCTCCTGGCTGGAAAACCATCTTCCTCCTATACTTGTTTGTTGATGTGGAAACTTGCTCAGAATAGTTGATGATCTTCTCTCTAACTTATTGATGAAGCTTCTTGATCTCCTCTGCATGTTTACTTACTTCATAACTAAACCTCACAGAATTTGTTAGTGGTGATAAATCCAATGGAGTTATAGCATTTCTGCCATAAACCACTTGGAATGGGGAAAGGTCGGTTGCCTAAGATGGTGATCTATTAAAAACAAATTTAGCATGGGGCAAAAGGGTGTCTCATCCTGTTTTGTTTCTGTTTATTAGTGACCTCAATAGTGTTCCAAGTGTTTTGTTTGTGACCTCTGTCTGTCAATCTGTTTGAGGATTACAAGTGGTGTTATACTTCAATTGAGTCCCCAACTTCTTCCAAACAGTTACCTAAAAATGACTTAGGAATTTGACATCCCTATCTGAAACCATGCTCCTGGGAACTCCATGGAGTCTCACTACCTCCATGAAATATAATTCAACCACCCTCAAAGCATCATAAGTGGTATGACATGCAATGAAGTGAGTCATTTTGCTGAATCTGTCCACAACTACCATGATTGAGTCTTTTCCTCTTTGAGTTCTTGGTAGACCAACAATGAAGTCCAAGCTTATGTCCTCCTAAGGGCTGTTTGGTACTAGAAAAAGTGTGTATAGCCCTTGAGGTAAGCTATGAGTCTTTGCTAGCTGACAAGTTGCACACCTCTTGACCCAATGTTCAACATCTCTCCTCATCTTAGGCCAACAATAATGTTCCTTTGGCATGAGAAGGGTTTTCTCAATGCCAAAATGACCTGCTAAGCAACCTCCATGAATTTTAGAAGGTAACAACTCCCTAAAGTTACTCCTTGGAATACATAACCTGGTTCACTTGAAGAGAAACCCCTGATCTATATGATATAGACTTTGAGGATGTCCCTTGCACTTCTGGTACAACTCTCCAAAATCTTCATCATTCTCATACAAAGCTTTCAACTGTTCAAAACCAAACACTCTTGCATCCAGAATTTGCAACAAGAAATACCTCCTAGACAATGCATGCTCTTTTGTTAAGCTTCCCAGATTTATGATGGATCACAAAATGAAATTGTTGCATGAACTCCACCCAACTAGCATGCCTAATGTTGAGTTTATGCTGCCCCTGAATGAATTTAAGGGCCTCATGATCATTGTGCTAAATAGATTCAACTCCAATAAGATAATGCCTCGAATGTTGTAAAGCTCTAATGATGGCATATAACTCCTTATCATATGTACTGTATTTTCTCTTGGCCTCATTGAGTTTCTCACTGAAACAAGGTTTGGCGTCTGTGGACATTTTTCCTCGCCGTTCCGGCTTCCGAACGTCCACGTTGGATTGGGGTGTGATTCGGTGATTTGTGATGGGGTTTAACCTTTGAAAACCCTTTAAGGAAGTTTATCATATATTTCATGAATAATGTTTTGTTAAATCACTTTCCCTTTACTTATGCATTTCATGAGTCATTGAGTTAAACCTTTAAAAGTGAACATCTACTTGCTCCAAACTCTTCTAGATTTAACCCAATTTGCTCATTTAAATGTTAAACTCGAAAGAGAGTGATTTATGCAACCATTATTTAGAAATATAGGAAAGAAAACCCTAAAGTTACATCGGTACATTGTAAAACCACGTTAACCATAGTTTATGTAAAACCCGACTTTTTAAGGGAAAAGCCAAGACCAAACCAAAAGAAAAGAAAGAAAGACTCCGCCTGCGAAACCCAAGAATGGATTCGGGGGTAAGGCTACAAACTCGAAAAGTAAACTTTAAGAGTTCGCCTCTCACAAAATGAAAGACTCTACTAAAAGTTTAAGAATGTGCTTTTAATAAAGTTTGGAAGGGAAATGAATGAATACTTTATAGAATTATTTCATTGATTCATGCAACAAGAATGATACAAAATAAAGAAGATACAAATATACACAATTATTTACAAGGAAAAAGAAAACAACTTAAAGCTTACATTGTAACCTCGTTGGGGAAAGCCTTGCCTATCCTTTAGATGCTTGAAGAATCCTCCTTGATGCCTCCCCTCCAAGTGCCAAGACAATGATAGAAAGGATGGTAAAAGATGGTAAGAAAGAGAGATGAGAAAAGGGAATACAAAGGCTCCTTTTGTGGGGGTTTTTGGGTGGTAGAAAGGTAGGCTTTTTGTGGAGTTTTGTGAGGTTTATGGAGGGAAGATGGAAGGTAAGATGAGAATGGAGAGAAGAGTTTTAAAGAAGTAGAGAAGTGGAGATAATAATGGTATAAAAAGTGATGGAAAAGGATAAGAACAAGATAGGAAAAAGGAACTCTTTTTATGGATTTTTAGGATAGTTTTGTGATGTTTTGGTGGAGGTTTTATGGGAGATTTATGTGGAGATGAGGGAGGATAGGATGAGATTATGGATTAGGGGATTGAAGAAGGTGGAGGAATGAAGATTAGGATAGTAAGAATGTGGTGGAAAGATGATAGAAAAGGTATAGGAAAAAGGGCTCTTTTATGGTGTTTTTGGGATGTTTTGTGTAAGGCGAGGCTTTTGTGGTGTTTATGTAAGAATGGATAGAATGAGGCTTTATAGGCTTAAGGTAGGATGGAAATGGAGATTATGGAGGTAAGGAAGTGGTGGAAAGATGATAGGAGTGGTGGTAGAATGGTGATACAAGAATACAGATTAAGAAGTGATGAGAAGAATGAGAGGTTGGATGAATGGGAGTGTAGGAGAGGGAGAATGAGTGAATGATTGAGTGAGTTTGGCTTCAAGAGAGGTAGTATTTATAGGAGGATGGAGGATAGGAGATACATGCATACATACATATACACATAGTAATCTCCGTAGCTCTACACTTCACTAGGCAGTAGGGGGAGATGCATGAGGATGGACGGCAGCACGTGGTCAATTAACCACGTGTGGTCGGTGTGTGTAGGCCGCTCGGCCACTACACCAGCGGGGAAGCACCAGCTTCGTTCATGCATGCATGGATGGTGGAGTGTGAACTCAACAAACCTAGGGAAGCTGCCATTCACACTGAACAGAGATGACATGTGCTATTTAGCTTTTGAGAGTTGTTTTGAGTGTTTTTATGACGATTCAATCTCGCGACTTCTAGCACTTGATCTTATGGCTTGCATGGCTTGGATTCCCTTATTTCCTAATTTCCTAATTTTCTAACTAAAAATACATAAAGAAGAAATAATAAAAATTACATTAAAAGTATATAAAATCTATGCTAAAATCTAGCTTATCGACCGAATTCTTCTTATTGTTCATTTTTGTCTTGTTATATAGATATGCTATATATTCATGTGCCAAAATCCAGTGCCTACAGATAGCCCCCACTTTGACTGAGTCCGAGGATAGGACGAGAATCAAAGTAGACTCGAATTGATGGACACCGGTTGGGATATGACTTTGTGGTGCAAAGCCTGTGGATATGACTTTTTGGAGTGCAAAGCCTGTGGATATTACTTTGGAGTGCAAAGCCTAGGGTGATACTTGGAAGCTGAGTCCTGCATCGCAGTTGTGGGCGGCATGTGCCTTTGTCGAGGTTGATCTCGAGCAAGAGTGATGCTCTACATGAAGTGATCTCGAGCGTTTGGTGACGTCCTACTTGATATGATCTCGAACGTTTGATGATGTCCTACTAGAAGGAGTGATCTGACACTTGGAAGCTAAGTCCTGTGTCGCGGTTGGCGAACTTGCGCTGATAGGTAGTCTCAGGCGAGAAGGACACCTTACTCGTTGGAGAAGCTTCATCGGACACGGTGACGATGGCTCTTGGGGTTGATGTTTGATATTCTAGTCTTTCCCAGTGTCGTATCCAGTCTTTCCCGGTGTCGATATTGATGATTGTGGGTATGTTCAATGCCGAAGGACATCATCGATCGCGATGTCGGTGGCCTAGGGGTTGAGACTTCATCGAAACTCTGCCGATGGCTCAGGATTGGGACTGCATCGAAACTCTCCCGATGGCCTTGGTTGTTGAGACTTCACCGAAACTCTGTCTATGTCTCTGATGCTGATGGGGACTTACGCCAATGGGCTACCCTGTTTTGGTCTTTTCTGATGATGATGATGACAAACTGGACGCGAGGCCAGATACCGAGACTAACCAGGCGCGAGGCTAGAAGCTGTTGATGATGGTGATGATAAACTGGACGCGAGGCCAGATGTCGAGACTAACCAGACGCGAGGCTGGAAGCCGTTGATGATGGTGATGATAAACTGGAAGGGAAGCTAGATGTCGAGACTAACCAGACGCGAGGCTAGAAGCCGTTGGTGATGATGATGATGATGATGTCGGTGATAAACTGGACGCGAGGCCAGATGCCGAGATTAACCAGACGCGAGGCTGGAACCCGTTGATGATGACGATGACGATGATGTCGGTTACAAACTGGACGCGAGGCCAGATGCAGAGACTAACCAGACGCGAGGCTTGAAGCAGTTGATAATGATGATGACGATGATGACAATTCAATGCCGAGGGACTTCACCGATCGCGATGTCGATGGCCCTGAGGGTCAAGACTTCACCGAAACTCTGTCGGTGGCTCCAGATCGAAACTCTGCCGATGGCCCTGATGCTGATGGAGACTGACGCCTATGGGCTACCCTGTTTTTGGATTTTGGATGATGATGATGGAACTTTTAATGCCGACGAGACTTCACTAGTTATGATACCAGTGGCTCTTATTTTCCTCAGTTTATGTCAGCATGACCATTGGGAAAATGCTCTTTGTTTGGGGACTTGATGCTCCATTCTTTGAGAAGACCATCCCTCCTTATTGGGCACACTTAGCCGTGATCCTCCTTGATAATGTGCAAGCTTCAGCCCTTAGAAACAAACATGGAGAGAAGACAAAGGCTCCTTCTTTCCCTAGGCCGGTGTAATGTGGTTTTTGTATCCCGGTTTTTACATCGTTCTTCTCGAGGAACAAGGGCCTTGGTCATGGAAACTCAGTCTAAGGTCGGGATGAGATTTGCTAAGGTAAGTATATCGGTTGAAAGGGGTCATAAAGCGAGAAACAAAGCTAAGGTCTGTCAAGGAAAGGAAATGGGCTTCGGAGGCTTTTCGGGATGCAAGTAGGGATGAGGAAATGGGTTTTGCAACAAGGGAATAATAAGGAGGGAGAATCAAGTAGCAATTCCGTTAGAAAATACCAACCGAGCTTCCTCTTTCGAGGATAGTCCGGATTAACTTCCCCAAAGTCCACCACGGACCCGGAGGGTTAATGAAACGGAATTTCCTAGTTAACCTCCTTCCACTTTCGTGGGTGAGCATTAACTATCCCATCTCCAACCTTCCAACACAAGTGTTGGATGTATTCGGGAGCTTTCGAACCCAAATACATCCCACTTGAGGGAAGGAAAGGAGTGGGAAATTGATTTCCCAACTAATTATTCACTAATATTGCTAACCCAAACCTAATCACCCATTCACACCTTTAATTACCCCCTAACCCATAGGGTTTCTAGCAACTAATCATGATAAAAAAACTATGCTAACAACATTCAAACCACCCTAAACATGATTTCTAACATCAACAAACCATAAACAAGCTAGATAATCAAAATAGCAAGCAAAGAAACTAAAGAACAAGCAAAGTAATTAGCAAAGTAATTAATGAAAGAGTTAAGGGAAGAGAAAACTTATCAAAATTCTGTAGATGAACAAGAGAAAGCAATAAAAAGATGATCCAACAATCTATCAATTGTTTGAATCCCCAAATCTTCAAATACAACTCAAATCTCCAAAACCCTAGATTAATCTCTCACTAATCTCTCTCTAAAATCCACTAATACCAAGGTGAAAATTAGAAGTCTACAACTAGATAAGGATCCCCTAAGATAATCATCAAATGGGATATATATACAAGGAAAAACAGTTGGCCAAAACGAAACACTTCAAGCCGAAAACATGCGTAGAAAGTAGGAGACCGTAGGTGCGGTCTAGGGGACCACAGGTGCGGTCCTCCGAAGCATAGGCGATTTTCAGTTTTCTCCTTCGCATAACCGCAGGTGTGGTCTATGGGACCGCAGGTGCGGTCCCTCTCGGATGCCTTTGTTCCCAGCCCAAGTCTTAGCAACTACCGCAGCTGCTGTCTACTGGACCGTAGCTGCGGTCCTCCTCAGCTAGCTAGAAAATTCTTCTTTGCTTCGCCTTTGACTCAGTCAAGACCCGGGGAATCTCGGGATTCCTAAAATAGCTCTAAAATAGCCCTTTTTACCATGCTTTGAGTAAAAACTCCAAAATCTACAAAATAACCAAAAACGTATTAAATGTTATGAAATTAAAAACAAAACGAAGCCTAAGAATTAAGGCGCTATTTAGACACAAAATTGGGCCTAAACACCCCCCACACTTAGACTTTTGCTCGTCCCGAGCAAAACAAAACAAGAAACTATCTAGACTAACACAAACTCCTCTGTCGTGGGAAAGAAACGAGTGCATATAGCGTATGCACCAAGCCCTTTGAACCCCCCGGCAGCCCAGGTGGACGAGATGGACTCGTGAGGGTTTGTAGCGGCTGTACCCACAAAAGCCAAAGAAAAAGGAAAGAGAGAAAGTGAAAACAAAACCGAAGAAAACAAAAGGAAAGAAAAACAAAAGCTTCACTTCAAAAGATCTCAAAATCTAAATCAGGAAAACTTTATTAAACCTCCACAAGGAACCATTAAGAGCGTCTCACAAGGACCTATCCCAAGTAAAATTCAGTCTTTGAGATTTTCGAAGTCCAACACCTAATGCCAAGCAAAACCCCATGTGCAAATGTGTTAGTGGGTTCTAACCGGATCCAATAGACTCCAAAGACTCACACTCGAGCTCAAAAACAAACGAAATGAACACCGAAAGAAAAGCGTTGCCCTTCCCTGCATTTGGTCGCCCTTGGGTTGGTGAGGGCCGTAGGTGATGCAAGGAGAGGTCCCACACTTTATTAACGCTTAAACTTTTTTTTTAATGGTCGGTATTAGCCTTATTTTCGGGAATTGGAACGACCCAAAATGGGGTTTACCCTCCCAACACAGTCTTTTCCATACACTCCTCCATCGAGAATTCGATATAGGAGGAGCTTAAGGGGTAATAGCGCCGCATCTGCTATCACGGCCCGTAGGTTGGCTAAGTGTATGGTGGTTGATGTCGTTTAGCCGACACGCCCCACTTAATCCCGTTATTTAGCTTTGCTTTCTTTTTTTTTCTTTCTTTTGACTTTGCTTTTGCTTTTGCTAAACAGGAAAAAAAAGAACAAGCTCGGGCACAAACCCCTAGAATCTCCCGGTTTTAACCAGAACGTGAAAGGAATCGGGGGTCTCACTAGACACTCAATGCAGGACATCTAAAGAGATAAGTCATGACTAGTACCCGAGACAGGGTCGAAAACTCTCAGACTGATTTCTTTTAAAGAAGTTTAAGAACGACTTCTCAATTTTGACAACAAGATCCAAGAAACAAGGCAAAAACAAAGCGAAAACGAAAACCGAAAGAAAACTTTTAAGGTTTTTTCTCCCTTTTCACACAAAAGTTTTTCAATTTTTAGGCAAAAACTAAGAAAACAAAAACAAAGAGCTAGCTGATCTACCCTTGAAACAGAATATCTCCCCCCGACACTTAAAACACCACTATGTCCTCATTATGAGAAGGGGTCACAAGAAAAGGGTATAGAACCTAGAGAAACAAACAAAACAACAAGCAAGCAAATGATGGCGACCCGAGCCCACACGGCTCCAACAACAAGATAATCCCAACATAGACACTCAAAGGGGTTCGCCAACCAAAAGAAAACCAAGCATGCGACGGATCAAGAATTATTCACATAGGAAGAGCAAGGTAGAAAGATATTACCTTGGGATATTCATAAATGTTCAAGTTGTGATCCGAAATCGCCGTTCAATTGGATCACAATATTAGAGCAAAAGGACGACTTATACATGACAAAATTCCACATGCTAGGTTAAAAACAAAATCGAAGAAAAACTAACTAACTAAACTTCTAAACAATAAAGAACTAAAAAGAAGAAGAGAAAACTATAAACAATATGTACATTGCCAATGACATAGGTGTTTAGACACATTTTTGTGTCTAAATAACGCCTTAAATCTTAGGCTTTTGACTCGTTTCGTGTTTATTTTTATGGCTTTTTAGTATGTTTTTGGTTATTTTGTAGGTTTTGGTGTTTTACACAAAAACGAGGAAAATCAGGCCATTTTAGAGCATTTTTGGTGATTTCCTGAGCCGAGTCGGACCGAAAGTCGAGGCGGAGTTGACCCGGGTCCACTTTCTCCACCTTTAGTGTCAATTAGTGAGGTAACACCCGCTACGACCCTCGAAGCGGACATTACATGTCTTGGAAAGAAGGAAGGAACAAAGGGAAGAAGACAAGCAGGGTAGCCCCCGCTTCCCTCCTAGTAGCAACTGCTACCTCAGTTGGGCCGAGAAGATCGTATCTGCGGTCGGACGGACCGCACCTGCGGTCTTACGAAGGAGAAAATCGCTCTGGGATTTCCCATGGTGGCAGCCGCAACCCTGTTGGTGGCACCCGCTACCCTCAGCCGGACAACACCTGTGGCCAGCTGGACCGCACCTGCGGTCTTTCGAAGCTAAAAATCGCCAAGCAGTTTCGTAGGGTAGCGCCCGCCACCCTCCTGGTGGCACCCGCTTCCTCCCCTGGACCGACAGAGACCGTACCTACGGTCTCCCCCAAATTCTGCGCGATTGTTTTCGGCTGTGCGCTGCGTTTTACCCAACTAACTCCACTTGTATATATATCCCTTGTTGACGATTTCTTGGGGGACACTTTAGGAGAGAGACTTGAACGTTTTCCAGCTTTTTAATTAGGCATTTTAGAGAGAGATTAGTGAGAGATTTATTCTAGGGTTTGTGATATTTGAAGATTTGGGGATTCAAACAATTGAGAGATTGTTGGATCATCTTGTTATTGCTTTCTCTTGTTCATCTACAACATTTTGAGAAGTTTTCTCTTCCTTTAACTCTTTCATTAATTGCTTTGTTAATTACTTTCTTGCTTGTTTAATTGCTTTACTTGTTATTTCATTGTTCTTGCTTGGTTTATATTTGTTGTTGGTAGAAATCATGCTTAGGGTTGGTTTTGTTGATGTTGTTATCATAGTTGTGATGGGTAGTGGCTAGAACCCTAATAGGTTAGGGGGTAATTAAGGGTGTGAATGGGTAATTAGGCATGGGTTAGCAATTTTAGCGAGTAATTAGTTGGGAAATAACTTTTCCCACTCCATTCCTTCCCTCAAATGGGATGTATTTGGGTTCAAAAGTCCCCGAACACATCCAACACTTGAGTTGGAAGGTTGGAATTGGGATAGTTAGCACTTTACTCACGAGAGTGAGTAGAGACTAACTAGGAAATTCCGTTTCTTCAACGCTCCGGGTCCGTAGTGGACCTTGGGGAAGTTAATCCGGACTATCCTTAAAAGAGGAAGCCCGGTGGGTATTTTCTAACGAAATTGCCACTTGATTTCCTTCCTTGTTCCTCTCTTGTTGTTAAACCTATCTCCTTGTTCCCCTTTGCATCCCGAAAAGCCCCCGAAACCCATTGTTTCATCTTGACAGACCTTAGATTTATTTGTTGCTTCGTGACCGCCTCTTTCAACCCATTGCCTTACCTAGTGATCTTAACCCGACCTTAGACCGAGTTTCTTATCCAAGACCCCTAGCTCCTCGAGAAGAACGATATAAAAATAGGGGTACAAAATCCACGTTACACAAAATGGCGTCGTTGACAGGGAGCAAGCGCCCCTAGCTTAGTTTCTTTGTCTTGAGTTATTTAAGACTGTTTTCATGTTAGAAACTAGTTTGTTCCAATTCCCGACGAATTTGATGCTTCTTCATTTCTTGTAGGAGGTTTCGAGTTCTTATGGCGGAGGGCCAAGCTGGTTCACCCCGTACCCTTCTATCATATGCCGTTCCATCATTGGGTACGGGAGGCAACTTGATCACTCTACCACCATTACCACCCGATGTCGTATTTGAGTTCAAACCGTACTTACTTGAAGTCTTCTCGAGCAATCAGTTTTATGGAGACAAATCCGAGGGTCCTATTGCACACATCGAGAAATTTGAAGATCAGATTAGTTTCGTGTGAGTTCCCGGTTTATCTTCCAAATTTATTAAGTTGAAGTACTTTCCTCTAACTCTTACGGGGAAAGCGAAGACATGGCTTCAAACGTGCCCTCCCGGCATATATTCTTCATGGGAGGTACTTAGAATAGATTTCCTGCACCGATTTTTCCCAGCGGATGAAAATTATAGACTCCGGCAAGTTATTATGTCGTTCAAGCAAGAGCCCGGAGAGGATCGTTTCGAGGCTTGGGGGAGATTCAAAAGCCTTCAATGCCAATGTCCACATCACAATTTACCGGATTGGATGCTACTTCAACACTTTTATTATGGGCTTTGTGATTCATTCAAAGAATCTATTGATCATGCATCCGGAGGGATGTTCCTAAAGAAGACTGCGGAGGAAGCCAACATTTTTCTTCATGAGCTATCCAAGAATGTTCCTAGTTGGGGAGGCGGCCAAAATTTAGGAAATGGGGATCATTCTTTGGAACACAACCCCACTATCAAGCTTCTAATGGCTACCGTCCTTGATTTGCAAAAGAAGATGGTGAATGATGAAGTTTCCAACCAGTTGAACTTAACCCGAGGTATGCAAACCTTTACATCCTCTCCTATTCCCATTCTGCATTCTTGTAAGTTGTGTTTTGGTCCACATCTCGAGCATCAATTTACGGAGTATCGTCAAGTGGAACATGTGAATGCCATCTATTCCAACCAACTTTATTCCCATTCTTATGAGGACTATGATCCTAGTTATACCACGTTTGTCAACCCGGTGTTTAACCCTGTTTCTCAACTTTATGACCATCATGTATATTTTCAAGAAGAGTTCCACATCAACCCATCCCACAACCCCAATTTTCTTAACCACCCAAGATTCTATGATTGAAAAGTTGATGCAACAAATTCTGGCTAATCAAGAAAGTGAGGGAGCTCGTCTTAGAGACCTTGAAACCCAAATGACCCAAGTTGCTCAACAAATATACTTTTCTCAACCCATTCAACCTCAACCTATCCAAGGGGAGAAAGTTGAAGCTATTACCCTAAGGAGTGGAAAAAAATTGAAGAACCTACGGTAGCGGAGAAGAATGTGGAAGATGAGAGATCTTTGAAGGAGAATGTGGAAGAAGATATTTAGAAATCTTTGAAGGAGAATGAGGGAGTTGTGGTGAGTAGCAATGAAGAGGAGGACTTAGAAGTTGAGCGAACCATAGTTGAGGAGAAGGAGGATGATGTTGTTGTTAATGAGGCCGAGAATGAGGAAAAGGAGAAGTTGGAAGAGATAGTAGAGATTGAGAAAAGATGAGAGAAAGGAAAGGAAGTCTTGAGGGGAGACAATCATGAGTACCCATTGGAGAAACCTGTTTCATATAGACCACCAGTACCTTTTCCGGGGAGATTGATTCAACATTAAAAACGAGGCGAGGTTTGTGCGATTTATTGATATGTTGAAGAAGCTCCAAGTCAATATTCCTTTTCTTGATGCCATGGCGGAGGTCCATTCTTTCAAGAAACATCTTAAAGACCTCTTGACAAACAAAAGGAGAATTAAAGAGTCATCGACCGTTCATATCAGTTGCAATGCTATGGGGAGCAAAACTCCCGAGAAACTTACCGATCCGGGTACTTTCTCCATACCATGCTTAATTGGTTATATGAGGATTGATAATGCATTATGTGACTTGGGGGAAGTGTGAGTGTCATGCCACGGTCAATTTGTAAGAAATTGAACCTTGATGACTTGACCCCTACAACTATTAGCTTGCAACTTGCTGATCGAAGTGTTAGGAAGCCCTTGGGAATATTAGAAGACGTCACGGTTCAAGTGGGGAGTTTCCTTGTCCCTTGTGAGTTCGTTATTTTGGAGATGGATGAGGATTGGAGAAGCCCTATTATTCTTGGTCGACCTTTCTTAGCCACCGCGGGAGCAAATATAGATGTGAAAAGAGGTCGTTTGTCCCTTCATGTGGGGAAAGAACATATTGATTTTGATCTTGATCCTTCGAGAAGGAACCCTCACAAAGAGTCACGCTTCAAGGTTAATGTAGTGGTTGGTATTATGGATGAGCATCAAGAGGAGTGGTGCTTACTTGTTGTTGAACCGGATGATTGGGGAGGAGAAAGTCACCCTAAAGCTATTCATCTTGAGCTTCATGGAGATAGTTTCACCTTCCATGGTGACTTCCTCAACACCGTACCTTTGAAAAGGGAGATCGCCTTGGGTGAAACATATATGGAAAATATGAAATTGAGAGAGATGGCTTTCCAAGGCCTAAGACCCGGCAAATTATCGAATATCAAGCCGGGGTTATCTTCTCTTTCTATTCAGCCTATCAAGTCTTCAAGGAGGCATGCTCAATTCTTGCGCAAAAAGAGGAAGCGATGGAAAAGGAGGAAGAAATTTTAGAGGAGGAAAGCAAAGAGGCCATTACCTTTGATTCCTTCGGAGTTGGCTAGACCACCAGAGGATCATTCCGGTTTATTCATGAGTTCTATTAGGATGCGAGGGAGGAGAAAGAAGAAGAGTTGGTGGAAAAAGCTTATCATGCTTCTCTCATGCACACCACGCCTATCAAGAATCAAGTAATTAATTAGGTCAAGCTCGAGACCTTAAACAAGCGCTTTATGGGAGGCATCCCATACTGCTATTTCTTTCTTTTGAGTTAATTTTTAGATTTTTCTTAGTTAGTCTCTTTTCATGTTTCTAATCTTGCATGCGGATCTTACGAGCTTTGATTGTTTTTGCTTGATTATCCTAACCGTTTGCTTGGCTATAACGGATCGCGGATTGAGAAATCATTTGTTTTGAAGAACTGGAGGTAATATCTCTCCGCTCTTCTCTTTTCGAGTTGAATATCGTATGATCCTTTTGCATGCTTGACTTTTCTTTTGGTGGCGAACCCCTAGTATGAGCTTGTTGGGTATATCTCATTGTTGGAGTCGTGTGGGCTCGGGTCGCCACCACTTGCTTGCTAGTTGTTTTTGTTTGTTTGCCTTTTTGTCGGTTCTCTACCCTTTTCTTGTGACACCTTCCCACAATGAGGACATCGTGGCGTTTTAAGTGTGTGTGTGTGTGGGGGGGGGGGGGGGGAGAGATATTTGCTTAAAGGGTAGATCACCTAGCTCTTTGTTTTTGTTTTCTTAGTTTTTGCCTAAAATTTGAAAAATTTTGTGTGAAAAAGGAAAAAAAGGGAAGTGAAAGCCTTAAAAGTTTTCTTTCGGTTTTCGTTTTCACTTTTTTTTTCTTTGTTTGTTGGATCTTGTTGTCGAAATTGAGAAGTCGTTTTTAATCTTCTTTAAAAGAAACCGGTCTAAGCATTTTCGACCCTGTCTCGGGTGATTGTCATGACTTACATACTTAGATTTCCTTCATTGAGTGTCTAGCGAGATCCCCAATTCTTTTCACGTTCTGGCTGAAACCGGGAGATTCTAGGGGTTTGTGTCCGAGCTTGTTCTTTTTTCCTGTTTAGAAAAAGCAAAAGCAAAGTCAAAAAGAAAGAAAAAGAAAGCAAAAGCTAAATAACCGGATTAAGTAGGACGTGTCGGCTGAACGACATCAACCGCCATACACTTAGCCAACCTACACGGGACCGGTTTTAGCGTTACGGCGCTATTACCCCTTAAGCTCCTCCTATATCGAATACTCGAGGGAGGTGTGTATGGAAAAGACTGTGTTGGGAGGGTAAAACCCATTTTGGGTCGTCAAATTCTCGAAAATACCGACTATAAAAAGGAAAAAAAGAAGAGAAAAAGCAATTTCGTTGGTAAAGTCAACCAAAAAGAAAAGAAAAGTTTGAGCTTCTAAAAGTGTGGGGCCTCTCCTTGCATCACCTACGGCCCTCACCAAGCCAAGGGCGACCAAAAGTGGGGAAGGGCAACTCTTTTCTTTCCTTGTTCGTTTCGTTTGTTTTTTAGCTTGGGCGTGAGTCTTTGGAGTCTATCGAATTTGGTTAGAACCCACAAGCACATTTGCACATGGGGTTTTGTTTGGCATTGGTTGTAGGAAATCGAAAATCACAAAGACTGACTTTTGCTTGGGATAGGTGCTTGTGAGATGCTCATAACGGTTCCTTTCGGAGGATTAATATCGTTTTCCTAATTGAGATTGCATGATTCTTTGAAGCGAGGTTGTTTTTCCTTTTTCTTTGTTTTTCTTTGGTTTTGTTTTTCACTTTCCCTCTCTCCTTTTTCTTTGGCTTTTGTGGGTATAGCCGCTATAAACCCTCACGAGTCCATCCACTACAAAAAAAAATGGTCTATTGTAACACTACTATTGTAACATTTGAAAAAATTGTTGCAATAGAGTATCTATAGCAACACTTAATAAAAATGTTACGTAAGATAAAACCTAATGTAACATTTTCCCAAAAATGTTACCTAAAACTAGCTACTGTAACAGTTCCAAAAAAAAAAGAGAAAAAAGTTGAATTCAATTTAGGCGGCATTTGCTAGATATCATTTTGATTACCCCTCCAGCCTAATATCTCCAATTTTTTTTTTTTTTCGAGAATTAAAACTAAAATCGAAATTTCCCTTTCTCCCTCCCTCCAGATACACGTACTCAGATCGACTAACCATAACCCTAATTGAGTATCCACCCTCACCACTCTGGCACTCTCCATCCTCACCTCTACCTGTTAGGCGACATCATGCACTAGCGGGCACTCGGAGACCCAAATGGAAGTGGAGGCGAAACTGGTGGAAGGGCAGAAGAAGATGGAGGCAAAGCTCCAGGACGCTTGGTGAATTTGGAGAAGCAAACGTCAACCAGGCCGACCAACCACAAAACCGCCCCACCAGCGACAAGTACGTGCACACTAGATATCGTTCCTGTTGGATTGGTGTGGTCCTTAGGCACCGTTCTTTTGTGCGTTGCATTTGCGTTGCGTTGCGTTTGCGTTTCGATAAGTTGCGTTTAGGTTGCGTTAGATTGCGTTGGGTTGCGGTAGGAAATAATAAAAAGGTGAGTAGAGGTGAATAGTAGATTGTGATAAGTTGCGTTATCTTGCGTTTGCCATGCGTTAGGTTTTATTGATTTTGCGTTGTGTTTGGGTGCGTTAACGCACAAAAGAACGGTGCCTTAGTCGATGTTACGTTAAGTGTTGGGGGTCGATCTAGTCTAAGCCATCCCTGCCTATTTCTGTTTATGGGTTCCTCAAGGAAGTCTGCATGCCTTCCAGAAAAGGGCATCTTGGATCCAATATTGTCATCTTCCAAGGTGTGTTTTCGAAAATTTATTGAACAAGAAAAGAAATTTTTCATCTATTGTGTAGAAATCAAGCTTCGCCATTACCAATCCCAGGTGAATTCGCTCTAATTTCACTGTTTTGTGATGTTTTTTAAATTTCTATGTCATGGATGTTCGCCTCGTCTGTTGTGAACAGGAATCAAATTGTCTTAGTTCAGGGGAAATCGGTCCGAGTAAGTTGACTCTTGATCTATTTGTGTGACTGACTCTATTTAGTTTATTTGGCTTGCTAGTGTGTTTGCTATGTAGTTCGTCTAACTGGATTACTCAACTTGGTTATTTATCGTTCACCTCTTGGTAGTATGGGTTTTGGAAGTGCTTCCTTTTTCACTGTGCGGAGGTTGTTATTAGTAGAAGCTCTAATGCTGGATTTATTGGTAATTGGCAGCCTAGCCTTAATTTGATATAGTTTAATCCCCTTGGATGAGGAGTAAGATAATTTTCAATGATTCTGGAAACTAACTCCTTATCAATTTATTAGTCTCTGTTACTTGTCCTGTCTACTTGTATACCACTTTTATTGAAAACCTGATTTCTTATAATTTTGTTATTCAGGCCCTCGCCGAATAATACCTCCCTGGAGTGCATTGACATTTGACAGGTACTAAGTTGAAAATGACATTATTAGATTAAAAAGTTGCAATGTCAATGATTTACCTTCCCTAATTATGGTTCATATGTATTTTCAGTTGAGATTCTTCTTGTTTGATTATGTTTCTGATTTTCTATTAGTCTTCATTCTCAAACATATTATAACCCAAGTGAGAAAAGCTGAGTTAGAGACTGGAAAATTCCATAGCTCATATTTGTGTTACTTATGTATATAATGTACTGTCAGCCTAGCTTGATGCTTGTAGGATGAACCATGTGAGGAAGACTAGTAATCTAGATTTGTCTTCCTTATGTTTCTGATGTAGTGTCATTTTTCTTGCATTGATTCTGACCTAAGTGAAGGAAAAAAAATGATTTCAGAGATGGAAATAGTTGAATATTCAAACTCTCTATTAAGGACCAGTGAAGGAGAATTTAAGGGGAAGTCAAGTATGCCAATCAAAGCACCACAAGGGTGCATATTTGCCTCGTTGAGAATTTTCTACTGTCAAAGGTCAACCCCCCCCCCCCCCCCCCCCCAAGAGTATCATTTTGATATAACCATCTTGTTCACATGTCTTGCACTGTCACCATCATCATCAATAACCCCACTTAAAAGCACGGGGTTCTTCAAATCATACAATTGATTTAATGGTGGGTTTGGGATGATGTTTGAGACAATATATTTATTTCTTTTTTAGCATGGAATTCGTGCTGCTGAGGATAATTTTTAATAGGGGTGGATTGAATCAAGGTGTTTTGTGAGGAAACAGTTTTGGTTTTCTCCATCATGGCAGCCTAAATTTCGGCCTTTGTTTCTTCCGGTGTAGGCGAAAATGATGGGCATAGCATGGAAGGATATTTAACATTCTCTGGTCGTATTAGCGACTTCATCAACTGCTCTGAACATAGGTTTGGTATTGGTGGATATGGGAAATTTCCAGCTCCCATATCTGGGAGCTGAATGAAAGGCCTTTTCATCAAATTTCCCCACTCAAGTTCTCCTCTTGGAAAAATAGAGGGCTGAAAATAATACAACGGTTCAATACTACTATGGAAGCAAACCCAAAATTACAGATAGTAATCAAGCACTACCAAAGAAACTTGGATGGAATGGTAAGTTAAGGCCTGAAGTGAGTGAAGGGAATAAGAAAAGACTTTCAGGGGTCTTGATCTCCCATAGACACACCCTATTCTGCTTGTCACCACACCCAGGTTCATTCCGTTAAACTTATAATTTCAAAATTAAGTTTCAAGCATTAGATTTGTAACATTCTTTTATGTAAATCGACTGCAATTCAATGTAGAAGAATAACATACCTGCAAATTTCTCCATTGAATTTGAATAATTTTTCTGGTGTCAAGGTTGGGTGAAATGAGCTTGGTGGGAGTTTTTTTGGCAAGTTAATTTGGAGCGCTGGAACTAATTTATGTGCTTAGCGCTCCAAAGAAAAAATGAACTTTGTGTTGGGGTGCAGAGAAATAATATTTTTGAATTTGGTTGCTATGGTGATTATAAGTGTTATTTTTCTTGGAATTTAATTTGTTGTTTCCTGAAGCCATAATTGGGACAAAAGTCAATAAAACTGAATCATACAAGGAATTTTTTGCTCAAAGGCTTGATATTTCTTGCTCATACACATTTGAACAGGCCTGAATCCAGTTTTGCTGGTCACAGTGTACGAGAGAATATATATTGAGATGACTCCTGGCATAAGAAACTAGACCTATTTGATATGTTTGTAAAGGTTCCAACTTAGATATGTCTGCAATATTAAATTGATGTTTTTAGTTAACTGTTTTGAGAAGCAAAGTACAAGTATCTGGAGATACCCATTTTTCAAGTTAAAGATTGTTATTGTAAGTTTTACTATATCGCTCATTCTTTTAAGTTAATAAAATTTTCATTCTTTTTATCTTTCAGGTTCATAGTGGAATTCAGAAGGCATATAAGAAAGAAATTCATAAATCAAAGTAAAGATTTATCTGTCTTTTTGTACTCCCTGGCAGTCAGCTACATATATGTGCAAAATGTCTGCTTGCATGGAGATTCTGGGAACCAACTTTTTGGGACTGCCTTAATTTGATTGTGTGAGTTCCTGGTGTTCCTGCATATGTCTATTGAAGGTTAGTGTTTGGTATTATCTACTGACATTTTTTAGTTGTGGATTTTGCTGAAATTACCGTTTTCTGGGGAGTCTGACATTAACATGGAATAGCCTGGGTCATCTCATATTGTTGCTTTCCTGCTTTATTATGTAGTTAAAGTTTAGTATCCATAGCAGATTCCTGTTTTTATTCAATGCAAAGTAGTACAACATACATTTTTGTAATGCATGTTATCGCCTAGTTGTGGCCGTACCATCACATTGGCAAAAACAAAAACTGTATTTTGGATATGAATGGTTGAACATGTTGACTTCCTTTGTTGAAATGAGCTTATGATAGAATTTGCATGTAATGTGGACGCTAGAGGTTAAAATTAGCTTGGTTAGTGATGAGAAGATGACCCTTTAGTTGGCTTGGATTTTGATCTAAGGCATGTAATTTTCTTGAAAGTTTGACAAAGTGTCAGTAATGATGGGGTGGAACTCGATCGATCTAAAAAGACACTTGCATGTTTTAATCTTGACACTTTGGAAGTTCATTGCATTATTGTTGGTAATTTGCTTGAAAGTTTGACATGGTATCAGTCAAGATGCATCTTATTTTTCTTGTCAAACTTCTTTTCCGTATGGATTTTGTAGTCCTTTTATTTTTGTGCAGATATGATGCCAACTCTTTAATGATGGTCCTGCTCCACCACCACCAGCGGTACTATACACACCTTCTCCTCTTAGAAGACTGTGTAAGCGAAGCCACGACCATTCCGGAAGGGCAACTTATTTATCTTATATTTTGTATTTCTTATTTTCCTTATATTTTGTTTTACAGGTTACTTTGGTTGATATTGGATATAATACGATGCTTTTGGACAATAAAGTTTGCGACCAAGTTCAAGTTCAACGACTGGTTACACCAATGCTTTTTGTCCATATTTTGCAAACATAAAAACTTTTTTTATGTACTTTTGGGACAGGAGGTACAAATTGTTTAAGTGTAAAGGGTAACTATATTTTGTCTTTTGAGAATGTTGAAATGTTGTATAGTAAATCACTGGGATGATTTATAATTATAATTATATCTATTTCAATTAGAGTAATGGAACTTACTTTTATATGTCAATTGTGATTTATTATATTTTGACAATTTTCTTATAAGAATAGGTCAAAACAACAAATTGTTGCCATAGGTAAAGCATTGTTATAGGATATAATAGAATTGTTACCTTTGGTAATATCTAAGGCAACATTTTTTACTGTATATGTTACAATAGCCTAAATGTCTAAGGTAACATTTTTTAACAAGTGCTGCAGTAGCCTAAAAACCTATGGTAACATTTTTTTTTTACAAGTGTTGCAATGTCTAAAAGGTGTTACAATAACCTATTGCAACACACATCTGATGTAACAATTTGCAAAATGTTGCCATAGACTTAAGGTAACACAATTTGAGCCTATAATAACAGTTTTGATGTGTTGCTGAAGCCACATTTTGTTGTAGTGATCTCGTCCACCCGGGCTGCCGAGGGGTTCAAAGGGCTTGGTGCATATGCTAAATACACTCATTTCCTCCCATGACAGAGGAATTGGAGTTTAGCTTTCTTATTTGTTTTGTTTTGTTTTGCACGGGACGAGCAAAAGTTTTAAGTTGTGTGGGGGGGTGTTTAGACCCATTTTTGTGTCTAAATAACGCTTTAATTCTTAGGCTTTTGACTCGTTTCGTGTTAATTTTCATGGTTTTTTAGTATGTTTTTTGTTATTTTGTAGGTTTTGACGTTTTGCACAAAAACGAGGTAAAACGGGCCATTTTAGAGCATTTTTAGTGATTTCCCGAGCCGAGTCGGACCGAGAGTCGAGGCGGAGTTGACCCGGGACCACTTTCCCCACCTTTGGCGTCAATTAGTGAGGTATCACCCGCTACGACCCTCGAACCGGGCGTTACATGCCTTGAAAAGAAGGAAGGAACAAAGGGAAGAAGACAAGCAGGGTAGCCCCCGCCACCCTGGGCGTGGCACCCGCTACCCCTGGCTACTGTCTCTCAAAGCTCAGAATCGCCAAGGCTGATTTCGTAGGGTAGCCCCCGCCACCCTCTTGGTTGCACCCGCTACCTCAGCTGGGCCGAGGAAAACCGTATATGCGGTTGGACGGACCGCACCTGCGGTCTTCCGAAGGAGAAAATCGCCCTGGGTTTTCGCATGGAGGCACCCGCTACCCTCAGCTGGAAAGCACCTGCGGTCATCCGGACTTCACCTGCGGTCTCTCGAAGCTAAAAATCGTCAAGCAGTTTTCGCAGGGTAGCGCCCGCCACCCTCCTAGTGGCACCCGCTACCTCCCCTGGACCGACAGACACCGTACCAATGGTCTCCTAGACCGTACTTACGGTCTCCCCCAAATTCTGCGCGTTTGTTTTCGACTGTGCGCTACGTTTTGCCCAACTAACTCCACTTGTATATATATCCCTTGTTGACGATTTCTTGGGAGACACTTTAGGAGAGAGACTTAGACATTTTCCAACTTTCTAATTAGGGATTTTAGAGAGGGATTAGTGAGAGATTTATTCTAGGGTTTGTGATATTTGAAGATTTGGGGATTCAAACAATTGAGAGATTGTTGGATCATCTTGTTCTTGCTTTCTCTTGTTCATCTAAAACATTTTGATAAGTTTTCTCTTCCCTTAACTCTTTCATTCATTGTTTTGCTAATTACTTTCTTGCTTGTTTAATTGCTTTGCTTGTTATTTCATTGTTCTTGCTTGGTTTATATTTGTTGTTGATAGAAATCATGCTTAGGGTTGGTTTTGTTGATGTTGTTATCATAGTTGTGACGGGTAGTGGCTAGAACCCTAATGGGTTAGGGGGTAATTAAGGGTGTGAATGGGTAATTAGGCATGGGTTAGTAATTTTAATGAGTAATTAGTTGGGAAATCACTTTTCCCACTCCATTCCTTCCCTCAAGTGGGATGTATTTGGGTTCGAAAGCCCCCGAACACATCCAACACTTGAGTGTGAAGGTTGGAATTGGGATAGTTAGAAATCTACTCACGAGAGTGAGTAGAGACTAACTAGGGAATTCCATTTCTTCAACCCTCCGGGTCCGTGGTGGACTTTGGGGAAGTTAAACCAGACTATCCTCGAAAGAGGAAGCCCGGTGGGTATTTTCTAACGGAATTGCCACTTGATTTCTTTCCTTGTTGCTCTCTTGTTGTGAAACCTATCTCCTTGTTCCCGTTTGCATCTCGAAAAGCCCCCGAAACCCATTGTTTCACCTTGATTAACCTTAGATTTATTTGTTGCTTCGTGACCGCCTCTTTCAACCCATTGCCTTACCTAGCGATCTTTGCCCGACCTTAGACCGAGTTTCTTAGCTAAGGCCCCTAGCTCCTCGAGAAGAACGATATAAAAACCGGGGTACAAAAACCACATTACAATACCTTATCCCCGAATCTCACTCATTGAGGCGGGAGATAAGGGGGAAACTCATCTCAAACTAACCAAACAAACTGACTCACTGCATTTCAACAGAACGACCATTTCATTACATGCCAACCCGAACTATGCATGACCAAAATACAACCATTGCAAGACAAACCAAACCACAACCAACCCAAAAGAACAACCAACATCAATACAAATCATCCCAACTACAAACCAAAAGACAATCACCACAAACCATGCCCAACCATCCTTGAAACCAACGCCAAAACAAGCAAAAAACCCGAGATACCAACACTCCAAAACCACAAAGCCTTTCCTTCCCGTCCAAACCCTCGATGAAGCACCCCCTCCCCCCACACACACACTTACATTTTACAGAGTAAAATATGTAAAGATAATGAAAAAGATTGAGTGGGGGCGGGGACACTTACAACCTGTCCCTTAATTGGATCCTCACGGAGGAGGATGGGGTTGGAGCTTCGATTGAATGCTATCAAGTGTCTTTTGTTGCGCCTCAAGGAGCTCTTGCAAATTTTCAAGCAAACTTTGTTGGTTTTGGATTAATTCTCGCTGCTCCTGGAACTCATTATGTAATTCCTCGAGTTGAGCACTAATATGCCTTATGAAGTATCTCCAACTTGACTTGCACTTGCATCCCCTCCTTGCTCTTGTTCTTGGTCTTCCTCTTCCTCGGTTCCCTCTTCACTCTCCTCCACGGGTTCAAAAGGACCACCCACTACACGGCGATCTCCGTGCCTTTGCCCACACGACCAGTTTCGTTGGTCGGTGACATCCAACCATTCTTCGGCATGATTAGACCTGTCAATTCGGGCGGGCGGGCGGTTTCGGGTAAATACGGGTTGGGTTCGGGAAAATACGGGCAGTATATTTCGGGTTCGGGTCAACCCAACGGGTTATGATTCCGACCTTTTTTCGTTTTTTCTTTTTCAAAAATGGTCTCTAAATACTACTTTTTGTACAATATACATAATCAAATATGATTATCTTCTAGTAACTTCAGATTATTGTAACTATTTTAACTTAAATAAGATAAATAACAAATAAATATGTTGCGCTTATAGTTTAATAGTTAAAAATTTCAATGCAAAGTCACAAATTTTAATAAAGTTTAACCTTAAAAAGTTAAATTTTTGGGTCAAACGGGCGGGTCGGGTTTGACCCGCTAATTTTCGGGTTCGGTATACTTCGGGTTTAGTTGAAAAAAACGTGTTCGAAACCCAGAAATTTCGGGCGGGTTCGGGTCGGGTTATCGGGTCGGGTTAGAAACTACAAGGTCTAGGCATGATCATGATCCAAATGAATCGCGATACTGTGGGAATCGTACTTGTGGCGATAAAGTGTTCGCGTCTTATGCTTTTCCAAGAATTCCATCTTCCGCAACCTCACACCGTCATTAGGGTCAGGGAAGTACTGTGGAGTACATTTGGCAAGGTAGGAATCGAAGCCTTGCTTCTTGAGAAAGTGACAGATAACATGACCCATGCCGATGGTCATGTTGCGGACTTCGAGGCTGATTTCCAGAAGACAGTGGAGAATGCAAGAGCTCGTTGTTCGGTCTCGTTTCGAGCCGAATTCTTCTCTTTATTAGGGAGCTTTTATATGTTCTAACCCCGTATTTTATTCGAGTTATGAGATTTTTGTAGTTTTGTAGGAAAATAAAAGAGTAACCTAAAATGGAGCTTAAACGGAGCAAAACTCACCAAATAAGGGTCGAGGCAGAAGGGTTGCTCGCCCGAGCAGCATCTTGGCTCGCCCGAGCAACGTCTCTGGAAGGATAGCAAGATTTGCCGACTGAATTTAAGCCAAAAAGAGGAGAGACAGAAGCACGGCTCGCCCGAGCAACATACTGGCTCGGTCGAGCCATGCTTCTACACAACGACCACGGAAAGTTTGAAAAATATGGCTAAGGCAACGAAGAAACAGAGGGCCGGCTTGCCCGAGCAAGGGCCCTGCTCGACCGAGCTGTGCGTCTGAGCTGCCGAAGAGAAGTTGCCGAGAAGACAGATGCACTGACCGTAACGCTCGCCCGAGCCAGGAAGTGGCTCGCCCGAGCCACTCCGGATTTCTGCGTATAGACTGGAAATGAAATGCTGCGTTTTAGGTAACAAACTTGGATCATTATAAAAACCTTAGCTGCGATTCCAATGAGGGATACCTTTAGCTTAAGTTTTAATTTGTAATTTGTGGTTTTAATTACTTCTTAAGTAGCTTTTACTTTCTCTCTCTAAGGGTTTTTTCTATTGCCTTGTTCTCCAAGTTCTTGATTTTTTTGAGTGTAATCAACTTTTCTTCAAGTAATTTCAGCAAGCATTTTTCTTCATTTACTTTGTGCTTTGATTTCATTGAAGATTGTCATTCAAGGTTCCTAGATTAGCCACAAACAATCAATCTTTTAGTGAAAAGGGGGATTAAGGGCCACAAATCTTACTTGAAGTGAAGATTTGAGGGTCCTTAGTAACTTGATTCACAACTTTATATTTTGTTCGGGGAAAGTTGCAAACGAAGATGAAGAATGAAGAATGGAGATCGATTTTGATTAGTCGTCGAGGGTATGGACTCAATTCTAATCTTGTCTACATTAATTAGTTGCTTTTTAATTGCTCTTTGCTTGCCTTTGATTTTAGTGGTAGTTTAGAGTTTTATTAAATGTTCACTTGTTAGCTTATAGATTTCTTTACATTTATTGTTTACATTTATTGATTTTAGTGGTAGTTTAGAAGAAACATGATTCCCTACCTGTTTTGGGAATGAATTTATTCTTCTAGCAGTGGACTATGTGTCAAAATGGGTTGAAGCAATTCCGTCAAAAAGAAATGATGCCAAAGTTGTGACTAGGTTCCTTCGGGAAAACATTTTTTCTAGGTTTGGAGTACCTAAAGCAGTCGTTACCGACCAAGGGACTCATTTCAATAATCGATCTTTTGCGGCTTTGCTTAGGAAATATTCTGTTGAGCATAGAATGACCACGACCTATCATCCTCAATCAAATGGCCAAGCTGAGGTGTCCAATAGGGAAATTAAGCAAATTCTTGAGAAGACAGTGTCAAAGAATAGGAAAGATTGGTCCACTAAATTGACTGATGCTTTATGGGCCTATAGGACGGCTTACAAGACTCCCATAGGAATGTCTCCGTATAGAGCAGTCTTTGAGAAACCTTGTCACTTGCTAGTAGAACTTGAGCATAGGGCGTGGTGGGCTTTGAAAGCCTTGAACCTTGACCTTTCGACAGCTGGGGATATTAGGAAGCTTACTTTGTGTCAATTAGAGGAATTAAGGAGGGAAGCATATGAAAACGGGAAGTTGAGTAAGGAGCGATCGAAAGTCTTGCATGATACAGTGATCCTTAGGAAAACCTTTGTCCCGGGGCAGAAAGTCCTCCTTTATGACTCACGTTTGCACTTGTTTGCGGGTAAGCTAAAGTCTAGATGGACCGACCCATTCATTGTGACCACCGTGTTTCCCTCGGGAGTAGTTGAGATTAAGGATCCCACTAATGCATCTGTATGGAAGGTAAACGGTCACAGGTTGAAACCTTTCTTGGAGCTTCCAGATAAGGTGGATGTGGAGTGTGTGACATTCCATAGTCCATCCGTTGGTTGAAAGAAATTGAGGTAACATTCTTGTATATATTGTAAAGTAGTTTATTTTTCTTATTTGTCTCTTTGTTTACTTCTCTCAACTATGTATTAACGAGAAGGAAGGACATTTATTGTTCACATATTCACCATTTCATGGTTTGTATACTCAATCTCCATTTACAAGTCATGCGATGATTATTTGAGATCTAATCAGGTATTATCCTTCTTTATCTTTGGAGTTAGTTGGTGAGAAGATTCTTTTTCATTCTTTTTGCTAGATTTTTGATTTTTATTCTTTTAGGGTGTTTGTCTTCCTTTATTTCTTGCCACAATGAGGACAGAGTGTGGCCTTTTTATGTGGGAGTGGGGAGGCATGCATGCCGGCTTTCTTCTCTTTCTTTGAAAAATTTTGAAAAACAAAAAAGTTTTTGTTTACTTAGGTTAGTTTTTGTTAGATTTTAAGTGTTTCGGGTTTAAAGGTGCCCCGGGAGGTTTTTGAGTGTTTGAGAGTTTGAAATTATTTTAGGTAGAAGTGAGAATACTTAGTTCTTTTGAGAAATTTTAACTCTTTGAAGTATTGGCCAGAACCACTGCTCGGGCGAGCAAGAACATGGCTTGGTCGAGCACACTCACTGAGGTAGCTTCATGAGTAAAGGAGAAAGAGAAGGCAATATTTCCAGAAGCACGCTGGCGGCGAAAACTGCTCGGCGAGCGATCGTGCCTAAACTGAGAGTGAGTTCTGCGTCAAGGCAGGCGGACGACAGAAGAGCAGCTCGAGCGAGCAACATCTTTGCTCGGGCGAGCTTGTCAACTAAAGCGCCAAAGGAAAAGAGTCTGACGGACACGCCTAGCCATCCAGAGAAGCGGCTCGGCGGCGGTCGCTTTCGGTCGAGCAGTTGTTCGAACAGAACTGACTTTGCGTCCTGAATCCCTGCTCGGGCGAGCAGGAAATTCGGCTCGGGCGAGCCGTCGGCAGATTCATTTTCTATCGGGCATATTTATGCAGATTTCTCTCACTTCTTTTAGTTTTTCTCATTCGTTTTCTCTCTCATATCTCTCCCTTACTTCCCCAAACCCTAGCATAAAACCCTAATCCCTGAATCTTTGCTTTCTTCTTCGATTTCTTCCAGATTTGTGTCGGTTTTTGTGCCCTAGCTGTGCTGCTGTTGTTGTGCGCCGTTAACAAGCGCCGTGACAACACTTCTGGGTTGCTGCTAAGGTGCGTCGGTCGCTGAGTGTTGTGTGCATTGGTTGTTTTGAGTTTTGAGGGGGAGGCACGCTTGCCAAGGACGTTTTGAAGTCTCAAGGTACCGGGTTTTGTTGTGGTGCGTCTGTGGTGCAGTGGTGGTTTTGTGCTTCAAGATTGGGTGGTACTAGCAAGGGGTGATTTAGCTCTTGAGAATTCAACCACATGTTCCTTGGTGCTATTTGGGAGGTAACATTCAATTAGTGTTTCAAAGTTTGATTTCAAAGTTAAATTGGGTGTTACGTGTGATTAGTTCTCAGAATTTAGGGCTTGAGTGTTGTGTGTATTGGTTGCTATTTGGGGATTCTTGAGTTGCTAGTGTTGCTTTCACTTCAACATGGTCCGATCTAAGAGAGCCCGCACAGATGAGGAAGGTACACCTTCACCACCGCCCGAGTCTTCATCGGCGGCGGTGGATAAAGATCGAAAGAAGGCCCAAACACCCACGCCTCTTCGAGCTGAGCCGGAATTGCGTATTCGGTTTCGGGATGAGCATCACCGTGAGAAGTACGAGCTTTATCAACACCGGAAACTTTGTGCTCCAGATATATACGATGAACCCACAGTGAGGAAGGTGTATTGTGGCCCTAGTTTCGACTTTATCATAAGGACCTTGGGTTGGGAATCTTTCATCAAGATTGACGAATCCCTTTATGATCAACCAATCCTTGAGTTCCTTAGTTCTTTCCAAGTTGAGGATGCTGATACACGCCACGCAAAGTTCCGATATAGAGTGGACAACAAGGAGAAAACTTGCACTGTGCAAGAGCTATGTCAAGCACTTGGGGTACCGGAGGATGGGCTTTATTATGAGGAGAGTGTACACTTTGATGAACAATCCGCCATGAAAAGCCTTACTTGTTGGTGGCGGAAACATCAAAAGTCAAATGCTCTCCAGGATTGCTCCTTCTTGACTAGAAACTCCAAATCTCGTGACTTGTGCAATTTCGCAATTCGAATTTTTCATCGCATAGTCTCAAGTTCGGTTTTCGGAAAGGACGATGGAAGGGCGAATGTGAGGAGGGACGATTTGTTTATTATCTTTCACACCCTCCAAGGGACGCGAGTGAACACGGGGTCTTGCATTTTGCATTGCTTGAAAGAAATTACCTCCAGACATCTTACTACTACAATCGGCATGGGGCATATTATATGCCACTTTTTGATGAAGCAACGTTTTGGAGGGTATATCCGCAAGTTCAACCCGCGTTATTTTCCCGACCCAATCGACGGTGTTCGGTTGCAACGCATGGGTATCCTAGAGCGCCACAACACGAAGCACATCTACAAGCACGGCTCGGATCAATATGCGACGTCCATTCATTTGGACCATGAGCGAGCCGCACGTTGGTTGGATGTGTCCAACCAACACAACTGGTCGTGTGGCGAAGATCCACGGAACACCCGTCGAGTTGGAGGTCCCGATGACCCGTTTGTGCGTGAAAATGTGGAAGAAGAGGGGGAGCCGGCAACCCAGGGTGAGGCTAGTGGTAGCAATTCCCAGGAGATCACGATGGGGTACTTAGCAAGCCGATTGGACCAATTGAGTGTTGACCTCCGAGAACAACGAACTTTGCTACAAAGTACGCATAACTTGGTGGAGAGTCAACAAGAACTCCTTCGTGCGCAACAATCAACACTCGAAAGGCACGAAGGATATTTTAGACGCTATGACGAGTACTTCCATCAACAAAATCAATATTGGAGGGATTGGGGATACTACCATTATGCTATAGCCGACCATTCGCCAGCACTGCCCGACTACGTCAACCAGTACTACCCAACCTACTTCCCCTATTATCCATACCCTCCTCCGGGAGGTGATGAGCAGTGATTGTAAGTATTCCACAACCTCCTCTTATCTTTTGCATTGGTGTGTGCGCTTAATATCTTGAAATATACATGTGCGGGGGGTTGTGTGGTGTTCCCGGGCAGTGGCAAGGCATTTCACCCATAGTATGCTTTCATTGTCTATCTCTTACCTATGGTGTTATGTTCGTGGATCGTGTGCTGGAATGTGCGTTTATTGGAGACCTTCAGGTACTATCATCTTAACCTCACTTTCATTGTGACTATAGTAGTGATCCACGTGCATGCCTGATTTTTCCTTTTGGGTGGCGAACCCCGTGAGTGTGCATGTTGGGATATTATTGTTGTTGGAGTCGTGTGGGCTCGGGTCGCCACCAATTATTGTTTGTTATGTGCTTGTTGTGTGTTTCTAGGTTTTCTACCTTATTTGTGACATCCTTCTTCTCACAATGGGGACATTGTGAAGTTTTGTGTGGGAGTGGGGGGTGATACTTCCATTTGTCATCGGTAGATCACCTAGTTTTGAGTCTTTGTTTTCGTTTTTCGTAGTTTGTGTCGAAAAATTTGAAAAATTTTGTGTGAAAAGGAGAAAAAAGGGAGTGAAAAACCTTGAAAGTTTTCGTTTTTCGTTTTGTTTTTGTTTTTGCTTTGTTTCTTGGATTTCGTTGTTGAAATCAGGAAGCCGTTCTTAATCTTCTTTGAAAGAAACCGGTTTGAGCGATTTCGACCCTAACTTGGGCGATTGTCATGACTTACCTTAATTAGATTCTTTTCATCAAGTGTCTAGTGAGATCCCATTTTGTCTTTTTATGTTCTGGTTGAAACTGGGAGATTCTAGGGATTCATATCCGAGCTTGTTTTCTAAAAAGAAAAAGAAAAAAAGAAGAGAAAAAGCAAAAGCCAAAGCAAAAGCAAAAAAATAGCAGCAAAATTAAAAAAATTTGACTAAGTGGGGCGTGTCGGCTTTACGACATCAACTACCATACACTTAGCCAACCTACACGGGCCTGGTATCAGTGGTACGGCACAGATGCCCCTTAACTGTCCTCCTATATCGCTTTGCGACGGAGAGGCGAATGGAAAAGACCGTGTTGGGAGGGTATACCCCATATATGGGCCGTCCAATTCCCGAAAATAAGGCTAATACCGACCTAAAAAAAAAGAAGAAGAAAAAGTTTGAAGAGTTAATAAAGTGAGTGGCCCTTCCTTGCATCACCTGAGGCCGTCACCAAGCCAAGGGCGACCAAATACGGGGAGGGGCAATTCTTTCCTTTCCTTTGTTCGTTTCGCTGATTTGTGAGTCTTTTGGGTCGTCCGGGATTGATAGGATGTTTAAAGTCTTTTCGCAAATGGGATTAAACTCTACATGAGGTGCACGGGATCAAAAACCTCTAAGATTGGCAGTTGTTTGGGTTAGGTGTTGTGAGATGCTCATAACGGTTCCTTTTGGAGGATTAATACCGTTTTCTTGACTGAAACATCTTAATTCTTTGAAACGAGCAGTTGTCTTTTCTTTCTTTTAAAACTTGTTTTATTTTTCATCTTCTCTCTCTCCTTTTCGATGGCTTTTGTAGGTCTAGTTGCTATAAACCCTCACGAGACCTACCTCGTCCACCCGGGCTGCCGGGGGGTTTAAAGGGCTTGATGCATATGCTAAATGCATCTGCGATTCCTGCGAAAATGAGTTAGGTTTTAGTTTCTTTTTCTAGTGTTTTTCTTTGTTTTCAGTTTGCTCGGGGCGAGCAAACCCTTGTGTGGGAGTGGTGTTCGGTCTCGTTTCGAGCCGAATTCTTCTCTTTATTAGGGAGCTTTTATATGTTCTAACCCCGTATTTTATTCGAGTTATGAGATTTTTGTAGTTTTGTAGGAAAATAAAAGAGTAACCTAAAATGGAGCCAAAACGGAGCAAAACTCACCAAATAAGGGTGAAGGCAGAAGGGTTGCTCGCCCGAGCAGCATCTTGGCTCGCCCGAGCAACGTCTCTGGAAGGATAGCAAGATTTGCCGACTGAATTTGAGCCAAAAAGAGGAGAGACAGAAGCACAGCTCGCCCGAGCAACATACTGGCTCGGTCGAGCCATGCTTCTGCACAACGACCATGGAAAGTTTGAAAAAATATGGCTAAGGCAACGATGAAACAGAGGGCCGGCTCGCCTGAGCAAGGGCCCTACTCGACCGAGCTGTGCGTCTGAGTTGCCGAAGAGAAGTTGCTGAGAAGACAGGATGCACCCGACGAGCAGAACTGCTCGCCTGAAAGCCACTCCGGATTTCTCATGGAAGATCTGAAATGCGTTTTAGGTAACAAACTTGGATCATTATAAAAACCTTAGCTGTGATTCCATTGAGGGATACCTTTAGCTTAAGTTTTAATTTGTAATTTGTGGTTTTAATTACTTCTTAAGTAGCTTTTACTTTCTCTCTCTAAGGGTTTTTTCTATTACCTTGTTCTCCAAGTTCTTGATTTTTTGAGTGTAATCAACTTTTCTTCAAGTAATTTCAGCAAGCATTTTTCTTCATTTACTTTGTGCTTTGATTTCATTGAAGATTGTCATTCAAGGTTCCTAGATTAGCCACAAACAATCAATCTTTTAGTGAAAAGGGGGATTAAGGGCCACAAATCTTACCTTAAGTGAAGATTTGAGGGTCCTTAGTAACTTGATTCACAACTTTCTATTTTGTTCGGGGAAAGTTGCAAACGAAGATGAAGAATGAAGAATGGAGATCGATTTTGATTAGTCGTCGAGGGTATGGACTCAATTCTAATCTTGTCTACATTAATTAGTTGCTTTTTAATTGCTCTTTGCTTGCCTTTGATTTTAGTGGTAGTTTAGAGTTTTATTAAATGTTCACTTGTTAGCTTATAGATTTCTTTACATTTATTGTTAGTAATTACTTGCTTGATTGTGTTCCTTCTTAATGGTCATGTTAGTATCATGATTAGGGATAGTTTAATCACTAAATTTTCATAATTTAATGCTTTCCGCACTTGAGAACCTCTAACAAACTAAAAACCTAGACAAACCTCACACCCATCCTCGAGTTCGACATCCTTACTTAGAAACCACGTTTTACGCAACCGAACACTGGTGTTGACGCGACGACCAATGATTGCGTTGAAGATGACGAAAAGATCGTCTTTGCGGATGTTTGACCGTCCAATGTCTTGGCCGAAGACAGAACTTTCAATGACTCGATGGAAGAGCCGAACACTTAGGTTGCAAAAGTCTTGAGCTTTTGAATTACTCGGGCAATGAATCTTTGATTGACGAGTCCGAGATTTGGGATATCATCTCCGCCAACAGGTGAGGGCCTTCATTGCTTCTTGCTCATTGAAGTTGACACTCTCTCCGTAGTATAGCCCGTCCACAGGGAGACCCAAAGCATCGCAAAGATCCTGGAATGAACATTGAACTTCCTCCTTAGCAACCGGAAAGTAAAAGATGCATTCGATGCGCCAACCTCCTTTACCACTAAAGAGCTCAAAAAATCGAGCACCGGTTGATCAACGATAGGCTCGTTGATGGTGATGAAAACTTCCCAACCCAAAGTTTTGATGAAGAAATCCATGCTCGGTTTGCAATAGATATCTTTTGCCGTTGGCTCATCATAAATATCGAGAGCACAAATTTTCCTCTGTTTCAACTGTGCATACCTCTGTTTATGCATCTCATCCCAAAAAGTAACCTTCACCTTCAGGTCACATTGAATCAATGAGGCGGGTTGTGCTTTGTAGCGGTTCTTGTCGGGCTCCGCCGACGAAGATGGAGGAGGGGTTGGGTCTTTCTCGGTCCGGGCTCGTTTAGCTCGACCCATTAGAGTAAACAAGGAACAACAACAACAACAATATGCACACAAAATCTAAACTCCTAGTTTCCACCTAGAACTTCACCGATCAAACTCCAATCAACAACAAAAATGCACACAATACTGACACCTCTAAGCCTCAACCAAGAGCATTCAACAATATCCAAGAAGCAAATGATGAAATTGTGCACACAATTAGCAAGAAAAATGAACTTTGACACACAAAGGAACAAGGAGTACCTGATTTGAGAACCTAACAGCACCCCTTGCCATTTTCGAACCCCAAGGATGAACTCTACCCAGAATTTCCACTTGAAAAGCTCCACAAAAGGTGCGAAAATGGTGAAGTGTCTTGGCTAGGGGGCAAATTCGTGGAAATGGAGAGTGAGGAAGACGAATTTGTGAAAGATTTGAGCAATTTAGGGCAAGGGTTTTAGGGTTTGAAGGGAGAAAGAGGTATTTTAGTGTGTGAGAGGGAAAAGAAATGAAAGAAAATGAGAGAGAAAGGGATTATGAATCCCAACAGAAATCGCTGCTCTTCGACATACCGTAGGTGCGGTACCAGGGACCGTAGGTGCGGTCTCCTTCGGGAGCAATCCAGGGAGAAAACCGTCTTCCCGATACCGTAGGTGCGGTGCCTATGACCGTAGGTGCTCTCTCCACCTTGAGCCAAAAATTTGAATGAAGTGCCATAACATAACCGTAGTTGCGGTCTAGTGCACCGCAGGTGCGGTCTCCCACTGGTGATGCTCAACACCTACAAGACTCAAAACTCTTTGAAAATAAAGCTAAGTCATAAAGATTTCTACTCTTCTCATTATCAAGCCCACTTTTCTTCACACTCAAAAAATTTCAAGAACATCTTTCAACACTTAAAAACCACAATGAATCACTTCCTTCACTAATTTTTCTTCTCACCCTCGAATTTTTTCTACTTCCTCGAATTTTTTTCCTTTCTAAGATTTTTCACTCTTTTTTTTTCTTTTCTCAAACTTTTCTTTTACACTTAGAACTAATACCTCAAATTACAAAAGAAAGAAATAAAGAAAAACTAAAAGATAAGAGAAAAATGGAAAAACCTAGAGAAAACTAAAAAGAAAAATTAAGAAGAAGAAAAAGAAATAGAAAAAAATGTAAAACTTAAAACTTGAAATAAGAAACTCAAAAATTATGGGGTGCCTCCCATAGAGCGCTAGTTTTAGGTCCCTAGCTCGACCTAAATACTTACTTGATTCTTGGAATCCTCGGGACACAAACCAAAAACATCATTAACATTTTCCACCAATTCTTCTTCCTCTTTTTCCCACGACTCTCAAAAAGATTCGTGGATGTCATAGGACACTCTTCCGGTGGTCTAATCATCCTCCTAGGAAATCTGGGTAGCATTTTCATTAGCTTCTTCCAACAACGGTTCCTCATTCTCTTCCAACACTTCCTAGCCTTGGGTATAAACGAAGCTTGCTTCCTCAAAAACTTAGTAGGCCATGAGGATATAGAAGTAGAAAGTAACTTCAATTTGATGTTCGGTGGTTTACCGGGCCTAGGACCTATGAGAATCAACTCATTGACTTTGTTGCACTCAACATAAGTTTCACTCAAAAAATCTCCTTCCTCCATGGAATGATCTTAAGAGGATGATCGTGGTAGATATCCTCAAATTCACTTAGATTTGGATGCGAAGCCCTTCGATATTTGATTTCTCCCCAATTATCGGGCTCAACTTTAAGAAAATAAGACTCCTTTTGGGGTTCATCCAAGATGCCTACCACCACATTGGCCTTAAAATGAGGTTCTTTGTGGGATTTCACTCTTGAAGGGTCAATGTCGAAAACAATATGATCTCTACCCACATGAAGAGACAAACGGCCTCTTTTCACATTGATAATAGCTCCTGCAGTGGCCAAGAAGGGTCGACCAAGAATAATAGGTATATTCCAGTCTTCCTCCATCTCTAAAATAACAAAATCACAAGGAATAAGATAACTTCCAACTTGAATAGGGACATCTTCAAGAATCCCTAGTGGCCTTCTAATACTTCTATCGGCAAGTTCCAAATTGATTGTCGTGGGGATCAAATTATCGAGATTGAGCTTCTTGCATATGGAGTGAGGCATGATACTCACACTAGCTCCCAAATCACAAAGTGCTTTATCAATCTTCATTTCCCCAATCAAGCATGGAATAGAGAAACTACCGGGATCGGCTAATTTCTCGGGGGTCTTGCTTCCCATAATAGCGTTGCAACTAACCGTGAGGTGAACGGTCGATAACTCCTTGATTCTTCTCTTGTTTGTCAAAAGGTCATTAAGATGTTTCTTGAATGAAGGGACCTCCGACATGGCATTTAGAAATGGTTTGTTAACTTGAAGTTTCTTCATCGTCAAAATAAACCTAGAGAATTTCTCATCATTCTTTTGTTGAACCAATCTTCCGGGAAATTGAACTGGTGGTCGATATGGTTTCAACTGCCCTGTGGGTTGATCAAGAACATTCTCCTTCTCACTCTCCTTAGGTTTCTCCAAATTTTCTTTCTCGTCATTATTCGACATCCCAACCACAACATCATCCCCTTTCACCACATCAATAGATTGCTCAACCTCCATTCCCCTCTTTCAATTATATTTTCATCATCTCCCTCATTCTCTCTAGAAGGTTCCTCCTCTACCAACTTGGGTCCCTCGACTTCTTCTCCACTCCGAAAAGTAATAGCATTCACCTCCACCTCTTGAACAGGTTGAGGTTGGATAGGTATAGATTGTGCTTGGTTGACTTAGCTAGTTTAAGTTCGAGACTTCGGATGTAAGCTCGATCTCTCTCTTGATTCTCCATGATTTGATAAAGCATCAACTCAATCGAGGATTCTTGGGGTGGTGAAGAAATTTGAGGTTGTGGAATCTCTTTTTGGGTTTAGTGGAAGGATTCTTCTTGAATAGGTGAGTGATGTTCATGGGGTTGAGAGGTAGAAGGGTGATGGTTGGTGATGTGAAAAGGAGCTTGGTTGTCGTGGGAAGAATGGATAGCATTCACTTGCACCAATTGTTGAATTTTTGCACATTGTTGAGTAGGATGTGGACCATAGCAAAACTCACAAGTATAAACATTCGGAATAGAAGTGGATGCAAAGGATTGCATTGCTTTATAATCGGGTTATCCTCCAAGAAATTGCAATTCTCAACTGATTTGAAACGTCCACATTCGACTTCTCTTTTTGCATGTCACAAACGGTGGACAAAAGAAACTTTATAATCGGGTTATCCTCCAAGAAATTGCCTCCGTCTCTTGAACTTTGGCCACCCCCCCAATGAGGAGCGTGTTGTGATAGCTCATGTAAGAAAATATTAGCTTCTTCCACGGTCTTCTTTAGAAACATCCCTCCGGACGCATTATCAATAGATTCTCTAAGTGGACCACGGAGCCCATGATAGAAATGTTGAAGCAACATCCAATCCGATAAATTATGATGAGGGCACTGTCATTGAAGACTCTTAAATCTCCCCTAAGCATCGAAAAGACTCTCTCCCGGACCTTGCTTGAAACTTAAAATTTCTGCTCGAAGTCGGTGTGTCCCCTCCGCCGGAAAGAAATGATGAAGAAAATCTCCTTTGAGTGCCTCCCACGAAGAATAAAAACAAGGTGGACATGTTTGTAGCCAGATCATCGCTTTCCCCGTAAGAGTGAGAGGAAATAATTTCAACTTCAAAAATTCCGATGATATCCTTGGAATGTGTATAAAGCTAATCCGGTCTTCGAACTTATCAATATGAGCAATTGGAATTTCAACAGCATTGTCCCCATGAAACGGGTTTCTTTCGAAGACATCAAGTAAATGTGATTTAAACTCGAACACAACATCAGGTGGTAATGGTGGTAATGTGATAGGATTTCCTCCCGTACCAATGATGGAACGGCATATGATGGAAGGGTACGAGGTGAACCAACTTGAGCTTCACCCATCAGAACTCGAAAATTCCTACAAGAAATGAAGAAGCATCAAATTCATTGGGATCGGGATAAACTGATCTTTAGCGTGAAAGCAAACTCAATTAACTAAAAACCAAGAAACTAAAACTAGGGGAGCTAACTCCCCGGCAACGGCTGAAAGGGGCCACAAAGCGAGAAACAAAGCGAGAAACTCGGTCTTTGTAGCCCAATTTTGTGTAACATGGTTTTTGTATCCCGGTTTTTATATCGTTCTTCTCGAGGAGCTAGGGGCCTTGGTCATAGAAACTCGGTCTAAGGTCGGGATGAGATTTGCTAAGGTAAGGATATCGGCTGAAAGGGGCCACAAAGCGAGAAACAAAGCAAAGGTTGGTCAAGGAAAGGAAACGGGCTTCAGAGGCTTTTCGGGATGCAAGCGGGGATGAAGAAATGGGTTTTGCAACAAGGGAATAATAAGGAGGGAGAATCAAGTGGCAAATCCGTTAGAAAATACCCACCGAGCTTCCTCTTTCGAGGATAGTTCGGATTAAGTTCCCGAATGTCCACCATGGACTCAGAGGGTTAATGAAACGGAATTTCCTAGTTAACCTCCTTCCACTTTCGTGGGTGAGCATTAACTATCCCATCTCCAACCTTCCAACACAAGTATTGGATGTATTCGGGAGCTTTCGAACCCAAATACATCCCACTTGAGGGAAGGAAAAGAGTGGGAAATTGATTTACCAACTAATTATTCACTAATGTTGCTAACCCAAACCTAATCACCCATTCACACCCTTAAATACCCCCTAACCCATAAGGTTTCTAGGTAGTAATCATGATAAAAACTATGCTAACAACATCCAAACCAACCCTAAAAATGATTTCTAACATCAATAAACCATAAAGAAGCAAGATAATCAAAATAGCAAGCAAAGTAATTAAAGAATAAGCAAAGTAATTAGCAAAGTAATTAATGAAAGAGTTAAGGGAAGAGAAAACTTATCAAAATGTTGTAGATGAACAAGAGAAAACAATAAAAAGATGATCCAACAATCTCTCAATTGTTTGAATCCTCAAATCTTCAAATACAACGCAAATCTCCAAAACCCTAGATTAATCTCTAACTAATCTATCTCTAAAATCCACTAATACCAAGCTGAAAATTAGAAGTCTACAACTAGATAAGGATCCCCAGAGATAATCGTCAAATGAGATATATATACAAGGCAAAACTGTTGGCCAAAGCGCAACACTTCAAGCCGAAAACACGCGCAGAAAGTAGGAGACCGCAGGTGCTGTCTAGGGGACCGCAGGTTTGGTCCTCCAAGCACAGGCGGTTTTCAGTTTTCTCCTTCGCATAACCGCATGTGCGGTCTATGGGACCGCAGGTGCAGTCCCTCTCGGATGCCTTTGTTCCCGGCGAGTCTTAGACTCAGCCGCATGCGGTGCTCTCTACCGGCCGGATAATTCTTCTTTGCTTCGCCTTTGACTCGGTCAAGACCCGGGGAATCTCGGGATTCCCAAAATAGTTCTAAAATAGCCCTTTTTACCACGTTTTTGATTAAAAAGTCCAAAATCTACAAAATAACCAAAAACGTATTAAAAGTTATGAAATTAAAACACGAAACAAGTTAAAAGCCTAAAAATTAAGGCGCTATTTAGACACAAAATTGGGTCTAAACAGCCGGCCGGATGCTAGAGAAAAGAGAGACACCCTTGCATTCATTCGGGCCCTTGGCAATAAGCATGGAGAAAACACAAAGGCTCCTTCTTTCCCTAGGTCGGACGGACACTAGAGAGAAGAGATGGATCTTTGCATTCACTCCAGCTTTTGCAGGCCATGCAGGAGACAAACTTGCTTGCTATATTTGTAGATAGCCCCAATGCTGATCAGACTTGTGCCTAGGCAAATGAGGGCATGACACGTGGCTATGTGAACTTGACTTTTGTGATCACAAATTAGAGCTTCTTCTCGGCCTTTGATGTATGCCAACTCACTAAGATCAGAGTGTTGAGCTAGAATACACCATTCAGTCCACAAACACACAGTTGGATGCTTGAACTTTGCAACAACTGATAGAAAGCAATAAGCTGGAATAGAAGACAACCCAACAACAGAAATAAAGGGATAGACTTGCTTACAGTTGATACAGATACACCACAACTGCAATCAAGGGCAAGGGACTCTCACATACATGCCTCTACAGATACACCAAAGCATGGATGATCAAGCTTAGTTTACACTTGCTGGATTTGCCAATTTCCAGTGACAAGAACTGATTGAACCAAGATTGAGAGTTATAGGACACTCACAAACTTTCAGAAGTACTAAGACACTCGAGAATACTATTGAATGAACACTGAGATGCCTTTCATTGATAGAGAACTTCTGAATATAAAGGGAACTAACAGTTTGATTAACAGGTGCTTAAGCATAAGCATTCCGTCTAATCTCCCTGATCTAATTCTAACTTACAAAGCTTAAAACAAATACATATGATTACATCCTAAGCTATCTAATTGAATCTGGATTACATTTGCTTGGAAAGTAAAAGAGAAAAGCTAACTAAAATCTGATTGGACCAATTTGCCAAAGAGTGGCAAAATGAGCCAACAGGAAGCTTTCCTCTCCTAAGGGGTAAAAACTAAGTTGTTGAGGTAATTCTGCACGAATGCTAACCTGGAAGTAATTTCAACAGGTTAATATTATGCTGGAAAGACCAAAACAACCCCTGTAAACAAAAATCAAAACAAATAGCCCCAGAACTGGGGTTTTGGAAAAACTGATAAACAACCCTGCTGGGATTGGTTGTTCTGCTTTCTGAATCTTACTCGTGCCATGCTTGAACATGCTGGGACTTAGACTTGAAAAGGACATGGCAAGGAACAAAAACTCCTAGGAAACATTGGCTGAAACTTCCTCAATCAAGAGATACAACATTGAGAAAGTCACCGCTGACTGTTGTTGTTGAATCTGAATTGGTCTAGAAGACCAATGCTGATGGGCTGAGTGGCTGCAAATGCCAGGGCTTGCTTTACAATGGTGTAACAAGCTTGGATGGATGCTGTTGGTGGTGTGGTGGCTGCTGGTGATGCTAAGAACCTCCTGCTGGGACTTTGTACTGCTGAGAAGTCTACTGAGTGGCTTGCTGTATGTGCTAGGCTTTGAAAGCCTGCTGTTTCTGCTGGAAGGGCTGGTCTAGCTGCTGAGTTGTGTGAAACAGCAAGTGCTCCTCCTCCATGTGCTGCTGTTGTTGTAGTTGCTGGTGAAGATCCCTTGGAAGCCTCCTTTGCTGATGAAGTTGTTGCTGCTGATTGTTCTCCTTGATGGTCTCCATCATTCTCCCTAGGTTGAGGAAAGTTTGTCCTCAAACTTGGAATGTCTTCATCTTCTGGATAATATGGTCGAAGATCTGCTACATTGAATGTTGCTGAGTCTCCATACTCTTCAGATAGATCCAGTCTGTAGGCATTATCTCCAATTCTTTCAAGTACTTCAAAGGGGCCATCTGATCTTGGCAACAACTTGCCTTTTCTTTTGCTGGGGAACCTGTCCTTCCTGAGGTGGATCCAAACTAAGTCTCCTGGTTGGAAGGTTACCTTTTTCCTGTGCTTGTTTGCTGAAGTAGACACATGTTTAGTATATTTGGCAATTTTCTCCTTCACTTGCTGATGAAGCTCCTTGATTTGATATGCTCTTTTACCTGCTTCAAAACTAAATTTGACAGAAGTAGTTAGTGGAACTAAATCCAAAGGGGAAATTGGATTTTTACCATAGACTACTTGAAATGGAGAGTAGCCTGTGGCCTTGGATGGTGCTTTGTTGTAAGCAAACTCAGCATGGGGCAATAGAGTATCCCATCCTGCTTTATTTTTGTGGATCAGTGCTCTTAATAGGACTCCAAGTGTTCTATTAGTAACCTCTGTCTGACCATCAGTTTGTGGGTGGCAAGTGGTGCTGTACTTGAGCTGGGTGCCCAGTTTCTTCCATGGAGTGACCCAAAAATGGCTCAAAAACTTGGTATCCTTGTCAGATACCATTGTTCTTGGTACTCCATGCAATCTAATAATTTCTTGGAAGAATAATTCAGCAACATTGGTGGCATCATAGGTGGTGTGGCAGGGTATGAAATGTGCCATCTTTGAGAATCTATCAACCACCACCACGATTGAATCCTTCCCTCTCTGTGTTCTTGGCAAACCTACAATGAAATCAAGGCTTACATCTTCCCAAGGGCTGCTGGGGACTGCCAATGGTGTGTACAAGCCTTGGGGTAGGCTGTGTGACTTTGCCAACTGACAGATATTGCACCTCTTCAACAGATGCTCCACATCCTTCCTCATCTTTGGCCAACTGCAATGCTCTCTCAACATCAACAATGTCTTCTCAACTCCAAAATGCCCTGCTAAGCTTCCTCCATGGACTTCTGTGATCAACAATTCCCTGAAACTGCTCTTAGGGACACACAATCTACTTCCTTTGAACAAATATCCCTGATCTATGTGGTACAGACCCTAAGATTGCTGCTGACACTTCTGGTACACCTATTTGAAATCTCCATCCTCCTGATACAAAGCTTTCAAATGCTCAAAACCAATAATTCTAGAATCAAGCATGTGAAGCAACATGTACCTTCTACTCAATGCATCTGCTCCTTTGTTTAGCACTCCTGATTTATGGTGGATCATGAAGTGAAACTGCTGCATGTACTCTACCCAAGCAGCATGCCTGGTGTTGAGCTTGTGCTGCCCTTGCATGAACTTCAAGGCCTCATGATCACTGTGAAGTATGAACTCTGCTCCAATAAGGTAATGCCTCCAGTGCTGAAGAGCTCTGATGATGGCATAGAACTCTTTGTCATAGGTGCTGTATTTCTTCTTGGCATCATTAAGCTTTTCACTGAAATAGGCGACTGGCTTGCCCTCCTGAGTCAATACTGCTCCAATGCCAACTCCTTAAGCATCACATTCTACTTCAAAAACTTTGCTGAAGCTGGGTAGTGCTAGAACTGGTGCTGAAGTGAGCCTTTCTTTGACTTCTTCAAAGGCTTTCTAGGCTGATGTTGTCCAAATAAAGGACTTTCCTTTCACCACTTCAGTCATTGGTGCTAGGATGGTGCTGAAATTCTTGACAAATCTCCTGTAAAATGAAGTCAGGCCATGGAAGCTCCTGACTTGATGAAAAGAAGTGGGCACAGGCCACTCCCTGATTGCTTGAATCTTCTCATTATCAACCTAAATACCTGTTGCTGTAACAATGTACCCCAAGAAGTTCACTTGGGATGTAAAGAAGTGACACTTCTTGAGATTCCCAAATAACTCCTCCCTGCTTAAAATGGTTAAAACCTCCTGCAAATGCTTGACATGCTCTTGTTTAGACCTGCTATAGACAAGAATATCATCAAAGTATACCACAACACTCTTGCCTATGAGTGGCTTAAGGACCCGATTCATGAGTCTCATGAATGTAGATGGGGCATTAGTCAAACCAAAAGGCATGACCAACCATTCAAACAACCCTCCCTTGGTCTTAAATGTTGTTTTCCACTCATCTCCCTCATAGATCCTTATCTGGTAGTATCCACTCCTTAAATCAATCTTAGAAAAGACTGCTGACCCATGTAACTCATCCAACATGTCCTCAAGTCTAGGTATAGGGTACCTATACTTGATTGTGATTTTGTTAATAGCCCTACAATCAATCCACATTCTTTGTCTTCCATCTTTCTTAGGCACTAACAAGGTTGGGACTGCATATGGACTTAAACTCTCCCTAATCATTCCCTTCTCCAATAACTCATCCACCTGCCTCTGTATCTCATTAGTATCTACTGGTGTCATCCTATAAGCTGGCTTATTAGGTAACACTGATCCAGGCACTAAATCAATTTTGTGCTGGATATCCCTTTTAGGTGGCAAACCAGATGGCATTTCATCAGGAAATACATGCTGAAACTACTGAAGTAGGGGTAAGAATAAAGGGTGGTCATTTTGTGGTGCTGAGGGTTCTTCAAGGTCTAATAGGATCAAGTCCTTCTGTGTGCTAAACTCATGATGATCATATAAAAGCAACACATCAAGACTAGGTTCAAGACACAAGGTTTTGGCTTTTTTGGTTAACTGTGAGGGTTTCATGGGGGTTAGGACAATCTTTCTGTGGTTTAGGGTCAGGGTATAGGTATTAGCTCTTCCACAGTGAGTTACAAATCTATCATACAACCAAGGTCGACCCAAAAGCAAATGACATGCATCCGTAGGTAAGACATCACATCAGACCTCATCTTTGTATGATTAACCAATTGAAAAAGCAACAAGGCATCTAGCAGAAACTTTGATACCTTTGCCTGAACCGAGCCACTGTATGGTATATGGAGCTGGGTGGGGCTTGGTTGCAAGGCATTGGTACAACTTCCACTGTCCACAATCACTGAGCATACTTTCCCTCCAATAGTGCATCTTGTATGAAAAATATTCTCCCTCTGCTCTTCTGCTTCCTCTACTGCTGAGCTGCTTAGAACTCTTCTGATCACAAGCCTTTCTCCCTCATCTGGACCTTCTTCTATAACCTCATCATCATAGATAAGGTCATGTTCTTGCTTTGCATACTCCTGTTCTCCTTCCTGCACATTTTCAGGATCAATAAACAAAGCTGCTTGGTACTCAGCAAGAGTAACCATTCTCTTGTTTGGACATTCTGAGGCAATGTGCCCTAGTCCTTGACACCTGAAACATCTTCTCTTTGTATAGGATCTGTTGATAGGAGCTGGGGTTCTTTGTGGGGAATTTTGTGGCTGATTTTGTGAGGGTCTTGGGACTGAATTTCTGATTTGAGGTGGAAGTGGGGATGGATAGGTCTTTTGTGGGGAATTATAAGGTTTGTAAGGGTTTGGCTTGGCTGGTGCATAAGGTTTGGCTGGATATCTGCTGCTGCTGTAGTCCTTTGATATAGACTTCTTCTGTTGTTCCACTTTATGAGCCAGAGAACTTAGCTCATCAAGGGAATCATAGACCTGTAGCTGTACAATGTTCTTGATGCCTTCATTCAAGCCTGCAAGATACCTGATATAGGTTTGCACTTCATTCTCTTGCATATTACACTTCCAAAGCAAGTGCTCAAACTCCTTTGTGTACTCTTCTACTGACTTGTTTCCCTGCACAAAATGCTGCAATTTGTTGTATTTCTCCTTCATGTAATTATATGGAAGGAACTTCTCCTTCAACTTCTGCCTCATCTCAAGCCAGGTACTCACTCTAGCCTCTCCATTCTCCTTCTCTGCAGATTAGTCCACCAAGTAGAAGCATATTTTTTTAATTTTAAGGCTACTAACTACACCTTGTTTTCTTTTGAGACCTCCTTCAAATCAAAGACTCTTTCTACTATCTGTAACCAATCGAGGAAAACATCAGGGTCTAGTTCTCCTGCATACTCAGGTATATCAATCTTGAAATCAAGTTTCTCAACCCTCCTATCTTCCCTCCTTATTTCTCTTTCACTTTCACTTTCCTCCTCAGGTTCATTGATCCTAGGTGACCTCCTAACTCTCCTCCTTCTTCTGGGTGTAGGCCTAGGACCTCGACCTCCTCTCCCTGTCCTGCTAAAAGGATTCTCACCTTCTCCTTCCTCCATTTCATCATCAGTTTCCTTATTCAACTGATGCCTATGCAATCTCATATAGTAATTCAACTGCTCACTCAGAAATTTCATTTTCTGTTCTACTTCTTCCTTTTCTTTCAATGTTTGTTCTAAGACTTCCTGTGGTGTTTTACTAGTTCCGGCCATTTTACTAAAACAAGCAAACACACTCCAAGATAGAACACAATGCTCTGATACCAAGATGATGTATGCCAACTCACTAAGATCAGAGTGTTGAGGTAGAATACACCATTCAGTCACACAAACACACAACTGGATGCTTGAACTTTGCAACAATTGATAGAAAGCAATAAGCTGGAATAGAAGACAACCCAACAACAGAAATAAAGGGATAGACTTGCTTACAGTTGATACAGATACACCACAACTGCAATCAAGGGCAAGGGACTCTCACATACATGCCTCTACAGATACACCAAAGCATGGATGATCAAGCTCAGTTTACACTTGCTGGATTTGCCAATTTCCAGTGACAGGAATTGATTGAACCAAGATTGAGAGTTATAGGACACTCACAAACTTTCAGAGGTACTAATACACTCGAGAATACTATTGAATGAACACTGAGATGCCTTTCATTGATAGAGAACTTCTGAATATAAAGGGAACTAACAGTTTGATTAACAGGTACTTAAGCATAAGCATTCTATCTAATCTCCCTGATCTAATTCTAACTTACAAAGCTTAAAACAAATACATATGATTACATCCTAAGCTATCTAATCGGATCCGGATTACATTTGCTTGGAAAGTAAAAGAGAAAAGCTAACTAAAATCTGATTTGACCAATTTGCCAAAGAGTGGCAAAATGAGCCAATAGGAAGCTTTCCTCTCCTAAGGGGTAAAAACTAAGTTACTGAGGTAATTCCGCGCCAATGCTAACCTGGAAGTAATTTCAACAGGTTAATATCATGCTGGAAAGACCAAAACAACCCCTGCGAATAGAAATCAAAACAAATAGCCCCAGAACTGGGGTTTTGGAAAAACTGATAAACAACCCTGCTGGGATTGGTTGTTCTGCTTTCTGAATCTTACTCGTGCCATGCTTGAACATGCTGGGACTTGGAAATGAAAAGGACATGGCAAGGAACAAAAACTCCTAGGAAACATTGGCTGAAACTTCCTCAATCAAGAGATACAACATTGAGAAAGTCACCGCTGGATCATTTCTTTGAATCGGAATTGGTCTGGAAGACCAATGCTGATGGGCTGAGTGGCTGCAAATTCCAGGGCTTGCTTTACAGTGGTGTAACAAGCCTGGATGGATGTTGTTGGTGGTGTGGTGGCTGCTGGTGATGCTAAGAACCTCCTGCTGGGACTTTGTACTGCTGAGAAGTCTGCTGAGTGGCTTGCTGTATTTGCTAGGCTTTGAAAGTCTACTGTTTTTTCTGGAAGGGCTGGTCTAGCTGCTGAGTTGTGTGAAACAGCAAGTGCTCCTCCTCCATGTGCTGCTGCTGTTGTAGTTGCTGGTTAAGACCTTTTGGAAGCCTTCTTTGTTGATGAAGTTGTTGCTGCTGATTGTTCTCCTTGATGGTCTCCATCAGCTTTCTTCTTTTTTTCTGGATTTTCTTCTTTTTAGGTATTTTCGGCTTCTGTTGAAAAGCGATGGCTTCTTCTGCTCTCGTACCTCCATATGTTTTACTTCTTTTACAAGCTTATTTTTATAGCATGTTATCGTTGAAACGACTTGCATGTTACTGTTTGTTTTAGCACTTTAAGTTGAATTTAAAGTAGGCGATACTTCAAATTTTGCTTTAAGCGTATAGATACCAACATCTTCTTTTCTCATGGTTGCATGAGTTTGGAATTCCACTGGAGGAACATAGATTCTTGAGTTTCGTCCGGTCGTCGATCTGTATCAGTCATGTGAAAAATCTATCCTTCGTGTTGGATAGGCGCCATTCTTGTTTGGCAGATAAGAAATCTGTCCTTCGTGTGGGACAATCGCCATTCGTGTCTGGCGGATAAGGATTCTGTCCTTCGTGTCGGATGGGTGGTGATGTTGTCCTTCGTGTCGGACAATCGTCATTCGTGTTTGGCGGAAAAGACTTTGTTCTTCGTGCCGGACAGTCGATTTATGACTTGATTGGATACTAGCTTGACCTGCTAGAGTTGGATTTAGAGGTTATCCAATCTTGCTCTTAGTGATAAGAAACCATGTCGACCGGTCTGAATGAGATGGCATACGGGCTTTAACCAGCCCCCAGTGTTGCGTTCTGGAGCAGCAATGTGACACTTCTTTGCTTTTTTTTCCGATATGCAGGTATACATGCAACTAGTCTACTAGATTCTTACACAAACAATGCTTTTTTTTTTTTACACAAGTATTTATGCACTTATGCATTTATACATGACTATGGAGTTTATACATGACAGAGTGACTCAATGCATGTTAAACTTAACTCAATGTGACTCTGAAACAACTGATGGATGCAATGCAAACCTATTATGCTTGGACACGACACACACATGACGCTTTACGAATCTATATATGCAACTCTATATGCACGTAACCCTCCGACTCTTTATTTAGACAATGACTTTCTTAGAAAAAATGTTTTCCTAAGAAAATGTTTTTATAGGACAATGATCTCCTTAGACAATGACTCTTCTTTTTTTGACAATGCTTTCCTAAGACAATGACTTCCTAAGGATCAAGGCCACTTGTGGTGAATTTCAGGAAAATTCAGGGTGAGTAACATTTTTGTCCAGGGGACAAAGCATAATGGTGGAGGTGCGAGGCCTGAAGGATGTGCTTAGTGAATGCTCACGCAGATGACCTTGATTGCTTGCAAATCTGTGATGATGTACGGAAAGCCCCCGGTTTTATGTAGGCTCTTGATGACATTGTCGTGCTTTGGAGGACACATTAGGGGTTCGCAAGCCCCCAGTTTAATGTAGACTATGGATGACGCTGTCCTGGTTTGGAGGCACTTTGGAGATTTGCAAGCCCCCAACTTGATGTGGATTGACGACATGATGCATGGATATCTTGGAATAGAAGGAGGCATTGCTTCCTATGTTGCCATGATGGAAGTATGTCCCTAGTTGTGAGTCTCAGTCTCTCCTTTTGCCTATTTTGCCCAAAGGGTTTTCAAGTTAACCTCTCATTTTCTGTTTTTTTCTTTTCTTTCCTTTCTTTTCCTTTCCTTTTCTTTTCTTTTCTTTTTCTTTTCTTTTCTTTTTTCTTTTTTTTCTTTCTTCTTTTTTTTTTTACTTTTTTTTCTTTTTTTTTTCGAGACCACTATTAGGATACCAATGAGAATGAAGACCCAAGACCTTATAGAATAGGGAGTAGGTGTCCCTCTTAGAAGTTATATCCGCGAAATGTCTTGAACGATGGTCACAAAGGTAGCGCGAGCCCCCAGTTTAGAGTAGCTTATCTCCGAGTCTGTTCATGATTGCATATGTCGCCAGTTAGCTGCTAATATGATGTGGACGATTTTTGCTCTTTTTGAGAAGTGAGACTTACTCATGTATGCTAAGAGTGGGCATTAAGAATAGAGCCTCGTACTTGCATTAAAGATCGAGCTAAAAAAAATCCTCAAAAGGGTGAGATGAGATGAAAAGGCTAAGAAGGCTGGCTAGAAAGTGTTTGGTGAAAAAGATGATGAGAGAGGTATTATTAATGAATGGGATGTAAAGACACTTAAGAATGAACGTGCCTTAAAAAGGAAGGAGAGATGGTCAAATGGGATAAATATCATCTCTTGAGAAAAGGTTGGAACATGGAGATAAAGAGACACTTAGGGATGATGGTGTCTCGAAAGGGTGAAGAGATGGTCAAATGGGGTAGACATCATCTCTTGGGAAAAGGCTGGAACATGGTTGATGGAATGATATTCAAGTCTGATAGAAGGAAAATGGAAAATGGTTGGTTAATGATAGTGATAGAAATCCAGGATTTCCTCTCCTTTTGCCTAGCCCGCCCAAGTGGGTTTTCGGACTAGCTTTTATTCTCTCTCTTTTTTATTTTCTCAAAGACCAGTTTATTTTGCGACGAAAGTTCCCTTAAGTAAAGTATCGGGTCGGGCCTTGAAGAGGTTTTCCTACGTATCCAAGGTGGAATCAGGCCAGTCGTAGTTCTTTAAGCGCAACTTTGATGGGTAGTGCCTCGAGGAAGGCGTAATGGTTCAAAAGATGGTTATGAAGGCTTGAAGGGTACATATATGGGTTATTGATGGTCATTGAAAGATGGGGAAGGTTATTGAAGGTTGAAAGACTTGCTGAGGTGTATGGATGATTATGAAGGCTGAAAGGTATGATGAGGTGAAGGTTTTGGGATCAATGGGATTTTTCCTAGTGTACTCAACCCTTCTTTCCGCCTCTAGTTTCTTATTCTCCCATGTTATCTTCTTCTTCTCTTTTCCCTCTCCGTTATTTTTGTTCTTCCTTTTCTCCTCTTTATTTATTTATTTTTTTTTTGCTATCTCTCTCTCTATTTTTTTGCTATCCCTCTCAACCTTTTTTTTTTGTTTCTCCCTTTTTTTCACTTTTTCCTTTGTTTTTTTTAACTCCTCCTTTTTTCAAACTCCTTCACGGGTTATCTCTGGTTCTCCATTGGTCATAACACACCTTTTGGATCGGGTTAACGAATGAGAGGGTTTTGAAATTGTTGAGGTTTGATGGAAACGGCTAGAAATGTAAATGATAAGTAGTAAGTGGTAGGTCGAGATTGGATGAAAAGACGAGGGTAATGTGTTTGGTGAAATGAAGGTTGGGCGGAAGCCCCCAGTCCTCGGCATATTTGGTTAAGCTGCGGCATTTCTAATGAGGAGTGTTCACTTTAGAGAGGTTATTGGACTTGGTCTTTCCTAACAACACTCTCTCCTTTTGCTCAGCCTGCTGGGCCTGGATGGGAATACAGGCTGACTTCTCTCATCAATTTTATTCTCTCCTTTTGCCCGATTTGCCTCAATGAGGTTTTCAAACTGGCCACTCTATAATTTTTCACTCTTTTTTTTATTCTTTTTTTTTAATCTCTCCCTTTTTTTTCCTCACCCTGGACTCAAGAAACGAAAGGATGGGAACGAAATATATGACAAAGATGGAAAGATAAGAGAAGGTGAGTTTGTTAGACTTGGTTTGTAAGGATGATGGATGGACGAGAGAACTTTTCAACTCAAGTCAGAAGCACAAGCACAAAATTCTATTTGAACAAATAGCAACAAGAGCAATTGAATGTAGCTAACTCTAAAGCTAACTCTAAAGCTCCTTTTGATAGTGTGCCCTCCATGTCTTCGTATGAGGAGTTCCCTTATGCTGCTTTTGGTAGAAGCAGTTTTCCCTGAATGGATCATGTCCTCAATCTTATTCTTCAAAGTCCAACAATTCTCTATTTCATGCCCCCGGATCTATTGCAATTGCAGAATTTCACGTCATCCTAAAATTCCCTTTATTGCTGGCTCAGGCCTTGACCTTGACACTAGGCAAATGAAGAAAAACCCATCCCAATGCATATTTGACCTAAATGACCTATATAAGACTTCTTAAAAATGAAAATGCCTATATGCTGACTTGAGAGAGACTCACACAGGACAGGGGTTTGACTATGCTAATTGACCTACATGGGACTTCCTAGGATGCGAGACTTCTATGTGTAGGACTTCTATATGCCGACTCAAGAAAAAGACTTAGCACGACATGCGTCTACATGTCTAAAATCTATATGAGACTTCCTAAAGTGTAAATGCCTATATGTTGACCTATGACATAGTTTACACTAGACTTTCTAAAAAAATGAAAGATACTCACATGATTTGCCGACACGAGAAAAGACTCACCCAGGGCATGGGTTTAAACTGGACCTCTAAAGAATGAAAGGTATTTACATGCTGACCGACTGACTCTAGACAAAGACCTGCCTACGAGAATTCCTAAAGAATGAGAGACAATTACATACGGACTCGAGAAAAGGACTCACCTGTGAGACGGGTTTACAATTGACAACCTAAAAATGAGAGACACGTTGACTCAAGAAAAGACTCCCACACACATGTTGACTCAAACATATACTCACCCATGACCTGGGTTTACATCATACTTCCTAAAATTAAAAGGCACGCGTTTGTTGACTCCAAACGATGACTCTAAATTAAAGACACTTACACGTAGACTATAAAACAAAGACTCACCCACGATTTGGGTTAGTATGCCCTACAAAACTTCATGAGACCTCCTAAGGAATGCAAGACACTTACATGAAGATGCTAACACAAATACTCATCCCAGACCTTATATGGAACTTTCTAAAGAAAAAGACACTCATATCCTGACTCTTAAAACAAAAACTCACATATGACCTAGACTCTCTATGGAACATTCTAAAGAGGCCGAAAGATATTTACATCTTGACTCTAAACTAAAACTCACCCATGACTTGGGTTCTCTATGAAACATTCTAAAGAGACCGAAAGATATTTACATCTTGACTCTAAACAAAAACTCACCCATTACTTGGGTTCTCTATGAAACATTCTAAAGAGACCGAAAGATATTTACATCTTGACTCTAAACAAAAACTCACCCATGACTTGGGTTTACATTGAACTTCTTAAAACTGATAGATACATGTTGAATCAAGAAAAGACTCACCTACGACTCGGGCCTACTAAACCATATATGATACCACCTAACGTGTAAGACACCTATACACTGACTCAGGAAACGACTCAACTATGACACAGGTTTACGCGTTCTAACTTCTATATGACTCTAGATAACAACACTTTTTACAACGAGAGCATTATAAAGGGCCGGATAAAGTCAAACATAGCGAGTTGACATAAGTTGGAAAGCGTAAATGAGTGGTTCTCAATTCGAGTGGGCTTAAATCACAAGCCGACCGTTTTAAGGAGAATCTTTCACTTGAACTAACAAACTTGTGTTACCTCAAGCTGCATTGGCTATTATACGGACTAGAATAATGCTCGACACACTCACAGCCTAACTTCTATTTACACACTTTTTTTGTTTATGACCCAACATATTTATATATTTATTTAACTCAAGGAAAGTGGATGTCATAAAGAACCGAATAAAGCCATCGAAAGGCGAGTTAAAAACAACTTATAAACTCAACCATTAAATCCAACATAGATGGGACTACCAACGGCCGGCCATAGATTTTGTTTTAGACTTGATAATCTAATCTATAAATTTATTTTCTACAACCTTGAGACTATTACGCAGGCTAGAACAACACACACTGACTTTGTTTTATTATTAATCATTTTCTTTGGACCCAAAATAAGAGAACACATAGTAGGGCCGAATAAAACCATCAAAGGTGAGTTGAAATGAATTGATAACAAGGCCAATTAACCTTTAAAATGAATGGGCCTCATAAACGAGCCGATCATAAAATTTGAGGTTAATTAATTTGAGTTTACGAACTCATTTCTTCTCAAACCCAATGATTATTATGTGGACTAAAACAGTATCTCAAAATTAGGTCTGACTCTAATGAAGATACAACACACAAATACATATACATATTTACACTTAACAACGACTCAAAACACGTGTTAACGAAAACCCTAACAAAAACTTATACACGTAGCAAAGACTCGACAAACTAAAACACCTAACAAAGATCCAACAAACTCAAACGCGTGGCAAAGACTCAACACTCTCAAACACGTGGTATAGACTCAACAAACTCAAACACGTGGTTACACAAACACAAACACATACACATGCACAAACATCTACACATGCACAAACACATACGCATACACATGCACAAACACATGCAAATGCACAAACGCATACGCATACACACACACTTACACATGCACAGACACACACACTTGCACATGCACATACACATACACATGCACATGTACATACACATGCACAGACACATTCACATGCACATGCACATGCACATGCACATGCACAGGCACAAACACATACGCATACACATGCACAAACACATGCACAGTCACAAACACATGCACATGCATAGACGCATACACATGCACATGCACAGGTATAAACTCTTACACTACAACACACTTTACCTACCTCACGGACCCAACTCTCTATGGACCCTAAGGACAACTTATCATTATAAAGGGTCGAATAAAGCCAAACATGGCGAATCAGGGCTGAATAAGGAACCACGAGTCAGTGTTTCTCAATTCTGATGGGCCCCATCCACGGGCCGACCGTTTTAAGCAGAATTCGTAACTCGGAAAATTTATCTGTCCAACTCAAGCCATACTGACTACTATACGGGCTAGCATAATGATCAACAGGACTGACAGTCTACTTCTTCTATACATTTTTTTATTCTATTTGTTTAGGAAAGTGGATATCGTAAAGGAATGGATAAAACCAACAACAAGTGAGTTGTAATAAGTTTATGGACTTAATTTCCAAATCCGATCTGGTTGGGCCTAACCACGGGCCAGCCATAAGTATGATGGATTCAATAATTAATTCGATAAATTAATTTACTCGTGTCCAGTGGTTATTATGCAATCTAAAACTTTATCCACTGACTTTGTTTGATTTATTAATCATATTTTTGGACCTAAGGACAACCAATCATTACAATAGGCCGAATAAAGTCAAACATGGTGAATTAAGCCTAAGTCAAGGAGCACAAATCAGTGTTTCTCAATTCGGTTGGGCCCCATCCAAAGGCCCACCATTTTAAGGAGAATTCGTAATTTGGGCTATGGACTCAGACTTAATTCGAGCCATGTTGACTGCCATGCGGACTAAAATAATGATTAACAGGACCGACGACCCTTCTTTCTATTCTGTTTTTTTATTCAATTATCGGAAATCAGGTATCATAAAGGATTGAATAAAACCAACAACGAGCGAATTATAATTGATTTATGGACTTAATTACCAAATCCGATATGGTTGGGCCTAAGCACGGGCCAGCCATAAGTGTGACAGATTCGATAATTAACTGGATAAATTAATTTACTCTAGCCCAGTGATTATTATGCAGTCTAAGACTTTCCCCACTAACTTTGTTTTAGCTTTAATTAGTTTTATTGGACCTTTATTAAGAAAATGTCGTAAACGGCCATATAGAATCATCAAAGGCGAGTTGAGTTTACTCTATGGACCAAGATAATTCACCTTTATAGATTAATGGGCCCAACCACTGGGTCAACCATAATTTTTGAGGTTAATTAACTTAGTTGGTAAACGTGACTCTTCTCAGCCCAATGACTACTATGTAGACTAGAACAACATTCCTAAACTTGGGTCGACTCTTTACAAAGAACTTAAACACATACCACATAGCATACATATGAACAAGGGGTATCCTAAACCAAGGCTCTGTGTACAAAAGGGTTTATTGGCTGGATAAGGCTTAACGGCTCATGTACTCGCCCCGGTGCATTCTTGTTGTGAAGGAAACTTGAATGTATGGGGTGTTGCTCTTAGAGGCTCGAGTGGAGACCTCGTATAGTGATGCATGAGTGTAGACACCGGGATAGACATCGATATAATCCCGACTTATCAAAAGTTTGAATAAAACATCAAGGGATGGATACATCATTGGGCCAAGGTAGCAGGCAATGCAAACAAAAGAAGTTTAAGGCGACCCACTACCGAAGACAAAACCTGCACGGGTTTTAATCAAAGGAAACAGCCCAGAACCAGGACAGGCCCAAGGCGCAGTCCAGACCAGAGGCTTCAAAATCCCGCGCGGGTTATCTACTGGCCAAAGCGCGTCGTTTTGCTCCGTCCACGTCAGCGATCCGTGTGCAAGAAATATAAAACCTGCGCGGGTTTTATCTTCAGAATCCGGCGCCAAAAATCTTGATCATCCCCATGATATTAGCCCATGTGCATTTGACTTTGCCATTGACTTGGATGATACGTGATTGCATGGGGATAGAGGGCATGATCTAAGGGATGTGTCCCCTCCATTTTCCTTCTAAACACCACCCTCATCACCTATAAATACCCCATGCATTCCATTCATTGTCACCAACTAAACACCATTATTCTACCATTACTCTCCTAAACTCTCATCATACTCTCATCATTCTCACCACTCTCATTCTCATTACTATACCAAAAAAACATTCCTCTCATACTATCCTTCTACTATTATTATACTCATCTTTCATCCACTAAGTCAAAGGAAGTCAAGATTTCGATCGGCACATTCGGGCTTCTAAATCAAAAAGGTTCGCCTTCACTTTCCTGTTGTTACTTTTATTTGATCATGTAATTTATATTTCATTTCCATTACTTGTGCATATTTTGTAAATAAAAAAACCTCATTTTATATTGCATGATGATGAATATAATTTCATGAAATTAATTAAACTTCTCTCCGCTCTCTTTCATTTTAATGTCGATTTTAGTACAGTATGTTTTCTAACGGGCGAATTTGAAAGTTCTTATAATTCTCGAATTCGTAACCTTACCCCCAAACTTAGAATCGGGTTTCGTAGACCGGAGTCATTTTCATTATTTTTATGGTTTGTCGGTTTCCTTAAATCGACTGGAGACTCTTTCATTCATTTTTACAATCCGTTTAGTTATTTAACAATAGAATTTTGACAAAAATAATTAAAAATGGCTTAATATCTCCCATTCATCATATTTAAGGCTAAAACCGAGAGAAAGTGGGCCAGGAAACAATAAACCCGCACGGGTTTTACTGTTTCCAAGCCCTTTTCTCTGGCCCAGGAAAGCGGACGGTCCATTAAGATCGGTCAAAACCACATGGTTTTGCAGCTCTTAGCGGCTTTATTTTCTTTTGGGACTGAATTTATTGTTTGGGTCGATTTTAAGTATTTAAATAATAAAAACGGATTTGTAAAATAAATAAAATTTCACCACCCCGAAAATGAATTTCGAAAGTAAAAATATCCTTATTTAAGGATTAACCAACCTTAGTCGGCTCTCGATCACTTAAGTAGCGCATCACGGAGAAAAGTGGTCCCACACTTTTCCCGGGGTCCTACAGATTGGCGACTCCACTGGGGACTTAAACTTAAAAAGATGGTAAAACTTGAAAAAAAATCGAATTAAATTGAAACTGTAAAAGGGAGAAGTTGATTTATTTCGCGATTTTATAATTCTTTTTTTAGGCATCCTTTGCATACCGGGCCACTAATCGCGTCTTTTTACACGTTAGCACAAAGGTAACGGTTAAGTTATACCTAGGTGATTCCCTCGAGAGCGGACGGGCCACTACTGGTGGGATGCTCTCTACACCGTCAAGCATTTGGTCCCCTCTCTCCCCGCGTTACACTCAAAGGGCTTCCTTGAAGTTTTTTGAGCAATACCTCACACTCCTTACCTAAGTGTATGGAGCACGGAGATGAAAATGTGCGGTAGGCCCTGTAATCCAACCATAGAAAAATCGATGAACATAGAACCTTGGTTTAGGGTATCCCCTCATGTTGTATGCTATGTGCTATGTGCTACCCCCTTCCCTTTTTTCTTCTTTTGTTTTAGAGTCGACTCTAGTTTAGAGGTTTTGTTCTAGTCCATATAAAATTCATTGGGTTGACAAAATGATTATTTATTAATTAGAATAATTGACTCAAAAAGAATCATGGTTAGCCCAAGTGGAAGGGCCCATTTATGCTTGAAAGATGATTATTTTAATTAATAAATAAAAATCGACTCGCATTTGATGATATTGTTTGGCCCTTTACAAAATTGTCCTAACGAAGGTCCAAAAATTAATTTTAAAAAAATCCAACAAAGTTAATGGATAGCGTTTTAGACTGCATAATAGTCACTAAGCTCGAGAAAATTAATTTGTCGATTTAATTAATAAATCCACCGCATTTTATGGCCGGCCCGTTGTTAGGCCCAACCATATTGGATTTGTTGATTAGGCCCATAAATTAATTATGACTCGCTTATTGTTGACTTTATTCAATCTTTTACAATATCAATTTTCCTCTACTAAAATAAAAAAAAAGAAATAAAAAATAAAGTAATAATATAAAAAGAGGTAAAAAATGGGTCGTTAGTCTTGTTGAACATTATCTAGTCCGCATAATAGTCATTGTGGCTTGAGTTGTCTGAATTGTTGGGCCAAGTTACGGATTCTCCTTAAAACGGTCGGTCTGTGGTTTGGGCCCATCCGAATCGGGAAACACTGACTTGAACCTATCAATTTATACCCCGCTCGCTGTGTTTGACTTTACTCGGCCCTTTATAATGCTCTGTCCATAGGTCCATATAGAGTTAGGTCATGCACTCCCAAAAAGTGGGTGAGTCCTTTGTGTCAGCATATATGTGTCGAGTCAGTTAGGATCATATAGGTCTCTTAGGGTATGCATGCATCGGGTAGTTGTAACGTGGTTTGTAGACCTCCGTTTTTATCGTTCTTCTCAGGGAGCTAGAGGCCTTGGCTATAACTAAATGACTCTAGGTAAGGTTTATGATCATGAGATAATGAGAGGTTTAGGGTGAAAACAGAACAAACACAACTATGGTTCAGTCAAAAAGGGAAACAATGGGTGTCGGGAGATTTCGGGATGCAAACGGCAATTAGGACGAAGGTTTCGTAACAAAGAGGCAACAAGATAGTAGAATCAAATGACAATCCCGTTAAGATAAACCCCCCGGATTTCCCTTTTCAAGGATAATCCAGATTAACTTCCCCAAAGTCCATCGACAGACCCGGAGGGTTAAAGAAACGGGATTCTCTAGTTAGCTTCTATTCGCTTTCGTGAATAGAATACTAACTATCCCAATTCCAACCTTCCAACTCAATTGTTGGATGTATTCGGGGTCTTTCGTACCCCAAATACATCCTACTTGAGGGAAGAATAGGAGTGGGAAGTTGATTCCACTACAAATTACCCCTAAAATTGCTAACCTAATCCAAATACACCATTCACATCCTTAGTTTCTCCCTAACCCATTAGGGTTCTAGCCTCTAATCATCTTATCTAACATGCTAACAACAATAATAACTTCATTCATACTTAAAAGAATATTCAAATCAACAATAATCAACCATCAATAAACACCAAGTAATTCTAATAACAAAAACAGAGATTAAAAAGTAAACAACGAAGTGAAGAGAGTAAGAGTTAAGAAATGCTCATTAATTTGACGCCAAAGGAAGGTGCCCCAGAATAATAAGACTCCAATGCTCCAATAATAAGAAAAGTCTTCAAAACTTCAATAGAAATCCAATAAAAGCCAGTGCAAGAACAATAATCCAAGTAAAACTCTAACTAATAACTAAGGAATCACTCTAATTGAATGCTTAAAAGTGATAAAATATGATAAAGTATGTCCTAAGATATGATCTTCTGCTAAAATACCTAAAAGCAATATATAAAAGCAAAGTTAGTTACTCAAAACTCGTCACTTAACTCAGCAGGAAAATCGCATCTGCAGGGAACCGTGGGCGCGGTCTATGAGACCGTGGCCATGGTCCTGCGTAGTGAAGTGCAGGTTCTCTCTTCTCTTCGCAACACCGTGGGTATGGTCTGGCAACTTAGGTTGGGTGAGATTTCGCTCCTTCAGACCGCCGTGGCTACGGTCTTCGAAGACCGTGGCCACGGTCTTGCTCGACCTCTTCTTTCCTTGGACAAGTCTTGAACCTACCGTAGCTGCGATCATCATGACCGTCGCCACGGTCTTGCTTGGCTCCAACTTCTTCTGGGCGTGTCTTGATCCCACCGTGGTTACGGTCATCATGACCGTGACCATGGTCCAGCTCAGCTTCAAAAGGTCTTTTGAGCGTCTTGACATGTCCGACCTTTCCGCATTCCTTCGCCTTTGACTCGACCAAGACTCGAAAAATCTCGGGAAATCTCAGGATTCCCAAAATAGTTGCAAAATGGCCCTTTTTACCATGTTTTGAGTAAAAACTCCAAAATCTACAAAATTACCAAAAACGCATTAAAAGTTATTGAATTAAGCTACGAAAAAAGTGAAAAGCATAAGGATTTAGGCGGTATTTAGACACAAAATTGGATGAGAGTGGTGATTTAGAATTTGTGATTGATGGAAATTGCATGGAAATTGAGTTTAAACCATTGTTTGCATCCAAGTCTTCGCATGAGCATGTTCAGAAATGTGTTGTATTGCCTCCTTCCGTTGATTCGTACACCCAATCTCCATTTACGAGTCAATGGGAGGATCCATTTGTCATGTCTTCTTTCACCGTGCCTAGAAAAGTCTTGTATATTCATGAATTTCATCAGTTCTATGACTTTTCTAAGGCATTTGATAAATTGTTAAGGGCACTAATGTTTGTTTATGTGCTATTGCGAGTGTGCTCTTACCACCACCATTCTGAGATGCATGAGAGGATGCATGATTTGTTACTCCGGGCGTTGAATGGTTCTGACATGATGCCCGATATCTTGAGGTGAGAAGGAGTGAATTTCTTGATAAGATACCTTTGAGGTAATATCCTTCCTCACCCTTCTTGTATAATTAGTGAGTTGGTCTTTCTTTTCTTCTTTTATTTTCTTTTTGTGTGTGTCATTTTCTTTTATTTTGGGGTGCTTGCTTACCTACTTCTGTTTCCATTTTGAGGACACGACAACCTCTTTGTGTTGGAGTGGGAGGGTAGTATGTATTCTGGTATTCGAGTCTAAGAAAAGAAAAAAAAAAGAGTCGTTTTGTAAATATTTCAGTTTGTTTTCTTAGTTCATTAGTCCTTAGTGTCTTGTATAGTTTGTTTTTCCTTTTGATCTTGCATGTGAACCATCACGGGTTTTGATCAAAGGAAACCGATTACCTTAATCAAGCCTCACACCCATCCCTGAGATCGACAATCCTTACTTATAAATCAACAAAAATTACAACCGAACAATGAATAAGTAAAATTTTTGTGGTTTTATAAGTAAGCATTGTCGATCTCAGGGATGGGTGTGAGGCTTGATTAAAGTAATCGGTTTGTGTAAAGGGGTTTTTCTCGATGCGGAAAACGATAAATTATGTAAAAGAAAGCATTAAACTAATCTAGACATGATAATAATAAATAAAGCAATTAAAGGAAAGCAATAAAGAAAGCACTTAAGGATGAAAGCGATTAAAAAGCATGAATGAAGACAATGAATGAACAACGAAATTGGGAACGAGGAATTATACCTTCGATGACTAATCTTCAATAAACCTTCAATCTACACATGAATTTCCCCCGAACAAACAAGAAATTGTGGTTTGGATTACTAAGAATCCCCCAAATTCTCACTAGTAAGTAGAATTGGAGTTCCTTGACCCTCCTCCCCAATAAAAATGGAGTTGATTGTGGCTAACACTAGAAAGCTTGGAGAACAAGTCAGCAATGGCATTTGAAAGAGAGAGAGAGAGAGAGAGAGAGAGAGAGAGAGAGAGAGAGCTTGTAAAACACTTCAATGAAGACTAGAGAAAGCTTGAAAGAAATTGAGAATTGAAATTGCAAGAAAACTTTGAAGAACAATGAAGAACAATTGAAAGCTTGAAGAACAATTTAAGAGAGATTAAAGCAAATAAAGCAAAGCAATAAATCTAATTCTACTCTTAAACTACCTAGGCTAATTGATTTTTTTGTTGAATTAATACAAGTGGGTATTTATAGAAGAAGGAAAAATACAACCCAAAACCCTAGAACAAATCGCGGCAGACGCCACAGATGCGAGCTCAGTGGCGAGCCACTCCACAGCTCGAGTCGGTGTTCTGGCTGGTGTCTTTGTTGCCCAGGCTTTGGCTCGGGCGAGCGAGATGGCTCAGGCGAGCCAACGCTCGCGATTTTTCTGTCGACTTCAAATGCGCATAACTTCTTCATCCGAATTCCGTTTTAGGCCCGTAAGATATCGATGGAAAGCTCTCGGTGTGTACTTTAAACCTTTGAGTTTGTACCGTTCCCCTGTTTTGCGCCAATCTTGATATGGAATTTTCGGCTTCGGTTTCGCCTCGGCTCTTGGCTCGGGTTGACTTGGTTTGAATTGGCTCTTGGCTCGGGTTGACTTGGTTTGACTCGGGAAATAGCTCGGGATTCCCTAAAAACCTTCAATTAAGCCCAAACTTCTTCTAACTCCTTATTTTCCTACAAAACACTAAATCATTATATCTAATATATAAATAGGAGTTAAAACAAGCAAATATACCCTATAAAAGAGAAGAATTTCGGCTCGGAACAAGGCCGAACACCACTCCAACACAAGGGTTTGCTCGCCCCGAGCAAACTAAGAACGAAGAAAAGGACTAAAAAGAAAAACTAAAAACCTAACTCACTTTCGCAGGAATCGCGGATGCATTTAGCACATGCATCAAGCCCTTTAAACCCCCCGGCAGCCCGGGTGGACGAGGTAGGTCTCGTGAGGGTTTATAGCAACTAGACCACAAAAGCCATAGAAAAAGGGAAGAGGGAAAGTGAAAAACAAAACAAGTTTAAAAGAAAAGAAAAAGAGAACTGCTCGTTTCAATGAATCAAGTCGTTTCAATTAAGAAAACGGTATTAATCCTCCAAAAGGAACCGTTATGAGCATCTCACAATGCCTAACCTATACAACTGCCAATCTTAGAAGTTTTTGATTCCTTACATCTCATGTAGAGTTTAATCCCAGTTGAAAGCGTTTTAAACAGTTCTAATCGATCTCGGACGACCCAAAAGACTCACACCCGAGCTTACAAAACAGCGAAACGAACAAAGGAAAGGAAAGAGTTTCCCCTCCCCGCATTTGGTCGCCCTTGGCTTGGTGAGGGCCGCAGGTGATGCAAGGAAGAGCCCCTTACTTTATTAACACTTCAAACTTTTTCTTCTTTTTAATGTCGGTATTAGCCTTATTTTCGGGAATTGGACGGCCAATAAAAGGGGTATACCCTCCCAACACGGTCTTTTCCATTCGCCTCTCCGTCGCAAAGCAAGATAGGAGGAGGGTTAAGGGGCATCCGTGCCGTACCACTGATACCGGGCCCGTGTAGGTTGGCTAAGTGTATGGTGGTTGATGTCGTAAAGCCGACACGCCCCACTTAGTCAAATTTTTTTAATTTTGCTGCTATTTTCTTACTTTTGCTTTGGCTTTTGCTTTTTCTCTTCTTTTTTTTTCTTTTTAGAAAACAAGCTCGGATATGAACCCCTAGAATCTCCCAGTTTCAACCAGAACATAAAAAGACAAAATGGGATCACACTAGACACTTGATGAAAAGAATATAATTAAGGTAAGTCATGACAATCGCCCAAGTTAGGGTCGAAAATGCTCAAACCGGTTTTTTTCGAAGAAGATTAAGAACGGCTTCCTGATTTCAACAACGAAATCCAAGAAACAAAGCAAAAACAAAAACAAAACGAAAAACGAAAACTTTCAAGGTTTTTCACTCCCTTTTTTCTCCTTTTCACACAAAATTTTTCAAATTTTTCGATACAAACTACGAAAAACGAAAACAAAGACTCAAAACTAGGTGATCTACCCATGACAAATGGAAGTATCACCCCCCACTCCCACACAAAACTTCACAATGTCCCCATTGTGAGAAGAAGGGTGTCACAAATAAGGTAGAAAACCTAAAAACACACAACAAACACATAACAAACAATAATTGGTGGCGACCCGAGCCCACACGGCTCCAACAACAATAATATCCCAACATTCACACTCAAGGGGTTCGCCACTCAAAAAGAAAATCAAGCATGCATCATGGATCATCGATATATTCACATAAAGAGAGGGTGGAAAGAAGTTACCTCGAAGTCTTCAATCAAGCATATTCAATCCACGATTCAAGGAACATCACACCAAGGTTAGAAATAAACAAGAAAAGCATACTATGTGTGATGGTTCACATGCAAGATCAAAAGGAAAAACAAACTATACAAGACACTAAGGACTAATGAACTAAGAAAACAAACTAAAATATTTACAAAACGACTCTTTTTTTTTCTTTTCTTAGACTCGAATACCGGAATACATACAACCCTCCCACTCCAACACAAAGAGGTTGTCGTGTCCTCAAAATGGAAACAGAAGTAGGTAAGCAAGCACCCCAAAATAAAAGAAAATGACACACACAAAAGGAAAAGAAAAGAAGAAAAGAAAGACCAACTCACTAATTATACAAGAAGGGTGAGGAAGGATATTACCTCAAAGGTATCTTATCAAGAAATTCACTCCTTCTCACCTCAAGATATCGGGCATCATGTCAGAACCATTCAACGCCCGGAGTAACAAATCATGCATCCTCTCATGCATCTCAGAATGGTGATGGTAAGAGCACACTCGCAATACCACATAAACAAACATTAGTGCCCTTAACAATTTATCAAATGCCTTAGAAAAGTCATAGAATTGATGAAATTCATGAATATACAAGACTTTTCTAGGCACGGTGAAATGAGACATGACAAATGGATCCTCCCATTGACTCGTAAATGGAGATTGGGTATACAAATCAACAGGAGGGAACAATACAACACATTCCTGAATATGCTCATGCGAATACTTGGATGCCAACAATGGTTCAAACTCAATATCCATGCAATTTTCATCAAAGACAGATTCCAAATCACAACTTTCATCCAAATAATCATAATCGTCAATAGGTGATAAGGAAAACAGAGGGTTAGATCACATCATAACACTCCCAACATCACAACAAACAAGCACATCTTCATCTTCTTCAATATCAGACTCACAAGAAGAACTATCAACATCAAAAGACAAAGGTGCATCATCCAAATCAACAACAAAAGTGAAAGTGGAAGGTTCAGGGTCATAACTCATAGTGAATGACTCATAAAGCATGTCATCATCAAAAGCATCATTGTCAACAACCAAGTTCAAACAATCATGATCATTCCCCAAAGAACTATGCTCATCATCACAAGTATGCACATAAATAGGCTCACATACAAGGGTAGCTAATGGCATCACAAGCATCATGCTCAATTGCATCACAAGATTCAATTTCACCCTTAACAACATCATGCTCAATTGCATCACAAGCATAATGGCATTCGATAAACTCAACTTTTTCTTCACACAAAGGCATGGACAAGGGTGTGGACAATGGTTCGTCATCTAGCATGTTTTCAACAAATTCTACATCATCACACACAAAATCATCATGTTCCTCATGCTCACTGGGTGGGGCTAGAGCTAAGGAATTACTAAGTAGTCCAAGGTATGGTCGGTTATAATAGTCATCATCCTCATCATACACAGCAGAATCAACATGCATTTCAGGACTCAAAGACGATGAATGACCTATTTCAACATTCGAATCAACCATTTGTGAAGAAGGAGTTACTACCCTTTGATTACTCTCATGGACACATATAGTCATTCATGTTCGCAAATAATTTTTCTACTTCTGCCTTGAAGGAAACCACTATAGCTTGCAAACAAGAAATTGAACTATGATACGGTGAATCACACAAGGAGCACGCGGAAGGAGACTCAACATCGACACTTTGGGAAAGATCATAACAGTTTTCCACATATCCTCCATCATAAGATTGATCATCAACATACACGGGGTATTCACATGATTGTTCAGTTTCGGTCCCAAAGGGTGGTGCATAAGGAGGTTGGAAGCTAGGACTAACATTTTGTTGCTCAAATTCATAGGAATCCCTAGACAACCATTCAAGTAACTCCCATGTTGGTTCTTCTCCTAAACTAGAAAACTCGTAATAATCTAAAAGGTTTCGGGTCTCATAATTCACACCCTCACTAACAATTCCCAACAAATTCAATGTATCATAAAAAATGCCATACAATTCACATTGAGCACGATAATCATGTAATCTAGCAAAATACCTCCAAAATATTTCATGCTCAAATTGAGGGAATTGGGGACTATTCATAACTCTCTTTTTTCCTATTTTTCTAATTTTCTATTTTTTTCTTTTCTTTTCTCACTTTTTTTTTAGATATTCAATTTTTTTTCGCTACATTTTTTCTAGCATAATCAAGAAAGCAATAAACTATGTACACACAAACCAATAGCCTAATCTACCAAATAACGCCATCCCCGGCAACGGCGCCATTGTTCAGTTGTAATTTTTGTGGTTTTATAAGTAAGGAGTGTCGATCTCAGGGATGGGTGTGAGGCTTGATTAAGGTAATCGGTTTGTGTAAAGGGGTTTTTCTCGATGCGAAAAACGATAAATTATGTAAAAGAAAGCATTAAACTAATCTAGACATTATAATAATAAATAAAGCAATCAAAGGAAAGCAATAAAGAAAGCACTTAAGGATGAAAGCGATTAAAAAGCATGAATGAAGACATTGAATGAACAACGAAATTGGGAACGAGGAATTATACCTTCGATGACTAATCTTCAATAAACCTTCAATCTACACTTAAATTTCCCCCAAACAAACAAGAAATTGTGGTTTGGATTACCAAGAATCCCCCAAATTCTCACTAGTAAGTAGAATTGGAGTTCCTTGACCCTCCTCCCCACTAAAAATGGAGTTGATTGTGGCTAACACTAGAAAGCTTGGAGAACAAGTCAACAATGGAATTTGAAAGAGAGAGAGAGAGAGAGAGAGAGAGAGAGAGAGAGAGAGAGAGAGAGCTTGTAAAACACTTCAATGAAGACTAGAGAAAGCTTGAAAGAAATTGAGAATTGAAATTGCAAGAAAACTTTGAAGAACAATGAAGAACAATTGAAAGCTTGAAGAACAATTTAAGAGAGATTAAAGCAAATAAAGGAAAACAATAAATCTAATTCTACTCCTAAACTACCTAGGCTAATTGATTCTTTTGTTGGATTAATACAAGTGGGTATTTATAGAAGAAGGAAATATACAACCCAAAACCCTACAACAAATCGCAGCACCCGCGTCTGCAGACAGAGTGGCTCGGGCGAGCCACTCTCTGGCTCGGGCGAGCAAGCGTTCTGTCCAGCTCTCCTGGCTTGTCTTTGTTGCCCCAGAAGCCTGGCTCGGGCGAGCCAGCAGATGGCTCGAGCGAGCTACTGTTCTGGGCAGCTTTTCCCTGCCGACTTCAAACGCGCATAACTTCTTCATCTGAACTCCGTTTTAGGCCCGTAAGATATCGATGGAAAGCTCTCGGTGTGCACTTTAAGCTCCCAAAATTTCAGACCAATTGGAGTTGTAAAGAAGGAGTTATGACCCAAAGGGTGAAGGAACACGTATTTCAAACCTTTGAGTTTGTACCGTTCCCCTGTTTTGCGCCAATCTTGATATGGAATTTCCGGCTTCGGTTTCGCCTCGGCTCTCGGCTCGGGTTGACTTGGTTTGACTCGGGAAATAGCTCGGGATTCCCTAAAAACCTTCAATTAAGCCCAAACTTCTTCTAACTCCTTATTTTCCTACAAAACACCAAATCATTATATCTAATATATAAATAGGGGTTAAAACAAGCAAATATACCCTATAAAAGAGAAGAATTTCGGCTCGGAACGAGGCCGAACACTGGGATATCCCCCCAGAATGTGCCTCGTAGCTGTCTCTCCCAAGTACCATATGGAGCCCGAGGGTCCCTCCATCAGGATGCGGAGGCGAGTATCATGCTTCACCTGTTGCAAAGGGGTTGGCAATCCGCCCGAGTTGAACTCCGCCCATGGACGCCAATTCACTTGGTTCTGTGAAAGAAAGAGAGTCACTTCGAGAATGGAAGCAAAACGAATAAGATGTCAGGTATAAAGAAATTCCGGAGTGATGTCATCCAGCACACGACGAATACGATCGAGACTACCTGACTGGAATTTCTTCCCTCGAATGGCCTCAGTAGTCCAGTGTTCAGCAGCTGGAACCGTCTTGTCTTTCTTGGAGCGAATACCCAAAGGCAGCATGTATTCGTATGCCCACGACTACATGAATATAAAGTCAAAGAAAAGAGCAAAAGATTAGCAAAACTACAAAGAGAAGAGTCTTGGGTGCATACCTCGAGCACCTTCCACAAAGAAGGACCATACTGGTAGCGAGTGTGAGACTCGTGAAGGTAGACTGGATCATCATCCTGTGACAGTCTGACTCCGCGGCGAAGCCAGAGGATGAAGTTCGCATAAGCCGCTTTGCCCCAGTTTAAGTTCCAGACATTATTCAAGTCCAGAAGATTCCGAGACCAGGTCAAAGTGATGTTATCCCCACGGTTGGCGAAAAGAGTAGCAGAAATAATGTATGCCAAGAGGATGAAGCGGCGTTAATCCCCTGGCAAATTCTGGAAGCTGGCATCACGAATGGCCGCCTCGAAGTACACGTAAGAGAGGTTGGAAAGGCCCTATCCTTGGCCTAAGCGCGCTGGCACTAGACCCAGTAGATCCAAGACCATTGGCAGAATCTCAACGTCGAAGACTACGTCACGCCCACCCCAAGTAAGACCGGTGATGATAATAAAGTCTGTGGGGGTAACCGTCATCTCACCCACAAGCAAATGAAAGGAGTTGGTAGTGTCCCCAAACCTTTCCGCTATAGCACGGCCTATAACACAGAATGTACGGCCTTTCCAGGCCACCAAGCATTTCCAGAACAGCATGAGTCCTGCCGCAGTCAAGGTGTTGCTAACGAAGTCCCCGGGAATTGAGTCGGCTACCTTAAGGAGATCCTTTAGGACTCCGGGAGTTTTCAAGTTATCCTCCTAGAGGAAAAACGGAAAGGTCTAGTTAAATTCGGGAGGCTCATCTAATACATTGGACCAAGCCATAAACTCTTGGGCCCTAGCTGGACCCAGCACCAACACTAGGCACACAGCTACAGCCCACGAGATAAATAAATTGGAAAACAAAAAAAATAAAGAGAAAAGCCTCAACGCGGCCCAAATGTGCTGGCCCAGTGGAAATAAAACTCGCACGGGTTTTGGTATGTTAATGGGCCGCACATCCAGGCCCAGTTTTTTTTAGGCGGTCTATAGGCCAGAAAACCCGCGCGGGTATTAGTGGGCCAATTTTCTTTGTCAATTGGGCTAGCATGCATAAAACCCACACTGATTTTCTTAGGTCGGGTTCGATCCGTCTCTCAAATTGGGGTATCGTTGTAATGCGTAAATAAATAAAAAGAGCCATCATGAAGACATGCATACGCATCAATTTAAGGCATACTTAAAATAATAAAAATCGACAAGACATGAAAAAAATAAATTCGTGCTTGCTCTTTTTTTTTTTTGTTAAACTAAGCGTAAAAAGAAAGGTTTTGGACATTACCTTGCCATGGGAACGGTAGAACCAAGAATGAATAGTAAGGTCTGAAGGGTCGGAATTCGCACCCAGAATAAGGTTGCGCCGTGAAGACGTTTCATGGGGCCATGCCACCGCATGAGAAAGAGGAGGATTCCTGCGACCTCTGGGATGCATTTTCTAAAGAACCCAAATTATCTTCAAAGAAAAGAAAATCTTTCTAGAGAGAGAAGAAGGAGCTAGAGAGATGAGGAGGAGTTGAAGATATGAATGATGGAAGTGAATGAGGCTTGGTTTTATAGAAATGTTGAGTGAATATGAACCGCACATTACTAGAACCCGCCTCGAGATGCCAAATGCATTTCATTGGCCGAAAATCAAAGGGTCATCACTTTGCCACCCAAAGAGGAGACCAGGCTGCGTGGCACATTCTCATCCACACGAGAACTGGGCCCACCTTGGATTCCCTTCACGAGAAAAAAAAAGAAGAAAATAAAGCCAAAACCCGCGCGAGTTTTGAGCGATCTGCAGGCCCAGCGCCTTTCAACGGCCCAGTAAAGGTTATAAAACCCGCACGGGTTTTATGCCAATACGTGCCAAAATTCAGCGGCCCAAGGTCCCACAACCCACTCGAAGCAAGCCATGCAACCCAAAGCTGAAGGCCCAAAGACTGTGGCCCAAGGGTTCCCTAAATTCAGGAAAAAATCTGAACCCATTTGCATTTCCGAAAACTAATACTTAATTTCCTTATGATTTTCAGGTTACCGCATAAAAGAGCACCATCATGGTTGACGCATAAAAGAGCACCATCATTCGGTTGCCGCATAAAAGAGCACCATCATCCGGTGGCCACATAAAAGAGCACCATCAGTGACAGTCGTCAAACGGTTGCCACCTAAAGGCCTCCAATGATGTCGTCAGCGACAGTCGTCCAACGGTCGCCACCTAAAGGCCTCCAACGTTGTCGCCAGCAACATTCGTTCAAACGGATTCCACTTAAAGGTCTCCAACAGTTACCACCTAAAGGTTACCAACGACCTCTTCATCAGCCACAGTCGTTCAAACGGATTCCACTTAAAGGTCTCCAACGACACCTTCAGTACTAGTCGTCCAACGGTTGCCATCTAATGGTTACCGACGATATCATCATCAGCAACATCAGTCGGTCGCCATATAAAATAGCACCGCCAGCATCAAGACAGACATCAAGTCTACTTTAACCTTCGTCCTATTCGGACTCGATCAAAGTGGGGGCTCTCTGTAGACACCGGGATTTGCATCTATATAATCCCAACTTATCAAAAGTTTAAATAAAACATCAAGGGTCGGATACATCATTGGGCCAAGGTAGTAGGTAATGCAAACAAAACAAGTTTAAGGCGGCCCACTACCGAAGACAAAACCCAGACGGGTTTTGATCAAAGGAAACGGCCCAGAACCAGGACAGGCCTAAGGCGCGGTCCAGCTCGGAGGCTTCAAAGCCCGCGCGGGTTATCTACTGGCCAAAGCGCGTCGTTTTGCTCCGTCCACGTCAGCGATCCGTGTGCGGGAAACATAAAACCCGCGCGGGTTTTATCTTCAGAATCCGGCGCCAAAAATCTTGATCATCCCCATGATGTTAGCCCATGTGCATTTGACTTTGCCCTTGACTTGGATGATACGTGATTGCATGGGGATGGAGGGCATGATCCAAGGGATGTGTCCCCTCCATTTCCCTCCTAAACACCACCCTCATCACATATAAATATCCCCCTCCATTCCATTCATTTTCACCAACTAAACACCATTATTCTATAATTACTCTCCTAAACTCTCTTCATACTCTCATCATTCTCACCACTCTTATTCTCATTACTATACCAAAAAAAAAAAATCCCTCTCATACTATCCTTCTACCATTATTATACTCATCTTTCATCCACTAAGTCAAAGGAAGTCATGATTTCGATCGGCACATTCGGGCTTCTAAATCAAAAAGGTTCGCCTTCACTTGCCTGTTGTTACTTTTATTTGATCATGTAATTTATATTTCATTTCCATTACTTATGCATATTTTGTAAATCAAAAAACCTCAATTTATATTACATGATGATGAATATAATTTCGTGAAATTAATTAAACTTCTCCCCGCTCTCTTTCATTTTAATGTCGATTTTAGTAGAGTCTGTTTTCTAACAGGCGAATTCGAGAGTTCTTATAATTGTCGAATTCGTAACCTTACCCCCGAACTTAGAATCGGGTTTACCGGAGTCATTTTCATTATTTTTATGGTTTGTCCATTTCCTTAAATCGACTGGCGACTCTTTCATTCTTTTTTACAATCCATTTAGTTATTTAACATTAGAATTTGCATTAAAATAATTAAAAATGGCTTAATATCTCCCATTCATCATATTCAAGGCTAAAATCGAGAGAAAGTGGGCCAGGAAACAATAAAACCCCCACGGGTTTTACTGTTTCCAACCCTTTTTTTCTGGCCCAGGAAAGCGGACGGGCCAACCCAAGACTGGTCAGAACCTGCGCGGGTTTTGACAGCTCTTGCCGGCCCGACTGTTTTCTTTTGGGCCTGAATTTATTGTTTGGGTCGATTTTAAGTTATTATTAATATATTTTGACATAATTTCAAGTATTAAATAATAAAAACGGATTTGAAAAAAAATAAAATTTCACCACCCCGAAAATGAATTTCGAAAGTAAAAATATCCTTATTTAAGGATTAACCAACCTTAGTCGGCTCTCGATCACTTAAGTAGCGCATCACGGAGAAAAGTGGTCCCACCCTTTTCCCGGGGTCCTACAATGAGTGGATGTGGTGACCAATGCTCTCTCGGTGTAAGTGCACCAATTGAGTATGGTCGGTCTGGAATCCCATGGGTTATTTTTGTGGTTTAAAGGAAAAAGCCTAATACCGCCGATTTACGTGCTCCTACGACATATTCCATGTCAAGGGAGTGCCCCAGTATATGCAATGCATTATGCCTAAAAAGAATGACTTAATAATATAAAGTAAAAATTCATTTTTCTTCCAAAAGATTTAAAGCACAAAAACTGTTTTCAAGTTTTACCCACTTTAGAAAAACTCCCCAATGGAGTCGCCAAAAATCCTGTGGACATTTTTCCTTGCCGTTCGAGCTTCGGAAAGTCCACGTTGGATTGGGGTGTGATTCGATGATTTGAGCTAGGGTTTAACCTTTGAAAACCCTTTAAGGAAGTCTATCACATATTTCATGAATAATGTTTTGTAAAATCACTTTCCCTTTACTTATGTATTTCATGAGTCATTGAATTAAACCTTTAAGAGTGAACAACCACTTGCTCCAAACTCTTCTAGATTTAGCCCAATTTTCTCATTTAAATGTTAAGCTTGGAAGAGAGTGATTTATGCAACCATTATTTAGAAATATAGGAAAGAAAACCCTAAAGTTGCATCGATACATTGTAAAACCACGTTAACCATAGTTTATGCAATCCTCGATGTATTTTAGTTCGAAACGGGAGTCGCCACCCGACTTTTTAAGGGAAAAGCCAAGACAAAACCAAAAGAAAATAAAGAACGACTCTGCCTGCGAAACCCAAGAATGGATTCGGGGGTAAGGCTACGAACTCGAAAAGTAAACTTTAAGAGTTCGCCTCTCACAAAAGGAAAGACTCTACTAAAAGTTTAAGAATGTGCTTTTAATAATGTTTAGAAGGGAAATGAATGAATACTTTATAGAATTATTTCATTGAATCATGCAACAAGAATGATACAAAATAAAGAAGATACAAATATACACAATTCTTTACAAGGAAAAAGAAAACAACTTAAAGCTTACATTGTAACCTCGTTGGAGAAAGCTTTGCCTAGCCTTTAGATGCTTGAAGAATCTTCCTTGATGCCTCCCCTCCAAGTGCCAAGATAATGATACAAAGGATGGTAAAAGATGATAAGAAAGAGAGATGAGAAAAGGGAATAAAAAGGCTTTTTTTGTTGGGTTTTTGGGTAGTAGAAAGGTAGGCTTTTTGTGGAGTTTTGTGAGGTTTATGGAGGGATGATGGAAGGTAAGATGAGAATGCAAATAACAGGTTTAAAGGAGTAGAGAAGTGGAGATAATAATGGTAGAAAAAGTGATGGAAAAGGATAGGAACAAGATAGGAAAAAGGAACTCTTTTTATGGACTTTTTGGATAGTTTTGTGATGTTTTTGGGGAGGTTTTATAGGAGATTTATGTGGAGATGAGGGAGGATAGGATGAGAGTACGGATTAGAGGATTGAAGAAGGTGGAGGAATGGAGATTGGGATAGTAAGAATGTGGTGGAAAGATGATAGAAAAGGTATAGGAAAAAGGGCTCTTTTATGGTGTTTTTGGGATGTTTTGGGTGGTGTAAGGCTAGGCTTTTGTAGTGTTTATGTAAGAATGGATAGGATTAGGGTTTATAGGCTTAAGGTAGGATGGAAATGGAGATTATGGAGGTAAGGAAGATGTGGAAAGATGATAGGAGTGGTGGTAGAATAGTGATACAAGAATAGAGATTAAGAAGTGATGAGAGGAATGCGAGGATGGATGAATGGGAGTGTAGGAGAGGGAGAATGAGTGAATGATTGAATGAGTTCGGCTTCAAGAGAGGTAGTATTTATAGGAGGATGGAGGATAGGAGATACATGCATACACACACATACACATAGTAATCTCCGTAGCTCTACACTTCACTAGGCAGTAGGGGGAGATGCATAAGGATGGATGGCAACACGTGGTCAATTGACCACGTGTGGTCGGTGTGTGTAGGTCGGTCGGCCACTACGTCAGGGGGGAGGCACCAGCTTCGTCCATGCATGCATGGACGGTGGAGTATGAAGTCAACCAACCTAGGGAAGCTGTCATTCACACTGGACGGAGATGGCATGTGTCATTTAGCTTTTGAGAGTTGTTTTAAGTGTTTTTGTGACGATTCGATCTCGTGACCTCTGGCACTTGATCTTATGGCTTGAATGGCTTGCATGGCTTGGCTTCCCTTATTTCCTAATTTCCTAATTTTCTAACTAAAAATACATAAAGAAGAAATAATAAAAATTACATCAAAAGAATACAAAATCTATGCTAAAATCTAGCTTATCGACCGACTTCTTCTTCTTCTTCATTTTTGCCTTGTTATATAGATATGCTATATATTCATGTGTCAAAATCCGGTGTCTACGCCCTCTTGAGTCAACACTTCTCCAATGCCCACTGTTGAGGCTAGTTGTCTCTTGATCTCCTCAAAAGCTTTCTATGCAGCTGGTGTCCAAGTAAAACTCTTCGCCTTCACTAATTCTGTCATAGGAGCTAGAATGGTGTTGAAATTTCTCACAAACCTCCTATAGAAAGAAGCTAGTCCATGAAAACTCCTAATTTGCTGGATTGATGTAGGAACAGACCATTCTCTAATTACTTTGACTTTATCCATATCTACTAGAATTCCTTTTGAGGTGAGAATATAACCAAGAAATATGACCTAGCTGGTGAAGAATTGACACTTCTTGAGATTCCCATACAACTGCTCTCTACTTAGGATCTCCATTACACTCCTCAAGTGTCTAACATGCTCCATTTTAGACTGGTTATAGATGAGTATGTCATCAAAATAAACAACAACACGCTTCCCAATCAAAGGCTTCAGAACCTAGTTCATAAGTCTCATAAATGTTGATGGTGCATTTGTCAAACCAAAAGGCATGACAAGTCATTCATACAGACCTCCCTTAGTCTTAAAGGTTGTCTTCCACTCATCTCCCTCATAAATTCTAATCTGATAGTAGCCACTCCTCATATCAATCTTTGAAAACACAGTTGAACCATGTAGCTCATCAAGCATATCCTCAAGTCTTGGAATAGGATACTGGAGCGTGGCGCGGTGGGAGAGATTGTACACTTAGCTTGAGTTGTTGTTGTAGAAGAGATGAGAGAAATCCATAAGCATTAGAATAAGGAGAGAAAGATGAACATCTCAATCACCCTTGCTTGAACTACTCAACAATGGACTTGAACTTGATTTAATAACAAGAATAATAACCAAAATCAACCAATATCGATAACCTTGAACACCAAAGGAATTGGATATGACCTTGGATAAAGGAGATTCCACCACCAAAGGCCTAACACCCCACCATGACCATCATAAAGGAAGAATCCACCAAATGATCAATAAAGGAATGACTAGAAACACCATCATTAATCAATGGATAAAGTAATCTAGATTTTGAGAGAAAACTTAGGGAAACCCTAACCAATGCATAAGCATATTCATAATTCATCAAAAGCTACTGGAAAAATGAGATAACAAGCTATTTATACTAAACTAGGAATTAGGCTAAAACAAGGCAAAAATGACGAAAATACGCGTCGACGGAAGAGGCGGCGGCGGCGAGATGGGTGGCTCGGGCGGTGGCTCTCTGGCGCCTTGACTGTCGGCCCTGGGTGGGTCGCGTCCGTGACAGAATGCTGGCTCGGGCGAGCTAGCAGCTTGTTCGGGCGAGCAGGCCTGCTGTTCGCTTGGGCAGAATGGTGGCTCGGGCGAGCCATTGGTTGGCTCGGGCGAGCCACGCTTCTGGGCAGTTTTCCCTTCCGACTTCAAATGCGCATAACTTCTTCATCCGAACTCCGTTTTAGGCCCGTAAGATATCGTTGGAAAGCTCTCAGTGTGAACTATAAGCTCCCAAAATTTGAGACCCATCGGAGTTATATTGAAAGAGTTATGGCCCGAGGTGTGAAGGCGCGCGCATTTCCAACCTCTGATCGCCTTCCCCCTTGCAAGTTATTAACTTGGTTACTTCCGAGACTTGATACCAACACGCCCTTCATTCCCGGGATGACCCAATCCGGTCCCGAGGCCTCCGAGGTCGTTGACAAGTCCCAAGCCTCTCCTTACTCCAACAAGGATGGCTCGCCGAGGCCACGATAGTGTGATGCTCACCACCCCGCCTTTTGTAAAGGTGTAACAATTCCGGAAAACGAGTGGGTGAGCGGTTTTAGTCCGGTTATGATGGGTCGGGATTTCATCGATCTTATCTTTAACCGCAATCTCGGCTATGAAAGCTCGGCACCGAACCCGACTCTGAACCCGATACGGTTCAGATACCTATACTTGATAGTAATCTTGTTGATGGCTCTACAATCAATACACATCCTCTGACTTCCGTCTTTCTCAGGAACCAATAATGTTGACACTGCACAAGGGCTCAAAGTCTCTCTAATCATTCCTTTCTCCAACAACTCATGAACTTGTCTTTGAATCTCATTGGTTTCTGCATGAGTCGTTCAATAGGCTGGTTTGTTTAGCATGATATATAGACCTTGGGATGAGGTCAATCTTATGCTGGATGTCTCTTTTAGGGGGTAAACTTAGTGGCATTTCTTCTAGAAAAACATCTATATTACCTTAGTTGTTGCATCTATTGATAATGTGTTTTGATAACAAACAACATGACCACTTTGCTTTACCTTTAGTTGTGGTTACTCATTATCATTAATGTTGATCATTTACAGAATGAATATCTTGAGCAAGTAGCTGCAGCGGGCGCGGAGCCCAATTCTATGGAAGCCAACACAGTGTTGTACAATGTCGTTGGTGGGTTCTCTGTCAAGAATCAGTATGTCTACTGCCTGGGATCCTCGACGGGCATGTTCTATGAAAGGTCGCCCTGCTATGCACGCCACAATTGTGAGGGATTTTCTTCCTCATCCACCACCGCTGCCCCATCGGCTTATGCTTCCATGGTGGCTGAAACACAGTCTTTGAGGAGTCAACTCTCCCAATACCAGCAGATGTTCAGCCAACTTGAAGGAAGATTGTCCCAAATAGCACAAAATCAACAGCAACAGGGGACGCCATCCAGTTGTCCATTCTCTCCCTCCAACTTCATTAATGACCCTTCTTCGTAGTGTTTGTGAGGACAACTTTAAAAACTAACTATAGGATATGTAATATATTTTGCGACCGTTGACTTTATATATAAATATTACTGCTTGCGACCGTTGTGTAACGCCCCGGAAATTCAATTATCGAAAAGTCAAAGTCAAACTAACGTTAACTAGACAAAATTTAGCGGAAGACTTAAACTCTTATTGGGCGTCACTGCCGTATCCCCGAAGGAACACAAGGCAAGAAGGAAAAACAACGACTGTCTGTCAACGGCAACCAACTAATAACTCATACTTAGAAATAAACCTCAAACTAACTTCAAGTCTTTCAAAAAGAAGCATAACAGAATTAACGACTCCTAGACACGTCGTCCTCACTTCTAATTCACGTCCCCAGCATATTGATCATCACCTGAAAACAAAACATTTCAAAAATGAGGGGGAAATCTCAAGAATGTCTACCCCTAACGTTAAAAACAGGTTAAGTTCATTTCAATTCATTTGAGGAAGGGGAAACAAGTCAAACCTTTTAATAAACCGTTTAACCCATACAACTGTTTTCCTCAACCCAACCCATTCATTTTATTATGCGGGCGGGATATCAAATCCCATAAAGTAACACCGCCTACCAAAGGCATAAAAACATTCGCCTACCAAAGGCATCAAAGATAATCGCCTACCAAAGGCATAAATATAATAATCGCCTACCAAAGGCATCAATAATCGCCTACCAAAGGCATCAAAAATCGCCTACCAAAAGCATCAAAGTAACCACCTACCAAAGGCATTAAAGTAACCGCCTACCAAAGGGATCAATAAAGTAACCGCCTACCAAAGGCATCAAGAACAAACCCGCTTAATGTTTCACTTGAGTTATTAGTATATTATTCAAACTCAACTCACAACTCTCAAGTCAAACCCAACCCAGGTTTATCAAAACCAGTATCAAAACTACTTATAAAAGACCATCTCAATTTCCTCAACTCATAAATCAAAGATCACAACAAATACAAACAGTTATCCAAAACAGATGGTCACATTTCAACATAAAGTCCCCTTTCGGGATGCAATTCTCAAAATAGATTAGAAAACATTAAAACACATTTAAAGGGCATCCCGGTGGGGATTAGAGCATAGAAAATACCTGGTTAACTTCACTTCACAGCAAATACGAACACACTTAAGCTCACTAACGACGCGAATTAGCTCGGGCCTAAAATAGAATAATTATTCTAATCAAAACGCGCCCTTCGAAGTTAGTATTAACTACCTTCTAACTAACCCTCCCCTACGAACACTATAGGTTCCTATCAATCATGAATTTACACTTTAAAACATTTAATACATTCCAAATAACCACATAACCAGCTCAAAACATCACTTTCACACAACAACACTTTTATTAATAACAAACATTAACAAAACATATTACAGCATCCACATAAAAAGGGTCGTAACTTGACTTCCCGACATCCTATGGGTCTAGTTTTGGACTTTTCGGAAACCTCGGGATATCTACTAAAACTCTTAAGTTGAACTCGAGACCCAACACATGCTTTAAAGTCCTCCAAAACCGTCATCTTCCCAAACTGTCCAGATCTGACCTAGGTCTGGTAATCGGGGTATAACTCGAATTATAAAATTCCAAAGTCCGGTCCGTAAAATTCCTATTAAAGCTAACATCTAAGGGAAGCTCCAGTCCAAAGGGTTGGATCAAAAGACAACTACACTAACCATGGTGACCCGATCTTTAGACACTAACGAATATGTCCCTATCCCGGTTCTTATTTAAAATTATGAATTCGGTTCTAACTTTCACCTTTGGGTCCCGGGGTTCTAATTTGGGCCTAAAACAGTAGCGAGGGTCCAAGGTAATTAGTTTAAACCATCTAAAGTCCAAACATCAAATTCCCTATCACTAATACCAAAATATAACACATGAAACATTAACAACATTATCCTACACATGAAATCTAAAACATACTACTTCAAGACCCTTTAATTACAACTTGAATAATTATAAAGTATGAATTTCTTAATCAAGAATCAAGAAAGGTCTTAAAGAACATGTGAATAAAATTAAAGTACATATAATATTTACTATAATCTCTTTTACAAGATTCAATCAAGAATATAAATTAGTAAACAAGAATCGAACTTTAGTAATTCAAGCAACCTAACTTATTTAACAAGATTTAAACATGATTCAATTAAAGAATATGTGAAAACTTAACTAACGATTCAAGAATTAATCTAAGTAATTAAACTTTAAGAATTCGTGCATACAATAATAATGTTATCTAAAACCCTAACATGATTTACAAGAAAACAAAGCACAACAAACAATTGAACAATAATAATTTTACTACAACTATTACAACCCTAATACACCAAATTAAAACATACAAAATTACATATAAAGAATTAGACAAATTACATGTAAATAAAAACAATACAAGAACAATTAATTACAAATAATAACTTAACAAAATTTACACCCTAATTACCCAAATTACAAGATTAACCAATCAAGAAAATAACAATAATAATAATAATACAATAATAATAATAATAAAAATCAGAAATAAAGAAAGAAAAGAAAAGTTTCAAAGAAAGAAAATTAGGGTTTTACGTTAGGGTTTAGGGCACGGGTTTTTTTCCGGCGACTGGGGGTGCGACGGCGGTGACAGTCAGAGGCGGCGGCGAGGAGGTGGTCGACGTCGGGTGTCAGGCGGCGAAGGGGCACGACATTGCAGATCGAACACCCAGCAGCAGGTCGTTTCAGCCCTTCACGTTCTGGGCAGTTGCGGCGACGCGCGATGGCTCCAGGGGTGTCGCGGCGGCTCCAACGGCGATGACGACGGCGCTGTTGGTGGCGGTACATCGGTGGTGGTTGCCTGGGCCGGGTGTGAAGCAGAGGCAGGGGAAAGAGAGAAAAAGAGAGAAAAGGGAGATCGAGAGAGAGAGAAGGAGCGGTGGTTGCGGTGGCATCCGGCTGGGACGGCAGAGAGGAGAGCATGGAGGGGGAGAGAGAGAGAGAGAGGAGAGGGAGGCTAGGGTTAGGGTTACTATTAGGGTTTTGAAAGAGAGGGGGAGTTTTTATACTAAACACATAATTAGGCTCAATTAGTCTATTCTTACTCCTAGCCCAACCCAACACTAAAACAATAAAAATCTGATTTTTCTAAAAACAAACTAATAATAATAATAATAATAGTAATAATAATAATAACAATAATAATAATATTAATAGTAATCACATAGCAATTAATATTCACATAATTAATCATATAACACAATAATATTATTAATAATACTAAAATAGAGTAAAACTAATAATACTAAACCCACGAAATTACCGATGTACCCTTGTTAGTCTCTCACGATCCTACGAGCTCAAGTGTTAGCAAAAATAAACACAAACGAGTAATAAATAAAGAGGTCAAACCTAATTTACTAACGACGTCACGGTCAACATCTTTGGATTTTTCGGGGTTTTACATGTTGACTTTATATATATATACTACTGTTTGCGACCGTTCATTTTTATATATATATTACTGTTTGCGACTGTTCATTTTGTGACCGTTTGGCACTTATACTTCAAATATATTCTTTAAAAATTATATTAGGGAAACCATCAACAAAATTATTTTTTTTTAAAAAAAAGTGAAAAAACGGTCGCTAGCTAACGACCGTTAAGAACGGTCACAAATACTGCCGACCATTAATAAACGGTCACAAAGGCGGATGACCGTTCATTGAACGGTCGCCCGCCTCCAGAAACGACCATTGAAATGCAACCGTCCCCAACGGTCGCAAATGAACGGTCGCCCGCCCTGTCGAGCGACCGTTCAAGGTGATTTGAGACCGTTCAAAATGGTGTTATTTTTGTAACCGTGTTGTAGTGATAGACCCTGGGATGAGGTCAATCTTATGCTGGATGTCTCTTTTAGGGGGTAAATCTGGTGGCATTTCTTCTGGAAAAACATGTTGGTATTGGCTTAGGATGGACTGGAATGAAGGATGGATGGTTTGTGAGGCTGGTTCATTTTGTGAGGTTGGTTCATCATCAATGTTACGCAAAAGAAACTCCTTCTGTTCACTGAGCTCATGATATTCAACTGGAAAAATCACATCAAGGGTTGGTTCAACAATGAGGTTCTTGGTTCTTTTTGTGAGCTGAGATGGTTTAAGTGGGGTAAGGACAATCTTCTTGTGATTTAGGTTAAGGGAATAGGTATTGGCTCTTCCATCATGGTTAACAGATCTATCAAACAACCAAGGTCTTCCCAACAACAAATATCAAGCATCCATAGGTATAACATCACACCAAATTTCATTTTGATAAACAGGACCAATTGAAAAATTCAAGGCATCGAGATGAGATTTTGATACCTTTGCTTTGACTCAACCACTGAATGGCGTAAGGTGCTGGGTGAGGACTAGTTGGAAAATTCAGCTTTTGCACCATAGTTTTTGATGATGCATTGGTACAGCTAGGGGTGGAACGGTGCGGTTTCGGTGCATCGAAACGGTGCACTGGACAAAACGGTGCGCTAAAACCGTAAACCGGATCCAGAACCGAATCACCCGGTTTTTAAAAACCGGTGCACCGGCTTTAACGGTGCGGTTTCACCGGTGAACCTGAACCGTATAAATTTCTATCAACATCAAAAAATTTCTATTCAATCAAAAAAACAAAAAAGGATTGGTGCCGGTTCTTAGTTCTTACTATCTTAGCCCATAAGCCCAATGTAGCGAGAAACGTCGAAGAATGTGGGCGCGCTAGCTGCGATCAAAAGCGGGAACCTTATTGAAAGGGCCCTTACTATAGTATAGATAGGCTCGAAGCTATTTGACTTACTAATGTTCTTTATTTTTTTTTAACAAGTTAATTTACACTATTTTTGTATTAATTTTTGGATAGAATTTTTTTCAACGAAAAGTTTATATATATATATATATATATATATATATATATATATATATATAAATATATATATATATATATATATATATAGATATATTTATATTAACGGTTTGGTGCAGTTCCCTGCCGGTGTGAATATCCCAAACCAGAACCGCCCCGTTTAGCATCCGGTTTTTCCGGTGCGGTGCACCGGAATTTTAAGTCGGTTCGGTGTCACCCGTTTCCGGATTTTTAAATCTGATCTCCGGTTTGGTGTGCCGGTTCCGGATTTTTCTTCCACCCCTAGGTACAGCTGCCTCCATCAATAATCAAGGAACATATCTTTCCAAGAACTGTGCACCTAGAGTGAAAAATATTCTCCCTCTGCTCAGCTTCCTCATGAACTGTTGAACTGCTAAGGATCCTCTTGATCCCCTACAATTCACCTTCATCTGGTCTGGCCTCAACTTCCTCTTCATCATATACAGGATCTCCTTGAGGTTCATCAAACTGTTCCCCCTCAACAACTGACTCAGGATCAACAAACAGTGCTGCTTGAAATTATGCCAAAGTAACTGCTCTTCTATTGGGACATTGAGATGCTAGGTATCCAAGACCTTGACATCTAAAACACCTCCTCTCAGCGTATGCTCGAATAGTAGGGACTGGGGTTCTTTGTGGGGGAATTTGGGATTGCGTTTGAGGTGGTTTAGGGGCTGGATATCTGGTTTGAGGTTGTGGGGATGGATAGGTTCTTTGAGGTGGGTTATAAGATTTGGCATAGTGGTCTGATTTGGTTTGAGGATAGGTTTTGGTTGGGTACTTGCTTCCATACTCCTTCCTTTGGGCCTTCTTCTGCCTTTCTACCTTATGAGCCAAAGAACTCAGCTCATCAAGTGAATGATACACCTGTAACTCAACAACATTCTTGATATTATCATTCAATCCTGCAAGATACCTCACATGGGTCTGAATTTCATTCTTCTTCATGTTACAATTCCACAGTAGATGTTCAAACTCCTTAGTGTAGTCCTCAATAGACTTGCTTCCCTGGATCAAGTGTTGAAGCTTCGAGTAATTCTCCTTCATGTAGTTTTCAGGTAAGAACTTCTCCTTGAGCTTCTGCCTCATTTCAACCCATGTACTGACCTTCGCTTCACCTATCTCCTCTCTCCTTCTTTGCAAGTTATTCCACCATGTAGATGCATATTGCTTCAGCTTCAATGCAACCAACTTCACCGTATTCTCGTTAGACACTTCCTTTAAATCAAACACTCTCTCCACAGTTTGCAACTAATCCAAAAATACGTCAGGATCCAACTCTCCTCCATACTCAGGAATATCTATCTTGAAATCCAACTTCTCAACTCTTCTATTTTCCCTCATTTCTTCTGTATCACTCCTACTCCTAGATTCATCTCCACTAGTCCTAGGTAACCTTCGAACGGGTCTCGTTCTCCTATAATGTCTAGGACCTCTACCCCCTCTCCCAATTCCACCAAAAGGATTTTTGCTCTTCTTCTTCTTCGTACGTTTCATCAGTCTCCATGTTGATTTCATTCCTGTGTAACCTCATATAATATTGTAATTTATCACTCATTAGTTTCATTTTCATCTCCAATTCCTCCTTATCCCTCAAAGCTTGCTCCGCTAGTTCCTGAGGTGTTCTACTGCTTCCCGACATCATAAACAACACAAATGACCTCCCTCCAAGATGAAACTCCACTCTGATACCAAGATGATGTATGCAAGGTCGCTAAGATCAGAGTAATGACCTCACAAACACAACACAGACACACACAACACAGGGATTATGGACATCACAATTGATAATCGATTTCAAACACTCTAAAACAGAGTATAAACACCAAAACACGAATGGATGAAATGGGTGATGTGTGAAATATGATTGGATGGATAAATACAAGCAATCAAACAGTAAATGAAAGACAGGCTTTAGCTCGAGCTGATACAGGCACACCACAGCTAGAACATCAAAGGCAAAGGACTCAATTACCTCAATGGATACAGGCACACCACATTGAAGTCATCGACTCACCAATCTCTACATGCACCACAAGGATTGCGAAATCCTTGATACTAAAGTATAATTAACCAAGGATGAGAGTTTAATGTCATTCACAAACAAGAGGCTCAACAAGGCACTCAAAATGCTATTGAATATCATAGATTAGGTGCCTCTCAAGCTGCCGATTACAAAGCATATATACTTAGGGTTTAAGCTAGCTAATTAGAGTTTCCCCTTTTCCAAGAAACTTCCTAATTAAGCATTAAACTTACTTAGCTACCTTAATGAGCTATTTAAGTCGGATTACATCAAAATAAAAGGAAATAAAAGACAACAAACGTGTCATCATTATTACATAGCTGATAGTTCACCTCACAAGCTGGAAATGACCTCAACAGCTTGGAAATGAAGTCTTCGTGGAGGACCTCAATAAGGACGCAAGATCACCTCACAAAACTGGAATATCCTCAACGTACAGTTCAAAAGTGATGTCTTCACTAAGGATCTCAGAGCTGGAAAATGGAAAATACCTTCACTGAGCTGGAAAGACGTCAACAGCTCTAAAGTGAAGTCTTCAAATGGCGGATGAGGTCCTTAATCCAGAAATATGGAGTTGAGAAATGACCTCACTGGCTGGCTGGTGTAGTTGGATGACCTCATGACTTGTTGGACCAACATATAGCACCCCTAGATGTCAGTGTTGGATGTTGATGATGGCCTTGATGCTGCTGGTGTTGGTGAGGTCATTGTTGCTTCTAATGTTCACCCTTGGCATCGTGGCTTTGGACTTAGAACCTCTGACGGAGGATCTCCATCAGTCTGGGTCTTGTATAATGTACAAATTTATCAAAGTCGATTTCTTGTGCGTTTAACAAGATAGCTAAGTTCAGGACTTGAAGGAAGGTGATATTGTGCTACAGGAGATGAGGGTTGCACATCAGGATCCACGAGGAAAGTTTGCTCCAAATTAGAAGGGTCTGTATGCGATTTCTGTTGGAGGCGTTGCTCGTTTGGCAACACTAAAAGGGGAAGAACTGATCCAACCTATCAATTTGAACCAACTCAAAATATATTACGTTTAAGCTACTGGGGATGATCTGTCCCCAGTCACTTAAATATATATTATATAAAGCAAGCAACTGAATTGTCAATATGCCACTTGCATATCCCACTTAAATCTATATACTTATAATGACAATCTATGTGAGACCTAGCAAATACTGCAACGAGAGCGTTTCAAGGAGTCTCAATCAATCACAATTAAGAAAAAAAGGACCCAATTTTTAATAATTTTTGATTTTATTTTCAACTGGATTTTTTTATAAACCTAAGCTGCTTGGGACTCTGACACCAATTACAGTTGTTCCATAACTGTTTTAAATTTAATTTTATTTTAGAATTAAAAAAACTATTACAAATCCCATAAAGTTTTGGACTTTGATAACGTTTCCAACTGTTCCATATCTATATATAGTATAATAGAAGTCATTGTGGGTCCCGCAAAATAGAGCCACCAGAGTGATTGTAGGGGAATTGGCCAATCATAACGTATAAAATTATAATTTTTTTTACTATTTTCAATTTTTTTTAATTTCAATCCAGATTTTATTTCAAAATTAAAAAAACCAGAAAGTATCACTAATTCTTGCCTGCTTTGGACTCTGAATTAAATTATTTTGGTATTGCCTATAATAATAATAATAATAATAATAATAATAATAATAATAATAATCAATCTATATATTATAATAGAAATCATTGTGGGTCACATGAAATCGAGCCACGGGAGTGACTGTAGGGGAATTGCCCAATCACAACGTAGAAAATTGTTATTTTTTTCTATTTTCATTTTTTTATTTTCAATCCGAAATTTATTTTATATTTTAAAAAAACCAGAAAGTATCACTAATCCTTGACTGCTTTGGACTCTGAATTAAATTATTTTGGTGCAAATAACAATAATAATAATAATAATAATAATAATAATTAAAATAATAATAATAATAATCTATATATTATATTAGAAATCATTGTGGGTCCCATGAAATCGAGCCACGAGAGTGTCTGTAGGGGAATTGGCCAATCACAACGTAGAAAATTATGTTTTTTTTCTATTTTCATTTTTTTGTTTTCAATACGGATTTTATTTTAAAATTAAAAAACCAGAAATTATCACTAATCCTTGACTGCTTTGGTCTCTGAATTAAATTATTTTGGTGCAAATAACAATAATTATTTTGGTGTGCCTATAATAGTAATAATAATAATAATAATAATAATAATAATAACAATAACAATAACAATAACAATAACAATAACAATAACAATAACAATAACAATAACAATAACAATAACAATAACAATAACAATAACAATAACAATAACAATAACAATAACAATAACAATAACAATAACAATAACAATAACAATAACAATAATAATAATAATAATCTATATATTATAATAGAAATCGTTGTGGGTCCCACGAAATAAAGTCACGGGAGTGACTGTAAGGGAAATGGACAATCACAATGTATAAAATTATATTTGTTTTCTATTTACAATCCGGATTTTATTTCAGAATTAAAAAAACCAAAAAGTATCACTAAACAAAAATAGATAATTAGAAAGAACAAAATTTAAATGATTTTACAAATCTATATAATATTAATAGTAAAGTTTGTGGGTCCCACAGAATGGAGAAAGGAGATTAATTGTAGGGTTTCTGACCAATCAGAAAATAGATAAATACAAAATTAAATTATTTTGGGGCAAATATCATTAATTATTTTGTTGTTATCTATAATAATAATAATAATAATAATAATAATAATAATAATAATAATAATAATAATAGTAATAAATCTGTCAATGATGCAGTTACAATATGTAAACATCCGCAGAACCAACCCCATGTATTTCTAATTTTCCCACTCTCTAATAACTGCGACGTTATTAGTTGGTTTCAGTTCATTCAAATCGACCATAGGCCCATAGTTTACGTGGGGTTAGGTTTATTTATTTTAGGTTTGTTCTTTTTTTTTTAGATCGAATTCCCACAACCAAAAAGTAGGGAGATTATATTGCCATAGTGGGTTGACCCTCAGAGGCTACTATATTAGCTACCTCCAAGGGGCAAACCCTCATAGGTTTGTTCTTATTGGATATTAATATGTAGGTTGTTTTTTTTTCTTCTTATTGTTAATATGGCTTATATGTATACATATTATTTTGCTTATAGTTATTATTCAATTGCTTCGGTTTATTATTTTAAAAAAATTTCTATTGCTAAATTATATGTTTTCTCGGAACAATTTATTATGATGTTTTCCATGTAACAATTTCATTAATATTTTACTTTTTTTTTTTATTGTATTGAACACATAACCTACTATTATACTTTGCCACTAGCACATGCGCATACCACTCAACTACAACATTTCTTCTAATTGCTTGTTGTTACATACTTTATTTATACTTTTTCTATTCAATTTCATTTATAAAGACTAGGTTTATAGAATTGGTAGGGTTTGAACACGTGACCTACCTTCACATTGCCAGTAAAATAGGCACACACACCACTCTACTGCACCTATTTTTCTAATTCTTTGTTGACACATATTGTATTTATATGTTTTCGACCCAATTTTATTTATAAAAACAAGAAATTTTAAATTTTTTTAAGCGGATTCAATTGACCCCACGTGAAGCCATATTGGATCCGTCCCTGATTACACATAGTGTATCGCACGGGTTTAGGACTAGTTTGACTCTAATGTAAATTCATAATAGATCCAATTCATATATATGCCTTGTTCTTTACAAATAAATAAGTAAGAAATTACAAATCTTATTTACTATATCTATCTTATTTATTTTTAGTTAATTTACTTACATTGTACAAAATATCTTACATAATATATATTTAAAAATTTATTTATTTGATAAGTGATGTGTGTGATGTATTTTAATATACTTACACTAACTTAACAAAAATTATAAAAAATATATTTAATAATTTCATATATTTATGTAACACGATTGATATGATTTATTTTACTTAATACATACACAGTACACTACATTATGTATTAGAAATCACCTAACTTTAGTTACTTAACCCACTCTAGTTGCTTATGTCTTAGTTAGCTCTTGAATAGAAGGCCTTATAATCTATTTACTCCAACAGGCACGTGTGGTCTAGATATTCATAACACACACACACCTCTTCACACATTTGTCTCTCATCCTACCCCCATACTTTTGAAAACACACACACTCTCTCTTTCTCCCTCACTCAATCATGGTGATGGAGCATCATTGGGGAATAATGCTATTTCTAGTGCTAGCAAGTAGTGTACTTCATATTGAAACTGAAGCAAAGGAATGCAACTTCCCAGCCATATTCAATTTCGGAGACTCCAATTCCGACACAGGTGGCTTATCGGCAGCATTCGGTCAGGCTGGGCCCCCACATGGCCAGACCTTCTTCCATCACCCTGCCGGCCGTTACTGCGATGGCCGCCTTGTCATTGATTTCATCGGTACTATTTCCTTAATTATCTTTCCTAATTTGCTTTGCTATTGCATTCAGTATACATTTTCAGCTACTGATATTTCTTTCCTTCTAAAAATACATCCCATTACTTATATCTGACAGTCTTTTAATGATAAAGATTTACTATTGAATAACAGTCAACATAATAAAGTAGTACTAGAATAGCGATTTACGGTTGACTATGTTCAGTTTTTTTCTGATGAAAAATATTAGTAGGTTGGTTAATCTGAATTATGAAATCTTTGACGTCATCCCACTACTCTGTGATTCCAACTTGGTTTTACCTGGAGTGGAAATTAGAGTGATCCCAAAAATTTATCGTTACTGTTTAACTCCCAATCGGTGAATGGAATAGTGATTGGGCAGTAAGAGAGATAAGAGTTTGAATAAAGGTACAGTTCCTCAGAATTTGAAATGCCATGGACAGTTTATAAAAGAAGTGAAGTGGAGACTGGAGAGAAAAGCTGGAAATATGAACAAAATCATTTGTTAATAATTTTATTTTAACAATTTTCAGTAATTACGTGTGATATATTAAAAAGGTAAATCCTTATCCTATATCTTTAATTAATTAAGTGGGGTATAATTATAAAACGTTAATGATAAGATTACGTACATATGATTAAATAATCAAAAATGTTCTACTAAAAATTTAAAAAGTCAGTTTTTATCATATAGCGGTAAGCTTTATCAGCTTACCTCTTAAGGGTGTAGCATTAAATTAAATAAAGTTATATTAGGTTAGATTAGCAAAGTTAGATAATGAAAGTATTAGAGATGGGTAAATGTCACATCAGTTGATTCTTTATCATTTTTAAATAAATTCTATGAATTGAATAAATAATTTAAAATATAAATTATCTAAAATAAGTCATGTTATTTTGAATGATAAGAAAAAATAAAATTATATTAGATTTTTTTTTATAATTAATGGTTAATTAGCCCAATATATTCAACTAAATCAAAAGTGCCATTAAGCACTATAAATAAACTCAACCCCATTGAAAAATTGAGCCAATCAAAGCATAAACCGTACCAACATACCATACAACCATCAAAAGGTATCTACTGCACATACTACAAAATTTGTATATGGAAGAAGACAAATCTAACACTATTCTCAAATTTAATTTGTTGTCATATTTTGGACCACCCACCCAAAAAGCTCGCAAAACTTCCATTTCAATCTAAAGAACCAAGCCTTGATTGTATGAAATACATTATAAAAAGGTGAATAATATTCTTTATTAAACTAAATTATAAAAAGACGACCATTATAAAAACCTTTTTCAATTGAAAGAATGGGATTGTGAGCAATTTAAAATTTAAAATATCAAAATCAATCTCTTTGTATTTTTTTAGTTTGAGGACAATATTATCTGAGATCCGTTCTTTTATACGGTTGATTGCGGTGTGGTGATAGTGCGGTGCCGTGATAGTGCGGTGCGGTGAAATTTGAAAAAGTGTGGTGAGTTGTGGTTTAAGTTGTGGTAGGTTAAAAGAGAGTGTGAAAAGTAGAGGAGAGAAAAATAAAAGATATATTTGTAATGATTGTGGTGTGATGTGGTGAAGTGTGGTAGAAAATTAAAGAATGCAGTACGGTGTGGTACTACTCCGCACCGTACCGCGTACAAGAATGGGGCCTAAATCAAACCCTGCAATGAGACTTTTAAAAGTATTGAAGTTGAATTTGATTTTGATTTTGAGATAATATGCTTTGCTCAAGTGCACAAGAGATTGTATTTTTGCCTAATTGAAATTACACGTTGGGTACGTACTTTCGTTGTTATTCATTATCTTTTGTTCTTGTTCATACATTTTTGGTCATTCAAACAACAAATTGTTTGATTAACTTTTCCTTTCTTTTTTTCTTTCTAGCACAAAGCCTAGGATTGCCTTACCTACATGCATTTCTAGACTCAGTGGGATCAAACTTCAGTCATGGAGCCAACTTCGCCACAGCAGGGTCATGTATAAGACCCCAAAACACCACCCTCCATCAGAGCGGATTCAGCCCCATTTCTTTGAATGTTCAATTTTATGAGTTTAGTGACTTCCATCGACGCTCCCAGATTTTCCGCCGCAAAGGTTAGCCTGTTCAATTTTATTGTTACATTCGACTCTTTCATATCTCACCAAAATGGACCTTTGTACTATTAATTTTGGTTTTGTTTTGATAATCTTTTACCTAATATTAAATAAAATGTTAAAATTAATAGTACAGACATGTTATAAACAACTGTTAGATAACCCTCTAGCTGTCTACAGTAGGAAGTTCGAGAAACAAAAGGGGAATAGGAAGTATGAAGATAAGAGGAAATATTATTTGGATCTGAATTTCCTTAATTTTTTGATTTGATTATGGATAAGTAGGAGGTGTTTTCAGTTACTTGCTACCAAAGAAGGAGTACTTCTCAAAGGCTTTATACGCCTTTGACATTGGTCAGAATGATTTAGTAGCTGGCTATTTCCTCAATATGACAACCGATCAAGTTAGAGATTTTATCCCTGACGTTATCAGTCAATTCTCTACTACTGTCAAGGTATGCTTACCCTCATTAACTTTTACAAACTATATGTCTCCGAATAAGTATGATCCCATCTTTAATTATTATATAACTTATGCTATCCAATTATAGTAACATTGTTAAAATGAAATGAAATGTTGGTACATTAAATTATTACAGATAAATAAAAAATTATAGGTACACTCACGGTAATAAAAAATATATATATTAGCCATTCATTGCTATACTTCTTTGTTTTTGTGTTTTGCTTGGGTTTCGCTATCTTGTGTTCCTCTTGGCATGCCAAATATATTATGTAAACACCAGTTTGTTAATGGAAGAGGTCACCGATTTTCAATATCGTGATCTTGCAAGTAATTAGTGCTTGTATGGGTTTTTTGCATTTTTGACCCCGAACTTTAGGGTTTCTGAACCTTTGGTTTTCAATTTTAATTTTTTGGACCCTAATGTTTGTAGTTTGAAAAAAAAAGAACCCTAAAGTTTCTGAGCTGAAAAAAAAGTATGTTTCCCGTTTTTCTTTTTCTTTACATATTTGAATTTATCTCCTGATTGTCGTCAAACTTCAAGATTAATGTTAAAACTGATATTAAAGTTATAATAAACCTCTCTTATTTAATGTTGGAATTACTTAAACCCCTGTATTCAGGGATCTAAGTAGCCCCGACATGAATAAGAGAGGTGTATTATAGCTTCAATGTCAATTTTAACCTTAGTCTTGAAGTTTGACGTCAATCCGGAGATAAATTCAAACATAGGATGAAAACAAAGAATGAGTCAGGTGCCTTTTTCTTTAGCTCACAAACTTTAAGGTTCGTTTTTTTCAAACTATAAATTTTAGGGTCCAAAAAATTAAAGTTGAAAACCAAGGGTTCAGAAAATAAATACCCTTAAAATTCGGGGTCCAAAATGCAAAAAACCCGTGCTTGTATAGCAGTGAATGGTTGCAAGATCACTATGTTGTTTCTAGCATTTTGGATTTCAAAGTGTATAATTCCATATAAGATAAATTTGAAATGTGTCAATAAATTCAATATAAAAATTCAACAAATGATGAATAGTAACTTTTTATGTGGGTTTCGACTTGCATAAAACTTCAAGGAGATTTAAATAGTGACAACTAAATTGAAAGGTTAACAACGAATGCTATTATGCAAGATCAACCTCTTTCACGGGCAACATACTATGCAAGCTAGCAATATCATTGTTGCTTCGATATTCTTTTTTTTAAAATTTCATACCGTATAGCTTCATCCAACATAAAATAAAATTCATACAAATAAACAATTATTTTCCATATAGTTCCTACATAACTCATGACTTTAAGGAGATTTATGAAGCAACAATAACTTTTCTTAAAAATAGTGGTAAACAAGGTACACTAGAACTTAAGGGATCCTACCAAGGCATTTTCCTAAATTTTGATCGACTAAAGTGTAAGAAAAAAATAAAAAAGAAAAACATGTAGTTGGAATATTGAAAGAGTGGCATTGGTTAGCCATCCAATTAGCTGTGAAGTTTGCCTCCTGAAAAATGTAGCGTACGGAGAAGTTGTTCAATTGAGAGATAAGAATTTTGATGTCACTAATGGCCATATCAATCTGCAAAGGAATGTGGATAGAAATCTGGATAGCTTGTATCAGAATTAGATTATGCCTTTCAATCTAAAGATTAGTATGACCAACCTAGATGATGTGTTGAAGCCCAAAACGAAGAGCCAAGGCTTCGAACAAGAGGAAGGAACTTGTCCCTTTTGACATTGAGTAGCTCCCAGCGAACTTAAACTTAGTTGTTTCACCATGGACAATGAGGATGATTGGAAGAGGAGAAGAGAAGATGGTTGCAAAGAGAATCTACTTCTAGCCCTCCACTCTAGGAAGCTCTGTCTGGCTCGAATTAGAACTCTCGCAAAGTTGAAAACAAAGTTGTTGAAGACGGAATCCATACGTTCCTTCTAGATGTTCCAAATTAGGTAGAAGGCTCTCAAAAACTCGTTGGCATGGAAAGGGTTTTTGGGAGTTTGTAATACAATATTAACCATACTTTCTATTGGCCATTTCACAGAAGAGGGTAACTATCTATGGGATTTAGTGACGTCTCAAAATTTTTTGTGAAGTGGCACAGATGTAATAAGTGACTATAAATTTCAAATCTTGGAGATAGATGGGGTAAGAAGGGTCCAAGTTGATACCTGGAGCGTTACCGTCGTGGTGAGATGATGAGATTAGCTTGAGAGTATGATGGAGATCAACAATCAACAAGAACAATAGCCTTGAACACCAAAGGAATGGATATGACCTTGAGCAAGGAGAGTCCACAACTCTAGGCCTAACATCCCACCATGATTATCAAAAGTAATCCACTAAATAATCACTAAAGGAATGACTTGAATCACCACCAAACTTGATTGGATAAAGATAACAAGGTTTGAGAGAAAGCAAGGGAGGAACCCTAACAATGCTTAGCATTACATTCAAATATCAAAAACTACAAATAATACCAAGGGAGGGGGTATATATAGGAAAGGGGGAAAAACAAAACCCGTCGAGAATGGCACGATCGTGCAACTCAAAATAGCCCAAAAAAATGGTCGTCGTTCGAAAATGGCACGATCGTGCAATCGTATGGCACGACGATCGTAACGCCTTCGAAGAACGCACGATCGTGCGATCGACGCGATCGTCTTTGGCGCTTTTTTCCTGCTGATTTCAAATGTGCATAACTTCTTCATCCGGACTCCGTTTTAGGCTTGTAAGATATCGATGGAAATCTCTAGGTGTGTACTTTAAGCTCCCAAAATTTAAGACCCATCGGATCGGAGTTATATTGAAGGAGTTATGGCCCAAAGCGTGAAGGCGTGTCCATTCCGACAACCCACGTTGACCCTTTTCCGCATATTCTTTACGAATGACTCCGAACCCTTTTAAAGGCCCAAAGTAGGCCCCGATGAGGACCCGTAGCTCCACTCCTATGATCCAAAAGTAACCCGGACCCGTCAAGGCATTGTTCACCATCTCGGGACGGTACGACCTCGGGCCTCCAGGGATCGGGGCATAAGCGGCCTCCTTAGAAGGTCTCGGTTCCCATCCAATGGATGGCCGAGACTACCCTTGCGTTTCCGGGCTTCACCGGGAATTACACTTCGAGATTCACTGAGGTTGAGGCGGCTCGCTTGGCAAATGTTACGAGGGACGAGAACGGAACCCGAGACTCTTCATCCTCCCCTTCTTGAAGAGGATTTGCCCTCAAATCTGCATCGGGTTCAACATCCTCGATGTAGGATGAAAGATCGCCAATGTTGAACGTGGAGGAGACTCCCATATCGCCAGGAAGATCGAGTTTGTAGGCGTTATCGTTTATTTTCTCTAACACCTTGAATGGTCCCTCACTTCTTGGCATGAGCTTGCTTTTTCTCCGCGAAGGAAACCGTTCCTTTCTCAAGTGGAGCCAAACCAAGTCCCCGGATTTGAAAGTGATGTTTCGGCGGTATTTGTTGACTCGGGACTTGTAGAGCTCATTAGTTCTCTCAATCTTCTCCCGGATCTGGCGGTGAAGCTTTTGAATCTCGGCGGCCTTCACGCTTGCCTCAAAACTCGCCCTTGCCTCTAAAGGTAGAGGAAGGAGGTCAAAGGGAGTGATAGGATTCACCCCGTAGCAAGTTTCAAAAGCGGCGACCGAGCGAATGAAGGAGCCCGGTCAGCGCGAACTCGGCATGACAAAGCTTAGCATCCCAATCTCGTAGACTCTTGCTCACAAGACCCCGAAGCAAGGTAGTGAGGGTCTTGTTTGTGACTTCGGTTTGACCATCCGTTTGAGGGTGGTGCGATGTGCTGAATAGGAGCTTTGTCCCAAGGAGTTTCCATAGAGATCTCCAAAAATGACTCATGAACTTCGTATCACGATCGGAAACAATGGTCCTTGGAACACCGTGCAACCTCACTATCTCTCGGAAGAAGAGATTAGCGATGTGAGTGGCATCGTCGGTTTTCTCACAAGCGACAAAATGCGCCATCTTAGAGAAACGGTCAACGACGACGAGGACGGAGTCCTTGCCACGCACGGTTCGGGGAAGAGCAACGATGAAGTCCATGCTCAAATCTTCCCACGGGCCATTCGGAACAGGAAGAGGGGTATATAGCCCTTGGTGAAACTGGCTTTAGGTATGTTGGCACGTAACACATTTGGAGACCACATCGTGTACGTCCCCTCCCATTCTGGGCCAATAAAAATGCTCCTTTAGCATGTCAAGGGTCTTGTTGATGCCGAAATGACCGGCTAGACCACCTCCGTGAACTTCTCGCACCAATAGCTTCCTCAACAGACACTTGGGGACACACAATTTGTTCCCCTTGAAAAGGAACCCGTCTTGGAGTACATAGGAACTACTGCCACCATTGAGGTGTGCTTGGAAGTCCTCATCTTCCTTGTAAAACTCCTGCATGTGTTGGAACCCAAGAACCCTCGCTTCAACTACCGAAAGAAGGGAATGCCTCCTAGAAAGTGCATCGGCAACCACATTGACGCTCCCCTTCTTGTGTTTAGCCACGAAGTTAAAACTTTGTAGATACTCCACCCACTTCGCATGACGCGTGTTGAGCTTGTGTTGACCGTTTAGGTACTTGAGAGCCTCATGGTCGGAATGAAGCACGAATTGGTTAGGCCTCAAGTAGTGGGACCAATGGTCAAGGGCACGAACAAGGGCATAGAACTCCTTGTCGTAGGTAGAGTAGTTCTTCCGTGACCCATCGAGCTTCAGAAGTAAGCGATGGGCGATTTTGCATGAGGACGGCCCCAATGCCCACTCCGCTCGCGTCACAATCCACCTCGAAGACTTGTGTAAAGTCCGGGAGAGCAAGTACCGGAGCTTCACAAAGTCGAGCCTTAAGCTTCTCAAAGGCCCCTTGGGCCGCTCGGGTCCACTCAAAGGTGCCCTTCTTCATACACTCGGTGATTGGGGCGGTGAGGGTGCTAAACCTTTTGATGAACCGGCGATAGAACGAAGCAAGGCCGTGGAAGCTTCTCACCTCCGTGATAGTAGAGGGAGAAGGCCATGAGCGTATAGCTTCCACTTTTGAAGGATCCACGGAAATACCCCGATCAAAGACAATGTACCCAAGAAATGTGACTTGGGGAGTACAAAATTCACACTTCTCGAGCTTGCCAAATACCTGTTGCTGTCGTAGAACCCGGAAAACAGATTCCAAATGCGAGAGGTGCTCCGATTCATTCTTGGAATACACGAGGATGTCATCGAAATAAACAACCACGAATTTGCTAATGAATGGCCTCAAGACCTCGTTCATGAGTCTCATGAACGTGCTAGGAGCGTTAGAGAGACCAAACGACATGACAAGCCACTCGTACAAGCCTCCCTTGGTCTTGAACGCCGTCTTCCATTCGTCCCCTTCTCGCATGCGAATCTGATGGTAACCGATGCGGAGGTCGATCTTGGAGAAGATACAAGATCCGTGCAACTCGTCGAGCATGTCATCGAGCCTCGGTATGGGGTACCGGTACTTGATAGTGATGTTGTTGATGGCTCGACTGTCGACACACATCCGGTAGGTGCCATCCTTCTTGGGAACCAGGAGGGCCGGGACGGAACAAGGGCTCATGCTTTCCCTAACGAAGCCCCTCGAAGCTAGTTCGTCCACTTGGCGTTGTAGCTCCTTGGTTTCCTACGGGTTGCATTGATAAGCCGCTCTGTTGGGAAGTGGTGCTCCGGGTATGAGGTCGATCTGGTGCTCGATTCCCCGAATAGGTGGAAGACCCGGTGGTAGATCATCGGGAAAGACGTCTCCGAACTTGGCAATGAGGGGGGTGACAAGAGGGTGCAAGGGTTTCTCTACCTCACTTTTGTTTGCTTCTAAGAGGAGTAAGGCGAAAACAGCCTTCCCCTTGCTTAGAGCTCGCTCAACCCATGTTTCGCTAATGTGTTTGGGCTCCTCACTTCCCACCCCGGGTTTTGGAGAGATAATTTCATGTGGAGCTAACGGGAGTAGCTTAGCCCTCTTGCCCCTATGAGTAAAAGTGTAGGTATTTTTCGACCCGTTGTGCACCGTTTTCTTGTCGAATTGCCAAGGGCGTCCCAACAATATGTGGCAAGCACTTATAGGAACAACATCACAAATAACAGAATCATCGTAGTTAGTACCAAAAGACAAATTCACCAGGACTTGTTTAGTTAACTTGATGCCATCTTGGTCGTTGAGCCACTTGAGAGAGTAAGGTTGAGGGTGAGGTAATAGCGGCAATCCAAGCTTCTCGACCATATACGTTGAAGCGACGTTGGTGCAACTCCCTCCATCAATAATAAGGTTGCACACCTTGCCTCCCACGAAGCACCGAAATTGAAAGATCATCTCCCGTTGGGCCTTGTTGAGAGAGGCTTCCTGAGTGTGTAAAACCCGCCTCAAGACTAGGGCGTCACCATGCGTTAAGTGGGGCGGCATCATCATCACTAGTGACCGATCCTCAATGATCACTTCGACTCATCCAGTGCCGCTGCAATTCCTCATCAATGTCCTGAACTTCCTTGAGTGTCAAGGTCCGTCGGTTCGGACAATCCGCCTGGTAGTGACCATAGCCGTGGCATTTAAAGCATTTTCTTCCCTCCATCCGACGAGAGGGGTCCGTTGAAGACGCTACAACAAGTCCCTTTCCCTTATCCGTGCGAGGTGTCGAAGGGAACTTGGGTGTCTCATTGGGTTTTGGGGTACCCGAATATGGAGGAGGTCGGCTGGGCAGTGGAAAGAAGGCTCTTGGTGCCGGTTTGGAAGTAGCCTTTTCTTTCTTTCGACGCTCAACCCGAAGGGCCAAGCTGCACAAGTCATCCATGGAGTAGTATGGTTGAACCTCTACTTTCTTGGCAACCGAGGAGTCCAATCCATTCAAGAAACGCATCATGGTTTGCGCCTCGGGTTCTTGAAGATCGCTTTTGATGCGGAGTTGCTCGAACTCTTGAATGTAGTCACTCACGGATCGCTTGCCCTGGGTTAGGGCGTAGACCTTCTTCAATACATCCTGTTGGTAGGTGGCGGGAAAGAAACGACGGTTCATAAACTGTTTAAGCCGTGTCTAACTGGTGATCCTCGTTCGGCCTTCCCGTGCCCTTTGTGCTTTCACATTCTCAAACCAAAGCGATGCGGCTTTGGTGAGTTTTAGACTAGCGATCTTATAGGCCTTCTCATCATTGTATTCTTTGGTCTCAAAGATCCTATCCATCATTTGGATCCACTCAAGGTACTCGTCAGGATCACTGGAACCATTGAATTAGGGAATGTCGATTTTGACGTCCTGGAAGTCATCACGAGGGGGCCTATCATGTACTTGCCCATGTGGACAGCGACGTGGGGAACCTCTATCATCGTCACTCGACTCGAACGTAGGAGGAGGATGAATAAGGCTTGGGCCACGCCTTTGACGTTCATCTCGGGGTGGACCTAGACGCTCTTGGGTTAGGTGGTCCAACCGCGCCATAATGGCATTAAGGTTGCAATCGATGGTGGAGAACCGTTCGTCATGGGTGGCGAGTCGGCTCTCGATAGCTTGAATTTGAGGGCTACCCCGGTGGCTCGATTCCTCTCGTTCGTGGCGAGCTCCGTCGGCCATACCGGGAAAAAGGCGAGGGATGGTTACTGTTTGGGGTATTTTGTAGAGTTTGAAGGTTCTTTTGTAGTTGGCAAGTGTTTGGTTAAGGGTTCTTTGTGTTTTTTTTCACTCAGACATTTCATCGGACACCTTGCGTGCACTATTTTCCAACTTCGTTTCAATGCACCAAATAGCTACAAATCCAACAAATACAACCACAATACAATAATTCCCAACACACTTGGGTAGCAATGGGGTTGGGGAACACCAATATTTGCATACAACTCACAAAACCCACTACTAGAAATAACACTACCAAGAACAATGAAGAACAACTCAGGCAATTGAAAAACCAAAGCTCTGATACCAGATGGAGCGTTACCGTCGTGGTGGGATGATGAGATTAGCTTGAGTGTATGATGGAGATCAACAATCAACAAGAACAATAGCCTTGAACACCAAAGGAATGGATATGACCTTGAGCAAGGAGAGTCCACAACTCTAGGCCTAACATCCCACAATGATTATCAAAGGTAATCCACTAAATAATCACTAAAGGAATGACTTGAATCACCACCAAACTTGATTGGATAAAGATAACAAGGTTTGAGAGAAAGCAAGGGAGGAGCCCTAACAATGCTTAGCATTACATTACATTCAAATATCAAAAACTACAAATAATACCAAGGGAGGGGGTATATATAGGAAAGGGGGAAAAACATAACCCATCGAGAATGGCACGATCGTGCTATTCCACGACACGATCGTGCAACTCAAAATAGCCTAAAAAAATGGTCGTCGTTCGAAAATGGCACGATCGTGCAACGCCTTCTGGAAGAAGGGCACGATCGTGCAGTTAGACGGCGCGATCGTGCTGTTGGCAGTTTTTCCTGCTGATTTCAAATGTTCATAACTTCTTCATCCCGACTCCGTTTTAGGCTTGTAAGATATCGATGGAAAGCTCTAGGTGTGTACTTTAAGCTCCCAAAATTTGAGACCCATCGGAGTTATATTGAAGGAGTTATGGCCCAAAGCGTGAAGGCGTGTCCATTCCGACAACCCACGTTGACCCTTTTCCGCATATTCTTTACGAATGACTCCGAACCCTTTTAAAGGCCCGAAGTAGGCCCCGATGAGGACCCGTAGCTCCACTCCTATGATCCAAAAGTAACCCGGACCAGTCAAGGCATTGTTCACCATCTCGGGACGGTACGACCTCGGGCCTCCGGGGATCGGGGCACAAGCGGCCTCCTTAGAAGGTCTTGGTTCCCATCCAATGGATGGCCGAGACTACCCTTGCGTTTTCGGGCTTCACTGGGAATTGCACTTCGAGATTCACTGAGGTTGAGGCGGCTCGCTTGGCAAATGTTACGAGGGACGAGAACGGAACCCGGGGCTCTTCAATACCCATGCACATTGAACTCTCTCTAATTGGAAGACCATTATGAAAAATCTACTAAGAAGATTTTAGCTCTGGCTGGATACTAGCTTCCAAATCAATGTCCTTCCTAAGGCTCGAAATATGAATCATGACATAGCTAAGTCGCAGACTTTGGTTGAAAACTTACCAATGCAAGATATGCCCCATCAAAGTTAATCCTACTCTACATAGACATGAAGAGAGGTCTTGAGAACCATTTGGACAAGTGGCTCTAGTAGTAGTTGTCTAAGATTATGCAGATGCCAATCATTATTACAAATGAATTCTATAAAAATCACTTCACTCCCTTCAAGAGTAGAGGACTAATTAGCTAAAAAAGATAGTGGTAGCTGGTCACACCCATTATCGTTCTAGAAGTTCATGTTGGCACCATTGCCAATATTTCACTCAAACCCTTTTTTGCAAAACTTGTACGTTTTACAGAGATTCTTCCATACCCAGAACTTTGGTGTATTCAAGAACCAACCACCAAATTAATTGTACTTAGCATTCATTTTGAAAACTCAAAAATAAACTTTATCACGCATCAATCTCCAAAGCAACTTGTATTGAAAATCTAGATTAACATCATGATTCTTATGGAGGCAAATGTCCCTTTTATCCTTAGGCCTACAAACTTCCCGCGAGATCATGGGCATTCCTTTATGTGAAGAATTCATCCACAAGAAATTTCTTGTAACTCGAACTATACTATCACAAGTAGATTTCAGCATAAGAAAACATTGCATAGTACGTATCGGTAGTGATTCTCAATTTGATTAGATAAGAATCACTCTTCTAGCTTTGAACACAAAATTTGTTTTCTAGTGTGGGAGTTTCTTAGAGTCTTTTGAAGAATAGGCGAAAATAGTTGTATTTTTAGTTCCAGCAATAGAAGGACAATCAGGTATTTATCCAATGATTCTTTGGTTGTGATGTTAAAGATTCCCTTGGTAAAATTCGTGTATCTAGCCGATACTTTTGAAAAAAAAAATCAAAGTGAAATTATGATTATTGATCAATTGGCCGGATTGATAACATAATTCATCCAAAATAGACTTAAGATTTTAACAGGCTATTTCAACCCTTTTATAGAAAAAGAGACTGACATCCACAAAAAGCAAAAAGCAAAAAGAAAAAAAAGATGTTTATTCTTGAAGCACAATTCTTAATTTTTGTCTTGACTTTATTGAACTAAGGATTGGGTTACGACTTTCATATATAATAAAAAGAAGGCAAAGAGGATCTCCTTGTCTAAGCCCTTGTTGGTTATATTAAATCATAAGGCTGATCATTAGCAATCATTGAGTATGAGATAGATGAGGTGAGCTTCATTATCTAGTTTATCTAGATTGGGGGGAAATCCACTTGAACAAGGATTTTCTTTTAAAAGTTTCATTCAACTTGATCATAGGTTTAGCGGTTGTTGTTTGTTTAGCAGTTGTCTGTTTGTTTATACATATGCATAATTTCATGACCAAGAAGTACATTGTCATGAAGTGTTTATTTAAGACAAATGCGCTTTGAAAGGGACATATGTATTAGTACAAATCGGTCTAAGCCTATTTAATCATATTTTTTGCTATAATTTTATAAACTGTATTAGAAAGAATTATTGGTTTAAAATGGGTATGAAGCATCTATTTCAACGTAGATTATTGTTTGCGGAGAAAACAAAAAATCATGTTTTTAACTTTTTTGAGAGTGTTTTGTTAATAATTTGGATATGGACAGGAAATATATGATCAAGGAGGGAGGTATTATTGGATACAAAATACGGGGCCAGTAGGGTGCTTACCGTACGTAATGGACAAACTACTAATCAAAGCAAGCCAAGTTGACGACGTGGGTTGTGCAACCCCATTTAAGTGGCCCAATATTTTAACCTGAAGTTGAAGCAAGAAGTGGCCCACCTTAGAAAACAGTTGCCTCATGCGCACTTCACTTATGTTGACGTCTACTCAGTCAAATACGATCTCATTAGCAATGCCTCATTGTATGGTATGTTCCTCTTCCCAACATTTCAATCTTATTTCAATCTTATGTTGACGTCTACTCAGTCAAATACAATCACAGTAAATCTAGAATCTAATGCGTCGAATTAATACAACATAAACATAAACATAAACAAAAATACCTTATTTCATTGCAATTGTTAGTCCGCAGTGAATGACATAGTTAGGGCTGATATATAAACCCCAATATGTACTTATTTAGATTACTTTATAGTCATACCATAGATTATGATAGTTATTATAATATTATTCATTTACACATAAACTCATCGTTAGATTATGATCCAATAATAATTTCTAAATTATATATTTATAAACACTTCAAACATATATTTATTTAACATTTCAAACATTTATTATTTTAAATTAATTCTTTATGCATAAGTTTTATCGACATGAGGTTTAAATTTTATGTTTATTTACTTTTGAAGTATTTATTTAATCTATGTTCTTTTATTTCATAATATGCTTTATTGATATGACATAACTTTTAAATTCTATATTTAAATACTATTTAAAATTTATCATGTTATATTAATTTTTATATCTAAACTTTTTACATAGTCCTAGGAGCTAGATAATACTTCCTTCTAACTTCATGGAAAAAAAAAATGAAAGTTGCAAATACGATTAGACCTTGTTTAAACATTGATGTTCACAAAGAATTATTAATAACAAACACAAATGATATGGTGCGCGCAGTGATGCATTTAAACTTTTAGTTAAAGTAATTGGTTCAACAATTTATCTCTCACTATATTGCAACGAAAGGTAATGACGAGCTGGGTATACTTTGTAGAAAAATCAGATTCTAACAATCTAAATGATTGATGTGCATCATAATAATCTGAATGTTAAAATTATACTAAATTGATGTTAATTATTAACATACACATTGGATTATTCTAAGACACCACCGAATTGTTTAAAGCATAACAATATTTTAGAGTAGTACAAATCAATATATGATAATTTGAAATATTAATCCAATATAATAGTACGTTGGGACTATCACAATCCAATATATTCAAATTTGAAATTACTATAATATAGATACCATGTATAAAAACGACTTCCTCCAATGTCATATAGGACAACCACCAAGCTACATTTAAACAACTTGGTGGCATACTATTTGAATAAAAATGGTCAACAATTCAACTCTATGAATACAATGTTAAAGTTCCAATAATTGTCGTCTAATCTCTCTTCATTTGAATTATTAGAATCCAATTTTTTCATAAATTTTGAAAATTCATCATAGATTTGCACGTGCCTCCTTTTTCTAAACTGGTGGAATTTTATTGACATGACATAACTTATGGTTTATTGACATGAGGTTTAAATTCTATATTTAAATACTCTTACTTTTTAAAAAATTTTGAAAATTTTGAAAATTCAACATAAGGGGGCGGTGTTCTTTTACTTCATATGCTTTATCGTCCACTTCCAAGAAACTGACGTTTGAGCCACATTTTTGGTACCCCATTGCCCACACTATGCATGCGCAAGCCTAGAAAACTTAGTGGAGAATCTTGGATAAATGATCTGCCAAACACAAAATACAAAAAAAAAAAAATTAATATGATTTGTTTCTTTTTATTCTCTCTTGCAAGGTGATGTATACTAGGTATGAAAATTTTCAACTTAAAGCAAAATAATAAGCCTAAGGATCAATTTTTACATCAGTATCACACAACCCAACAATAATGATTTGTACAATTAATCGGAAGCTTGCGGACGAGACGATTGAATCAATATAGGACACGATCGTGTACCTTGATTTTCTTGATTGGGCACGGCTTCGCGAAGGGTACGATTGCGACCCCCTTACTGGTTAAGTCGTCACAATCGTGTCCAACCTAAACACGATCATGTCTTGCACGATCCAAAAAACATTGCGTTGATTCCTCTAACCGTCACACTTGTGCAACTCTATGACAATATGACATGCTCGTGTCATTGCCCTCTCCCTTATTCCTTGTTCGTCCTTCTTATCATGTTGACCTGACTCTCCTTGTTTCGCAAGCTGAGGGTACTATGCTTCCTAGAGACCCCATTGGATCCCCGGGGTACAAGGGAATATACATAAAAAGGGGGGAACAAAAGAGGGAAGTCATAATTTATCCCGACATTCCCAGAAACGTCGCGGATGCGACGTCCTTGTCACGGGCGCGACACAAAAATGTCGCGAGGGTGACTTGGCTCAAGAGTCAGGACCAAAAGATGTGGGGGGGGGGGGTCACCGGCGTGACTATGGGTTGGTCGTGATCGCGATTCAGGTGGTCACGGGCGTGATCTAGGGCAAGTCTCGAACAAAAGTTTCGCTCTATCACGAGCGCGACTCAATGTGCCGCGGGTGTGACACAAGACCCTAGCTTCAAAATTTCAAGGGGCCTTGTGTCGCAGGCGCGACGCAACTCTTCAGCTTCAAGGCATCAAGGGATGGTGTCATGGGCGCGACCAGACCACCGAGCCTTGTCACGAGCTTGACCTACAAGGTCGTGGCCGTGACTCCCCTATTGTCACATCTTCTCCCTTGCTTGTCTCACACCAAGAATTACATCCCACCTCGTTATTCGTGCCTAGAATCTCGAGGCCCCTTAGAAGACCTGAGAGGGATCCCTATGAGGATCCTAAACTGCGACTAATGGCCCAAGGTCTTACTTGAAATGAACACCGCCGCCCAGAGGCGGAGCTAGAAAATAATCAATGGGGGCGTCAAATTTTAGTAATATCACTAACTTTATAACAATTATTTTTTCTATTAATTTATGATGCAATAATTTTTAGCTAACTTATTATTTAATATAGCATGGTACATTCACAATATATTTATTGTAATTTTATCTTTGTCTTTGCAATTTAATCAACTTTGGTACTACATAATAAATTATGATGATTATAATAAAATCTAAAGTATTCTTCCATATTGTAAGTCTATAATGAGATATGAAGATGAATAAAAGTACAAGTACAATCTATACAATTTTCTCTAAATATACTCTAATACTGTCTTATTCTTCTTCGTAGGGGGAAAAAGTCAAAATAAAAGAAGATAGTTGAAATTAATTAAATAACCTACAACCCAATTAAGAGAAACAAAAATCACAACGTGACAGAAAAGAGAATTTATAAAACTTAAAATTTATATTTAAAAGAAATAGTAAAGAAAGCAAAAATTTAGAAAATGTAAATATTTAACTAAATAACCTACATTCTAATTGAAAGAAATAAAAGGTAGAATTATTAATTTATTAACCACCAAGTATAAGTAAAATTGTAAAACGCACAGAACAGGTAGGAGGAAAATTAATGGAAAAAAGGAGGCTCTATTGCACCTATTTAGATTCGAACCCAAAATCTTAGCTATTGAACAATGAATGCTTGCCAACTCTGCTACAAGCATAACTAAGACCTCCCCATCTCAAATGCAGTATATATCTGATTTTGTTTGGGCATAGGGGGTGCCGCAACCAGGGGTGGAAACGGTGCGGTGCGGTTTCGGTGCGCCGAAGCGGTGCACCGGATGAAACGGTGCGCGAAAACCATAAACCGGAATCGGAATCGGTCGGTTTCTAAAAACCGGTGCACCGGTGAACCGGAACCGCAAAAATTTCTATCAAACATCAAAAAATCTCTATTTAATCAAAAAAAATAATCTCTATTTAATCAAAAAAAAAGTGAGAACCCTAAACCCTAAACTGGAAAATGAAAATTTGAAATACTAAAACCTAATTCTCCCCTCCCCTTGTCAACGGTCAGTGTCTCAGTGAGACTTTGAGGAGTGTGAGCCAGAGAGCCAAATTTACTAGCCCATAAGCCCAACCCAATGACACATTAACACATAATGTTCTTTTTTTTTTTTAACTAGTTAATTTATATTATTTTTGTATTATTTTTTGGGTAGAATTTTTTTAACCAAAATTTATATATATATGTATTTAATTATATTAATGGTGCGGTGTCGGTTCCCCGACGGTGTGAATATCCCAAACCGGAACCGCCCCGTTTAGTATCCGGTTTTTCCGGTGCGGTGCACCGAATTTTTAAACCGGTTCAGTGTTGCCCGTTCCCAGTTTTTTTTATCCGGTTTCCGGTTCGGTGTGTCGCTTCCGGATTTTTCTTCCACCCCTAGCCACAACCCCCACAAATCCCCCTGGCTCCGCCCATGCCGCCCCCAATAATGTCCCAAAAGGCCCTCTAAGTACCCCAGATTCACCTTTAATGGACCATGGGGCCGGGTTTGAACCGTTGAGAGAGGAGGGTGGTGATAGGGCCACAAGCGCACGGGTATGATGTAACACGTCAAGGTCGATCCCATATGGACTCAATCTAGCACCGCAATGAACAAGCCCTCTACTTGATTACTAAATTGATCGGGTTTTGGATTTTGGATGCCTTTAGTAAACTAATGCGAACAAATAAAACAGGGAAATTAATTCAAGGTTTAGACAATGGGGATAAACTTCTAGGGATATGCTTTCCTAGTAATGAATTTCATTATCAAAACCTAGTTTGTGCAATTATTCTTTCAATCGAATCAAGAATCGACAATCATAAGAATTCTACTGCTCTTTCGATGCTTAATAGAATTACTCTAATTAACCTAACAAACAACTTTCGTATGCTTTTCAAGTTAATCAAAGTTGAAGGTCTCAAATTATCGAATTATCAAAGTGATTTCAAAGTTTACTAGTCTTTCTCAAATTTTGCAAAACTAGGTAGAAAAGTTGGTAGTCGGATTGTTCTAATTGATCATCTTTAGTACTTCTCAGATTAATCTCAAATTACAAGTATTCAAAGCCTTCAAAATACTTATAAACATGAAGAACACAACTTTCTATTGATTCAAAATAAGAATTCAAACACAAACTATGAAAATTCTAATCAAATAATATTGTTTCGGTTTGCAAATCCCTATAAAACTAAAATCTACTTACTCATAATAATTGAAAACATACAAATATCCTAAACATGATGTTCATGTGGAACCATTTTAACCAAAAGCTTAAGCTGATGGTTGTAGCCCTAGGAATGGTTTTGTAGTCTAACACGCCCCCTCACGTGAATGCCCTTTGGCCTTGAAGCGTAGATGCTGCAAAGGCCTCCTTTTACCTTGCGCAAATGAATTTGGGGGGTGCTGAAATTCGAACCTGAGACCTCTTGTTTATCGGTCGGACTCTGATACCATATGGAACCATCTTAACCAAAAGCTTAAGATGATGGTTGTAGCTCCAGGAATGGTTTTATTGTCTAACAGTTCAAACCTCAAAACAAAGAGAATATGAAAAGGATGGGTCGATCTTCGAAAAGAGTTCTACTGAGTCTTTCGATCTTTCCTCTTCGATCTTTCGAAAAGAATTTCCTTTACAAATGTGTCAAATTTCCTCTTCGATCTTCGCCTTTTTGTTTCTCTTGATTTGATATGGAGGAGAGGTAGATGGAGTATGGGAGGTTAGGAGATGAAGAAGATGAAGAATATATGCCAAAAACTGCCCTCTTTCCAATCATAAAAACCCAAAAGAAAAATGCAATTTTTCTCCCACAGGCAAAAACCAACAAGAACCGCAAACTAGGCAATTCAAGCTCTCACCATGGACCGGAGTTGTCATTCCCGGTAGTTCGAAGTGGCCGCTGTCCGACCTTTTCTTGCTCTAAAATCCACCAAATTTTCGCTACAATCCGCTTGACTGTGGAGGAGGTTGGTGGTGCACTTGTTTCCGCCAAAATCCGAGGAAATATTTGTGTTTTGGCCTCCAAACCTAAAAATTTTCATTAAATACAACATCAAGTGTAATATGGAGATGAGGATATAAATCATAATTTCAAATCAAAATCACCCCTAATTTACTATCAAAGTCCCTAAAATTAAGGCAAAAAATGCACTTATCAGGTGGCCTTAAGAGAACTAGCAACCATAGGTGGAACGAAATTTGATCAAACCTCATACGCTCCAAGAAGTCTTGAATCTAAGGTATGCATCGACAAAAACCTTCTATAAAAAGCGTTCACTTCTTTGTTTAGACTTCTTGCTTTATGATAGATCTTGAAATGGAAAGCTTCCATATATTTAACCCATTTAGCATGTCTGGTGTTCAATTTATGCCGACTTTGGATGAATTTCAAAGCTCCATAATCACCGTGTGTAAATTGTCCTTTAATCAGGTAGTGTCTCCAATGTTCAAGTGATTTCTAACAATGACATAGAACTCTTTATCATACACATTGTACTTCTTCTTGGTTTCATTGAGTTTGTGACTAAAATAGGCTATGGGTTTGCCTTGGGATAAAACAACACCAATACCAAACACATGATGCATCACACTCAACATCAAATTCTTTAGAAAATCTAGACAGTGTAAGAATTGGTACTGTTCTAAGCTTTTCCTTGATTTCCTCAAAAGCTTTCTAGGTTTGGAGTGTTTAGAAAGAGCCCTTGGCCATCAATAGTTAAGTCATGGGAGCTATAATAGCCGCAATCTTTTGTAGAATGATGCCAGAGCATGAAAACTCCTAATTTGTTAAATAGAGATTGGAACATGTTACTCTTTAATATCTTTGATTTCATCTTCATCTACTTGGATTCTTTCTGAGGTTACCACATAAACTAGGAAAATGACCTAGCTATTGAAAAATTAACACTTCCGAAGGTTGGAATAAAGCTTCTCTTGAGCTAAAGTCTTTGTCACAGATGGTAGGTGCTCAACCAGTTATTCTTCTTATTTGCTATAGACAAGGATGTCACCAAAATAGACAATAACACACTTGCCTATTAATGGCTTTAGCACATGGTTCATCAATTTCATGAAAGTAGATGGAGCATTAGTCAAACCAAATGTAATAATTAACCACTCAAATAAACCTCCTTTGGTTTTGACTTGTTGATGTAAAATCGGTGTAGGATGGGAATTTACTCGTGTATTCAAGTGAGTCGAAGGCATACCTTCTCTCCTTCGACTAATATAACTGTCGTATATAGTCTGCAGGATAAAACACTCGCCTTATAGGAACTTAGATTCAAACTCTCATGTCAACCTTAGAGATTGTGGCCACCAAAAACCAAGGAGATGGGATTCTCATTGGAATGAATATGATGGGTCCTATGTCACCAACTTGCAAATGGTATTCTTAGACTTGGCACCATTTGACATCCTCTTTTGACATCCCCCTAGAAATGGCATCATATCCACCATATTTATAGGCCATGAAGAAACCACTTGGATAGGGTGGATATGGATAAGATTCAACCACTTTTCCAAGTGGATAGAATTTCTTGTCATCATTGGATAATTTAGATAATATAATAATTAACTTATTATTATCCACTCATAAAATGTATAAAGCATGCTTAAATTATCCATGCATAAAACTGACTAAATATTATCAAAGTTACCTCATTGCTTAGTAAGACATACCTGTGTTACCCTTAATAGGGCCAATTAGGTCCCGAAAAGTCTACTGGACTTTTCCTTGTACCCAATAGCCCATCTTATGAGTTAACTTAAATAAACTCGAGTGATTAAACTTATCATACACTTAAAATTATCCAACATGACTATTGTCTTTCGCTCTCCTTCATAGATTCTGATTTTGTATTAATCCCTTCGAACATCAACCTTAGAAATCACTTGTGCATATCTTTTGAATTCCATCTTTCTTTGGCAACAACAAAGCCAGCACAACACATAGACTTGGGCTCTCTATTGTCTCTGCTTGGGTAATCTTGTAGGTTAGCTTCTCAGGTAGCACATACCCTAACACTATGTGTATGTTGTGCATGATGGTTTTCTTTAGGGTAATCTTGGGGGCATTTCTTTCATTACTTTTTTATTTTGTTTCCTTTAACTATCATAATTTCTTAAAAACTTTTATTATTAATCATTTTCTTAAATAACTTATTTCATCAAGTGAATGATTTTGAGTTATCATCAAGTAAATAAATACTATCATTTTAATTAGAAGAATTCTGTAAAACATATTTCATCATTAGTAGATGGTTTTCAATTATGATCATCATGTCTTAGTTTAAAAAGTGTGTCTTGTCCCTCTTCGCCTTTTGTGCCTTATGGTGCACCTTATGGAGCTTTTACAGAAAGCATATGTAAAGTTTGGCGTAGTTTTTTTTAAAGAAAAGCCCTTCTAGACTGTGAAAAAACCCTAGACTACAACTCCCTCCCCTTCTTCCTTTCTTCTCGGGTGGCTATGCTTGTTTTATTTCTTTAGTGTCAAAGATGATTGCGTGACCTTTCGTCATATTACTTGTGTCGAATCCACTATTTGATGCCTTTTATGAGCTTATAACGTGAGATTGTAATTTGGACGCAATTGTCCTTTGGTGCGCCTCACATGCATGGTGTGCGCCTTCTCTTGGAATTCCGCACTTTGCGCCTTGGGGACCTGTGCATTCTTTTACGCTTTGTACTTTTTTAATCTGAGCATCATGTGAAACATACTCAATTTATTTATGTCCATCTACATTTTTTTTTTAAAAAAATGTGGTTAGAATCGAGTATAACATATTTCATTAAGTAGATGGTCGCAATTAAAAATCTTTTTTATTAACAAATTAATTAACTTTTTCAAATCTTTTCACTCAGTACATGTAATATTTAGTGGTTGAGTGATTCAACAAATGAGAATATGACACTTTTCATCTTATACTTAAATCATTCACTTTTATATAACCATATAAATATAGATATTGACAAGAATAAGGTTGTTTATATTTATACCTCATCTAATCCAATTTTAATGGTGATTTTTGTATAATTATGTTGTATTCCATTTGGTTATCCGTGAGTAATTGAATTAATTTGAGTAAGCTTCATGAAAAGGATTTGACCATCCATTGAGGGCATGTTGCGGACACGGAGGAAAATACAACTACAATGAGCACATAGGGTGTGGAGGAAAGATAGTTGTGAAGGGCAAAGAAGTGCTGGTAGGAAAAGCATGCAAAAAACCCAACACCGCCATCAATTGGGATGGAGTCCATTACACTGAAGCAGCTAACAAATGGATCTTTGATCGAATAGTGGATGGTTCTTATTCAGATCCTTCCATTCCCTTAAAGAAGGCATGTATAGCATGATTAATAATCTTTGTTATTGGGTTATTACTATGATGTTATGTTTTACCATTAACATTATCCTCATAGTTTTGCAATTATATACCAACTTTAATTCTATGTAATAATTTTGAATGCGTAACCCTTAATTGAAGCACAAATTTCATTGAATAATTTGAAACTCTTTTTGTTTGCATTTCTTAACTAACAAAAATTTGGGACTGTAATAAGTTTGTGTAAAAATGATTAATTTGGTACATAATCTCTAATATATTAGCCTATCTTCAATGAAGTAGTAAGCAAAATAGAATTCATCAACAATATGGTCAAAGACCCATTTATCATCTCTCAATATAGTGGACCCAATGACACTTAACTTGAATTGATGGGTCCTTGTATTGGTTTATTATCCAATCAAAACATAAGTTCCATTCTCTATGGCCATTATTCTACATCATACATTTTTTTCATTATTTGTGGGCTAAAGACTAAAAGCTTACAACTTTTCTTCTTCATGCTCACAACAAACCTTTCATGGCTTTAAAAAAATATACCGTAATTATATTTAAATTTCTATTTTTTTTCTTTACTTACATTTCCAATGCAAGTACAAGAGAGAAAAATAAGCACGCATAAATGGTTTTGGTTCTTTCATAGGAAACATTTTCTTAGAAAACATTTTCCGGGCAAAACTTTTTCCTACGAAATAATACATTAAGATGTTTGGTTTACATTTGAAAGTATATGGAAGTTTGTAAGAAAGTTTATTTAAAATTTTCGAACTACCTTTATTTATTAAATTTATATAAAATAGTTTATAGGGTTATTTTGTGAACCTACGTTGTAAATAATATCCCTTTTCCATGGGAAAGTGTTTCTCATCAACCATGAGAAAATATGGGACCCCGCTCAAAAACTTTCACATCCTCAGTTTGCAAAGAGCGTGGGAAAATTTGGTCGAATTGGGAAAGCTGACCAATTTTTCTAGAAAACATTTACAACTGAAGATCCCCTAAATGAAATCAATTTTTTAACATATATTTAACATTATTTTTGCTTTTCCATTCTTTGTTGTATTATGTGATTTATACATTTTGAATGAAAACCAAAAGATTTTATGGTCTCTGGAATTTTGCTTTTCCATTCTTTGTTGTATAGAATCACAGAGAGCTTGCACAATTTTCCATTTAAATTAAAATTCTTAATGTTGCATATGCTCTTAAAATTTAACTAATAATGTCTATTAAAATTATACTCTCTTGGTTTCATATTATGAATGACTTTAACAATATACTCTCTTGGTTGCAGAGTCTTGTGCCGAAAATCGGGCAATAATTCGAAGAAGGTTGAGCGTCGAACAATTCAAGGGAGGACGACGATGAATCACGACGGGGAAGGCATTCATGGGTCGGGAACTAAAAATTAGGTTTTTAAACGATTATTGAAGGCGGAGATGATGTGGGGTTTGAACAAATCAGCAACACCAGGTTTGTTTGATGGTTGGGTTTTTTGTGTTGGAAAAAATTAGGGTTTTTACTGATGAACATCATAATCATTTGATTTGAATTGGTTGTTGTTGGATTGATTGTTGTAAGAACCCATTCTGATTAAATTGGGTGTTGTTGGATTGATTGTTGTAACCCATTCTGATTGAATATATATGATATCTTTCTGATAAAGACTAGATGTCGATTTGGGTAGTGCGGGATGCCCTATTGGTGAAGGCTTGATGTTCTTTCCGTGTAAACGTGATGTCCACTTTTATACAACGTGATGTCCGTTTTCATTTATACATAATGTTCATCTTGAACATGATATGATGAATGGGTTTAATTTGATGTCTTTTTAGTGTGAACATGATATTCAGATTGTTTCCATTTGATTATGCACGAAATCCATTATGTTGGAATTGAAGCCTATTTTTCAAATTATTAATGTGTTTTAAACTTAATGTCCATTTTGAGATTCATAAGATGGTGATTTGTTTTCAACTTAATGCTCCTCTTGTTTGAACAAGAGTGTAAGACATGGTATCCATCTTGTTAAACATGATTTCCATTTGGTTTCAACATGATATCCGTTTCAATTTGAACATGATTTCATTTTGATTGTATGATGATGTCCATTTTGAACTCTATGTTCATTTCGTTTACACATGATGTCCATTTTGTTTGAACATGATGTCCAGTTGAATATGCAGAGTCGCCCGACAGGTGGATGCTGAGACAAAATGCCTGTTTCCTACCTCGCAATAAGCTGAAGGGATCATATTTACAAAGGTTGCCGACTGAAACCGAGCAAGGACACTCGCCCCCTTCTGACCATGGTGTTTCGTTGTACATTAATTATTAGAATTTTAGGTCATCTCCCTCATTGTCTCTAGTTATATGGCATTTTTTAGGATCAAAATTGTATAAAATAAGTAATATATTGTCCTTTACTTTTTATAATACTTGTAATGGATGTTCATTTTTCTGTCAATAAATGTCCATTTTCCTTTTAATAAATTTTCATTTTTCTGATTTTCGATGTCCATTTTGATGTTGATTATATTAGATATTTCCGTATAAATTATTAAAATGCCAATTAATGAGTGTCCCTTTTAACTGTCATTTGTTGTCCATTTTGATTTAATTTGATGTTCATTTTACTGATAATGGATGTCCATTTGATATCCATTTTGAGTTCGACATGGCTCCTTGAGGTGATAGGGTGATACCAAAAAACATAACCGAAGAGAAAGGAAACATGATGAGAGAAGAAGGAAGCGAAAACGTTGTTACTTTAGGATACACAGTCCCCCCAAATAAAATTCAGACTTTGTTTTTTGAATAAAATGGATGGTATGTGATAGAGAATCATGTGGGGGTATTAGATTAAAGGGGTCTCAGACAGATGGACATCAACAATAAATATATGGACATCAAGTAATAAACATATGGACATCAATTAACAGTGACAAACATTCAGTCCAAGATAGATGGACATCAACTAATAAACATATGGACATCAAGTAATAAAGATTTGAACATCAAATAATATAGATATGGAAATCAATTAATAATGATAATCGATTGATGGAATGTAGCTTGTCTATCATTGTTAATTGATGTTCATATGTTTACTACTTAATCTTCATATGTTTATTACTCTCTCTGTCCCAAAGTAATTGACATTTTGACCAAATTTTGACCGTTAATTATTCATAAATTACAATGATTTACAATATAAAATTACTTCCATTAACATTTTTAGTAAAATATCTTTCTAATGATGGTAATTTCATAATATAACTCATTGTAATTTGTGAGTAATTAACGGTCAAAATTTAGTCAAAGTGTCAATTAATTTGGGACGGAGGGAGTAATTAATATACTTCTCATTGTTTGTTGATTTCCATATGTTTCTTTATGTTCACATGTTTATTACATGATGTACAATTTGAAGTTATGCTCATTGTTGGATGTCTTGATGTACTTTTTTGTCATACCTGTTGTCCATGCTCATCTAATTTAACTTGATGTTCAATTTATTAGATGTCCATTTTACAAAGGCTATGCAGTCGGACGCCAAGTTAAATTGTAAAAATGAACGTACACATGAAAATGGACATCCATTATATGTAAAATAAACATCTATTATCAGTAAAATGAATATGTATTAGTAAGCAAAATGACAAAATTAAATACTCCACATCAAAATGGACGTCCATTATCAGTAAAATGAACATCAAGTTAAATCAAAATGGATATCAAATGACAATTAAAAAAGACACTCATTAATTGACACTTTAAGAATTGATGCGAAAATATCTAATATAAGCAACATCAAAATGGACATCCAATATTAGAAAAATGAAAATCCATTAAAAGGAAAATGAGCATTTATTGAAAGAAAAATGAACATCCATTAAAAGTATCACAACAAGTACAAAACAATTTGTTACTTATTTTACATAATTCCAATCATAAAAAATGTCATATAACTAGAGACAAGAGATGACCTAAAATTCTAATCATTAATGTACAACGAAACACCATCATCAAAAGGGGGCGAGTGTCCTTATTCAGTTCCGATGGGCAGCCTCTGAAAATACGATCCCTTCAGCTTATTGAGGGGTAGGAAACGGACATTTCGTCTCAACATCCACCTGTCGAGCGACATTACATATTCAACTGGAAATCATGTTCAAACAAAATGGACATCATGTGTAAATGAAATGGACATAGAGTTCAAAATGACCATCATCATAAATTCAAATTGACATCATGTTGAAACCAAGATGGATATCATGTTGAAACCAAATGGATATCATGTTTAACAAGATGGATACCATGTCTTAAACTCTTGTTCAAACAAAAGGAACATTAAGTTGAAACCAAATCCCCGTCTTATGAAATTGAAATGGACTTTAAGTTTAAAACACATTATTAATTTTCAAAATAGACTTCAATTCCAACATAATGGACATCGTGCGTAATCAAATTGGAGCAATCTGAATATCATGTTCACACCAAAAAAACTTCAAACCCAATCATCATATCATATTCAAGATGAACATTATGTATAAACCAAACGAACATTAAGAATAGCCCAAAAGTACATCACATATAACCCAAACGAACATCGAGTACATACAATATATGCACCATTTCCAACAAAATGGACATCAATTTCAAATAAAATGAACATTCTTATTTTGTCAAATAGACATTCAAACAAACTTGATATCACGTTTACATTGTTTCACAAAATCTGAGAAAACATCGTTGTGTTGAAACTAACAAGATATCAAACTCAATCATCATGTCATATTTAAGATAAGCAGTACGTATGTATGGGCATGATGCTCACACAAGATGGACATTAAGTGTAAACCAAAAGGACATAACATTTAAATTAATGGGTATGGTGCTCACACAAGACGGACTTCACGTTGTATCAAAATGGACATCACATTTTCACGGGAAGAACATCAAGTCTTAACCAATAGGGCATCTCGCACTACCCAAGTCGACATCAAGTTTTTATCAGAAGGACATCCATACAGAAGTAATACAGTACACTCAATGCAAATCCAACAACAACCAATTCAAATCAAATGACCATGATGTTCATCAGTAAAAACAACCGCACATGATGCAAATCAATTATCCCCCTGATTTCCAGTAATCAATATTCAATTAGAATAGGTTCTCACAGCAATAAATCCAACAACAACCAATTTAAATTAAATGACCACGATGTTCATTAGTGAAAACCCTAACTTTTTTTTCCAACATGAACCCAACCATCAAACATACCTTGTGTTGCTGATTTGTTCAAACCTATTTTTTCGTTCCCAAACCATGAACGCCTTCCCCGTCGAGATTCAAGGTCGTCCTCCCTTGAATTGTTCGACGCTCAACCTTCTTTGGATGATTGCTCGATTTTCAGCAGAAGACTCTGCAACCTTCAAACCCTAATCCCTAACAAATCGTTTCCAGCAGTGAAGATATCAAGAAGGAGACGAAAATGTAGAGCTGATTATGCTTGGAAAGAGTATGGATTGATGAAAGTGGATACATGGTTGTTGAACCGGCAACATGCTTCTGGGAAATTGGAGCCTACATCACTTCCCATACCCCAACAATTTACTCTTTTTATATCACTCAGGCTCACGTGAGGGATACAAAACTAAAAGTGAAAATGTTGTTTTTTTTAAGACCCTTGATCTATGATCCAAGGGTTATTAGACACCCTTCTCACATTCTCACCTAATCCCCCTTCTCATTCTATCTATTCACATATCTATATATCTATATATATATATATATATATATATATATATATATATATATATATATATATATATATATATAGGAAAATTGGATTCTAATAATCTCTAGTTTTGCAAATTTGAAAATAAAAGAAATAATCGATTAAAAAAAGAAAGGAGAAGGGGGTGTGAGAGAGAAATATTTTGTTTTCTCTCTTTCTTGACCAATTATTTATAATGGATTGTTAACATATAATTTGTTTACTTATAAGTTATAATCATTATTTTGCTCGTTAATGAATATGAATAAGGATTGCATAACCCCTTTTTTTAGTAGTAATTTTATGTTTATGACCATGTTAATATTATTATTATTATCTTAATGTGTATGTGTACCATGTGTTATCAGTCAATTTTATTATACAATTATAATGTTAGACCATTAAACTCACTATGAGATATTTTAAATTTATATAACGTAACTAAAAGTGCTAATATTGTTATTATTGGTTGGAAAGTTGTGATTTAAAATTTAATAATTTAATTATTTGATGCCTAGCATAATCAGTAGTAACTTTTGTTATGTACAACCCATCAGGCTCACTCAATCCTATATATATATATATATATATATATATATATATATATATATATATAAAATTCTATATTATTTTCCATATTTTTTATTTTCATCTCTTAAGCTCCTTTTGATGAAGTGTGAGACACTAGTTTATGGCATATTATCCCTTGTTTTTCTCTTCTTCTAAGTAAGTAGTTTTGACCAAGTCTCCAACGGCTACGTGTTTTGTTGAGATTTTGCTGGGATATAATCCTGTAGAATCCATCCACGAATCTAATGCCCTCCACCATGCGACGCCCTTAATAGGATCACCATAGAGTACCTCCAGCAGACGTTTTGATCAAAAGACCAAAATTGTGGAGTAAATCAGAGAAGTCTCTCAATCTCACATCCTACCATATGTATTTCCTCTAATATCATATTATGATCTTTGCTCTTGCCATCGCAGAAATTAGGAAGAAATTGCACAAAAATTAACTTCCAAGAATGTGAAGATTGAGGACCAACCAGCTAAGGAAAGAATCCTCAACACAAGGAAACACCCCTAGAGCTGTTGCAGCTGACGAGAAACTGAGAAAGATGATTATAAATAGACTCAGCCAATCTTCAATGATGGAGATTCGCCTAGCCTTGGTCTCACATTTGGGGACCCAAGGTTCATGGAGGGTGATGGAGATCAGCCCCGCTCACCCAATAAGGAGGTCCAATGCATTCAACCGAGTTTGAGGACAAACTCTTTGCAACTAGGGGAGAATGATGGATAATTGCTTAGCCTTGGTCTCATCTTTGGGGACCCTAGGTTCATGGAGGGTACATGACGTCCAAGCAAGCTAAAGGGGAGCAAAGTCACGTGAAAGAAGTCCATGGAAGAATACCAGTCACGTGAAAGAGAAGTCCATAGGAAGTTTTAGGAATATTTGTGTTAAGTTTGTTATAGTAGTATTTGTATTTTCTTTATTAGTAGTTATTTTCTTTATTAGTAGCTAAGTTTGTTATAAGGCATAATGCCAAGTGTTAATTAGTAGAGTAGGAGTCTAGAAGAGTCTAGAAAGAGAAGTCCTAGTCTTGGACGTTTATTTGTAACTAATCCAATTAGGATTAGGAAAGCCAAATCCTAGAAGGATTCATCCTATTGTAACTAATCCAATTAGGATTAGGAAAACCAAATCCAGGAAGGATTCATCCTAGGCTGCTTAGGCGTCAAGTTAGTAGACCTAGTAGGATTAGGACTTAGTCTAGTACATAAGGAGGTTTGTAACGTCCAAAGAGGACACACAACTTTTGATTATGAATACAAAACGAGCCTTTGCTCATCCTGAGAGATTTCCTCTTTCCTTTTCTACTATTGTATCTTGAATTGACTATTCAATTTGTGAGGTAGAGCTTGTTCCCATACTTAGAAGGTTTTTCTGTAACTAAGTGGAAGAACAAGTAGCCCTAGGGATTCAACTTGTGGTGTCTCTATATCAAGTTCGATTCCGTTGAACTATCCAAAGTATCTATCTTTGTTGATCTATCCTATAAAACCCTAGGTTTCACGTGAACATTACCCCAATCCTAGATTGGTTGCACGTCATCCTTGATGTGTAATTGATCAAACCCTAGCTTTGTATCAGTTATACATCATTCAAGAAGATTATCGATCCCAAGGAAGATAAATCGAAGTGTAGGAAATTTTGAGTGAGAAAATTTCTGAGAATAACCTCTTGTGTTTAGTGGTGAGTAGTTTGTAACCAGAGTGTGTTCTGGTGAGGACATCATTTAGTTGGTAATTAAAGACTGAGTGAACTGATCTTCAATGAGTTACAACATCATCAATCCCTTGGTGAGGCTAAACAGTAGGAACTGTAACTAGGTTCCTCTCCTTGTAAGCAGATATTGAGGTCCTCATAGCCTCAATCATGCCGAGCAGTTTGACCTCCTCTCCCTCTATGTACTCAAGTTTTAGATTTAATAAAGAAGCAAAAGTTGTTTATTCTGTTTGTGCTGATTTCCTAACGTCCTTGGTGTGTTAAGTAAAGAGATTTTCATTAACCCTATTCACCCCTCCCCCTCTAGGGTTCTTTCAAGTGGTATCAGAGTAGGTCCACTAAACCAAAGAGCTTAAAAACTCTGTTGAAAAGATCATGGCATGAATCAACATTAGTAAGATAGCACAAGAACAATCATGGACCAGGCCACCACTACTTACCGGTGAAAACTACAGAAACTAAAAGAGGCAGACGAAAGTATTCCTCAAAGATCAGGATGAAGATCTTTGGATCGTTGTTACCAAAGGAGACTATCCTACTTAGACCTGTCAATTCGAGCGGGCGGGTGGTTTGGGGTCGGTCGTATATTGGGTTCGGGTAAATACGGGCAATTTATTTCGTTTTCGGGTCAACCCAACGGGTTATGATTGCGACCTTTTTCTGTTTTTCCTTTTAAGAAATGGTCTCTAAATATTAATTTGTGTACAATATATATAATAAAATATGATTATCTTCTAGTAACGACAGATTGTTGTAACTATTTTGACTTAAATTAGAGAAATAACAAATAAATAAGTTGCGCTTATAGTTTAACCTTAAAAATTACAAAGAAACATAAAAAATTCTAATATAGTTGAACTTAAAAATTAATTTTTCGGGTCAAACGGGCGGGTCGGGTTTGACCCGCTAAATTTCGGGTTCGGTATACTTTGGGTTTAGTTTAGAAAATCGTGTTCAAAACCCAGAAATTTCGGACAGGTTCGGGTCAGGTTATCGGGTCGGGTCAAAAACTGCCAGGTCTAATCCTACTCCAAACAAAAAGGACAGTAATGGAGAAATAATCTCAAAAGATAGATCAGAACTGTATGTTGAAGAGAAAGATCTCCTAAAGAAAAACACTTGTGCCTTAAATTTAATCTTCTGTAGCTTGAACTCAAATGATTTTGAACCTGTGTCTTCTGTGAAATAGCAAAAGAGGTTTGGCACTACCTTGTGACCATCTATGAAGGAACAAGCAAAGTCAAGGACACCAAAGTAGACATTCTCGTGCAAAAGTATGAAGCCTTCAAAATGGAAGAGAATGAAACTGTAGTAGAGATGTTCAAAAAGTTCAGCAGCATTGTTAACCACCTCAAATCCCTAAGAAAGACCTACTCAAATAAAGAACAAGTTAGGAAGGTCCTCAAGTGCCTACCTAGGAAAAAGTGGGGACCAAAAGTGACTGCCATCGAAGAGGCTCAGAACCTCAAGACACTCTAACTAGAAGAATTAGTCGGGAAGCTGTTGGCCCATGAAATTCAACTGCATAATACATTTGAACAGAAAGAATTACCCTAAAGGTAAGCCGAGAAACAGACAGTGAATCTGAGGATGATGAAGAGGACACTCTGGAAATGCTTGCTAAAGGTTTCAAAAACTCTACAAGAAGAATCCCACTTTCAAGGGATATATAAAGGACTCTTCAAACAAGAGGCAGAACCCTAAAGGTAAGTCTTTTGCAAAAGATAAAACTGAACCTTTTACTAGTTTTGGTTGTGGCAGCACAGATCAGCTTGTGAAGGACTACCCATATGCTAGAAGAAATAAGGACAAAAGAAACAACATGCCCAAATGACATAATCGAAGGGCAATGATAGCAACATGGAGTGATAACGACTCCAGTGACAACAACAGTAAAGTTGAAGAAACAGCTAATGTCTGCTTGATGGCAAGCTCAAGTGAGGACCGAGATCCAACCTCATCCAACGATGAGGTAATCCTAGATGATCTCCTCACTCTATCAAAATCTCACATAGCTCACAAACTACTTCATCTTTTCACTTACTCTAGGTCCTTGATTGAAAAAGTCAAGCACCTCACAAAACACACCAATCACCTTAACCAAACCATACAAAGCCTAAAAGCTTGAAATGGTCAGTTGGTGGCTGAAAATATCAGACTAACGGTGGAAGTCAAAGGCTTCTATAAGGACATCACTAAACTAAAAAATGACGCAGTTACCAAGGCCTATACTTATGCCAACAAAGGACCTCTCTTGCCCACACCAAACATTCCTCCTCTAAGAGAATACCACCACAAAGTTACACAGACCTTATGGAAGCAATTCCCCAACTTACAAAATTCAAGACCCAAACCTACCTCTTCACCCAAAAGACCTCCCACGCAAACTAGACCCACACGTATCACAAAAATGTAGGTCCCAAAGACAGCACAAATGGCACAACATCCCCCACATTGGTTAGAAACCAAGAAAGGTATAATGTCCTCTGCTGCAAGTATACTTCAAAACTCATAGCGACCTATGGTATTTGGACAACGGGTATTCCAGACACATAACTGGAGATCCAACCAAATTCTATAAACTCAGAATCAGCAAGACTGGGCGAGTAACCTTTGGAAACAAAGTCAAGGCAAGATCCGTGGCATTGGGAAGGTCGCTAAGGACATCAAACACTTTCTTGATAATGTATATCTTGTAGAAGGTCAAGAATACAATCTCCTTAGAATATCCCAATTCTGTGATAGAGATAATAGAGTCTGCTTTGATAAAAAGGCATGTGCTGTTGAGTCGTAAGAGTCTCACCAAATTATTCTGCAAGGTCATCGTATAGATAACGTATATGTCATAGACTTAAGTGATCCTATAGATAAGGACCTCTCCTACCTCAAGGTAGGATCAGAGGAAGCTTGGTTGTGGCATTGACGTCTAGGTCATATTAGCATGAGGACATTGCATAAATTAAGTAAATTCGACCTAGTGAGAGGTCTCCCATCTCAAAGCTTTCAGAAAGATAGGGTTTGCGATGCATGCACCCGAGGTAAGCAGACCAAATCTTCATTTTAACCTTTAAAAACTATAACTACCTCCAAATGTCTTGACCTACTTCACAGGGACCTCTATGGTCCTATCCCGTACAAAAGTCTCGGTGGAAGCACATACATTCTTGTTATTAAAGATGATTTTTCCAGATTTACCTAGGTATTTTTCTTGAAAAGCAAAACAGATGCCTTCTCGGAGTCCTTAAGGTTGTATAAGCAACTCAAGGTCCTCACTGGGCATTCTGTCAAATACATAAGGACAGATGACGGGAGGGAATTCGATAATAAAGATTTGTTCGGATCATTCTGTGCCCATCATTAAGTTGAAAGATATGGCCAAAACCAAAATGGGGTAGTTGAAAGAAAGAACAGGACCTTGGAAGATATGGCCAAAACCATCATTTGTGAGAACAACCTCCCAAAGTTCCTATGAGCAGAAATCATAAGTGCAACTAATTAAGTTCTAAATCGCTGCACAATCAGAACCATTCTGAAGAAGACGCCATATGAGCTCTTCAAGGGAAATACTCCCAGCATCAGTCATCTTAAGGTCCTCAAACGCAAATGCTTCATGCACAACAATGGCAAGTAGCCCATCAGTAAGTTTGACGCCCGCAACGAAGTGGGAATATTTCTGGGATACTCATCAATTACCAAGGCCTACAAGGTCTACATCAAGTCATCTGAAACAGTTGAAGAGAGAATTTATGTCGTCTTTGATGAGGATCATTGTAACACCCCCAAGTTAAACACTCATCAAATTACAATTAATCTCCCTTTTATCTAATGATTGTCGCAGTGGAGAACTAAAACCCATGGGTATTACCGCCTTCCCCATACCAAAGGATAAGGCTTGCTAACCCAAATAGAACGAGACCCCAAACATGATACTAAATCCCAAATTAGAATTCAACATTATACATAGCCATACATTATACCAACTAGACTCTTAAGTTTTCTTATTACAACACCAAAGAATGAATTTATAAATGTTTCTCAAGCACACTTAGCCACGAGTAGAAGAAGTAATTCCTGCATTAGACGATCTTCTAACTCCCAAAGTATTCATACTTCTTATCGGTATCGGCTGACTATGAAGAGGCTCAAACTACCCTTGAGGACCTCTACGCTCAGAATGTACGTGAGGACCTCAACGCCATCACCAGACGGCAGCCACCTCAGCAGGATTTTGTTTGAAAGATAATTTAGGGAAGTATCAATCATATCTTAATCTCATCTCTTATCCATATTTCTATGATAGCATACTCTAATGATTTGACCTTCCTTATTTTAGAGACCAAACAAGAAGGAAAGAAATATGGAGCTAAGAAGGTTGCGCGACAAGATTGTAGATCCATTTTAATATGGAAAATATTCTCAAGAAAGGAAAGTAGCCGTTTGCCTCCAAGACCCTATATATTGCTGTCTCTTCTTTGTAGTTAAGCTATCGATTTTCCCGCGCAAGTAAATAAGTTGTAAGAACTTTGAGAAAGAAAGTTCTGAGTGTAGGAATATTTGAGTGAATATTCTGAGAGTAGCCATTCTTGTGTAGTGGTGAGATTTTGTAACCAGTGGTCATACTGGTGAGGACCTCCTAAGGTCGTGAATTGAATTGTTTCCAGTGAACCTCAGTTGAGTGAGGTCACTGTGTGTAATTGCCTCTTCTGTGAGGCCTCAAGATCAGAAGACAGCTGCCAAGTCTTCTGCCCCCGTAAGCTGGTCTGAGTTGTAACCTTTTCCCTTAAGCACTTTTTGGGCAATTCCCACGAAGAAGAATAGTGCTGGTCAAGATGGACCAAGGAAAAGATCTGAAATGACCAAGAAAGAGTTGAAGCAATTGAGAAAAAATACTCATGCCCTAAACTTGATTTATTGCAGTTTAAATTCGAATGATTTTGAACGTATATCTAATTGTGAAACTGCGAAACAGGTTTGGGATTACTTGATAACCTCATATGAAGGCACAAGTCAAGTCAAGGACACCAAAGTAGATATCCTTGTCCAAAAGTATGAGGCCTTCAGAATGAAGGAAAATGAGACTATTGAAGAGATGTTCAAAAGATTCAACAGCATCACCAACCACCTCATATCTCTGGGAAAAACCTACCCAAATGAGGAACAAGTTAGAAAGGTCCTCCGATGCCTGCCTAGAAGAAAATGGGGTCCAAAAGTCACAGCCATTGAAGAAGCTCAAGATCTCAAGGCCCTCAAACTGGAGGAACTCATTGGAAAACTATTGGCCTATGAGATCCAATTGAATGACTTCTCAGAACCCAAGGAAATTGCCCTCAAGGCAGTATGTAAATCTGACAGTGAGTCAAATGATGATGAGGAGGAAGATACAATGGCAATGATGGCAAGAGGGTTCAGAAGATTATACAAGAAAAATCCAAACTTTCGAGGATACATCAAGGATGAACAAAACAGAAAAGCAACCTCAAAAGGTAAGTCCTCATCAAGAAAAATGCTGACCCATTTACTTGTTTTGTTTGTGGCAGCTCAAAACACCTTATGAAGGACTGCCCTCACGCCAGAAAAAATAAAGACAAGAGAAACAATCGACCTCAACGGCATAACCATGAGGCAATGATGGAAACATGGAGTGATAGCGATTCCAGTGAAGGCCACAGTGAGGAAGAAGAAATAACAAATGTATGTCTGATGGAAAACACAAGTGAGGATCAAGATCCAACCTCATCTCATGACGAGGTAAACATTGATGACCTCCTTAATCTTTCACCATTACATCTTGCTCATAAGTGTATGCATCTTTTTAAATACTTTAAGTCCTTGATAGAAAGAATCAAGCACCATACCAACCATGTTCAAAGTCTCAGTGAGGCCATAGAAAGCCTGACTCTTAAAATGACCTCCTGTTCACAGAAAGCAATAGACTGTCTCTTGAGGTCAAAGACTGTTATAAAGCCATCACTTAATTATCCAATGAGGCAGTCAATAATTCCCATCCTTACCAAAGCAAACCAGTCTCCACAACCCCCTCTTCTCAACCTCAGACCAAAATTCCTACAAATCACCCTCCCAGAGGACCTCTCCTTCCCACACCCAATACACCAACTCTCAAAAACTATCGGTCCAAAAGTCCTCCTTTCCATGCCAATAAAGGACCTCTCCTTCCTATCCCAAACATTCCGCCTCTCAAAGAAAATCATCATAGAGGACCTCCTACAGAAAATAAAATAAGGACCTCATCAAATCCCCTGTCTAAAGGAACTAGACCTCCGTGCATTACCAAAATCTGGGTCCCAAAGACCTCATTGCAACAATCTCATCCTTGGTCAGAGACCAAGAAAGGTATAGTGTCTTCTTTTACAGGTATGCCTCAAACACAGAGATCCAACCAAGCTCTTCAAACAGAAAACCAACAAGAATGCAAGAGTGACCTTTGGAGACAAAATTCAAGACAAGATCCTAGACATTGGGAAGGTCGTGAAACAACACCACCCGCACCTTTTGAGGGGGAGTCGTCTACTATGAGGACCTCAACCTATGCACAAGTTGTCAAATTGAGAAGGAGTCCTATCATCCATCCTCCCTACAAGTGGTCTCTCTCCTCCTCCCAGGTTTGTCAACTCACTGCATGCCTGGACCTCTGATGTCCTCATCAACATGGCCTCTCGGGCACCTCAAAACTTAATCAGGGCCAGGTCAAGGTGTCCTCATCATCTCTTTTCCTCCTATCCCTCCTTCTTCTTCTTTCTCTTCCTCTACTTTTTTGGCTACACATTTTAGTACTTTTGTATTCTCCTGTTTCCTTATTGTCTGAAAGACAAAAAGGAGGACGACTTTTTTGGTCTGTAATTGCAACAAATCTCTACACTGCTGTTATGCTATATGATTGCTACTATCCTACTACTATATGCATATGCCACTACTGCTACCAGTTCTGTATAGATTCTCCGAGGAGTTTTGTCTTTCAAACAAAAAGGGGGAGATTGAAGAGGCTCAAACTACCCTTGAGGACCTCCACGCTCAGAATGTACGTGAGGACCTCAACACCATCACCAGACGGCAGCCACCTCAGCAGGATTTTGTTTGAAAGATAATTTAGGGAAGTATCAATCATATCTTAATCTCATCTCTTATCCATATTTCTGTGATAGCATACTCTAATGATTTGACCTTCCTTATTTTGGAGACCAAACAAGAAGGAAAGAAATATGGAGCTAAGAAGATTGTGCGGCAAGATTGTAGATCCGTTTTAATATGGAAAATATTCTCAAGAAAGGAAAGTAGCCGTTTGCCTCCAAGACCCTATATATTGCTATCTCTTCTTTGTAGTTAAGCTATCGATTTTCCAAGCAAGTAAATAAGTTGTAAGAACTTTGAGAAAGAAAGTTCTGAGTGTAGGAATATTTGAGTGAATATTCTGAGAGTAGCCATTCTTGTGTAGTGGTGAGATTTTGTAACCAGTGGTCATACTGGTGAGGACCTCCTAAGGTTGTGAATTGAATTGTTTCCAGTGAACCTCAGTTGAGTGAGGTCACTGTGTGTAATTGCCTCTTCTGTGAGGCCTCAAGATCAGAAGACAACTGCCAAGTCTTCTGCCTCCGTAAGTTGTTCTTAGGACCTCACAGCCCTCTTACCAGCTGAGTTGTAACCTCTTCCCTTAAGCACTTTTTGTTCAATAATAAAGAAGTTATTTTCAGTATTTAAAAGTGCTATTTAATCTAGTTGTGTTGTGTGAAGTGCAGAATTTTTTCATAACCCTAATCACCCCCCTCTAGGGTTATTTCAGACTGGAATTGGGAGCACTACCTAAAACCAAAACATAAAACATTTTTGAAAATTAGTCGAAACTCAATACGCATACCCCTGAACAGTTAAATAAACTTATGCAATTCATTTTATTTCGCGCATTTCAATTCATTTTAAAACAAATACAAAAAGATAACTAACAACAATTAAAACTTGCTTGCCAGATTATTATTATCTAGATGGTCCTCTGCTTGCGATCATCGGACTAAGCCTATGTATGCGTATACCCGGACCGATCAGGAGGTCCGGTTGACACTGGCCATGTATTGACTTGGTTAGTGCACTAAGGCACAAGTAACTTGGGTCGGGGCCATGTTTATGTGAGAAAACATGTAAAACATTAGTTAATCACATTAAACTTAATGAACTTGCTTACTTGCACTCAAATAAGTGAGTTTGGGTAGAGTACAGGCAATATGCGTACCTTAAAGTTGAACTTGCAAATGAAGCGACTTGAAAGCTTAACTGGACTCGAACAGGGAGAAACAAGGACCTCTTGGACCACACTTGAGATAAGAACACTAAAGTGAATTAAGTTGGGTTCTTGGTAAAGGAGTCCCCTAATTAACTGAATGAAAAACTAACTTTAATTAAAAGATTGGAGAATTTTTGGGACTTTATAGTAAATTTGCGGAAGACATAATTTTCTCTATAGACCTCTAAAAATTTCATAAGATAGCTTTTCGGAAAGCTAAAAATAAGTGCTACAACTCTCTAGTTAAGAGTTAAGGCCAAAAACAAACATAAAGGCTTGAAAATGGCCAAAGAAAAGAGTTGGCCTGCAGAAATTCCAGTTCGGGAAGGGAACTTTGAGAACTCATAACTTAAGATGTAGACATTGGAAACTTATAAGCAAGTAGTCTATGGAAAGCGTGGATTATATACAAAAACTCATATGCTGAACACAAATTCAGAAAGGGTTTGGAAGCCACCGGAAATTGGCTTTGAAAAAGGCTTGGTGAATTAAAATTCTGGTTTGACATGGCTAGGAGCCTTACTTTGGCGGGTCATAGCTTTTCACTCCGACATCTGATGAACGTATAAGACCCCAATCCGGAAAGCTTGTGGAGTATACTATAACTTTTATGTTGAATACTCAGGCTAAAATGACCTCCTTGATATCTAAAAGTGCCTCTGAACCTACTGCCCCCAAAATCTTATATACGCAGGGCACCCCGATTAAAAACACTATAACTTGAGTTATACTTGTCAGAATCCCGAAATTCAAAGCCCATAGCGAAGTTATTACTCATGTCTATCATTTCACGTCATAATTTTGATTAGGAGTACCTTAACTATCCCCTAAAACTCAGATTTCTCATTTGGACCCCAATATGCTATCTAAAGTCTCCTACTGGACATATTACCCAATTTATACCTTAGTGTTTCCTTTCACATGTGCTCTTTGATGGTTAAACAATACCAATCAGCAGCAAGGTCTTTATTACTTCTCACTTCAAGTTGCTTAAGGACACATGCAAGGCCTAATACTCACTACTTCAATAATACCCAACATAATCTTACTTGCATTCAAAATTTTAACACTCAATTTCACATAATCAACCAATCCAATTCATAAATTACCCAAATGTATATAACTTAGCAGCAAAATCTTTTTATTGAAGGCAAATTGATACCAAAACATTATGCCTTCAACCATGAACGTCATCAAGTTTATTCCACTTTCCAACATGTATATTACTAATTTTCAGTACCTTCATTTCCAACTCATAGCTAAAACACCCACTTATTCAACTAATCAAAATTTTCAATTGCTAGATGAATTAAATAAAAGCAACACCCAATTTTCATCCTTTCCAACCAATGATCTACGTCAATCCCACATGCAAAAGAATCCCACACAATAGTCTTCATTTTAAGGGTTTATTACCACAAAAATTTTAGCATGCAACCACATCTAGCATAATCAACTCAACACCAAACAATCTCACACTATAAATTCAACATAAATCATGCCCATAATACAACCAGTGTAAACATAATTGAAAGTTTCACACCCATTTAAACTAGTAAACTGAAATCACCGAGGATAACAATAGATTTTTTGAAATTGAAGATCAAAAATTTGATTTGGGAGGAGTTAGGGTTTACCTTGAATGGAGGGGGAAATGTTGATGTAAATTCAGGTGTAGAATGGGATTTACTTAAATAACCAAGAGAGTCGTAGGCGTACCCACTCTCCTTTGACTTATTTACCAACCGTATATGGTCGCAGGTGTAGGACCCGGAAAATTCCCGTTCGGGGAAATTGGTTTTGGATGCGCTACTTAAGTGATCGAGAGCCAACTAAGGTTGCTTATTCCTTAAATAAGGATATTTTATTTTCGAAATTCGTTTTCGGGGTGATGAAACTTTATTTATTTATAAATCCTTTTTATATTATTTAAATACTCGAAATTGCACCAAAATATTTTATTAATGACTTAATTCCAGCCTGTTACCGAATTCTAGGCCCAAAAGGAAGCAGATGGGCCGCCAGAAAACATCAAAAGCCGCAGGGGTTTTGATGATCTCTCGTCTGGGCCATATGTTTCCTCGGCACATAGGAAATGGGTGGAAATTAGCAAAAGCTATGCAGCGTTTGCTAATTTCTGGCCCATTTTCTCTCGGGTTGTCCTTGGATTGGTAAAAAAAAAATGGTATTAACTCATTTTTAATTATTTTGATGCAAATACGTACATTTTAAATAATTAAAAGGATTGTAAAATAGTAAAAGTGTCGCTAGCCGATTTAAGGAAATCGACAAACCATAAAATAAAATAAATAACTCCGGTCTACGAAACCCGATTTCTAAGTTCGGGGGTAAGGTTACGAATTTGAGAATTATAAGAATTCTCGAATCCGCGTGTTAGAAAATAGACTCTACTAAAATCGAACTTGAAATGAAAAAGAGCGGGGAGAAGTTTGATTAATTTCACAACATTATATTCTTGATCATGCAATGTAAAACAAAGAAGGTTTACTTTACAAAAACATGTACAAATGAAGGAATTAAGGCACACGCTAAATAATTAAATACAACACTAATGAAAAACAAACCTTGCTGAAAGGTGATGGATGAGATGACAGTTGTTCCCTTGATTTGACCTTGGATTAGAGCTTGGATGAAATGATATGTATGAGAATGGTTAAGAGCGTTGTATGATAATATGAAGATAAAAAGAGTGACTTAAGGGAATTAGAGAGGGAGTATGGATAATGGAATTTTGAGAGAGTTTAGGTGGAGTGATGATAATAGTTGGTGATGAATGAGTGAAAATGGTTGGGTATTTATAGGTTGAGGATGGGTGTTTTGAGGGAAATGGAGGGAGACATATCCCACCAAAAAAGTTCTTTCATCATGCAAGAATAAAACCCCAGCGGTTTTTGATCAAAGTCAGACGAAGTCAAACACGTGGGCTAATATCATGGGGATTGCATGGGGGATGATTCTGGCGCCAAAATTATAAAATTCAATAAAACCCCAGCAACTTAAAAGATCAAAGCGCACGGATCGATGACGTGGCAAGTAGTGGCGGGCCGCTTCTGAATATAAAATCCCAACGGGTTTTATTGGTTTTTCTTGGCCGAATCTGCGTCTTGGGCCTGCTTGTGGGCTTCTAAAACCTTTGCGGCTTTTATTTTGTCAATGCGGATTGTTTTAATCTGCTGGGCCCACTTCTCTAATTCCATGGGCCCAATGATCCATTTTGGCCCAAATGATTTGCTAAGTTTCGATAGGTTGGAATTTTGTCGGTACAAATCCCGGTGTCTACAGCAGGATACAACTCTTGTCTTATAGGGAGGAAACTTATCAAACTTTCTTACCAAACTTAAGGAGTGTTGCAATCATAACCTAAGAGAGGGTGCTTAAGAAGGAATGAACCTCTCATGAAAGAGGTAAATGACACCCCTATTTATAGTGCAAGAAATGCACGCTTGGATAGGGTGGATAAAAGGATGACTAATATGAATAAGGTAGTTAGGATATCCAACCAACCCTAACTACCCTTATCAACAAAAGTAACATGTGTTAAAACAATTGTAAACATGTGAAAGACATGAAAAGCAAGCAAAAACCGGTTTAGGGTACCTGGCACGCTCGTGTCATATGTGTAGAAACTAATATTCAAACTATCGAGGCTTGGAACGCCTGTTCCATACCCTAACACGCCCGTGCCAAGCTCCCTGCACATAATTTGATCTTGTCGAGGCTTGGCACGCCCGTGTCAAACCCGACACTCGCGTGCTAAGCACTCTTCACCCACATTCAAGCCTTTTATACCTGTAAAGTCATTAAATGACTTCTTTAGATCTCCTTAGCTTGTCTTACATACTCATACTTAGTTTTCCATGCCTTTTAAGTTTACAAAATACACACATACACTTGAAAAACATCAACAATCATCCACCATTTCGAGTGTATGGAATTCTTAACTTATATTCCAAAGACACCTTTGCCAACAAAACATGTTAAAACACACAACTTAAACTCACCAGAGAGTAAGGATCAGTTATGCATCATAGATAGTTTCTTGCGAATTGAACTTCCATGTAGTGAACATAATTACAAACGTCTGAATGTGATAGTTGACATAGCATTGAACTTCACATCCTTGTTGAACATTTGGATACATCACACTGACATAACTTAACCAAATAAGAAACCTCAAAAGTTACGCCACTATTATTCGCCATGTGTCCCATATCGTCTCGTAAGCAAATTAGATCCAAGCCCATTAGCTCCTTGAGGCGGCTACACCTCTTCCTCACATAGGTAAACTGAAACTTATATGCTCCTGCAATGGAGCCCCCATCCTTAATCAGTCTATTAAGAGTAAACACTCCGCCTCTATACATTACAACTTAAGCACAACTCTTAGCATTGGGATAGTTTTAGAATTTGTGCTATCACAAACACTATCTAATACAATCACCCACCTAGAGTTTGGAATCAAGCCAAATATCTAAAAGGGGGCCTTATTGTTAATGTTTGTTAAAACCGGGCTCATACCTGTTTAGACCCGATTTTGCGTCTAAATACCGCTTAAATCCTTAGGCTTTTGACTTGTCTCGTAGCTCGTTTTAATAACTTTTAATGCGTTTTGTTTATTTTTATAGTTTTCGAAGGTTTTACTCAAAACGATGCTAAATGGGCTATTTTTGCACCAATCTTGGGAATCTCGAGATTCCCTAAGATTCCCCGAGCCCTGGTCGTGTCAAAGGCAGCGGAGACGGAAGGGTCGAGCATGTCGGAAGCGCGGAAACGCAAGTATCGGGTCGAAGAGCACCGAAGGGTAGCCCCCGCCACCAACTTCGTAGCGGGCGCTACGCCCTCAAGAAAACTGTGGCCAAGATAGACCGTGGCCACGGTCACCTTGACCGTAGCCACGGTGTAATTGTGCCAATGCCCGAGGAAGGAGACTTTGCAACCCGAGATGTACCGAGGTCACGGTCACCTTGACCGTAGCCACGGTGAGATCCTTGTCCTGCCCCACGAAGCAGCTGGCCGAACAAGACCGTGGCAACGGTCTCCCATGACCGTAGCCACGGCGGTGCGAAGGAGCGAAAAGTTGTCAACCCTAATCGCCTACACCGTGCCCACGGTGCATGGGTACCGTGCCCACGGTACTGCGAAGCGAAGATGAATTTTTCCTGCCTTACGCTGGACCTTGGCCACGGTCACCTTGACCGTGCCCACGGTCCCCTGTGGGACACGTTTTGTCTGTAGCGTTAAATGATGAGTTTTGAGTGACAACCTGAGTTACTATATATGGTTTTAGGTCATTTTAGCAGAGAGAAATCTTTTAATCAGCTTTTACCTAGCTTTTATGATACTTTAGCCTTCTTTTATCACATTTTAAGCTTTGGATTAGAGAGTTAGTGAAGATCTTTACTGAGTTTATTGATTCTTGTATTGGATTCTCTCAAGTTTTATTTCAAGTTTGAAGATTATTATCATATTTGGAGCATTGGAGCATTTATTATTCAGAGTTTTTTGCCTCTTTGTCATCAATCAATGAGCATTTCTTAACCTTTCTCTCTTCTATTTCATAAGTTTATCTATTAATATCTGTTTTTGGTATTGTTGTTATTATTGATTTTGTTGATTGTTTGTTATTACCTTGTCTATCTTTTTGAGCATAATTAGAGTTGTTAATGTTAGTATCATGTTAGTTAGGATGTTTAGTGGCTAGAGCCCTAATGGGTTAGGGAGATATTAAGGGTGTGATTGGGTGATTAGGTTTGGGTTAGCAATATTAGTGAGTAACTAGTTAGGAAATCAACTTCCCAACCCTATCCTTCCCTCAAGTGGGATGTAATTGGGTGCGAAAGCATCCCGAATACATCCAATGCTTGTTGGAAGGTAGGAATTGGGATAGTTAGTGTTCTAGTTCGCGAAAGCGAATAGAAACTAACTAGGACATTCCGTTTCATCGACTCCCCAGGTCTGTCTATGGACTTTAGGGAAGTCAATCCGGGCTATCCTTGAAAGAGGAAGCCCGATGGGTATTTTCCAACGGAGTTACCACTTGATTTCCCCTTCTCGTTACTCTCTTGCTGCGAAACCCATTTCCTTATCCCCGTTTGCATCCCGAAAGTCTCTCGACACCCATTGTCTCACCTTTCTGACCGAACCTAGTGTGTTTGTGCTGTTTTACCCCAAAAATCTATCACCCTTTCTTGATCCTACCTAGAGTCAAGTAATTGCTGTGAAGGCCCCTAGCTCCCTGTAGAAGAACGATATTATCGAGGTTTGACAAACCGTTGTACAACGAAATGGCGCTGTTGCCGGGGAGCAAGCGCCCATTCTAGTCTTAACTTACTCTACGTGTGTTTCGTTAGGATGTTTTTACCTTTCTGAGTCGAGTCTAGAGTCCCTAGGGCTACTTACGACGTTTGTTTGTTTAGTGCATGCGCAGGAGAGACCTAATACCTCTTGTACCTTTTGATCCTGAAATCGAAAGGACTGCACGGCCCAACAACGCCGCAAACGCCCATCGGCGTCTTCTTGAGCGACAACAGCAAGAGGCTATGGCAGAACCTCGTACCCTCCTGTCGTTCGCATCACCTTCGACGAGTACGGGAGGCTCTCCTATTGCTTTGCCCGATCTCCCTGACGGGACTGTCTTCGAGGTCAAGCCGAATTTCCTTCACCTCATTGAGCAATCTAAGTTCCATGGGTTTGACTCGGAGAACCCCATCAACCATATTTCCAACTTCTTGGAGAAATGCGGCATGATCAGAATGCAAGGATCTTCGGAAGAATACATCCATCTTAAGTTCTTCCCGTTTTCTCTCGCGGGGAAAGCTCGAGGGTGGCCTGATAATTGTAACCCGAACACTTTCCGGACTTGGCACGCCCTGAGTCAAGCATTTTTGAGTAGGTTTTTCCCGCCGATGGAGACCGCTCGCCGGAGATCATGAACTTTCAACAACAACTGGGCGAGTCTTTGTTCGAAGCTTGGGAGAGATACAAAGGACTTCAACGAGCATGCCCGCACCATAATCTCCCGGCCGCTCTTATTCTACATACTTTCTACGAGGGTCTCTCGATGAATACGAGGCAATCGATCGATAACGCCTCGGGCGACCTTTTTCTAAGTAAGACCCCCGTCCAAGCCGATGCTCTTTTAGCTCAAATGGCAGAGAATGCTTGCAACTGGGGAAGAAATTCAAGGGAGGTGACAAGTTGTGCTGATAGCGAGAACTTGGGGTATCTTATCAAAGACATGCAAAAGTCAATGCAACAACTTTCTCAGGACATGGCCGAGATGAAGACAACCTAACAACTCAAGCCGATTATGGAGGTTCAATCTTCCATTCCTTCACCTTCGCCACTTCGGTGTTGCGTTGTGAGGTATGTGGGGGAGGACATACAAATTTCGAGTGCCAAACGGAGTTGGTATCCAATGAGCAAGCGAATGCTCTATATCGGCAAAACCTCTCTTACCGCAACAATGATCCCGTTCGCCCTTAAGGAAACCCATCCTATGTCCCTCCGGGTTTTCCCTACCCTAACCAAGCCCAAAACCATCCACGTCAAAACCAAAACCGCCCCCATCAACAAGCTCCCCCATACCAAAATCAAGCCTACCATCAAGTTCCTCAATCCTACCAACAACAACCCCCTCCACAAATGAGCCAAGAGATGGACTTCATGCAAAGATGTCTCAAGAATCAAGAGGCTTTCAAGGCCGCCCAATTGAAACAGAATGAGGTTATTAATGCTAGCAAAAGGATGCTTGAGACCCAATTGGCTCAACTTGCCCAACAAGTCTCCAACTTCCAATCTCAACCTTCTTCTTCTTCTTCCAAGGGTCTACCTAGCCAACCCCAACAAAATCCTAAGGGGCACATCAATGTTATCACATTGAGGAGCGGTAAGGAGATAGATGGCCCTAGGATGGCGATGGAAGATGTCTTGGGTGATAAGGAGGGCGATGTGGTGGATGTTGAGGAAGAGGAGGATTTGATTGAAGAAAGGGAGAGTGAGTTAGTCTTAGGCGAGGGAGTTGGTGAAGTACAAGAGGAAGAATTGGGAGAATCAAGCAAAGAGAGAGAAGAGATGGAGCGAGTGAGAAAAGGGAAAGGGAAAATGGCGGAAGAAGAACCAATCTTAACCATGGAGAAACCAAAGTTACCGCTGGTGCTTTTTCCTGAGCGGTTGACAAAACCAAAGTCCGATGCAAAATTTTCGAAGTTCATTGAGATGCTTAAGAAGCTTCAAGTTAAAATCCCATTTCTTGATGCTATTTTTGAAGTCCCATCCTTCAAGAAACATTTGAAGGAGCTTCTTACGAGCAAGAGGAGAATCCAAGAGAAAGCTACCATTCATTTGACGACGGATTGTAGTGCCATCATCGATAACAAATCACTGGAAAAGCTAGCCGACCCTGGGAGTTTCTCTATTCCAAGCACCATCGGTGATATGAGGATTGGCCGAGCCTTATGTGATCTAGGAGCAAGTGTGAGTGTCATGCCTTACTCAATTTGTAAGAAGTTGATCCTTGATGATCTAGCTCCTACTACTATTAACCTTCAATTGGCCAACCGTTCCGTACGAAGACCCTTAGGGATATTGGAAGATATCCCGGTGCAAGTAGGGCGATTCTTGATCCCTTGTGATTTTGTTATCTTGGAGATGGAGGAGGACAACAACATCTCCATTATTTTGGGAAGGCCATTCCTTGCTACGGCGGGAGCAATTATAGATGTGAAGAATGGAAGTATGTCATTGAATGTTGGGAATGAAAGTAATATTTTTCAACTTGAGGGGTCTTTGAAAGGTCCTTCATATGGGGACTCATGCTACGCGATTGACATGCTGGAATTTCTCGTTGATGAGTATATTGAGGAGTCCCATCTACTTGAGTCTACATGTGATGATCCCTTGGGTGCATGCTTATTGGAATCCTTTCAATTTAAGACCGATGGCACCGACATCACTTTCTTCACCAACCTTCCTGACTCTTCACCTATGCACGAGGAAATTATTATTGATGAGCCTATTATGGAGTGCATGGAGATTCAAGATGTGATCTTCAAAGGTATGTCTTCCTCCCAAGTTCAATCTTCTATTCCTTTAGATCTTAAACCTTTGCCCCCTTCCCTCCAATATTCTTACTTGGATGATGAAAAATCTTATCCTGTGATTGTGAATGCAAATTTGAATGATTTTGAATTGTCTAAGTTGCTTAATATGCTTAGAAAGCATAGAGGTGCATTAGGTCATATGATAGAAGATTTGAAAGGTTTATCCCCGTCCATTTGCATGCATTCGATTGATTTGCTAGAAGATGCCAAGCCTACTAGGCAACCACAACGTAGACTAAATCCTAACATGCAAGAAGTGGTTAAAAAGGAGGTAGTGAAGTTGCTCGCTGCTGGGATCATCTTCCCCATCGCAAATAGCGAATGGGTAAGCCCGGTTCAGTGTGTGCCAAAAAAGGGTGGAATGACCGTAATTGAAAATGATAAGAAAGAATTGGTAAGTACCCGAACTGTGACTGGTTGGAGAATGGGCATTGATTACCGTCAGCTTAACAAAGTAACAAAGAAGGACCATTTTCCCCTTCCTTTTATTGACCTGATGCTAGAACGGTTGGCGGGTCACTCACATGTTTGCTTCTTAGATGGGTATTCCGGGTTCTTTCAAATCCCAATCCACCCCTCACACCAAGAAAATACCACCTTCACTTGCCCATACGGGGCATTTGCTTACCGTCGCATGCCATTTGGTTTATGTAATGCCCATGGGACTTTTCAACATTGTATGATGGCTATTTTTAGCGATTTCATTGAGAAATGCATGGAGGTTTTTATGGATGACTTTTCCGTTAGGGTAATTCTTTTGATGACTATTTGCTAAACCTGGAAAAAGTATTAACTCGTTGTGAAGAAGTGGATCTAGTACTCAACTGGGAGAAATGCCACTTTATGGTGAAACAAGGTATTGTTTTGGGTCACTTAATCTCTTCAAAGGGCATCGAGGTGGATAAGGCGAAGGTTGAGGTCATAGAGCGCCTACCACCCCCAGTTTCTGTGAAGGAGGTGCGTAGCTTCCTTGGCCATGCCGGCTTCTATCGCCGGTTCGTCAAGGACTTTTCGAAAATCGCTCGACCTCTAACCGACCTCTTATGCAAAGATGCTCCTTTCATTTTTACTGATGAGTGTCTTGAGTCGTTTTACAGATTGAAGCAGGCTTTGATTTCCGCCCCGGTGGTTCAACCTCCGGACTGGACACTACCATTTGAGATTATGGCCGACGCCAGTGACTTTGCCGTGGGGGCGTGTTTGACCCAAACAGTGGATAAGAAACCGAGGGTTATCTATTACGCAAGCCATGCGCTTGATAGTGCCCAAAGAAACTACACCACCATGGAAAAGGAACTTTTGGCGATCGTTTTTGCGCTCAACAAGTTTCGGCAGTACCTTATGCTCTCGAAGGTAGTAGTCTTCACGGATCATGCCGCTATCAAATACTTGATGGGAAGGAAGGAGACAAAGCCGAGGCTAATACGGTGGGTCTTGCTCATGCAAGAATTCGATTTGGAAATCCGCGACAAGGCGGACACGAAGAATGTCGTGGCCGATTACCTCTCGAGGATTCTTGTCGACTTGGAGGACACCCAACCGATTTTTGATGCTTTCCCAGACGAGCGACTTTTGGCGATCAACTCTCATCCTTGGTATGCAGATATTGTGAATTATTTGGCAAGCGAAGTGATTCCCCAACACTTGAACCATCACCAAAAGAAGAAATTTCTCCACGACATGAAGCATTATTATTGGGATGATCCCTTCCTTTTCCGGCTTTGCAATGACGGGATGTACCGGCGATGTATTCCCGAGAGTGAAGTGCAATCTGTTTTGACTCATTGTCACGAGTTTCCGGTGGGAGGTCACGATGGCTCCCAAAAGACGGCGGCGAGGGTTCTACAAGCCGGGTATTGGTGGCCAACTCTTTTTCGTGACGCCCATTTGCATGTCAAGCAATATGATAGATGTCAAAGATCCGGCAACATCTCCCGGAAAAATGAAGCACCGTTGAATTATATTCTTGAAGTTGAAGTCTTCGATGTATGGGGGTTAGACTTCATGGGACCTTTTCCGTCATCAAGGGGTTTCCAATACATCCTAGTGGCCGTGGATTATGTCTCAAAGTGGGTCGAAGCCATACCGTGCGTGTGGTGCGATGGGAAATCCGTTTCGAGATTTTTGAAAAAGACCCTATTTCCAAGATTCGACATTCCAAGGGTCATCATTAGTGACAACGGTTCCCATTTCATTGAGAAGAAGTTCGAGTCTCTTTTGGCAAAGTACGGCATCAATCATAAGAAGGGACTACCTTATCATCCATAAACACAAGGTCAAGTGGAGATCTCAAACCGTGCCACCAAGGAGATCTTAGAGAAGACGGTTAACTCTTTGAGGAAAGATTGGGCAGAAAAGTTGGATGAAGTTTTGTGGGCATACTGCACCGCCTACAAGACACCGATCGGTACTACTCACTATCGTCTTGTCTACGGGAAGACGTATCACTTTCACGTGGAGCTTGAGCATAAAACCATGTGGGCAATCAAGAAGTTGAACCTCGATCTTAAGGCGGCCGAAAGTAGTCGGTTATTTCAACTAGAAGAACTTGAGGAGTTGAGGCGTCATGCATATGAGAACAACAAGATCTACAAAGAAAGGACCAAAGCATGGCACGACAAGAGGTTGAACCGACGCGAGTTTGTGGTAGGCGATAGGGTTCTCATCTTCAACTCGAGGCTAAAGTTATTCTCCGGGAAATTGAGATCATGATGGTCCGGTCCATTCGAAATTGTGAAAATTCTCCGCGCCGAAGTTATAGAATTGAAGGATGCACAAGGGCAGTGTTTCAAAGCAAACTCATCGAAGCTTAAACCGTACATCATGGGCGAGGAATATGCCGGACAGTTGTGGTGTATCTCACGAATTTTGAGGATTGAAAAGCATCGGGAAAGGTCGAGCTAGGACCTATAAAAACAAGCACTCGGGAGAGGTATGACTTACTTTCCCTTCTTTTAGTGTTTTCTTTCATTTTCTTTCATTTTATTTCCATTGTTTTAACATTTTTTTTATTTTCCTTGGTGATTATTGAAAAATATGAGAAAAGAAAGAGAAAATAGAAAAATTAGAAGAACTGAAAATTTTTTTTTTAGAAAAGATTGAAAAGAAGCGAAAAAATCGAGAGCGAGAGTGAAAATAAAGAGAGGTTCTATGAGAGTTGGGATTTGAATGTGATTTTTGAGTGATGGGAAAGTACCCTGAATGATAAATTGAGTGAGGACGACAAAGGAGTGGATGATAAGAGGGTAGATTTTAGGACTTAACGTTTTTTTTTTCCTAGTTTTGAGCCTTGTAGGTACAATAGCTGGGTCGAAAGGGATCGTGGCCACGGTCAGGATTTGCAAAGTGTTCCCAGTTTTTTTTTCTCCGGCCGAAGTGGACCGTGACCACGGTGGGTTTCACCGCAGCCACGGTCTCATCGCAACAATTTCTTGGAAAATATTCTTCCCGAAGATCACCATGACCACGGTCTATGTTACCGTAACCACGGTCTCCACCCTGCATTTTTTCATCTTTTTCCCCAACCCGAGACACACCGTGCCCACGGTCAAATCGACCGTGGCCACGGTGAGTCGAAATCTGCGAACTTTATCGGGGGGTTATTTCTCATTTTCCCTCATTTCTCTTTCATTTCCCTCCATTCTCTCACACTCGAAAATTCTCCCCCAACCCTAAAACCCTAAATCCTTGCAAAAATTTCCCAAACCCGTCACAAAATCCTCCTTTTCTCTCCAAATTCTCCATCGATTTTCGCCCTACCTACGCCTAGCTGCTGTTCTTCGCATTTTTGGGGCTCTTGAAGCAAATTCTCGGGGTCTTTGTGCTTGTTGAGGCTCGAATTGGTTAAGGAAGCTCTTCAAAGTCTTCAATCCAGGTACTCCTTGGTTTATTGGTGCATACACATTCGATTTTCTTGCTTTTGTGTTGAATTTTTGTGCGAATTGCTTGTGGGTTTGGTTGGACGAATTTGGTTGAGTTGGGGTTGAAATTTTCATGGCTGTTTTTGAAGTTGGGAGTGTTATTGGTAAATTTCTTGGTCGGGATTTTGTTCTTGGTCGGGATTTCGTGATTGCTCGGGATTTTGGGATAGTGTTGTTGTTGTGTTTCCTGTGGTGGTTGTTTGTTTTCAGTTGCCTTCAATGGGGCGAGCTAAATGTGCCTCCACCGAGCCGGAACCAACCCCCGTCCCATCACCCTCTGCCGAGCCCGATAAAACCCGGTGCAAGGGTCAACCGGCCTCGATCATTCAATGCGACCCGAAGGTTAAGGTTACCTTCCGGGACGAGATGCACAAGGCGCAGTACGAGAGGCTCAAGAAACGAAAGATCTGTGCTTCGGACCTCTATCATGAAGAGACGGCAAAGGATATATTTTGTAAACCGAGCATGGATTTCCTCATCAAAACCATGGGTTGGGAGGTCTTCGCCACCATCAATGAGACAATCATCGAACAACTGGTGCTCGAGTTCCTTAGCTCCTTGGTTGTACAGGAAGAAGGCACATCCAACGCCTCTTTCTCGTACATCGTGAACAAAAAGGAGGTCCAATGCACGGTTAAGGATCTTTGCAATGCGTTAGGCCTACCCGAGGACGGAATCTTCTATGGCGAGAGTGTTAATTTTGATGAACAAAAGGCTATGCGAGACCTCACTTGCTGGAGGAGGCGCTATCCCAAGGTTCGAACCCAACGAGCGTAGTTCTATTGCCCAAGCAACTCCAAGGCCCGGGATTTTTGTTAGCTCAGCGTCCGTATCTTCCACCGCATCATCTCAAACTCTGTTTTCGGCCGTGATGCCGGGCGATCAAGCGTCCGGAAAGACGACCTCTTCGTCCTCTTTAATGCCATTAACGGTCGCCAAGTCAACACCGGCTCCTGCATCCTCCATTGTCTCTGGGAAATAAGCCTCGAAACCCGAAACATGACCATTGGTATGGGTCACATCGTCACCATCTTCTACGGAAACAAGGGTTCGAGTCTTACCTCAACAAGTGGACTCCCCAGTTTTTCCCCGATCCTATCGACGGTGTTCGCCTTCGGAAGATGGAATTCTTGGAGAAAAATAAGACGCGAACATTCTACCGTGACGGGAACGAGCCCCATACCGTCGTCGTTCATTTGGGTGATGACAATGCCGAGAAACGTCTAGATGTCACCGACCAACGCAATTGGTCGTGTGGCCAAACTTATGGGGATCGTTTTGTGGTTGGAGGTCCCAGGGAGCCCGAGGAGGAAGGTGAAGAAGAAGCAGAGGATGAAGAAGAAGAGGGTGAACAAGCACAAGCGAAAGAAGCCGAGCCAAGTCAAGTGCGGGACGCCGCTCTTGAACGTATCAACGAGCAACTGCAGGAGCTTCATGATGAATTTCAAGAACAACGGGTGCTCATCCAAAACCAGTAGACGTTGATTGAAAACTTGGAAGGGCTGATCGAGACCCAACAGGAGATGCTTGCTAGCATCCAATCGCAACTCCAACCCCGTCATCCTCCGGGAGGGTCCGCTTGAGGACCACCCGACCTTTATCATCGCTTTTATTTACTTTATCTAGTATAAGTGTGGGGGGTGCTTCTTCGGGGTTTGGATGTGATGCCTGATGGTTTTGACGTGTTGGTCTCCCGGTTTCATTTGGTATGTTTTTAGCATTTTTTGGGGTTGTAGACACCTGGATTTGTACCAATATAATTCCGACTAATCAAAGCATTGAGGGCCGAATGCATTTTTTTTGGGCCAATGTACCAAGCAATACAAAACAGAACAGGAGCGGCCCGCTAGATGAGACAAAACCCGCACGGGTTTTAAGCGAACATGAGACAGCCCAGAACCAAGGCAGGCCTAAGGCGCGCCCCGGTCCATGTTAGAAAACCCGCACGGGTTTTCTTGTCCCCAAACGCGCCGTTTTGCTTGCCATGTCAGCGATCTGTGCCGAAGGTTTATAAAACCCACGCGGGTTTTATCTTCAAAAATCCGGCGCCAAAATCACCTTGATCACCCTCCCTTGATATTAGCCCAATGTGCTTTGACCTTGGCCTTGACTTGGAAGCTACGTGATTGCATGGCATGATCTAAGGGATGTGTCTCCCTCATTTTCCCTCCTAAACACTACCCTCACCTCCTATAAATACCCCTTCATTCTTCCACTCATTTCACCAACAACTCTCATAAAAAACCACCCTTATTATACTCTCATTATACTATCCCTACACTCTCTTAAACTCTCTCTATAAGCATTCTCATACTATCATACCCTCACTCTAACAAATTCCCATCAAACCACTATCCATATATCACATTTCCATCCCCTCACATTTTCATTCCTTTCATCCATCAAGTCAAGGCGAAGTCAAGAGTTTCAACCGGCACATTCGGACTCCTAAATCAAAAGAGGTTCGATTTATCGTTTTCTTATTATCATTGTTTAAATCATGTAATTCGTACTTTAATTCCATTACTTGTGCATATTTGTAAATCAAAAAAACCCTTTTTTTATATTGCATGTCAAGAATATAATTTTGCGAAATCAATTAAACTTCTCCCCGCTTCATTTCATTTTAATGTTGATTTTAGTAGAGTCCGTTTTTCTAATGGGCGAATTCAAGAATTTTTATTATTCTTGAATTCGTAGCCTTTCCCCCGAGCTTAGAATCGGGTTTCGTAGACCGGAGTTACTTTTATTTTCTTTAGGTTTGTCGGTTTCCTTAAATCGGCTAGCGACTCTTTATTCTTTTTATAATTCGTTTGATTATTTAAAATTGAAATTTACATAAAAATAATTAAGAAATGATTTAATATCTTTCCTCACACCCAATTTAAAGTGAAAAATTGAGAGAAAATGCGTAGGAATTAATAAAACTCACTCGGGTTTTATTGTTTCAAACTTATGTTCTCTGGCCCGAGGGAAACATGCGGTCCGACCCAAGAGCCTCTACCGGCCCGCGTGCTTCCTTTTGGGCCTCAATGCGGTGTGGGTTGATTTTGAATCATTATTAATATATTTTTGTATAATTTCAAGTATTTAAATAATAAAAAACGGATTTGTAAAATAAATAAAATTTCACCATCCCGAAAATGAATTTCATAAAAATAAAAATATCCTTATTTAAGGATTAAGCAACCTTAGTCGGCTCCCGAGCACACAAGTAGTGCATCACGGGAAAAGGGGCACTTTTCCCGGGGTCCTACAGGGGTTGTTTGGTTAGGATGCTCCGGTTTGCCTCGTGTTGTTGGTCTTTCATGTGTTGCCGGGTTGTCTTTTGGTTGATCGATGGTTATTTTTGTGGGCCGAGAAGTTTGTTTACTCTTGCTTCGTTTGTATTTTGGTCATGGAGGTTTGTAAACGACTTTGGATTATGATGAATGCAATGAATTGTTTATTTCGGTTGGTATGTATGGAGTTTCACCCTTATTTCCCGCCTCAATGAATGAGATTCGGGGATAAGGTAAGCCATTGGCAATGTATATATTGTAGATAGTTTTGTTTTTCATCTTTTTAGTTTCTTTTCATAGTCTTTTAAGTTAGTGTTTCCTTTCTTTTGTTTTTGGTCTCGCATGCGAATTCTATCGATTGTAAATCGTCTTTTACTCTAACATTGTTTTGATTCACTCGAACGACGACTCTGGATCGCTGTTTTAACGCTTATGAAGAGTTTGAGGTAATATCTTTCTACCCTACTCTTTTTATGTGAATTCTTATCTTGATCCGTCCCATGCTTGGTTTTCTTTTGGGTGGCGAACCCCTTTGAATATCTGTGTTGGGATATATATTGCTGGTGGAGCCGTGTGGGCTCGGGTCGCCACCATTTTTACTTGCTAGTTGTTTTTGTTTGTGTTTTGGTAGGTTCTCTACCCTTTTCCTGTGACACCTTCCCACAATGAGGGCATTGTGGAGTTTTAAGTGTTTGTGGGGGGGGGGGGGGGGAGATATTCTGTTCAAGGGTAGATCACCTAGTCATTTTGTTCCTTGTTTTCCTAGTTTTTGCTAAAATTTGAAAATTTTCGTGTGGAAAAGGAGAAAAAAGGGAGTTAAAACCTTTTCAATTTTTCTTTTCGTTTTGTTTTTGTTTTGCTTTGTTTCCTGGATCTCGTTATCAAAGTTGAGAAGCCGTTCTTAAACTTCTTTAAAAGTAACCGGTTGGAGCATTTTCAACCCTAATTCGGGTTCTAGTCGAGACTTACCCTTAATAGACTCCCTTCATTAAGTGTCTAGTGAGACCCCCGCTCCTTTCTCTTTTTATTGGAACCGGGAGGTTCTAGGAGCTTGTGTCCGGGTTTGTTTTGTTTCTCGCTTAGCAAAAGCAAAAATTGCAAAAAGAAAAGAAAAGAAAGAAAATCTTTGCTAAGATACAATAACCTGAATAAGTGGAGCGTGTCGCTGTAGACATTAACCACCCACACTTAGCCAACCTGCAAGGGCCCGGTATTCGTGGTACGGCATGGATACCTCTTAACCCTCCTCCCATATCGCTTTGCGATGGAGAGGCGAATGGAAAAGACCGTGTTGGGAGGGTATACTCCTTATATGGGTCGTCCAATTCCCGAAAGTAAGGCTAATACCGACTTTTAAAAACCAAAAAAGAAAAAAAAAGAGAAAAAGAAAAGCAAATTTCGTTGGTATTTCCAACTCAAAAAGAAAGAAAAGAAAAAGTTTTTGCTTCTTAAAAGAGTGGGGCCTCCCCTTGCATCACCTACGGCCCACACCAAGCCAAGGCGACCAAATGCGAGGGAGGGAAATGCTTCTCTTGGTTGTTTCGTTGTTTTCAAATTCGGACGCGAGTTTTTAGAGTCTTTTGGTTCCCGTTAAACCCTTTTCATGTGGGGTTTCGCTTGGTACAAGGTGAAGGGAGTTGAAAAATCTTCAAGATCGACCTTTATCTGAGTTTGGTGTTGTGAGGTGCTCCTAACGGTTACTTTGGGAGGTTTAATCACGTTTTCTTTGTTTGGATTGCGAGATCTTGTGAATCAAAGCCTCTGTTTTTCCTTCTTTTTGTTTTCTTCGGTTTTGTTTTCACTTTCCCTCTCTCCTTTTTCTTTGGCTTTTGTGGGCACAACCGCTACAAACCCTCACGAGTCCATCTCGTCCACCCGGGCTGTCGGGGGGTTCAAAGGGCTTGGTGCATATGCTAAATGCACCCGTTTCTCTCCCACGACAGAGGAGTTAGTGTTAGTTAGTTAGTTTTTGTTTTGTTTTGCTCGGGACGAGCAAAGGTTTAAGTGTGGGGGGGTGTTTAGACCCGATTTCTCGTCTAAATACCGCCTAAATCCTTAGGCTTTTGACTTGTCTCGTAGCTCGTTTTAATAACTTTTAATGTGTTTTGTTTATTTTTGTAGTTTCCGAAGGTTTTACTCTAACGATGCTAAATGGGCTATTTTTACACCAATCTTGGGAATCCCGAGATTCCCTAAGATTCCCCGAGCCCTGGTCGTGTCAAAGGCAGCGGAGACGGAAGGGCCGAGCATGTCGAAAGCGCGGAAACACAAGTATCGGGTCGAAGAGCACCGAAGGGTAGCCCCCGCCACCAACTTCGTAGCGGGCGCTACGCCCTGAAGAAAATTGTGGGTGAGATAGACCGTGGCCACGGTCACCTTGACCGTAGCCACAGTGTAATTGTGCCAATGCCCGAGGAAGGAGACTTTGCAACCCGAGATGTACCGTGGTCACGGTCACCTTGACCGTAGCCACGGTGAGATCCTTGTCCTGCCCCAAGAAGGAGCTGGCCGAATAAGACCGTGGCCACGGTCTCTCATGACCATAGCCACGGTGGTGCGAAGGAGTGAAAAGTTGTCAACCCTATTCGCCTACACCGTGCCCAGGTGCATGGGTACCGTGCCCACGGTACTGCAAAGCGAAGAAGAATTTTTCCAGCCTTACGCAGGACCGTGGCCACAGTCACCTTGACCGTGCCCACGGTCCCCTGCGGGACACATTTTGTTTGTAGCGTTAAATGATGAGTTTTGAGTAACAACCTGAGTTATTATATATGGTTTTAGGTCATTTTAGCACCGAGGAATCTTTTAATCAGCTTTTACCTAGCTTTTATGATACTTTAGCCTTCTTTTATCACATTTTAAGCTTTGGATTAGAGAGTTAGTGAAGATCTTTGCTGAGTTTATTGATTCTTGTATTGGATTCTCTCAAGTTTTATTTCAAGTTTGAAGATTATTATCATATTTGGAGCATTAGAGCATTTATTAATCAGAGTTTTTTGCCTCTTTGTCATCAATCAATGAGCATTTCTTAACCTATCTATCTTCTATTTCATAAGTTTATCTATTAATCTCTGTTTTTGGTATTGTTGTTATTATTGATTTTGTTGATTGTTTGTTATTACCTTGTCTATCTTTTTGAGCATGATTAGAGTTGTTAATGTTAGTATGATGTTAGTTAGGATTTTTAGTGGCTAGAACCCTAATGGGTTAGGGAGATATTAAGGGTGTGATTGGGTGATTAGGTTTGGGTTAGCAATATTAGTGAGTAACTAGTTAGGAAATCAACTTCCCAACCTTATCCTTCCCTCAAGTGGGATGTAATTGGGTGCGAAAGCATCCCGAATACATCCAATGCTTGTTGGAAGGTAGGAATTGGGATAGTTAGTGTTCTAGTTCGCGAAAGCGAATAGAAACTAACTAGGAAATTCCGTTTCATCGACTCCCCGGGTATGTCTATGGACTTTTGGGAAGTCAATCCAGACTATCCTTGAAAGAGGAAGCCCGGTTGGTATTTTCCAACGGAGTTACCACTTGATTTCCCCTTCTCGTTACTCTCACTACAAGAAATGTGGCTTTTACCAACAGGGCCATATCTGTTTGTAAAAGTGACTTTTCTGTTGGTAATAGCTTTTTCCAACAGATAAATATCTGTCACAAAACTGTTGGTAAAAACTCCTTTTTGTAAAGGTAATACCAACAGATATGTGCATCTGTTGGTATTGTTTAGTAACACCATCAGATCAAATCTATTGGTATTGCATATTGCTTTACCAACAGATATTCAACTGATGGTAATCAGACTTTTACCAACAAAATAAATTGTTGGTGTTACAATTTTGGTGCCAAAGTTATCACTTGTATCAACAGATTGTTTATGTTGGTAGTACTGTTTTGGCGCCAAAACTTATTATAATTCTCTTATATCTATTGGTAATAGTATTATGCACATGTACACATCTGTTGGTAATAATTATATATCCAAACCGTGTATCTATCAATAGTTACATTTTTGCCATTCGCAACCACATGCTAATTGTAAATGCCTCTTTCAATATATCCCTTTATTAACAAATATTTGTACATATATAAATATTTGTTCCACCTAAAAAGAAGAACAAACCTAAAAACAATAGTCACTTAAAAACATCACATATCATAGAGTAACAAATACATTGTCGTAAACATAACTAGAATGTATGATTTGAATTTGTTAAAGAAAACTTGCTAATAACTTGTTTGTAACTAGTACATATATAACTAAAAACACAAGTCTAACCGTAATTTGTCCATATATATAAAACTCAAACGATATCATTCTCTTGTTCATCATCATTTCGGCCATCAAAATCTTCAACTTCATGTTCATTTTCACTTTCAGCATCATCATCCTCAAGCAAATGAAGAAGGTCATCCGACAATCCCTACAATAAAATTTATGACAAAAATATGTTAATGCAACTAATTCAAAATTAAAAAAAAAAGGAGAATCAACCTAAGGAACATATGCAATTTCTCCACTATTATTTGACAACAATATAAGAACATGATAGATTTCCAATAACATAAATGATACAAGTTATATGCTTGGCATATGCCACCCAATAACTTATATAAAACAAAAGACAAGCACAATTCACCAAGGTTAAAACATAGGAATATTGATAGTACGTACCCCGCGTTCTATAATTACTTTCAACAAGTCAGTGACTTTTCCAAGTTTCTTCTCCAAACAGTTAACTTTTTGTTGGCTCTCCTTTTGATCTTCCTCAATTTTCTTCCTTTTAGCTCGTTCTTCCTCTAAGGCACACCTCTTGAAGTTGGAGCGAGGAACCTTCCTTCCCATTCCATAAGTCTTAGCATAGCCATTCTTATCTTCTCCAACAACTTTTTCAAAAATTTTATCACGAGCGGCTGTGTCCAATGAACCTTCTTCTGCGGTAGCTAGTTCATTCTCCAATGAGAGCTGCAAAATTAAGAATATGACAAGATGATGCATAATTAAAGAGGTAACATAGAAAAAATTTCAATGAAAAATAATAATGTTTAATTGATTCGTTAACCTTTGTTGCAGCTGAAGCATCGTCTAACTTTGAACCCTTCTTAGGAACATGGGTCAGGAACCATGCTCCAAGCTTATCCAACTCATTACGTTTTTCCTAAGTATAAAATATAATACGAAGTTAGATAATAAAGCTCAATGGATATAACATTAACAAAGTATCATGATACTATCAACAAATGACTATAGTACCTCCTCTTCAGCACGCAAACGAGCAAAGCTCTTCGTCCCAGCATAATGGGCCATCTTTAGTTTCCCACGATTTGTAATGCCTGCTTTAGTTCTTTCCTAATTATTTTTAAAATTATAATGAATTAGTTTTCTTGGATAAGTGATTCAGAACTAGTTAGACTTCTAATAACTATTACATAATTATCAAATGTTATCATAAATGACATAAATTTACCTTTCCTTTTTCAGATTCCCAGAACTCCACTAACTTAACCCATGTCTCCTTAGGTATGTGATCGGGCTTCTTTGATATTGCTTCATCATGTGTTCTTCCATCAAAACAAACAACTTTTAACTCTGATTTGTAACCTCTCCAACAAGCATTCATTTTCTCTAGAGCCCAATTGTATGGCTCCTTCCCTTCAGGAAAGTAATATGAACGCTGTAGAGGCATCTCAGTTTTTTTAGTTTTTTTAAAGCAAAGCACTTGAACTCTAACAAGTATTAAATCATGTTTTATTAATCATCAACCATATGCATACCTTCACTTCTTGCCATATGGCCTCCTTTGCCGCTCGCGGTATCTTCCTCCAATCTTCATATTCAAGTGGTAATTTTCGAGGGTCTCGTGCAAGGCAACAAATCAAAGAGGACATTTTCCTAGCCGAGTCGCCAATAGGTTGTTGATCCTCATTAACTTCAACTTTTACCGGGTCTTTTAAGACCTTCGTCTTGTTATAACCGCGACCCTTCTCATTCTTTCTTTGGTTGCTCGTATTCGCCTTCTACTTGTCATATTGTAACCAGTTTGAGAAGTATGAACTTCAGTTGACGGAGTATCATGATCGCCATTATCTCCATCTACCAGAACAAAATAATAGAAAAAAAGAAATAGGTCATCCAAATAACAAGAGAAAAAAGCTTAAAAATTATTTTTCTATTGGATTCTTTTGTCCTATTAAAACTAGAGTAGATAAAGTTGATTACAGATTGACTAAACTATTCAAAGTTTCCATCCCACTAATAGTACTCATAGATCCATCTCCACTAAATAGTAGTACTCATAAGTCCACCAGGTTGATTTCCTCATTAAAATTTTCAGAATAGTTTGTCATGTATATAGGAATAGAGTATACCTATTGAACGCCTTGTAGTAGAATCTCCAGAGCTTATTGGATGACCTTGTCATGATAGAGCATAACAAAAAAAAAATTAAAAAATGGAAAAGAACTGGTTATTCAAATAGCCCATGAAAAGAGAAAAAGGCTTAAACATGAACTGTAATATAATTCATGATAAATGGCATGAGTATAAAATGAACCTAGTTGGGATGATAGCAAGACAATTAGTAACTTTAAATAAGTGAAAAAGGACAGAAAATAATATACCTATTGAACGCCTTGTTGTAGAATCTCCAGTGGGTTCTTTTTGGTGCACATTGTTCCCCGTTTCTGCACTCGCACTACAATTTGACCTCATTGTTGGATGACCTTGCCATAACATTTGGAAGTGACTTCGCACTCTTAGAAGATTTTCTTACTTGAATGAACTTGCCATAAAAGAGAAAAAGACTTACTTGAATGAACTTGAAGATTTTCTTCAGAACCTGAATCACTGACATTTGGAAGTGATTTCGCACTCTTAGAAGCATCATGTTTTTTAGAACAAAGGTCTTTGAAGAAGTTACTCAAATCAATGAGAACATCGCCCAAATTCTTATTTTTCATTTTTCTTGCAACTAGTGGTAGTAATTGTTGCATTATAATATGATGGTCATGACTTTTTAAGCCATAAATTTTACCATCCACAATGCGCCTCTTGATATTTAATGCATATCCATCTGACACTTTCACAGATTCTAATATATTGATGAACTCCTCCTTCTCTTTCTTGCTTAGTGTATAGCATGTGGGAGGCACATATGTCTTACTACCATGGTCAACAGGGTGGAGATTTTGCCTTATGTTCATATCTTTCAAATCAAGGCGTGATTGCAAAGTATCTTTTGTCTTTCCATCAATGCCTAATAGTGTACCAAGAACGCTCTCTGAAACATTCTTTTCCACATGCATAACATCTATGTTATGACGTACTCGAAGATCCTTCCAATATTCGAGTTGAAAAAAGATACTTTTTTTCTTCCAAGGCATTGTCTTATCTCCAATACTTCTTTTATTCTTTTGTAGAGTATCCGAGTTTTTACCAAATGTAACCTCAAGACCCTCCATTTGTTCTACCAAATCATCCCCAGAAAGTAACTCAGGAGGAGGTCTGATTTCAGTCTCTCCATTAATCGCCTTCTTACTATGACGAAATTTATGATCTGCTGGTAAGAAACGACGATGCCCCATGTAGCACATTTTTCTACTTCTTTTCAAGTAAAGGGAGCATGTATCAACATTCCAATGTGGACATGCATACCTCCCTTTAGTTTTCCAACCCGACAAATTTCCACTCCTGTCTTCCATAACTCCTGTAGTTCATCAATCAATGGTTCTAGGTACACATCAATGTCATTACCTGGCTCCTTAGGTCCAGGTATAAGTAAGGAAAGCATCAAGTAAGACTGCTTCATGCATAGCCAGGGAGGCAGATTATATGCCATTAGAACGACAGGCCATATGCTATATTGGGTACCCATAATTCCAAACGGATTAAAACCATCACTCGCCAAGCAAAGCCTAACATTTCGAGGATCGCTTGCAAAAGTTGGGTACTTAGCATCAAAATCTTTCCATGCCTCAGAGTCTGCAGGATGTCTTAATTTTCCATCCTTTGTACGCTCTTCCGCATGCCATCTCATTAAAGGTGCTATCTTAGATGACATATAAAGCCTTTTAAGCCTAGGTATTAATGGAAAATGACGCAGAACTTTCACTGGAATTGGATTCCCAGAAGCTCGTCTCGTGATTGTGCCATCATCTTCCGTCTTATACCTTGAAGCATTACACTCTGGGCAGCTATCTAAATCAATCTTATCCTTCCAAAAAAGAACACAGTCATTGGGACATGCATCGATCTTGTTATAATCAAGACCAAATTGCCTAATGATTCTACGAGTCTGATGAAAGGAGTTTGGCAATGTCGAATCTTTAGGAAGGGCTCTTTTGAAGAGTTTTAACAATGCATCAAACGCGCCATCACTCACCCCATACAAACATTTAAGGTGATACATCTCAACAACAAAAGATAATTTACTGAAACCTTCACAATCAGGATAGAGGGGTTGTCCTTCTTCTTGAACTAACTTAAAAAATTCCTTTGCCTCATCGTTGGGGCCCAATGAATTATTATTCGGTCTATGAGGTTCAAAAGCATCTCTTATCATCCCATCCATGTTATGTTCAAAGGATCCATGATCTTCATCAAAATATTCAGACTCAAACATATCCTCTTCAACATCATGGTCATCTTCAGTTGGTTCACCATGGAAAATTCAATAAAATTTTTGGTAATCAGCATCCATCTCTTTCATTAAAAGGTGACCTCTAACAGTTTGCCTCATATGATAAAAACAGTTTGCACAAATTGAACACGGACATGCAATCTTATCATCGACGAAAGAAGTAGCAAATTCATGATCAAGAAAGACATCTAAATACGCCTGACACTCATTGTCTATTCTCCTCCATTTCACCCAAGACTTATCTTTGAACACATCTATAGATACAAAAACCTACATATTTCAGTTTACAACTGTAGATTACTCTCAAATATAAAAATAAATAAAAACCACGCATAGGTGAAATTTCATAAATAAAAGCAAATTTCATTCGGCATCACATTTATAATATTCCCTGACCTTTTTATAACTAATATAATTTAGCCCATTTTATGATGAAGTTGTTGTTATTATTATTTAGCATTATTATTATTATTATTATAGTTGTTGTTGTATGTATAGTTTGTGCATGTGTGTGTATATATATACATTACTGATCATATAAGCATAGATTTTTGGTGAACATGTAAGCAAAGTTGGATAACTAGCGGACATAGAGTATTATTTTCGTGGACATCATGTATAAAAGGTGGACATCAACATTTGATGTCCCCCAAGCGAAATCTTTATATTAATTTGTTTACTTGATGTCCACGAAAGAGTTATTTGTCTCCGCCAAGCGAAACCTTTATAGTCTGTTGCGTATTTCATACCTACTAAAACAGTACTTGATGTCCGCCAGATATCCAACCATGCTCACCAAAGGACCTTGCTCATATGATCAGTTTCCCGTGTATGTGTGTGTGTGTGTGTGTATATATATATATATATATATATATATATATATATATATATATATATATAGGGAATGAATCCTGTAGGAAGAGAGTTTAGGTACAAAGGTGAGAATTGATTTTATATCTGACGGTGTGTGGTCATGAATATCAAGGAGTATGGTCATGCATCGCAGGGAATGTGGTCATGGATATTAGGAAGTGTGGTTATGAAATCCATGATCACACGTTCTAATATCCATGACCTCACAATATTAGATGTAAAATCAATGGTTGATGTTTATTCTTCTCATCTTCTTAGCTAAACTCTCTTCCTATCGGGTCCAATTTCATATATATATATATATATATATATATATATGCTATAATAATAATAATAATAGTACTAATAATTAATAATAAGAATAATAAGAATAACAAATTCACCGGAAAATGTTATAAATTATATTGGTTGGAAAATTCAGGGGAGGTGAATTGTAACGCACAAAGGTCAGGATTGATTTAATGTCAAAACTTGAGGGGAAGCATGTGCAAAATATCATATAAATTTGCACAACCTATTTAAGGTGTGTGACACCTTTTCTAAATTTGCTTTTGAAAAATATCATTTTCATTCTGAATATTACTACAATAAATTTAAATTAGTATAAACTAACTTGATTTAATTAAAATGTTTCTTTACTTTCCAAAAGTTATTTTTCTTGCAATGACAATTAGAGGTGAGTAACATTAACATCTTGACACCCAGTTGTATTCCATGTAAACAATACAGTATCCAACTTATTCATCTCTGTTAGGATACTACCATCAAATGGCATGTACCACAATGCCCCATCTTATCAGTGGGGTGCGTGGTGGTTTTATTGTCCAACACCCCCCCCCCCAAATTACAATGTGTTATCGTCCAAAGTCAAAATTTAGTGTATTTATTATTATCCAATACCCCAAAGATTCAGTATATTAACGTCCAAAATTCCCTTTTTTAATATATTTATATATGAACGCTCGGGTTATTTTTTTTTGGTTCGGGGCAACGCCCGGGTATTTGCTAGTTTCATAAATAAAAGCAAAGTGCTTCACAGCGCAAGCTTTTGTAATTGAGGAGACGGACACACCATGATGCAAATCTGCACTCTTTTCCTCAAATAACATTTTCCATCTTGACATGGCATGACCTAATAGCCTCAAAATCACATGGTACCCAGTTGAGCCACTTGCCCAAATCCCCCTACTAATATAATCTTACAATTAAATCATGACCTCAACACCAAAACTATAATTCCATAAACAAAGCTGTGAAAGCAATGATCATTCATAAAGAGTAAGCAAGGGCATCTTGTATCATATAAGTGTCAATTAATATAGGCCGGAGGGAGTAATGTCCAACACTTAACAGCAATCCCATGCTACCAGCAAGTAGGAAAATCTCAACATTGCTCAAAGTAATAATATATTGATACCTATTAAACACTACACATTAATCATAGAAGACAATTGAAATAACATTGCAAACTAATGCTCACACATAACATCTTAAACCAAAAAACCTTAGAACTACCACAATCCTCAGACATAACATCTTAAACAGTTAAACAGTAGATAGACACTCAACAAAAACAAAGAAATTAAACCAAAACATTTCATCCCTAATGCTCCTGCTCTAACATACAGTGACCCGTAGCCATGGTTAGAATTGAGAGAGCTTAAGAGCTTATTGCCAATTCTGTAGTAGGCATATGCATTATTAATCGCTTGCCTCACCTGCTGCTCCGACAACACAAAAGACTTCAACGATGTTTGAACCTCATAAACTGCCCAGTACCTGGTCAGGTGGGCCTTGATACCGAACCCCAACCGCCTGTGTAATCTCAGCTAAATCCGACCCACGTAAGTAAGGCTTCCTAAGGATCCAAAAATTAAGTAAGGCTTCCTAAGAACCCCAACCGTCTTGATGGTAGCATAGGATTGATGTTAAGTGTTGGACAGTATTACAACAAGATACAATGGACGCCCACAAACTGGTCTACATTTCATAACATCAGGCCTTATCTCAATGGGAGGAGGATCACATCTGGCTTGTGTAGACGGATTTTGAATGCTTAGAGTTTCAGACAATTAATATAGCACAACAAGCTGGAAATGTCAAAACAAAGAACCTGGATTGACTGCCTAGTACAAACTCTACTGCTGTTAAAGCCCAAAATTACAGTCCAGAAGAAGCTAAACATTCAGGGATCTCAACACAATAATACAAGCATGCCTAGTACAATTATTCAGCAACAATTTCACTTCAGAATTGAAAACCCTAATAGCCATAACCTGCACTGTCTTTATAGAATAACCAAAAATTATTGCTTAACAAGTTCATCCATCCAAGTATATCATAACTAATCTATCACTATATTTGACAATCCTCAGAACAATCGATCTCAATCTTCTCCAAGATCGATCGACTTGGGAACATATATTTCTGTCTACCTCCTTTGGAAGTTGAACGATTTGATTGCAAAAGCAAACGTGACAGCAAAGACAACACAGAAACCCGCCACGACAATTTCACTTCAGAAAAAAAATCATCAAATGAGTAAGAATTACCAGAGCAAACGAGCAGAGGGACTGCGACGCGACGGGGGATGATGGGGACTACGACGGCGACGACGAGCAGATGATGGACTGCGACGGCGACGGCGACGACGAGCAGAGGGGGATGGCGACCGGGAGCACACGAGCAGAGGGGGGTTAGCGATGAGCGATGGTGAGGGAGGAATGGTCGTGATAGGGTTATGGAATAAGGAGACTGAGGTTTTTCAATTTTGTTAAGTTTGTGTTTTTGCGATTTTTTAGTGAATTGGCGCCCAAGTGTTAAAATCTTTTACAAACAAGTTTTTATCTGTTGGTAAAATCACTATTATACCAACATAAAATTTAATTGTTGGTACTATGAATTTAATACCAACAGTTCAATTTGTATCTGTTGGTATAAATTTTTTTTACCAACAGATAAAATAATTGTTGGTAAATTATTAATAATACCAACAGATATTTAATCTGTTGGTAAATAAGAACTTTTACCAACAGATAATTTATCTGTCACTAGAAATCTGTTGGTAAAAGTCACTTTTTTTGTAGTGTCTCTTGTTGCGAAACCCATTTCCTTATCCCCGTTTGCATCCCGAAATTCTGCCGACACCCATTGTCTCACCTTTTTGACCGAATCTACTGTGTTTGTGCTGTTTTACCCCAAAAATCTATCACCCTTTCTTGATCCTAAATCCTACCTAGAGTCAAGTAATTGCTGTGAAGGCCCCTAGCTCCATGTGGAAGAACGATATTACCGAGATTTGAAAAACCGCTGTACAACAATACCTATCCCCCTTGATAATATAAAATTATCAAGTCCTTGTTTAATCCTTTAACAATGACCGTCTTCATCCTTAACCAATAAGGATCACTAGATAAGACCATATCTTTCCATGATCATTATTAAAATTTGAAGGTGGCCATACTTAATAACACACTTGTAACTTAAACTTGAATACTTGAATACATCAACATTGTAGAAACTAGACTATTGTATTACAGTTCGATACTAATATCCATACAACTAAACCATTGTATTATACTTTGATACTGAGAAGGAAACTTAACTTTCGCAATCAATATGATGATACCATCATATTGTAGGTGATGAACTTGAATACTTAAACTTTAGTTGCAATCAATATGACTTAAATTTTCATATTGTAGGCTTATTGTAATCAATATTGTAGGTCTTAGCAAATATGATCAAACTACCATGTTGTAAGTTCTGGACAATCAATATTGTAGGCTCCTTTGCAATCAATATTGTAGATTATCTAGCAATCAATATGATTAAAATATCATATTGTAGGGTTATAATAATCAATATTGTAGGCTTCTGAAGGTTAACATCACACTAAATCATGTACTTAAATTGGAACCATAATTAACTTGTAAACTTAATCTTGACATGTAATTAAACCATTACATCTTAAACTTAGTATGTAATTAAACCATTACAACTTAAACTTAATATACACTTTATTAAGTTGTCATGGAGAATAAATTCCTTACTTGTAAATTTATTGAATTTAAAACTCCATCTCGTATATTTAATTACACTATTACATATCAAACATTTGCTACAAGCATATAATTAAAAATTAATTACATCTTAATTTAATTGGCCATAAATACTCATTCATGATCTATAAGATAATCTAATAGAGAATACTATTTACTCATAATATGAATAAACCTTCACATTTACTTATAAGAATATTCTCTTCATGACTATATCTAAAATTAATAACCATGGATTCATAATAGTACACTTGGACAATTTAAATTAAATTAAATCCATCTATAATAACACAGTCATGGACTTATAATCTTTTCAAATGTACATAAAACATACATTTCTTTTCTTATAGCAAAACTTATACTTGAACATGCATACTTGAATAATACATATAGTACTTAATTAATTAATAGACTAACACTTATGCCATGATCATCTTATACTCAAATATAACAATATCACATTGTCAAATTGTCTCATGATCATAAAACATAGTCTACATAACAACATATGTATTGTTAAAAATCATGCAACATCATATATTAATTTTACCATGGATATAACTTGAATAAATAGATCATACAACTTTTAATATATCCAAAATTTATGACACAAAATTAAACTTATGAATATGATTAAGAATTTATTATGCATCTTATACATGCATATCCGTAGATAAATATTGTCTATCATACATGGCAAGACAAACAAAGTTCACACCAACTACCGTAAGTCAATGTCATCATGAACAAGGCAAGATTATATGACATTCCACAAGAACAACCAATATTAACATGTGTTAGAAACTTCATTTAATCATGTCTTCATTAAAAATGCATGACAAAAACATATATACACATGTCATGCCAACATAGGAAACTTGCATTGCAATCGCCTCAGATCGTCATGCAAGACTTCTTATCATGCAAAAACACAGCCATGAATATCTTAGTAAGAGATCAAACCTCCTGCAAATTAAACTCATACTTAACTCAAGCGTTCGAGAAATCTCTGTGTCCAAAATTGTCACGATCACTTCAATTCCACTAATCCCATAATTGGCTATCATCAACCGATTGCAATCATGACCCGCCATCAAACTCATCCAAATGCATCTCAAACACTCGATCTTGATCTTGTCATGCCCCGATTCAAACCCCGATCGTATATAAGTCAAAGATTGTTGATGTAAATTCAGGTGTAGGATGGGAATTACTTAGACAACCAAGAGAGTCGTAGGTGTACCCACTCTCCTTTGACTTATATACCAACCGTATATAGTCGCTGGATACAACTCTTGTCTTATAGGGAGGAAACTTATCAAACTCTCTTACCAAACTTAAGGAATGTTACAATCACAACCTAAGAGAGGGTGCTTAAGGAGGAATGAACCTCTTATGAAAGAGGCAAATGACACCCTATTGGGACAAGGGTCAAGGTTCCTTACCTGCGCATCCACGAAGGACCTTATACGAGGTTTTAATGAAAGACAAAACAAGCCGTCCAAAAAGGGAAGTTATTTTGTTTAGCAAAATCAGTGATAATGATCTTCAAATCTCTCTATAAATAAACTGATAATACTGTTGATATATCTTGGAGGATCAATATCTTCAATGGAAGGCAACTCCAAGAAAGGAAAAGATTGCAAGATCAAGACAAGGAAAGAATATCTCAAGCCAAGCAAGGAAAGATTGTCTCGATTGGCTTCTAAGCTGCCTATAAATTAGAGAGACTCAAAAGCTAAAAGAATAGGCGATTCCACGGAAGTAATCGCAGAGTAGGAAATCCGTGCGATTTTTGAGTTTGTAGCCAATGGTTCCAAGGTGAAGGTAGCCAGTAAAGAACTTTTGGTGAAGGTATAGCCGAGGACCTTGGTGAGTGTTCATTGTATACAAATGTAGTAGAGCCTTGACGGACTAAGGCTGTGTGAGTCTGTGCTTCAATGTAATCCATCATGTTCCAAATCGCCGCTAGGGTTTTTCCTACGACAATCCTCATCTGTAACTGTCTCAAGGACCGTCGGCCTTGGTCGTCAGTGAACCTATCAATAATTGCCTTCAGGCTGTTACTTCTTGCTTTGTTTTGTAAGTGTATCTTGTTCTTTGATTGTTATAAATATAAAGAGGTATTTCAGTTACACTTTGTTTGATCCTTGGTTTGAAACCAAGAAAGTTTGTTCTAACGTCCTTACCTAGTGTGTAGATCTTATTTGTCAAATTCATCCCCCTCTTGGGTTCTTAGAAGTGGTATCAGAGCAGGTCCACTCAAGAAGAGACTAACCGCTTTGGGGAAAAGATCACGTGGGATAGTGAAAGCAACAAGGTAAGTCACGGACATTAATGCATTCAACTATAAGGACATTGGTAAGATAAAGATTCAACCATAATCCTTATTTTTTCATCTGACACAAACCTTGAGGTTTCTAAACGACCTCTAAAATATACTAGATGTTGTATCAAGGGGGAGATTCCTTACTGACCTTGTGACAATCCAAAGAGGGAAAAATGATTTATTGTTGCTGTAGGACCCCGGAAAAATTGAACCTTTTTCCATGATGCGCTACTTAATTGATCGGGAGCCGACTAAGGTTGCTTAATCTTTAAATAAGGATATTTTTATATTTTCAAAATTCGTTTTCGGGGTGAGGAAACTTTATTTATTTACAAACCCGTTTTTTATTATTTAAATTATTCGTAATTACACAAATTAATTTAACAATAATTTAATCCCGGCCCACTCAATAAATCCAGGCCCAAGAGAAAACAAACAGGCCACTGGAATCAGCTAAAACCCGCCTAGGTTTTAGCGGATCCCAGGCTGGGCCACCAGTCTCCTTGGCCCAAAGAGAAATTGGGTTGAAAATGATAAAACTTGCCTAGGTTTTATCATTTTCTGGCCCATTTCTCTCGGGACCCTCGGATAAATATTGGACATGAACTAAATCATTTTCTTAAATTATTTTTGTGCAAGAAATCGAATACTTTAAATAATTAAACGAATTTGTAAAATGTTTAAAGAGTTGCCAGCCGATTTAAAGAAATCGACAAACCATAAAATAAGAAAAGAAAGACTCTGGTCTACAAACCCGATTTCTAGATTCGGGGGTAAGGTTAGGAATTCGAGAGTTATAAGAACTCTCGAATTCGCCTGTTATAAAACAGACTCTACTAAAATCGACATTGAAAAGAAAGAGAGCGGGGAGAAGTTTGATTAATTTCGCGGAATTATTATTCAAATCATGCAATATAAAATACGATTTTTACTTTACAAAATATGCACAAGTAATGGAATTAAAGAACGAACTACATGAATAATTATAACAAAGAAAACAAAAGAAATCGAACCTTGCTTAAGGTGCAACGATAACGAATTTGATCCCTTGAGTTGCCCTTGACTTGAAGCTTGAATGAGATACCGTGGATGTCTTGAAAAAGTGGTATATGGATGGTTATGTGATTGTGGTGAGTGTGATTATGGAGGGATTAGAACTGGATATGGATGATGGAATTTTGAGAGAAGTAGAGTATAGTTGGGAATAATAGATGATAAGAATGAGAGTAGAGTAAGAGTAGTGGAGGGTGATTGTTGATTGGTATAAAGGTAGAATGGAGGGGGTATTTATAGGTGAAGGGATGAGGGATTTGGAGGGAAACCATGGGGGACATACCCCATAAATCAAGCCATCAGAGACTATAACCTGGGCGACTTATAGGAAGTCAAAGGGAAGTCAACCACGTGGGGCTATGATCAGGGGATCACGCATGCATGCAGATTTTGGCGCCAGAATGTTCAAAACCTAGGCGGGTTATAATATTATCAGCAGACGGATCGGTGACGTGGAGCAAAACGACGACGTGCGCTGCTTCGCTTAAAACCTAGGCGGGTTTTAAGCTCTCTAGGTCGGAGCGCGCTTCTAGGCCTACTTCTGTGAGGGCCTGATCACTTAAAATTAAAACCCCTATGGGTTTTAGCAATTGCATGCGGCCTGGTTTGACTTCTTGGACTCGGGTTGTTGATCTTTTGCGCCCAATGACCCATTTATCATTTGGCTAATATGTTTTGCATATCTTTTTTTGATGAGTTGCGATTATGCTGGTACAAATTTCGGTGTCTATAGAGAGCCCCCACTTTGATCGAGTCTGAATAGGACGAAGGTCAAAGTAGCCTGAGGATATGACTTTGCATTGCAAAGCCTGAGGTTGATGCTTGGAAGCTGAGTCCTGCATCGCGGTTGCAGGCGGCATGCGCCTCTTTTGGGGTGATCTCGAGCAAGAATGATGCTCTACTTGACCGTTGATGAGTCGTTGTTAATCTCGGGCGAGAATGACGCCTTACTTGAAGGTGTGGGTTGACACTTGGATGCTCTGTCCTGTGTCGCAGTTGTGGGCGGTATGCGCTTCTTTGGGGATGATCTCGAGCAAGAATGATGCTCTACCTGACTGTTGATGAGTCGCTGTTGATGACGCCTTACTTGTTATCGGGCACGACGTCGATGGTTCATGGAGTTTTCTAGTCTTTCCCAATGTCGGTTCCAACCTTTCCCGATGTCGATTCCAGTCTTTCCCGGTGTCGGTTCCAGTCTTTCCCGGTGTTGGTTCCAGCCTTTCTCGGTGTCGGTTCCAGCCTTTCCCGGTGTCGGTTCCAGTCTTTCCCGATGTCGCTTCAAGTCTTTCCCGGTGTCGCTTCCAGTCTTTCGCGGTGTTGCTGTTCATGATTGTTGACATTTTCGACGCCGAAGGACTTCACCAGGCGCGTTGCTGAAGGCCTTGGGGGTCGAGACTTCATTGGGCACTATGCCGGTGGCTCAGGATTGGGATTACATCGAAACTCTGCCGATGACCCTGAATGATAATGATGACAGCGACCTTTTGTGGTAGCTGAATAATGGTGTTCCCCTTGTCGGCGACTTGAAGGTCATGAGAAAAATTAAGTATCCGTTTTATTTAAGTCGTGGACTCAGGCTGTGAGGAGTTGGGTCGCGTATCTGGGCTGCAGGTGACACAAAACCTAGGCGGGTTTTAGTGTCTTCACTTGGGTTGGTGTTGGCGACTGGACCACCTTCTGGGCCGCTGACAGACCTAAAACATATAGGTGTTTGTGTACCGCAAGTTTATGGGTCTGTGTAGTAATAAAATATCGTTCCCACTCAGGGACTTGTGTTCAACTACGCACTAAATTAGTTCACTACAAACGAGGCTAGGTCGATCAAAGGGTTGTGGGTAATGATTCAGATAATTAACTAAGGAAGCAGGAAATTAAAGGATTCAACCAAATAATTAAAAGAGTTTAGGGGAGTCTACTCTAGTCAATGAATCAAATTATCAACAATCCCGGTGCTGGTAACAAGATAATTCGAGGTCTATAATATTTCTAGGCCCTATCACTTCGATCTTTCAATCCTAGGGGAGTTACATTGATTAACCTAAACATTATTTCTAACTATTTAGCTTAATCAAAGATAAGAACTGATTATAAATTGACCCTAGGCAAGAATCATTATGTCTAACTATTTTCTAACCTATTCAATCTACGCAATCCAATTCAAGACTCAAACTGTCGCTCTATTGTTGAGAATCTAAAACCAGGTATAGACTCAAACTGTCGTTCTATTCTCAAATTACCATGACATACATTGCACGCAGATTAAACGAATAAAAGGATAACCGAACACCGAAACTGTATTCGAATTCAATCAAAAGACATCGAGTTTATCCCCCAAACAAAGGGAATTTAGCTACTCATAATAAAAACTAAGAAAGCGATAATAGAAAATGAGTAACGAAGCATAAAGTAAATAGAAATTAAACTGAACGTTCAAGTTGTCGAATTCGATCTCTTCGTGTCACTTCATTCGATCTCGTTCTTCTCCTCTTTCGTTCCTAATCTACTAGAAGGGCTCCCCGAAGGGAGGAAGTATAGAGAAAACCTATGACTAAACTTCCCGTCCATCTAAACTTCCTGCCCTAGACGCTGTTGGGGTGTGTTTAGGCCCTGGTGGGGGGTAAATTCACGCTGGCGGGGGGTCTTCCTTGGCGTGTTATGGGCCGAGGTTTAGAGTTGGGTCGTGCTTTTCTTTTCCTCTTTCACTCTTCTAGGAAATATTTCTTCAAATTTCTTCCTCTTTTATTCCTCACTTCAACTCTTCTCAATTTTTCCACTTTTTCTTCCAATTTTCCATGCTTTTAGGCGGGTGTCAATAATTCCTGCAAAACATTCCAATTCTTGAACAAGTGAAGAATATCATAGAAATTGGTATAAAAGCATGGAATTTCAAGTATAAAAAGCATGAAATATATATATTGGGAGCCCTAAAAATACTATATAAAAATCACTTATCAAATCCCCCTATGCTTAGCTCTTGCTTGTCCCTAAGCAAGTTAGATTGAAAAATAGGAGAAAGGGCTCAAACAAGTAAAATGAGACTTAGGAAGAAAGAGGTTAACATAAGGTTAAAAACAAAATTGAACACCCCCTCAGGCTAACCAATAAGACACATCGATTCATCAAGCAAACACCAAGATTAGTTTGGAAGAGAACAGAATCAGTGTATAATAGAGAGAATGAAGTTTTCAAGATAAAGTAGAGAGAACAAGTACTTCAAATGTGAAAAATCGCCAACAGTCTTAAGATAAATGCAAATATGCGCGGTTGGTTACGGACGTAGGCCAGTCAAAAGAGCAAACCTCACTTTTAGGATAAAAATTGAATGCTCAAACACTCAAATTTGAATATATGTGGGTTTTTCTCATACTCAGACCAAAAGAAACAACCTACCATACGCTTGGTAAGAATCTCGCTCTCCACTGCAAATATGCAAATAAACAAGTGACAATCAAGAGGACTTTTAGGGTAGTAATGAGGCTTAGGTTAGGGGAAAGGAGTTGTAATATTTGGGTATGAGGAGTGAAAGAGCCATGCTTGGATTGATTTTTGACAAATATATTACTCTCAACTCACCTTCTTGCTTAATGTATGCAAGGAACTCACTCTTCTCTCTAGATATGAAACACTACCTCATCAACATTACAACCGGGTCAAAGACTTTCACAAATCTCAAACAAATCTCCCTATTCACCCTTTTTCTCTTGAATTCTTTTTTTTCACTTTTTTTATTAATTTTTTTTTGTTTTCTGCTTCTATTTTTGGTGGGTGATCAAGGGAGAAGAAATACAAAAATATAGCTTCGACCTCAATATATGTCAAAAGAACTTCATAACCAATTGGCTAACTCATAATTATTGGGACATACAATCTATCCCAATTTAAATCAAAGATCATAGTTACTCCCCAACTTCTCAAAATCAATTCATAGCAACACCAAACCAATTTTCGCTCCCCGAACAATGAACTCTCACACATCCAAGCAAGGCAGAGGGTAGGAATTAATAAAGGCCAAGGCTTGTATTATCAGGGTTACATCACAAAAAGAAAGGTATTCAAATGCTAGGCGGGGCTAAAGAACGGTAATAAAATTGTTAGGAAGACTATTTGGCTATGTAGTTTAATTAATAAAGAAATGAATGAATATGAATTGCAAAGGTGCAGTTTCAAACAAGATGCAAAACAAATTCTAGAGGTGCAACTAATGGGTGAGTCACTCAGAGAATATAGAACTGATAAAAGTGATTAATTCAAAATTTAGGCAATGTGGACTCACCAGATGGGGCTCAATCAACTAAACTTAGCCCAAAGATTTGCGGCACGCATATTTACAATTACTAAGATAGTCAGAGCAGTTAGACACACTTTTCATAACTTGACTCAAAATCAGAAGATTTAAAGAAACAGTTTCAAGAACTTTTAGGTTCTCAACCAAACTTCTCTAGGTAAAGCTAGATAAACTAAAAGTGTAATCGGTTTACAAATCATCACCGATGGTGTTCAGGACATGCTAATCCTAATCCTATATTTTTTGGATTTTTCTAATAGTGGTGGATGCAAAACTAGGAAAAGAAAAACTAAAAAGAAAAGAAAGAAAAGAATAGAAAATCTAATATGTTCTAACTAATGCAACCTAGGTGAATGCAAATCTAAAAACTAAAGGGAAAACTAAGAAGAAAAACTAAAAAGGAAAACTTAGAGAGGAAAAACTAGAAACAAACAAACAAAGACACATTAAAGCATGAAAAATAAAGCAAGAAACAAGAAAATCACACTAGTTGAGAAAATAACACTAAAACAAGTAAACACACTAATCATGAAAATCAAACTAGAATAAGAAAAGGAAAGGAAAAATATAGAAAATCAAAGAGAAACAAAGGAAAGAAAGAAAATATACGCAAATACACCAAGTGGATATAAACACCCCCCATGCTTAAATACTGCATTGTCCTCAATGCAGAAGACAACGGTGGAAAGAGTTATTTGCGCACATCCCAACAATCATAAAAGATCATCAAGCATACCACAATTTCTCAAGAAATTCTCACTCATATATTTGGTAGGTATCAAAGCTCTTCTAGAAAGAGAATCATACCTCGCTTTGACCCCCTTCGAAATTTAAAGGGTTGGAGCTCCTAGAATCCCGGGATGGGGTAGCTTTTTGTTTCTCCTTCTCTTTTCAGTTTCCCTCGGACTCCATCATTGCCATGATCTCCAGCCGTGAAACTTGGGTTCTTCGTTCTCACCATCTAAACATCAATTGAAAGTGAGCATAATAATCATACGTACTTAGACACCCCCATGCTTGCTTGATACTTAGAGGGTACCAACACTAGTTCAAGCAAGCACTAAAGCAAAGTATAGTAGTCAAATTCGCTCAACAATCCACATATTACTCAAAATTGGACCCAAATTTCAACACCTTAAGCTTATTTCTATCAATGTCATAAAATTTCACTCAGCAAAGCAACAAAAATAATTTTTTTTTTATTGAACTTACTCATCCTAGATAAACAACTAGTATTAAAAACAAACTCAAGTATCATGACATCAAGAAATGTGGTTTACTGAATTAATTCACTAAGTAGCTTGAGAAATTATGCAATATGACACCACAAAATTCTAGTGATTGACTATGAGAGGTGAGGTGAAGATTACAACAACGTAAATATTAGTTTAAGGTGAAATCTAAACAAGAACTACCATCATTGACAATGTGTTCAAAAACTGAAATTTCACACAGCAAAATTTATTACAAATCCAAAGCAGTCCATAATCCTCCCTTATTTATACATTATCAACCAAGATTCAAAGTACTCATCTCAAACACCCATTCTACTACTCAAAGACAATACAATACAATCCAACTCCACACTCTCAATAGAGGTTCAATATGTTCAAGCAACCAATCCTCAGAATTCATATCATTCACCTCTAAATACAACCATACTACTTCCAATTTGCTTAACAATCAACAAGGATATGAAATTTTCCAAATCAAACAACCAAAATTACTAACTAGTATCAAAAATTACTCAAGTAGTGCACCAAACCTAAGCATGAACCATGGTGAATTTAAACTAAATTTGTAAGCATAACTCATGAAATTTGCATAAACACACCAAGAAATACTAGTAAGTAACAATGGAGGTGAAAGATAAGTTATAATCATACCTTTAATTCTTTGAATGCAAGTAAAAATTGAGAATTGCAAGTAATGGAGATTCGAAAGCTTTCAGAGTTAGGGCTGCAATTTGGACCAAATTTGGTGGTTCTGTGTGAAATTTGTGTGAGGTTAGGGTTCGGTGAAGTGCAATGGAGTAGAAAGGAAGTAAAATGGGAGTGTGAGATGAAGGAAGAACGAGAAGGAAGAAGAGAAAGGGGAGGAGTGAGTAGCGTTGTGGGGTGCTAGGGCAAAAGCAAGGAGAAGGTTTTGTTTTGAAAGAAAGAAAAAGGGGGCCCCGACTAAATTGAAAGAGGCGGGCAAAAGAACTGGGCAAAACGGCAAAACGCGGCCTGTGTTTTGCAAAAAGGCATTACCTTGACGTTCTGGACGGAATGCAGCCAGCGCCTGGAAAACGTTGGCTGCGCTTTCCTACCTGATGCAAGTAATTCGATTTTTGCAGCCTTTTGCTTGTTTTCTCTTTTCTTCTTTGTTTGCTCCTTATTTTCCCTACAATTTGACCTACCAAAATTCCCTACACACATCTACCAACTCAAAAATTATTATGTTAGAGATAATAATTTCAATAAATAACCAAAAACTTGACTAAAAATCTAAGGAATCTAATTATCAAAGAGAAAATCAGAAACGAAAACAAAATTTAGCATAATCGAACGGAAATTAAAAAAAACACTAGAAAATTAAAATAGACTCGGTTAGAAGGTCAAGATCCGGGTCTTCGTTCCGGATGACGTCAAGGCCCTTAGTAGCTTGTCAAACTCTCCTCCATGCGGTTTGCAAGCTGATAGGTTAGAAATTAACTGAAAACTCATAAAATTAAACGTTAGTAAAGTTCTCAGTAAATCAAATTCACTAGAAAAATCAAAAGATTCAAAATATTTGGTCCACGAAATTTGTCTAGGGTAGTTCTCTGGGTATATATGATAAGGATCAAGGTAGGGCTCATGACTTCTAGACTTACCTAAGGACAACTTATTAAAAATATCATAGGTTTCACAAAAATTAACCTCATATCCTATATATGTTAACATGATCATCTAAGGTCTTTTGATCAGGTATGGGTTTCTCAATGATTTCAGGTGAATTTGAAGGTGGTAAACAAGGACTAGGATCATCGAGAAAATAATCAAATAGATCATCGGGACCAAAGGGTACAAGATAAGCAAGATTCTCGTTTGGAAAATTTACCTCGTCAATAATTTCATCGCTAGATTCCTCATGAACAAAATAAAGTGATTCATAATGAAAATCATCTTCGTACCTAGTATCTAACCTAATAGGATCACTCACCTTATACCCGATCATAAAGTCGAGTTTTGCTTTGGCTAGATGTGCCTTGGCTAGCCTTTGAGGAAATGGTATGGGTGGTATATAGATTCTTTGGTTAGTTACTGGTGGGTCACCTTGTTCTATTTTATCCCCTTGGATAGCAACATCTACTGATGGTTCTTTTTCGGGTTCAGGCTCTCTACGCTCAGGTTGGCTTCTCTTGGGTTCATCTAATTGTTTTCCGCTCCTAAGAGTCAAAGCATTACAGTATTCTGTTGTATTCACAGTAGAAGAGTTAGGGGAGGTGTCCTGGTTAGTTAATTGAGTCTCTAGATTTTTATTTAGATGGGTCAGGACCTCTATCTTTTCCAAAAGATTCTTAATAGTCTCTTTTTGTTCCTGCTGGATTGACACAAGACTTTTCACTATAGATTCTAAGTTCGGGTTTCGGTCAACAGGGTGGACTTGTTGGATTTGGTCGTTACAGGCTATTCCCGTAGGGCATGCAGAAATCTCATGCTTGGTCGAGTTACATAGTGAAACTGATGGTACAGGTGAGTCTTGACGGTCAATTTTTTTCACCAAAGTATCAAGTTTAGCAGTTAATAAAGAAATCGCATCAATATTTTGCTTACCTCCCGTACTATGGCGGGGTTCCGACCATTGACGTGAATTGTTCGCCAAATTTTCGATCAAGTCCGTGATCTCAGGTATAGTCTTGTTCATGATATCTCCTCCAGCAGCTGAAAGGATTCTTTCTCTTGTCGACTTGTTTATTCCGTCAAAGAATGATTTGATCGGAACCCAAGGTTCGAATCCGTGTTGAGGACATTGGCGGAAAAGGTCCTTGAATCTATCCCAAACTAGTAAGGACCTTTTCCGCCAATGTCCTCAACACGGATTCGAACCTTGGGTTCCGATCAGTTCACGTCAATGCTTGCTGAGAGGAAAATATCTTGCCAAGAACGTGTTGGCGAGTTCGCTGAACGTGGTGATTGAGTTGGGAGGGAGCGAGTCAAGCCACTCCCATGCTTTGCCTTCTAAAGAAAACTGGAAGTGCCTCAGTTTGATAGCATCTTCCGAGACGTTGTTGGTCTTGAAGGTTTCACAGGCTTGGTTGAAGAGGCGTAGGTGACGGTTTGGATCTTTACTTGGGTGTCCATGGAAAGGTTCCTTGGATACTAAGTTGATTAGCGATTGTTGCAGTTCGAAATCATCAGCTGCAATAGTGGGGACTGCGATTGCGGACTGGGGGTTATTGAGTGTCATATATTGGCCCAGTGTTCGTAGTTGATCGGTCATCTCTTCCACTTCACACCTAGCTTCTTCTTCTTGTTGTTGTTCGTTCTCCAACTCTTTGCTGTTTTACTTCTTTCTCGTAGGGTTCGTCCAGTCTCGGGATCGAATCCGATTGAGAAATCTTTTTATGTAAACCTGAAAAAGGACAAAAACAAGAATACCAAGCGTAATCAAAAGTAATAATAAAGAAGATAAAGAAAATATGTTGAGGAAAATCAAGATAATCAAGAATTGCCATTTTTTTAAAGGAATTTTTTACTTTTTATTTGATTTTTTTTAGGGTTTTAAAGAAAAGCAATAAAAACCTAGTCAACCAGAGTGCGTTCGTCTAATGGCGGTTGGGGAAACAAGTCCCCGACAACGGCGCCCAAAACTTGACAGACCTAAAACATATAGGTGTCTGTGTACCGCAAGTGTACGGGTCTGTGTAGTAATAAAATATTGTTCTCTCTCAGGGACTTGTGTTCAACTATGCACTAAACTAGTTCACTACAAAGGATGCTAGGTCGATCAAAAGGTTGTGGTAACGGTTAAGATAATTAACTACGAAAGCAGGAAATTAAAGGGTTTAATCAAATAATGAAAAGCGTTTAGGGGAGCCCACTCTAGCCAATTAGTCAAATCATCAACAATCCTGGTGCAGGTAACAAGATAATTCGGGGTCTATAATCTTTCTAGGCCCTATCACTTCGATCTTTCGATCCTAGGTGAGTTACATTGATTAACCTTAACATTATTTCTAACTATTTAGCTTAATCAAAGATAAGAACTGATTATAAATTGACCCTAGGCAAGAATCATTATGTCTAATTATTTTCTAACCTATTCAATCTACGCAATCCAATTCAAGACTCATACTGTCGCTATGTTGTCGAGAATCTAAAACCAAGTACAAACTCAAACTGTCGTTCTATTGTCAAATTACCATGACATACATTGCACTCAGATTAAACGAATAAAAGGATAACCTAACACCGAAACTGTATTCAAATTCAATCAAAAGACATCGAGTTTATCCCCCAAACAAAGGGAATTTAGCTACTCATAATTAAAACTAAGAAAGCGATAATAGAAACTGAATAACGAAGCATAAAGTAAATAGAAATTAAACCGAACGTTCAAGTCATCGAATTCGATCTCTTCGTGTCACTCGATTCGATCTCCTTCTTCTCCTCTTTCGTTCCTAATCTACTAGAAGGGCTCCCCGAAGGGAGGAAATACAAGAAAACCTATGACTAAACGGCGTGTAGAGAAAATAGAATAATTTCCGAATTGAAGATTCTGAACGACGGAGTTTCCTTTTATACCGAAACACAAGACGCTGGCAGTGTCCGAAAAGCACCACCAGCGTCTCAAATTTCTCGTTCGTCCAAACTTCCTGCCCTAGACGTTGCTGGGGTGTGTTTAGGCCCTGGTGGGGGGTAAATTCACGATGATGGGGGATCTTCCTTGGCGTGTTATGGGCCGAGGTATAGAGTTGGGCCGTGCTTTTCTTTTCCTCTTTCACTCTTCTAGGAATTATTTCTTCAAAGTTCTTCCTCTTTTATTCCTCACTTCAACTCTTCTCAATTTTTCCACTTTTTCTTCCAATTTTCCATGCTTTTAGGCGGGTTTTCAATAATTCCTGCAAAATATACCAATTCTCGAACAAGTGAAGAATGTCATAGAAATTGGTATAAAAACATGGAATTTCAAGTATAAAAAGCATGAAATATATATATTATGAGCCCTAAAAATACTATATAAAAATCACTTATCAGCCGCGCCTTCTGGCTCGTGGCCAAAACAAAACCTAGGCGGGTTTTGTTGTTTTTTTTTTCCTGCCTCGTGAAGGGTATCAAAGTGGGATCCACTTCGTGTGTGGGTTGAATTGAGCCACGTCGTTTTGCCTCTCTTTTGGGGAACAAAAGGATAACCTTTGGACTTCCGGCCTATGAAATGCATTTGGCATCTCGAGGTGGGTCCTAAAAACGAACGGCTCACGTTCACCCGACCTTTCTATAAATTCAATGCATCTCCTTCATTTTCTTCATATCCTCATCTCCTTCACTTCTCTAGCTCACTCCTTCTCTCTCTAGAAAAGAAGTCTTGTTCTTTGAGGTAATCTCGGGTTTTAAAGATGCAACCCCGGAGTCATAGGAATCCACCTCTTTTTTATGCGGCGGCTTGGCCCCATGAGCGATCTTCACAACGCAACTTTATTCCTGGCATGGAACTGGCTCCCTCCGATCTCATTGTTCAATCTTGGAACCATGCTTGATTTTACCACTTTCATGGCAAGGTAATCCTTAAACTTTCCTCTTGTACTTAGTTTAGCGTAAAAATGAGCAAGCATGAGTTTATTTTTCATATCTTGTCGATTTTTAGCTATTTTAAGTATACATGTTAGGATGTTTAGTGTCCCGTTTATTTCATTATTTTGACCGAAAAATGCACTTGCAAATCGTCTTGCAAAATGGACCGAGAATGTTTTCAATACTTGGCCCACAAATAAAACCTAGGCGGGTTTTATTTCGACCCAGGCTAAGAAGCGGCCCACCAGACGAAATAAAACCTAGGCGGGTTTTATTTCAGCCTAGGCCAAGAAGCGTCCCACTAGACGAAATAAAACCTATGCGGGTTTTATTCTGGCCTATTGGGTTGGCGCGCTTCGTGGGCCGGTCAAAACCTAGGCGGGTTTTGACTCGAATTTCCCCCTTTTTTTTTTGTTGCTGGTCCGGTTCAGGCCCCCGCATTTGCGCTTGTTCGTTTGCTTCATGGGCCGCGGCTGTGAGCCCAGTGTTTGTGCTTGGTCCAGCTTGGGTCCATGAAATTATGCTCTAAGCCCCCATTTTAGATGATGTGCTGGAATTCTACCTTTAGGAGGATAATTTGAAAACTCCCGGTGTTCTGAAAGAGCCACTTAAGGCAGCGAAGTCGATCCCGGGCGACTTTGTCCATGATACTTTGACCGCAGCGGGCTTCATGCCTTTCTAGAAACGCTTGGAGTCTTGGAAGAAGAGGACGTTCCGTATCATAGGTCGAGCGATGGCCGAGAGGTTGTGGGATTCCACTAAGTTGTTTCACTTGCCTGTCGGTGAGATGACGGTCACGCCCAAAGATTTCGTCATGATTACCGGCCTTCCTTGGGGTGGGCAGGACGTGGTCTTCGATGCGGAGATCCCTCCAGTAGTTTTGAATTTGTTGGCTCCAGTGTCCGCGTGTTTGGGACAACGGTAAGGTCTCCCCAAACTTGCCTATAAGCACTTTGAAATGACCATTCGCGATGCCAGTTTTCAAGACTTGCCTATAGACCAACGTCGCTTCATTTTCTTGGCGTACGTCATTTCGACTACCCTCTTTGCCAATCATGGGGACAAATATTTCCCTGACATGGTTTTGGAACCTTCTCAACTTTGATAATATTCGAAACCTGAACTGAGGCAAGGCGTCCTATGCAAACTTCATCCATTGGCTTCGTCTTGGTGTTCGGCCTTCGCAGGATGCATACCCGGTTAACCTCCACATGGCCCAGACTTGCTACCAGTATGGTCCTTCCTTGTAGAAGGTGCTCGAGGTATATGCTCGAACCTTCTTATTTCAATGTTGTTCATCCTTTCTTCCTTATTTAACATCATGTTCATGCAGTCATAGGCGCATGAGTACATCTTGCCCCTAGGCATTCGTTCAAAGAAGAATAAGACGGTACCGGCTGCTGAACGCTGGACCAGTGAGGGCATTCACGACAAGAAGTATAAATTGGGGTGCCTTGACCTCATTCGCAGCATCTTGGACAACTTGCAACCGGTGTCTCTTCATTGCTAACATCTTTTTTCCGTTTTCCTTTACATGCCGTACTTAAATGCACCATTCCTCTTGCAGGATCAAGTGAACTGACGTCCCTGGACCGATTTCGACGTCGGAGGATTGTCACAACCTTTGGATCTGGTGGAGCACGACACCCGTCTTCGCCTCCTGGTTGAGGGGCCTTATGGTTATGTGTGGTATTTGGGGGAGAGAGCCTCGAGGCAAATTTTGGGAGGTTACCCTGGTCTCATTTCCCTGGATCCTCCAGCATACATGTTTGAGCCATGGCGGGTCGACCCCGGCGTTTTGGGAGATCTGGTTCGAGGTCAAGAATTTGACGACTTCGTGCATAACATTCCGCATAAGCAATTCGATGAAGAGTTCCAATGGTATCTTAGTCGTTTGGCTCCTCGATTGGTGTGTGTCTTCCTCCTTTATCCTTTATTATGCTTTGGCTAATTTCTGATCAGAAGATCTACAGCTGGGGCCCTACGCCAAGGCTGTTGAGGTTGAGATTCCACCAGAGAGGCGAAAGATCGGTGGCTTCTTGGATATGGAGAACAGTAGCGAGTGCTCCGGGCTTCAAGAATTTTGATCGCAAACCGGTAATTCTTCGTTTTAGGTTGCTTCCTTTTATCCCACATGCTACTTATGGATAACCCTTGTCTTGTTATCTTGTAGCCGAGATGGGCTTTCCTCCGTCAACTGACTAAGGAGTGGAGCACCATGAGGAAGCATATAGATCGGAGATTCACCGGCTCAAGTAGATATCGAGGTGATGCTGCCGGAAGAGCTGATATGGAGGCTGATGTGGAGTCTGTACCCAGAGAACCACCTCGCACGTTCCACTGCAGGTGTTCCTCACACGGAGCCCCCACGCCGCTCTTCGGTATGGGAGTATTCTTCTCGAGGTCGATCTCGGGAGGAAATTGGCGGTTCTTCTCGACCTCCTCTAGCGGTTGTACCAGTGGGTCGGTGCAAAGGCATTCTGGTCGAGGGCCTACACTCAACTGGATCTCACCGTAGCAGGTCTGGTAGTAGAGATCGCCGTCCTCCGAGTATGGAAGAGGAAATGGCTCAGATGTCCTTGGAGGAGCCACTTGGTCATGGAGGGTCGTATCACAGTGCTGGATATGGTTGTGATACTCAGCTGCATTCCTACTGGGTGGAGGATGCTTCCGAGTCAAGCGCCATATACCGGCCTTCTCATTCTCGTCGTACTCCAGCTTTAGTGCGCTCTGCTCGTCGCGGTAGGGAGATAGTGGTGAGGGACCGTGACTCAGGTGCATTCGTAGGGTATCTTTGTAGTCAGACCCTAGCAGATGACGCTACTTCACGTCCTGCACCCTATGATGCTTCTTCATTTGGTTCCGGTTCTGCAGGGTGGTCTGTCTCTGCTCCTGGGATGGATCTGTCATGGCCCATGGGTTCTCAAGAGTGGTCCGTGCCTCAACACTCTTGGCTGGGAGGATCTGCATCTTCTGGTTGGCCAGCCCCCGGCTATGGAATTGGTCCTGCATGGCCTACTTCGTCTGTTGAATGGCAAGTTCCCGATCATTCCTGGCTGGCAGCCTCACAGGAGCATTCCATGTCTTCACCGTCGAGCGTACATCCTTCGGAAATGCCCTTTACTGGGCCATCGCCTCTCGTGCAGACTGCTCCTGGACCTGATTATTACTCCTGGCATACCTATTTTGGTACGGCCGATACTTCCAACGCGGGAGCTTCAAATGCAGGTGGCAACATGGCGGAGGACAGCGCCGATTCAGGCTCTCTGTGGTGATAACAAACCCGCAATGCAAGACTCCTTTGTACTCTTTTTTTTATTTTTTATGCAAGACTCTTTTGTACTTTTTTTTTAATGCAAGACTCTTTTGTAATGATGCTAGACTTGATGTACGCACAACTTTGATGCTTTATTAATGCAATTTTGAATGATTTTCTACATGATGGGATTAACCCCAATTAATCCCGCTTCCCCAAAAAGAAAAGAAAATAAAAAATAACCAAAAACTTAAGTGTCGGAGTTAGCTCGAGCAAAAATTTCAGAACCAAGCATCATTGGGTCGATAACAGAAACAGGGATATCAAAATACACAAATGGACCGGTGAAGCAATAACAGAAAAGCCCAAGATAAGACTAAAAACAAATGGGCCGCGGGAACAGAAATTTGGGCCCAGGTCACTTAAAACCTAGGCGGGTTTTAAGCAACCGACGAAGGTGGGCCTAGGCTGGCTGGCACGCATGTGTGGCCTGCTCAAGTTAAAACCTAGGCGGGTTTTAACCTTTTTTTTCTTTTTTTTTTTTTGCTAGCCGTTGAAGAATGGCTTGAATCATGGGATGTGATGGCAACGGCTATGTCATTGCTTGCTGATCGAGTTGTTCCATTTTGATCATAGATGAAGGTGTATAAATACCTTGTCCCTATGCATATGATCATCACTCATCATCTTCCCTTTGTGTCCTTCATCGAGAATTCCCCAAAATCGCAAAAAAATCCTCCTAATTCTCATGGCTTTTGAGAAGAAGCTCCCTACTTGGATGAGCACCTTGTCCAGAGAAGAGAAGAAAGAGCTCGGGAGATATAACCTGACGAGATTGCTGAGCCTCCGACAAGTGACAGTCAACGACAACTTCCTCCGAGCGGCGGAGACTTTTTGGAATCCTAAGATGCACGTTTTCCGCTTTTCATTGAAGGAGATATGTCCGCTTCCTAAAGAGTGGTCGTCTATTCTCGGGACGAATAACTTCGCACGGCCGACGTCACCTCCAACATCTACCGACGACGCTAACAGTACAAGGAGTTGCTACGCCTTCCATCCCGGGTCATAGGAAGCGCACCTTTCGACGATAAGGTACATTTCCAAATTATCATCGAATACTTTCAATCTCCTGACACATTAGAATATGGTCTGGTAATACGAGTGCGAGCACTCGTATTATGTCTCCTTGGAGAATTATGCTTCTACCATGGTGGGCGAAGAACCGGGCCGGCGGGCCTAATCCAGATTGTTGAGGACATGGCTCGAGGCTTTAACCAAGTGCCGTTGATGCTAGTGGAAACTATGATGGGCTTTGATGATCCAAATCCAGAATATGAGCTTTGTGGGAGCCCCCTACTTCTTCAGGTACATTTTCTCCTTCCTTTCTTTTTTTTTCTCATTTTTCCCAGCCCACCTACTACCTGTAAAACCTAGGCGGGTTTTAGGCATTTTTTTTCTTTTTTTTCGTTAGTTTGGGAATAATTGGTATGCAATTGTAACTCGTGCTAACTTTATGGGCAGATGTGGCTGATGGAGCATTTGGGCCTTATCGAGGATCCTCGTACTTCCTCGGCACTTGTGAATTACTGTCAAAGCAAGTTCAAGTATACCGACCGTCAATCTGTAACAGAATGAATTGCTTTTCTGAAGGAACCTCGTGATATCACATGGTGGATCGAGTGGTGGCACATTCCCGAGTATGCGACTAGCGATTATCGCAACTCTTATGTATGTATTGCCGGCTTGACACACATGACCTTCTATTTTCCGGAGCGGGTGTGGCGACAGATGGACCGCAAACAAAACATCCCCGAACGACTGTGTGAACCCCCCGAATAATTGAAGTTTCGTGGCTTGGTGATAGAGTCTTGGATGAAGTACTGGGCTAGAAGGCCGACCCTTTAGGCTCCATCAAAGGCACATGTATCAGAGATTGCTGACGTTGGATATCACGGATGGCTAATTGCGGCCGTCGAGTCTCGCCGTGCTGGAGAGTCGAGAAGGAGTCAAACATTCATAAAGGGGAGACTGGGTCCTCGTTCAACAATAAAGGACCGTCACGGTGCGAAGATGACAGCAAAAGACTGTCTTGGTCCGAGGGTGGAGACACAGAAAGCACATAGGCAAGCCTATAAGAACAAAGACAAAGAGATGGATCCAAATGTGCCTAGACACATGGAGATTGACAATAAGACCACTGGCGAAGTGGATAAAATGAAACAAGACTACAAGATTGATGGAAGTGAAAGAACTGAACTGCTTTGCTAGAATAAACTTTTATTTAATTATGCCTTTTGAATTTTCTTATTTACAAGCAGTGTACTTGCATTTTAATCATTAATAAAAGAAGAAGTATTGTTTACAGTTATTGTGCTCTTGCAAACTTTATTCTTCCTTCTTTTATGAGCATATACCGAATATTCACCAAGTGTCTGAAAATTGGTTCTCCAGTTGCTTGGCTATATTAAGCATAATATCGCTTGAGTTGATCCAAATTTGTTGGTTGAATCATATCTTCTCCATCCACAGTAGCAAGCCGAGCTGCTCCTCCTGGTAAAATTTCCTTAATCATATAAGGACCTTTCCAATTAGGTGCATATTTTCCCCTTGGGTCTTGTATAGGTGCCCCCATTTCCTTAACCACCAAATCACCATCCTGAAGTTAACGACTTTTCACCTTCTCATTAAAAGCGCGAGTGATTCTACTTTGGTACACCTGAACATTATGCAACGCCCTTAATCGCCTTTCATCCATCAACATTAACTCCTCGAAACCTTGCCCTAGCCCATTCTACTTCTAGTAATTGGCTTTCTGCCACTATTCGTAATGAAGGGATTGCTAACTCAATCGGCAAGACTGCTTCCATCCCATACACTAATGAATATGGTGTTGCTCCTGTGGCAGTTCGTATAGAGGTTCGGTATCCCCATAAGGCAAATGCGAACTTGTCAGGCCAATCTTTATAAGTAACGACCATCTTCTTGATGATTCCTGCCACTGTCTTATTGGTTGCTTCTACAGCTCCGTTAGCTTGAAGTCGATAAGGTGAAGACCGGTGATGCTGAATTTTGTAATTGGTGAGCAAAACCTCCACTTCTTTTCGAAAATAACTCCCGTTATCACTGATGATCTCATGAGGCACTCCATATCGGTAAATGATGTTCTAAATGATGAATTTGGCAACTTGCTTGGATGTGAGTTTGGAAAAAGAGGCTCCTTCTACCCACTTAGTGAAGTAATCGATGGCGACCAGGATGTACTATCCTTGGGACTGGCTTTGTTAAGGTCTCGGAAGTCTACACACACGCGCACTTTCCCATCCTTCTTGGGTACTGAAACGATATTAACAATCCATTCAGGGTATTGGACTGCTTTGATAAACTTAGTGTTAAGTTGCTTGATCACTTCTTCTTCAATTTTCTAGGCCCCTTCAGGCTTGATCCTCCTAGCCTTTTGTCGAACCGGCTTTGCATCGGGGAGAAAAGGTATGGTGTGCTCCGCAATTTCCTTGTCAATCCCCAGCATGTCTTCATAAGACCATGCGAATATATCCACAAACGCCTTAAGAAGCTTTGTAAATGGTACTCGTTCTTCCGCTGTGAGTGAACTACCTAACTTCAACTCCCGAGGTTGTTCTTCCATGCCCACATTTATGGTGATGGTGTCTTCCAATACCGCCATTTTATGCTCATGTTCATCAAAAAATTCTTTTAAGGGTTCATTAAATACCAGATTATTATTGGCACAACAGTTCAGGGAAGAGGGGAAAGAAGAATCAGACTAAGCAGAAAGGTTCATCTTATTGAATGCAGAAAGGAATACATCGCCAGCAGACTCAAGACCAGACTCACGTGACTCTAGATCCTTAGGACCTGACTCTATGTCAATAGGAACAGACTTTCCTACAGATAAAACAAAGCTATTATCCTCAGCATTGACCTACGAGACCGCCTTGACTTCTTCTTCTTCAGTGATCATGAGACTTGGGTCAAAACTTGGGTTGGATAATGCAGCAATAACGGCGTCAACTTAAGACTCTTCTTTGACAGCTACTTGTCGAAATAGCATGCCAAATATGTTGCTCCCAGCGAGATGAGTCTATTCCAATGATGGTTGTTTCTCCCGATCGGGGACAAAAACAGTAGCCATATTAATGGTACAGTCATTAAACACTTCTAACCCAGCAACTTGAATTCCCTTGTTCTTCAGGTAGTATGGTTCGAGGAAACCATACTAAGGGAAGTCATCACCTTCCCTAACAAACTGTCCATTCAGAGTAACTAGACAGGGTTTCATTTGGAATAAGGTAGGAGGATTGTCCATCCTCTTCTGCTCAACTATAGCTATCTTGGCGAGCCTAACTTCCTTTTCAGTTGGCTTGTACCCTAAACTGAACCTTCCCTTCTGGTTAAATGTCTTGAACATACGAGGAACCTTATTTTTCGGGTTCTTTCCCAACGGCATCCCAGGGAAGTGTCCTTGTCCCTTGAGTATAGCATGCACTTTGGGATTTGAGTAGGGATCGAAGTCAAAGGAGGCTTCATCGTGGCTCAAAGTCGCCACAAGTTCAAAGTTGCGAAGTTCTTCGTCCATGGAACTGTGTTCCACTTTAAGGGTTGCTTGCTTTGAGTTGGTGATAACTTGACCTTGGACCAACATCTTTACCTTCTTGTGTAAGGTAAATGCTATAACATTGCATTCATGAAGCTGTGGCCTCCCTAGTAGCAGATTGAAGGAGGCTGGAATGTCTAGCACTATGAAAGTGATATTGCCTGTAGTGATTGGCAATATTATGGACCCAACTGACCTTCGAGGAGAATTGTCATAAGCCCTTAGTTGTACACTATTTTGAGCCAAATGTTGTTGTTGGACTCCCAATTTCTGTGTCGTCCTCCAAGGGCACACATTCACAGTTGAACCATTGTCGACCAAAACCAGCGGAATAGTCTTATTGGAACACTTCACTGTAAGGTAGAGTGCTTTGTTGTGGGACGTCCCTTCCTAAGGCAGATTTTCAATCCCAAAGGTGATAGCCTCTTACTGGGTAGTCACATGAGCAACTAAAGATTCAGGAGTCATCGTGGGTGGTACTGTTAATGCAGTAAGAGCGTCCATCATCTTCTGTCTATGTGCTTGCGACGTGCATATCAACTGCCACATAGTAACTTCACCTCTGGTTTTCTTCTAACCCAGCAACTTGAATTCCCTTGTTCTTCAGGTAGTATGGTTCAGGGAAACCATACTAAGGGAAGTCATCACCTTCCCTAACAAACTGTCCATTCAAAGTAAGTGGACATGGCTTCATTTGGAATAAGGTAGGAGGATTGTCCATCTTCTTCTGCTCAGCTATAGCTATCTTGGCGAGCCTAACTTCCGACGCAGTTGGCTTGTACCCTAAGTCGAACCTTCCCTTCTGGTTAAATGTCTTTAACACACGAGGAACCTTGTTTTTCGGGTTCTTTCCCAACGGCATCCCAGGGAAGTGTCCTTGTCCCTTGAGTATAGCATGAACTTTGGGATTTGTGTAGGGATCGAAGTCAAAGGACGCTTCATCATGGCTCAAATTCGCCACAAGTTCAAAGTTGTAAAGTTCTTCGTCCATGGAACAGTGTTCCACTTCATGGGTTGCTTGCTTTAAGTTGGTGATAACATGATCTTAGACCAACAGCTTTACCTTCTGATGTAAGGTAGATGCTATAACATTGCATTCATGAAGCCATGGCCTCCCTAGTAGCAGATTGAAGGAGGCTGGAATGTCTAGCACTACGAACTCCACATTTTGAGTGATATTGCCTGTAAAGATTGGCAATATTATGGACCCAACCGACCTTCGAGGAGAATTTTCATAAGCCCTGAGTTGTACACTATTTTGAGCCAAATGTTGTTGTTGGACTCCCAATTTCTATGTCGTCCTCCAAGGGCACACATTCACAGCTGAACCATTGTCGACCAAAACCAGCGGGATAGTCTTATTGGAACACTTCACTGTAAGGTAGAGTGCTTTGTTGTGGGAAGTCCCTCCCTAAGGCAGATTTTCATCCCAAAGGTGATAGCCTCTTGCTGGGTAGTCACATGCGCAACTAAAGATTCAGGAGTCATCGTGGGAGGTACTGTTAATGCAGTAAGAGCGTCCATCATCTTCTGTCTATGTGCTTGCGACGTGCATATCAACTGCCACATAGTAACTTCAGCTCTGGTTTTCTTGACTTCTGTAAGGAGAGGATCTTCAGGAGGGACGTGATTATCATCACTAACCATTGGCGTAGGATTAGAAACAACCACTGGGGTGGTGGTGTTCCTGTTGTTATGGCGGCCTGATCGAGTGAGAAATGCCACATCCTCCGACGTTGGCTCATCCATCTCCATCCATTCCATCTTGGAGTATTCATGTTGGTCATCATCATTACTATCCCAAATACCATGAATGGATAGGTCTTCATGAAAGCCAAATACCTCGGGGACAGGTTGATCCGTGTCAACAATCAAAGTGGAAGGATCAAAGCTACTAACTCCATAGAAGATAGCATTTGTATGCTCAGGCATCGGGTTGCTTTGATTGTTAGGTTTCTGGGCAGCTTTTGGCATGGGCAGCTTCCCATCCCTTATCATGTCTTCTATCTTGTTCTTTCCAACATTTCTCAGTATCATGCCCTCGGCAACGATGATATCGACAAAATTGGTTAGCATCCCAATTTTTCCCTTTAATTGCCAACTCTTCTTTTGGCAAAGGTAGGACCAAAAAACCTTTCTTGACCAACTGATCAAGAGCTTGTGAGTAAGAGACGTCCAACGGTGTGTAGGTTTCATATTTTGGTATGATAGGCCCCTTCGCGCTGGATTGAGTTAGTTTCCATAATCTTAGGAGGGTGGCTAGGTGCACTAGTAGCCCTCCTGTTGTAAGTAGACCCCTTCCATCCAAGCTAAGCAGTCTTATCATTATGCATTGCCTCAAGTTGGACATAAATGTCCTTCAAGTAATGAAAGTCTTTAATGACGTGGTATCCAAAGTGCTTGGATAAGCTGCCTTTCAGCCCCTACTTGAAAGTAGACAATTGTAGACGGAGAGGAATTGTCTCATTGATGTGAGACAGTTTGGTATGCCAGCAATCGAAATAATCCAGGAAAGATTCGTCGTTCCGTTGCTTCATGGTGGTCAAGTCATCCACCGTAGCTTGCTTCTTCTGGATGCGACTATAGTGATTAATGAAGGCTTTGAACAATTCCTTCAAGTCGGCCATCGTTTGGGGTGATAAAGCATGACACCATACCTTGGCTTCGCCATCTAGGGTGGATGGGAAGACAGTAGAGTATGAACCGACATCAATCTGGTTTAATGGTGCTAGTCTCATGAACTCTTCGATGTGATGAACAAGATTCTCAAAGGGTTTGAACTTGATGTTTGTCACCTCCACCTTATCAGCTATCTTCAGAATTGGCTGAACAAGCAATGGCACTTCCAGGTACTTGTCAGCAAAGGCCAGCACAGTGCTCATTGCTTTAGTAAGGCTTTCCAATTTTTGTTCAAGGGCCTTAACAGCAGGGTCCTTTGTGAGTTTAGATGCCTTAGGGGTATTAACCTTTCTTTTGGATATCTCTATTCCTCCAGAACCTGTTGATGTCTTGATGATTTCGGGTTCAGATTCATACCCGTCCATCTCTTCATCGTCTTCTTCAACATTCAACCTCAGCTTGGTATTAATCTTAGTGATGGCTTGCAGTATACAATCCATCACTTGTTGCTGTTCATTCAGTCTTTTGCTCATCTTCTGCTCCTGATCCAAGGTGTTGGCAAATACCAGTCCTTGCATTTTTGGTGTAAAGGTCATCCAAGTGCTTCGTGATGTTGGCCTCGGTGCTCTGGACCGGGACCTCTTGGAATTGCTCTCCATACATGGTGTAGTCATTGGTTGCAGATAGATCGTAGCGAGGGTTCGGAATCAAACGACCGGTTCGTGGATCTCGAATGCAGGCTCGGAGTCGATCACCAATGATGCCTGCATGGAAATTCAAAGTTAGGACACTCGATGACATACTCCGACACATTCTACCCGATGCATGTATGACCTAGATGACCTATATGATCCTAACCAACTCGACACATATATGATGACACAGAGGACTCACCCACTTTCGATAGTGCATGACCTAACTCTATATGGACCTAAAAACAGAGTATTATAAAGGGCCGAATAAAGTTAAACATAACGAGCGGGTCATAAGTTGACAGGCTTTAGTCATTGTTTCTCAATTCGGATGGGCCCAATCTACAAGTCGACCGTTTTAAAGAGAATCCGTGACCTGGCCCAACAACTCAGACAGCTCAAACCATATTGGCTATTATGCGGGGTATAATAATCCTCGACAAGACCGATATCTCTTTTCTTTTAACCTTTTCCTTTTTATGCTCTATTTTTTTACTCGGGGAAAATGGATGTTGTAAAGGACTGGATAAAGTCAACAATAAGCGAGCACAAATAATTTATGGGCTTAATTGACAAATCCAATATGGTTCGACCTAATAACGGGCCGGCCATAAATGTGATGGATTTATTGATTAAATCGATGAATTAATTTACCGAAGCCTAGTGACTATTATGCAGTCTAAGACACTATCCATTAACTTTGTTGGACTTTTTAATTAATTTTTTTTGGACCTTTGTTAAAAGAATTTCATAGAGGGCCATATAATATCATCAAAGTAAAGTCAATTTTTAATTTATTAATTAAGATAATCAACTTTTAAACATAGATGGGCCCTTCCACTTGGGCTAACCATAATGCCTTTGAGTCTTATACTAATTAATAAACAATCATTTTCTCAACCCAATGAATTTTATATGGACTAGAACAAAACCTCTAAACTAGGGTCGACACTTTACAAAAAGAAAAGGAAAGGGGAAGGGGTACACATAGCACATAGCATATACATGAAGGGATATCCTAAACCAAGGCTCTAAATTATTGGATTTTTATGGTTGGGTTAGTAGCCTACCGCATGTTCACGCCCCGGTTCATCATACCATAAGGTAAGAAGTTGGGATATGGCTCAAAGAACTTCGAGGAAGCTCTTTGAGTGTAACACCGGGAGAGGAGCGACCAAATGCTTAGCGATGTAGAGTTCATCCCCATAGTAGTTGCCTTCCGCTCTCAAGGGAAATCCTTTGTGCTAACGTGTCAAAAGACCCGATTAGTGGCCCAGTATGCAAAAGGATGCCTAAAAGAATAATAAAGTCGCGAAATAAAATAAACTTCTCCCTTTTACACTTTCAAAAAAATTCAATTTTTTCAAGTTTTACCCTCTTTTTAAGTTTAAGTCCCCAGTGAAGTCGCCAATCTGTAGGACCCCGGAAAAAGTGAACCTTTTTCCGTGATGCGCTACTTAATTGATCGGGAGCCGACTAAGGTTGCTTAATCCTTAAATAAGGATATTCTTATATTTTCGATATTCGTTTTCGGGTTGATGAAATTTTTTTATTTGCAAACTCGTTTTTTATTATTTAAATTATCCGTAATTACACAAATTAATTTAACAAGAATTTAATCCCGGCCCACTCAATAAATCCAGGCCCAAGAGAAAACAAATGGGCCACTGGAATCAGCTAAAACCCGCCTAGGTTTTAGCGGACCCCAGGCTGGGCCACTAGTCTCCTCGGCCCAAAGAGAAATTGGGTTGAAAATGATGAAACCCGCCTAGGTTCTATTATTTTCTGGCCCATTTCTCTCGGGACCCTCCTTGGATAAATATTGGACATGAACTAAATCATTTTTTAAATTATTTTTGTGCAAGAAATCGAATACCTTAAATAATTAAACGAATTTGTAAAATGTTTAAAGAGTCGCCAGCCGATTTAAGGAAATCAACAAACCATAAAATAAGAAAAGAAAGACTTCGGTTTACGAACCCGATTTCTAGATTCGGAGGTAAGGTTACGAATTCGAGAGTTATAAGAACTCTCGAATCCACCTGGTATAAAACAGACTCTACTAAAATCGACATTGAAAAGAAAGAGAGCGGGGAGAAGTTTGATTAATTTCGCGAAATTATTATTCAAATCACGCAATATAAAATACGATTTTTACTTTACAAAATATGTACAAGTAATGGAATTAAAGAACGAATTACATGAATAATTAGAACAAAGAAAACAAAAGAAATCGAACCTTGCTTAAGGTGCAACGATAACAGATTTGATCCCTTGAGTTGCTCTTGACTTGAAGCTTGAAGGAGATACCGTGGATGTCTTGAAAAAGTGGTATATGGATGGTTATGTGGTTGTGGAAAGTGTGATTATGGAGGGATTACAAATGGATATGGATGATGGAATTTTGAGAGAAATAGAGTATATATTATGGGAATAATAGATGATGAGAATGAGAGTAGAGTAAGAGTAATGGAGGGTGATTGTTGATTGGTATGAAGGTGAAATGGAGGGGGTATTTATAGGTGAAGGGATGAAGGATTTGGATGGTTATCTCAAGCCAAGCAAGGAAAGATTATCTCCATCGGCTTCCAAGCTGCCTATAAATTAGAGAGACTCAAAAGCTAAAAGAATAGGCGATTCCACGGAAGTAATCGCAGAGTAAGAAATCCATAGGAGTTCTGAGTTTGTAGCCAATGGTTCCAAGGTGAAGGTAGCCAGTAAAGGACTTATGGTGAGGGTATAGCCGAGGACCTTTGTGAGTGTTCATTGTATCAAATGTGGTGGTGAGATGTTGTATAGCAGAGCCTTGACAGACTAAGGCTGTGTGAGTTTGTGCTTCAATATAATCCATCATGTTCCAAATCGCCGCTAGTGTTCTTCCTACGATGATCCTTTCTCAGAATCGTCTCAATGGCCTTCTACTGGTCGATGAACCTATCAAGAATCGCTTCCGTCATTACGTCTTACTTTGTTTCGTAAGTGTATCTTGTTCTCTGATTGTTATAAATACAAAGAGGTATTTCAGTTACACTTTATTTTGATCCTTGGTTTGAAACCAAGGAAGTTTGTTCTATCGTCCTTAACTAGTGTGTAGATCTTATTTGTCAAATTCAACCCCCTCTTGGGTTCCTACATACCTCTATTTATAGTGCAAAAAATACACTCTTGGATAGGGTGGATAAGAGGATGACTAATATGGGTAAGGTAGTTAGGATATCCAACCAACTCTAACTACCCATATCAACATAAGTAACATGTGTCAAAACAATTGTAAACATGTGAAAGACATGAGAAACAATCAAAAACATGTTTAGGGTACCTGGTACACTTGTGTCATATGTACAAAAACTAATATTTAAACCGTCGAGGCTTGGTACGCCTGTTCCATACCCTAGCACGCCCGTGCCAAGCTCCCTGCAAATAATTTGATCTTGTCGAGGCTTGGCACGCCCGTGTCTAACCCGACACTCCCGTGCTAAGCACTCTTCACCCACATTCAGGCCTTTTAGACCTGTAAAGTCATTAAATGACTTCTTTAGATCTCTTTAGCTTGTCTTACATACTTATACTTAGTTTTCCATGCCTTTTAAGTTTACAAAACACACACATACACTTGAAAACCCTCAATAGGAAAAAGGGAAGAATTGAGAAGATGACGGTGGTTGGTCAGGTTGGTCGGCAATGGTTGGCTGGTCGCACAAACTAAACAACCAACAGAGGGGGGGAGAGAGAGAGAGAGAGAGAGAGAGAGAGAGAGAGAGAGAGAGAGAGAGAGAGAGACCAGAACAGTGAGAATGTGAGAGGAAAGAGAGAAGGGTGCGGTGTTCCGGTTAGTTGTTGGTGGCCGACGGAGGACCCGACGATGGTCGTCGGTGCACAGCAAGGCCAAGGCGAGGGCCTAAGCTTCAGATATAGAGAATCAAAGAGAGGGAGGTGAATTTTATGTTTTAGGAGCCTTATTGGAAGAGCAATAAATGGGTTTTGGTATTTTTAAGGCCTAATATATTTAACTTTGCCTTACACCCCTCACTATATACTAATATTTTTCTGCTATAACCCAACATCACTGGAGCGTGGCGCGGTGGGAGTATTGATGAAATTAGCTTGAGTTGTAGTTGTTGAGGAGAGGGGAGAAATCCATTAACAATAGAATAAGGGGACAAATATGAACATCTCAATCACCCATGCTTGAACTTCTCAACAATAGCCTTGAACTTTAATAATAACCAAAATCAACCAATATTAATAACCTTGAACACCAAATGGGATTGGATATGACCTTGGATAAAGGTAGTCCACCACCAAAGCCTAACACCCCACCTTGACCATCATAAAGGAATCATCCACCAAATGATCAATGAAGGAATGACTAGAAACACCACCAAAAGATTGGATAAAGTAATCTAGATTTTGGGAGCAAACTTAGGAAAACCCTAACCAATGCAATAGCATGTTCGTAATCATCATAAGATGTCTAGAAAAGGGTGTTAAACATCGTATTTATACTAAATAGGAAATGAGGTTAAAAACAGAACAAAAATACGAAAGAGCGCGTTAATCACAGAAGCATGGCGCGGGCGAGTCACAGGGTAGCGCGGGGGAGTCAGCTCCCTCTCCGCCATGGCCTGTCGGTTGCCAAGAGGGGTCGCGGGCACGACCTAGGACGTCGCGGTCTAACTTGGGTTTGACTTGTCTTGACGCGGCCGCGACGTTGTCCTGTCTTGATCCCTGGCTAGGCCAAAGCTAGGGTCGCGGGAGCGAACCTTTTGGTGGCGGGCGGGACGCCCTGGGCAGCAGCTGGCCTCGGGCGCGATGTGCTGCTGCTTGCTGGCGCTAGCCCCTCCGTGACTTCCAAGTTTCCATGGTCAATCCCAGGCCTCGATCCTTCAATGTTTCTTGTCCCGAGGTGGCCTGGTACAACCCCGAGGCCGATAAGGTTGGTGGGGGAAAACCCGAGCCTCTCCAATCCCAAACGTCGGACGAATCGCCTTAACCACGACAACTCGATATTCATCAATCCACCCCTTGAAAAGGTGTATCGGTTCTTGAACTTGACCGGATGAGCAGGTTTAGTGTAGAAATGTTGGGTCGGGATTTCTTCCTTCTTGCCATATTCCACGAACCCGGTTTTGGTAGCTCGGACCCGAACCCGGTACGGTTCAATCACTAATGTAAAGTCTCGGGATATCATTTCAGAAAATCAAAAATAACGCGAGGAAGACTTGAAATAAAATGGGGAGGAGGGATAAACTGAAATTTAAATAAATTACGTAATAAAAAGGTATGATAATAATTATATTATTATTATTACTATTGGTAATTCCAACGAATCGGTCGACTATACAAAATTTGGTCAAGTAAGTAACCTGAACATTATGAGAGTAATTTTGAGTAGCGGAAATCGTCACTTAGATAATTTTTATATATAACATACTAGAATGAAGTATGGTAGTCGTTGCTCTGCTCGAGTTCTACAAAAACACAAACTGTTAACTTGAATGAAATGCGTGATTTTCATGAATTATACTCATTACTTAGCTTAATTATATTGGGTTAGGGTCAGGTTATTACAATCATGGTAATCCCTCCTAGATACCACTTATCCTCAACCAAGCAAGCAACTCAACCTCACTGGCCCCGACAGTGATGATGATGGGGGACTTCCTCGAAGACCAACTCCTGCCTCATCTGTTCCGGTTGAGAACATCACGGATCATGCATCCTCAGAAACTCCAACTCCTCAACCTGCAGGCTCACCTGCCTCCAGCACACCACTTCCGAGTTTTGACGCCGCTACTCCTCATGATGACAATGTCAGCTACAAGTTCAAACCATCCATCCAGCTGATAATCTCCTCTCAAATATCAACACAGGTATTCAAAGCAGATCCTCTCTACGAAACCTTTGTGCATTCCATGCTTTTGTATCGCAGGTTGAGCTCAAGCACCATAAGGAGGCACTATTGGATCCGAATTGGATCAATGCCATGCAAGAAGAACTTCACCAATTTAAAAGGAGTCGTGTCTGGACGCTGGTCCCTAGGCCTCATCATCACTCCCTAGGCCTCATCATCACTCCGTTATCGGCGCCATTGCCAAAAACAAAGCCAGACTTGTGGCCAAAGGATACCACCAAGTAGAGGGCATCGACTATGATGAGACATTTGCCCCTATTGCCAAGCTTGAGGCCATTAGAATTCTCCTTGCCTTCGCCTCTTCCGAACACATCAAGCTCTACCAAACGGATGTTAATAAAAGTGCTTTCCTCAATGGCAATCTGGCTAAGGAAGTCTATGTTAACCAACCTCCAAGCTTTGAGGATGTAACTGCCCAAAATCATGTCTTTTGTCATCATAAGGCCCTCTATGGTCTCAAGCAGGCACCAAGAGCCTTGTATGAGCGGTTAAGCAAATTTCTCCTCGACAATGGTTTCACCCGAGGCAGAATTGACAAAACCTTGTTCATTAAGGCCAAGAATGGGGAATCCATCCTCACTCAAATCTATATTGACGACATCGTCTTTGGTGCCACTCAGCAGTCCCTGGTAAACGAGTTCTCCATCCTTGTGAGCAAAAAATTTAAAATGAGCCTTGTTAAGTCGTTTTTATATAGAGTTTTTACGACTCAAAACATATCAGTTTCATGCCTTTTATATCCGATATCTCGTATTTTTATGTCAAATTTTGTGATTTATACACTAGTTCGCGAGTTTGGTATGTTTCGCAGGAATTGGTGGAATTATATCAAAAAGCATGAAAAATTGGAGAAGAAATAGCGAAAATCAAGGTAAATAAAAAAAAGATGTTGAAGAGGAAGAAAAGAAGGAAGGAGAGGCGGCCCAATGAGCCACGGCCCAATCCCAGTTAGGGCGGAGGAAGAAGGCGCAAGCAGCGTCTTTGAAACGCAGCGCGCGCCTCGTCCAGAAGTTTCAGAAGGCGAGAAGAACCAAAACGCAGGCCGCGTATTTTAGGCGCAGCCAGCGCCCGGACACGGAGAACCTTCACCGTTTGGGCAAAACGCAGCCAGCGTTTCTAAAACGCAGGTCGCGTTTTATGCCCTAATTCGGCCCTATAAAAGGGGGTTGATTTCTGCCGTTTAAAAGAAGGCTTTTTCATCAGTTTTTAGCATTAGTTTTCGGAGAAATTTTTAGGGAGCTTTTAGCGAAGACTTAGATTAATTTCTTTACAGTTAATTCCAAAAACATTATTATTAGATTAGATTATTGTTAGTGATCGAAGAACACGAAAGAGATTGATTCGGGTGACACGAAGAGATCGATTCCGCCAATTCGAACACAGTTTATTTCTATTCTTCTTTCATGCTTTCTTGTTTTTATTTAGATTTTGCGATGTTTACTTCTACAATTATGAGTAGCTAATTTCCTTTGTTTGGGGGATAAACTCGATGTCTGTTGATTGAATTTGAATACAGTCTTAGTGTTTGGTTATCCTTTTTATTCGTTTAATCTGCGTGTAATGTATGTCATGGTAATTTGGCAATAGAATGACAGTTTGAGTCTTTACCTGGTTTTAGATTCTCGACAACAGAACGACAGTTTGAGTCTTGAATTGGAATGCGTAGATTGAATAGGTTTAGAAAATAGTTAGACATAATGATTCTTGTCTAGGGTCAATTTATAATCAGTTCTTATCTTTGATTAGGCTAAATAGTTAGAAATAATGTTTAGTTTAATCACTGTAACTCACCTAGGATCGAAAGATTGAAGTGATAAGGCCTAGAAAGATTATAGACCCCGAATTATCTTGTTACCTGCACTGGGATTGTTGATAATTTGATTAATTGACTAGAGTGGACTCCCCTGAACATTTTTGATTAATTGGTTAAACCCTAAAAGCTCCTGCTTTCCTAGTTAAGTTTAGAAAACCTTACCACAGCCCTTGGATCGACCTAGCATTCTTTGTAGCGAACTAGTTCAGTGCGTGGTTGAACGCAAATCCCTGAGAGAGAACGATATTTTATTACTACACAGACCCGTACACTTGCGGTACACAGACACCTATACGTTTTAGGTCTCTCAAGTTTTTGGCGCCGTTGCCAGGGATTTGTTCCCCCAACCGCCATTGAATGAACGTGCTCTGGGTGAATAGGTTTTTACTGCTTTTCTTTAAATCCTAAGATCAAATAAAAATTAAAAAATATTAAAATAAAAAAAATGGCATCTTTTTATTTTCCCCAACTTGAACGTGAATTATACTGGAATTATTATGAGCGTTTATTTGCTTTTCTTGTTGAAAGTGAGAGTATGATTGGAAAACGTGAAATTCTTGATGTTATTTTTGAAGGTGTGAATACAGAGACACATAATATTTTGAATCATTTTTGTTTTCGTGAAAAATCCGTTGATGAAGCTTGGAATTTACTTAAATCGTTTGAACGTGATACGTATGCTTTTGAAACTTCTAATGATGTAACTGAGTACTTTAATCCTTGTGCCTTTCATGCTAAGTCCTACATCTGATCTCATAATTATTCAATTTCTAGTGTTTCATATGAACATGATGATTGCCCTAGTATTACCTTATTTAAATCTTTATTGAGGGCAGCGGTAGAAAGACTGAACGAGTCAAATAAATTTCCAGAAAGGTGCGACTTGTTGCAGGACATTGACCATAGTTCTAATCCTTCCAATAAGGTAATATGTGATGATAACAAGTCTGCCGTCGCTTTAGAAGTCAGTCTAGATGATTCTTCTTGTCCTAGTTTACCTGAAAACACTACTGATGGTGTTTCTGATTTGCATGACACTTCCTTACCTTTTTCTCAGTCGACGAAGTCTGAGGTGAGTGAGAGTTTTGATTTAGATACTAGGAATGAAGAAGATCTTCATCATGAGTCAGTTGAAATTATTAATGAGGAATCTAGCGAGAAAATTAATATTGAATTAAATTTTTGAAACAAGGACCCTGATAATATTGTACTCCCTTATTCCAGTGATTTATTTCATGCTTCAATTCATTTTTCACCACCTTTAGTTTCACAGGAAACCACTGAGGAACCCATACCTGAACAAAAGACCTCTGACGTCCAGATTAAATTAGGATGTGAGATTAATTCTTGTAATGAAACCAACAGGATCAGTGGTGAGTTGTCCTTAGGAAAATTTAGAGGTTATGACCCTTCCCTTGATCCTTACTGGATACACCTAGAGGACATTCCTAGAAAATTCTTGTGGACCACATATTTTAATTCTTTTGATTTTTCTAGTAAATTTGATTTATTACTGAGAGCATTACTAACGTTTTATCTTATAAGATTCCAGTGGCTCTCTTGTTTACTAGCTTGCAGAAGCATGAAGGAGAGTTTGACAAACTATTAAGGGCATTGACGGCATCCAGAGCGAAGACCCGGACTGTCAATTAGCGCAGAGACTACCCGAGGACTGTGATGAGTAGGGGTCCATAACGTCGAGCTAACAACGTTAAACAAAGCAACCCCGGGGAGGTACACTATTATCTAAATATTTATTCCTCCCCACTTTTTCTTTATTTTTATTTTAGTCCAATTATTTTTTTTCAGTTTTTATTCCTTAGTAATTTTTATTTTTGAAGTTTACTAATATTTTCCGTTTTAGTGTGTAGTGAAAAAGAAGAAATTCAAAGAAATTCGTGGCTTTTATTGGAATTTTTATTTCTAACCTAATGAATTTTATGTTGGTAGATGTTTGTAGGGATTTTTGGTATATCTAAATTGTAGGGAAAATAAGGAGCAAACAAAGAAAAGGGAAAAAATGAGCAAAAAGTTGCAAAAAAATGGAATTACTTTCATCAGGTAGGAAAACGTAACCAGCGTTTTCCAGGCTCTGGTTGCGCCTCGTCCAGAAAGTACATGTAACTCCTTTTTGCAAAACGCAGGCCGCGTTTTCAAAACGCTGGCTGCCTTTTGCTATTTGCCCAGAATGTTTTTGCCCGCCTTTTAATTTAGTCGACCCTCCCCCTTTTCTTTCAAAACACAAAATCCCTCCTTCTGCCCTAACCTCTTGACAACCCTCTCCCCCAAACGTCACCAGTGCGCCACCTGCGCCACCCACCACCATGCCGCCGCCGCCACCAAACACCACCTTCTTCTCTCTTTCTCTTCTAACTTACACTCTTAACACTTTGAGTCTTCAAGCTCCATTCCTCTTCCCTCTTCAAACACAAGGTATGGAATTCTCAACTCTCTCTCTTGTTCTTTGATTATATACTTCGTTCTTGTTATGATTTTGGTTGAATACTTGAGTTTATTGAGTAATTTGTTCAATTTATACCAATTATCATGTCCTAGATTCAAATTTCTTGATTTGGGTTTGAATTCTTGGATTGAATTCTTGATTAGGGCTTGGGTTGAGTTGATTGATTTATAATCTTTTTGTTCCAGAATTGAGAGAATTGTGTTGTTGGATGTATTGAGAGAACAATGTGATGTTGAAATTGAGAAATTTAGGTCTAGACCTTAGTTGTGATTATATTGTGGTGTTATTCTCTGTTTTTTGTGAGATTTTAGGTTAGATTTATCTTGTTCTCAATCCCTAGTATCAAATAAGCATGGAGGGATTATTAGGACTAAGTTTATATGTTATGATTATGCTTATTTGATACCTAGGATTTATCTTGGTGATTTTACTGTTTTTGTGAGTATTTTTAGATGGTGAAAACTAAGAATCCTAGCTTCTCCGGACCACCGGGCGATGACAACGAAGCCGGAGGCAGCCGGAAGCGAAAGGCTATGACGGAGGAGAAAGGAAAATAGAAAGTTTCACCTCCAAGGTACTCGAGGAACTCGAACCCCTTCAACTTTGAAGGGGAAGACAAGAAAAGGTACGATTCCCTCTCCCAAAGAGCCCTCATCCCCACCAAATATATGCATGAGCCTTTCTTGCGTAGTTGTGGTATTTTGGATGATGTTGATTGGATGTTAGGTCGTTGCCACATGACCCACATTGCTAGGTTAGGCGAACCGACCTATAGGTGAATTACCCTTGAATTCTTGTCGACCCTAGTTGTAAACTTCCAAGGGAGGGACGGGTGCATTCGTTTCCAACTTTTGGGGGTAGAGTGGACCATGACCGTGTCCGAATTTGCCCGCGCCTTTGGTTTTCCTGAACGCACATGTAGGGATTCATCCCTTATACCCATAGAGTGGGATGAGAAGGGTTTCTTTTTCAGAATTTCTGGTTTTGACAATTGGGACCCTAGCAACACCCCGCAACCTTGATTAGAAACCCCGTAATGAGGTATGTCCACCGCATACTCTCTTGCGGTATCTTCGGGAGGCCTGGTAGCTCAAACAAAGCTACTCGGGCTGATTGCTACACGTTGCATTCCATGTTAGATGTCAACCCTCGTGTTGACCCCGCAACTATGCTAGCCCACCATCTTTCTAGTGTCGCCACCTCAACCAACAAGGGCATTGCCATATGGGGCTACATTACACACCCTGCACGCCAATACGGCTTTAGGCCACCTACGAACCCCACTGACCTAGTCCCGGGTAGTTTATTCTTGGATGGGGACCAGTGCAATTCATTTGGTTTGAGTAAGTTTGACAAGGACTCGCGTTGCCTTTGGGTCTATCCCAACATTGCTAGGTTTCTCGTGCCTAACCCCCACACCTCTCACCAAGTTGTTGAGAATTTGATGTGGATGCCTCCCTCCCCCGAGTTTGATCCCGAGCCAGAACCAGAAATCCACCCTAACCCTCAACCCGAACAACCCCAATTAGACTATGAGGCGCGCTTTCGCGACCTCCAAACCTCCATTGATCGGACCGAGCACCGTGTCACCGAGTTGAGGGATAGCTTTGTTGAGTATAGGGGTCAGTCTGACCTGCGATTTGATCGTCTCGACGAGTCAATCGCTAACCTCACCGGCCTTATTCAGGACATGTTTGATCGAGCCTCACCACCACCAGGACCGAGCCATACAACCCTTTCCCACCTTATGAGGATCCTTGGTCCTTGGCTAGCCCTTACCCTTCACTGTTGTCTTCTGCATTGAGGACAATGCAACATCTAAGCATGGGGGGTTAAAAAATATTTTTCTTGTTAATTTTTCTTCTTATTTTTCTGTTTTACGTTTATGTTTCTGTTTTTCGTTTATTTTTCTTTTATTTTCGTCTTTCTTTTTCTTGTTTCATGCTTATTTTTCAAATTTTAGTGTGATTTTTCTTATTTTTGTGTGTTTCTTTTATTTGCTTGTTCATAGTCTAGTATGTTTTCTAGTTTTTAGCTTGATTGTTTTCTTTATTTAAGATTCTAGTTCGTTTTTCTTTTGTTTTCTAGTTTCTTAAGTTTTTCTTCTAAATTTTTCTTTTAAATTGCATCCACCTAGATTGCATTAGATAGAAGCATATAGATTTTTCTTTTTTCTTTTTCTAGTTTGTTTCTTTTTCTTTCTTTTGCATCCACCTATTCAAAAATCCAAAAAAATCAGAAAATTTAGAAAAAGACCAAAAAAATTAGAAAAGACAAAAAAAAACCAAAAAAATATAGGATAAGACTAGGATTAAAACTGGAAACACCTTCAGTGATGATTTGTAAACCTTTCTTACTTTCAGTTTAGCTTGCTTCACTTAGAAAAGTATGGATGAGATCTCGAAAGGTTTTGAAACCTTTTCCTTCAAATCTTCTGATTTTGAGTCAAGTTACGAAAGTTGTATCTTACTGCTTTGACTATCTTAGAAATTTTAAATGTGCGTGCCGCAAATCTTTGGGCTAAGTTTAGTTGATTGAGCCCCATCCCGTGAGTCCACATAGCCTAAAATTTTGAATTGATCACTTTTATCAATTCTATGATTCCTTGAGTGACTCACCCATTAGTTGCATCTCTAGAACTTGCTTTGCATCTTGCTTGAGACTACATATTTGCATTTCACGCTGTGACAAAGTGATTAAGGCATTCATTTTATTTTCTTAAGCTACATAGCCAAATAGCCTACCCTACATCATATTTACCGTTCTTTTTGCCCCGCCTAGCCTTTGTTTACCCTTCTTTCATGATTGAACCTTGACAATACAAGCTTTGGCCTTTGACATCCAGTATCCCTTTGCCTTGCTTGGTTGAATGAGATTTTGTCGTTTTTGTGTGTTTGTGAACAACAATATGAAGTTTGGTGTGTTTGTGAACAACAATATGAAGTTTGGTGTGTTTGTGAACAACAATATGAAGTTTGGGAGAAATTATGCTTGTTGCTTCATGTTGGGATAAACTGGAAGTTCCACCTTTCTGAATAATTGGTGTTTGGTTATGTTGATTCATATATTATCAAGGTCGAAGTTATAATTCCATAGTTTTCTTCTCCCCGATCACCCACCAAAAAGAAAAAAGAGAAGTATAAAAAAAAAAAAGAGAAAAATAGTTCCAAAAGAAAAGGATGTTTAGGGAGATTCTATTCAGTTGTATTCAGTTGTATTCAGTTGAGACGTTTCATATCGTTGAGGGTGAAAGGTGAAATTCCTTGCATACACTAAGCAAGAAGGTGAGTTTAGAGTGTAATACTCATGGAAATTCAATCCAAGCATGGCTCTTAACTCCTCAATCCCAAATTTTACCGTTCCTTTCCCCTAACCTTAAGCCCCATTACAACCCGACAAAGTCCTTTTGATTGTCACTTGTGCATTGCATACCAGTAGTGGAGAGCGAGGTTCTTACCAAGCTTATGGTAGTTTGTTTCTATTAGTTTGAGTATGAGAAAACCCGAAATTTGAGTGATTGAGTGATTTTATTCTTTCCTACGTGAGGTTTGCTCTTTTTGACTAACTGAACCGTATCGGGTTCAGTATCAGGTTCGGTGCCAAGCTTTCATAGCCGGGATTGTGGTTAAAGATAAGGTGGATGAAATCACGACTCGTCATCACCGGACTAAAACAGCTCACCCACTCGTTTTCAGGAATCGTTACACCTTTACAAAAGGCGGGGTGATGAGCATCACACTATCGTGGCCTCGGCGAGCCATCCTTGTTAGTAAGGAGAGGCTCGGGACTCGTCAATGACCTCGGAGGCCTCAGGAGCGGATTGGGTCATCCCAGGAATGAAGGGCGAGGTGGTATCAAGTCTCGGAAGTAACCCAAGTTAATAACTTGCAAGGGGGAAGGCGATCAAAGGTTCGAAATACACGTGCCTTCACTATTTGGGTCGTAAATCCTTCAATACAACTTCGACGGGTCCCAAATTTTGGGAGCTTATAGCACACACTGAGAGCTTTCCAACGATATCTTACGGGCCGAGAAAAGAGTTCGGATGAACAAGTTATGTGCGTTGGAAGTCGGCAGGGAAAAGCTGCCAGAAGACTGACTCGCCCGAGCCAGCTTTCTGTCGCGCCCGCGGCTTCCTGGTCACACCCGCAACCCCTCCTTGCCAGCCACTAGACACAGCGTACTGGCGAGTGACTCACCCGAGTCAGTTTTTGCTCGCCCGAGCCAGCCTTTTGTGATGGACGCGCTGTTTTGTAATTTTGTTATGTTTTTAACCTAAATTCCTGTTTAGTATAAATAGCTCGTTTTTCCTCTTTTCCAAGCAGCTGATGTTTATGAATGATTTGCTAATGCAAAGTTGGGGTTTGGTCCCTTTTCTCTCAAAATCTTGTTGTTACTTTATCCATTTGTTAATGGTGGTGTTAGCAAGTCATTCCTTTATTGACTATCTAGTGGATTACCTATGATAGTCATGGTGGGGTGTTAGACCTAGAGTGGTGGATTACCTAGCTCAAGGTCATATCCTTCCTTTATTGTTCAAGTTTGTTCGATTGTTGCATCAAGATCAAACTCAAGCTGAATTAAATAAATCTTCCCACCGCGCCACGCTCCATTTGGTATCAGAGCCCAAGGTTTTTCATCTAACTTGAGTTTTTTCATTGGTCTTGCTAGTGTGTTATCTAGCGTTGATTTTTGTGGATTGTATGCAAATATTGGTGATCCCAATTCCATTTTGCAGTCTAAGAGTATTGGAATACTTTGTATTGTGTTTGTATTTGGTGTTTTTGATGCATATTGGAGCTTTGAGGAAGAGTTGGAAATTTGTGCCCGCAAGGTGTTCGATAAAATGCCTAAGTGAGAAAAACACAAAGAACCCTTAGCCAAACACAGGCCAACAACAAAAAAACCCCCAAACTCCACAAAATATTTCCAAATACATATTGGCCCTCACCCTTCCTTCAATATCGATGGTGAACATAATTCCAATCGGAAGGAATCAAGCCAACGCGAAGTGCTCGAGTTCAAACTATTGAGAATCGAATCTCCGCCTACGAGGACCGACTCTCCGCCTACGAGAACCGGTTCTCCATCATCGAGCAAACTCTTGAGAACCTTAAGGCCAAAGTGAATAACCTAGCCAAAGAGTATCAAAGACGACCCCGAGATGAACATCATAGACCCGCACGAGGTCCTATCCGTCCTCCTCCGACCTACGAGTCGAGTGACGATGATAGAGATTCGCTTCGACACCATCGTCGATGGGAAACTATTGAGGAGCCATTCTACTATTCCCCACTAACGACCATCACATCCCGGAAGTGTGTCAAATGTCAGTGTGTGGGACACGATTCTTTGCAATGTCCAACAATGGCTATGGTTGAAGCTTGGGTTGAGGAATCATTTGGTGTAGAGGAGAAAACTAGTGACGTGATGGAGGAAGTTAAAGACCAAAAGCTCCCTTCCCCACTTGAAAAGTTTGAGGAGGTTGAGAAAAGGGAAGAACAAGAGGTGATGAAAGAAGTCCATCTCATGGGAAGTGAAGGAGAGCTCCTTCAACTTGTTGAGGTCTACGAAGAGTTCTTAAAGGAGTAGGCGCCAATTCAAGAGCTTCCACAAGAGGAGGTCATACACTATCAACCTAGCAAGGCAATCCTTGAGCCGAGATTGATTGAAAGTAAGGTACATTATGATTACCTCAAAATTAATCTTTCTTGTGATGAATATCTTGTTGAGTTCAACAAGATAATTAATGCTAGGATTGAAAGAGGAAGCTACTATGAAGAAGAGACAACCCCGGCCCTCTTCAAGAATCGCTACTCATTCAAGAAAGGAGGAGTTCTTAGTGTAGCCATGCTTGGGGTTTTAGGAAGTCTCTACATTGGAATACAAAGTCATATAGGATGCATTGATTTTAACCCCCAAGAGTTGAGGGCAACTCTTCTTCAAGAGGGGGAGTATGAGGCGTGTCGGGTTGATGCGGTGCCAAGCTTTCATAGCCGGGATTGTGGTTAAAGATAAGGTGGATGAAATCAAGACTCGCCATGACCAGACTAAAACGCTCACCCACTCGTTTTCAGGAATCGTTACACCTTTACAACAGGCGGGGTGGTGAGCATAACACTATCGTGGCCTCGGCGAGCCATCCTTGTTGGAGTAAGGAGAGGCTCGGGACTTGTCAACGACCTCGGAGGCCTCGGGACTGGATTGGGTCGTCTCGGGAATGAAGGGCGAGGTGGTATCAAGTCTCGGAAGTAACCAAAGTTAATAACTTGTAAGGGGGAAGGTGATCAAAGGTTCGAAATACACGTGCCTTTACTATTTGGGTCATAACTCCTTCAATATAACTCCGATGGGTCTCAAATTTTGGGAGCTTATAGTACACACTGAGAGCTTTCCAACGATATCTTGTGGGTCTAAAACGTAGTCCCGATGAAGAAGTTATGCGCGTTGGAAGTGGGCAGGGAAAAGCTGCAAGAAGACTGACTCGCCCGAGCCATCTGGAGGCTCGCCTGAGCCAGCTTTCTGTCGCGCCCGCGACCCCTCTTTGTCAGCGACTAGGCATATCGAACATGCGATTGACTCGCCCGAGTCAGTTTTTGCTCGCCCGAGCCATCCTTTTGTGATGGACGCGCTGTTTTGTAATTTTGTTCTGTTTTTAACCAAAATTTCTGTTTAGTATAAATAGCTCGTTTTTCCTCTTTTCCAAGCAGCTGATGTTTATGAATGATTTGCTAATGCAAAGTTGGGGTTTTGTTTCTTTTTTGTCAAAATCTTGTTGTTACTTTATCCATTTGTTAATGGTGGTGTTAGCAAGTCATTCCTTTATTGATTATCTAGTGGATTATCGATGATAGTCATGGTGGGGTGTTAGGCCTAGAGTGGTGGATTACCTAGCTCAAGGTCATATCCTTCCTTTATTGTTCAAGTTTGTTCGATTGTTGCATCAAGATCAAACTCAAGCTGAATTAAATCAATCTTCCCACCGCGCCACGCTCCATTTGGTATCAGAGCCCAAGGTTTTTATTCTAGCTTGAGTTTTTTCATTGTTCTTGCTAGTGTGTTCTCGAGTGTTGATTTTTGTGGATTGTATGCAAATATAGGTAATCCTCATTCCCTTTGCAATCCAAGAGTATTGGAATACTTTGTATTGTGTTTTATTTGGTGTTTTTGATGCATATTGGAGCTTTGAGGAAGAGCTGGAAATTTGGCCCCGCAAGGTGTTCGATAAAATGCCTATGTGAGAGAAACACAAAGAACCCTTAGTCAAACACAAGCCAACCACAAAAAAAACCGCCAAACTCCACAAAATATTCCCAAACACATATTGTCCCTAACCCTTCCTTCGATATGGATGGTGAAAATAATTCCAATCGGAAGGAATCAAGCCAACGCCAAAGTCCTCGTGTTCAAACTGTCGAGAATCGAATCTCCGCCTACGAGGACCGACTCTCCGCCTACGAGAACCGGTTCTCCACCATCGAGCAAACTCTTGAGAACCTTAAGGTCAAAGTGAATAACCTAGCCCAAGAGTATCAAAGACGACCCCAAGATGAACATCGTAGACCCGCACGAAGTCCTATCCGTCCTCCTCCTCCTACAAGTCGAATGACGATGATAGAGATTCGCTTCAACACCATCGTCGATGGAAATGTTTGAGGAGCCATTCTACTATGCCCCACTAACGACCTTCACGTCCTGGAAGTGTGTCAAATGTCGGCGTGTGGGACACGATTCTTTGAAATGTCCAACAATGGCTATGGTTGAAGCTTGGATTGAGGAATCATTTGGTGTAGAGGAGAAAACTAGTGACGTGATGGAGGAAGTTAAAGAGCAAAACCTCCCTTCCCCACTTGAAAAGTTTGAGGAGGTTGATAAAAGGGAAGAACAAGAGGTGATGAAAAAAGTCCATCTCATGGCAAGTGAAGGAGAGCTCCTTGAGCTTGTTGAGGTCCAAGAAGAGTTCTAAAAGGAGGAGGCGCCAATTCAAGAGCTTCCACAAGAGGAGGTCATATACTATCAACCTAGCAAGGCAATCCTTGAGCCGAGATTGATTGAAAGTAAGGTCCATTATGATTACCTCAACATTAATCTTTCTTGTGATGAATATCTTGTTGAGTTCAACAAGATAATTAATGCTAGAATTGAAAGAGGAAGCTACTACGAAGAAGAGACAACCCCGGCCCTCTTCAAGAATCGCTACTCATTCAAGAAAGGAGGAGTTCTTAGTGTAGCCATGCTTGGGGTTTTAGGAAGTCTCTACATTGGAATACAAAGTCATGGAGGATTCATTGATTTTAACCCCCAAGAGTTGAGGGCAACTCTTCTTCAAGAGGGGGAGTATGAACCGTATCGGTTTCAGTATCGGGTTCGGTGCCAAGCTTTCATAGCCGGGATTGTGGTTAAAGATAAGGTGGATGAAATCATGACTCGCCATGACCAGACTAAAACGCTCACCTACTCGTTTTCAGGAATCGTTACACCTTTACAACAGGCGGGGTGGTGAGCATCACACTATCGTGGCCTCGGCGAGCCATCCTTGTTGGAGTAAGGAGAAGCTCGGGACTTGTCAACGACCTTGGAGGCCTCGGGACTGGATTGGTTCATCTCGGGAATGAAGGGCGAGGTGGTATCAAGTCTCGGAAGTAACCCAAGTTAATAACTTGCAAGGGGGAAGACGATCAAAGGTTCGAAATACACGTGCCTTCACTATTTGGGTCATAACTCCTTCAATACAACTCCGATGGGTCTCAAATTTTGGGACCTTATAGTACACTGAGAGCTTTCCAACGATATCTTGTGGGTCTAAAATGTAGTCCCGATGAAGAAGTTATGACCGTTGGAAGTGGGCAGGGAAAAGCTGCCAGAAGACTGCAAGAATCTAGCGTAATAACAATTACAATTAATAACAATCTTACCCACACAAACCTAATCTGCAAGAATCTAGACTATCTAGTTAAGTAAACTAATTGATTTGAAGAATTTGCTTTGAAGAACTTACAATCTGCAAGCTGTGACTGTCGGAGTCAGACTGAGTAGCAGCTGGATAGAGTAAGTGAGTAGCTTCAGGTTCTGGGCCTGGGTGTTGGCGTGCTGATGACTTACTGTACGAGAGCCGACTGCTGTAGTCGAGTAGGAGGCAGCAGCTGCGAGCAACTGGTGCAAGGAGCCGAGGTGCGACGGACGGACAACTGGATGAGTTGCCGACTGCCGAAGTCGAGTAGCAGCAGCAACGAGCGACATGCGTGCGTGAAGACTGAAGCGTGAGCTACTGCCTGCTACTGAGTGCTGAGCATTTGAGGAATTGCGTCAATTTCCCAATACAAAACCTAAAGAGCTCTTCTTTTCTTTGAGTTATTTCATTTCAATATTTTTTATTTTTTAAAAAAAGCATGCTAAGTGACTTAAGTTGGTGGGCTGGGTGGCTGGAGAAAAAGAAATGGATTAGCCCAATTGCCCATTTACATTTCCAAACCAAAATTGGCCTGTTTCGTGGCAATATGCAAGGACCGCGGGATCGGTTAGGATCGTATGATCCTACGAGTTTGTACAATCCTGGACTGATCCTAATCCGAGTCTAACTGGTGGGCGATCCTAATATGATCCGGATCGTTGGGGTAAATCTGGATCGTAGGATCATACGATCCAGCGATCCGGATCGCGATTTTAACAACATTGGTACAGAGGTCTGATTAGCTCCCTACTTTACCTTACAGCAAGTCCTCTGGATATTATGTTTAGTGCATGCTTATGTGCACGCTTTCAAAACGCTCCAAAAGAATCTCAAATGTCTGCTCTCAAAAGAATATTGAGATACCTTGCAGGAACTAAGGACCTCATACTCTAGTAGCCCAGACAGCACGATTTACCCCTCCGTGGCTACACTAATGTTGACTTTACAAGCTATAAAGTAGATCACAAGAGAGCAACTTACTGTTGTCAAATGCTTGCTGCCTCCATAGTGTCTTAGCAGTCCAAGAAATAAACCTCAGTGGCCCTTTCCATCACTGAGGCTGAATATGTTGCCGCAGAAGCCTATTGTGCGCAGCTACTTATAGACACTGGATTTTAGCGCATGAATATATAGCATATCTATATAACAAGGCAAAAATGAAGAAGAAGAAGAAGAAGAAGTCGGTCGATAAGCTAGATTTTAGCATAGATTTTATGTACTTTTAATGTAATTTTAATTATTTCCTCTTTGTATATTTTTAGCTAGAAAATTAGAAAATTAGAAAAGGGAAAGCCAAGCCATTCAAGCAACGTGCCAAGAATTCGCAAGATCGAACCCTCACAAAAGCATCCAAAAATACCTCTCAAAAGCTAAATAGCGCTTGCCATCTCCGTCCAGTGTGAACCTCCTATTCCCTAGGCAAGTTGACTCCCTACACCACCGTCCATACATGCATGGACTAGATGGGAACTTCCCCCCTAGCCTGTAGGCCAGTCGGCCTCCACAGCTCCGTCCACACGTGGTTAATTAACCACGTGCCACTGTCCATCTCCATACACTCCCCCTACTGCCTAGAAACTTGCATTGTTCACTGCCACAGCCGAGGTGAATGCATGTGTATGTATATGCATGTATTATCCACCATCTACTCCTCCTATAAATACCATCCTTCTCTCAAAGCCAAACTCACTCAATCATTCACCCATTCTTCCCCCTACAGTCTCATTCATCCATTCTCTCATTTCTCCTATCACTCTCTACTAATCTCCATTCTTATCATTATCCTATCACCTTTTTCTATCATATTTCCACCATTTCCTTACAATCCTAATCTCCATATCTTCATCCTCATAAACCTCTAATCCATATTCTCATACTATCCCCACCATTCTTACATAAAGCCTCCCGAAAAACACCATAAAACTATCCTAAAAACCCACCAAAAAGAGCTCCTTTTCCTACCCTTTTCCCTATTCTTCTCCATCACTTTTCTACCATCATTATCTCCACTTCTCTACTCCTTTAAACCTCTTATCTCCATTCTCATCTTACCTTCCATCATCCTTCCATAAACCTCACAAAACTCCACAAAAAGCCTACCTTTCTACTACTCAAAAACCCAACAAAAAGAGCCTTTTTATACCCTTTTCTCATCCCTTCTTCTATCATCTTTTCTATCCATTTTCTTGACGATACTTTGGCATATTCAAGAGAAGTATTCAAGGCTTTCAAGAGGCTAATTCAAGTGAGTTTCAAGCACCAAACAAAGGCTAGGCAAGGCTTCCCTTCAAAAGGCACAATGTAAGCTCTTATGTGTTTCTTCTTTATGTAAATAAATTGTTGTATATGATGTATCTTTCTTTCTTTTATTCTTTTGCATGATTCAATGAAATAATTCTATAAAGTATTCATTCATTTCCCTTCCAAACTTTATCAAAAGCACATTATAAACTTTTAGTAGAGTCTTTCCTTTTGTGAGAGGCGAACTCTTAAAGTTTACTTTTCGAGTTCGTAGCCTTACCCCCGAATCCATTCTTGGGTTTCGCAGGCGGAGTCTTTCTTTCTTTCCTTTTGGTTTTGTCTTGGCTTTTCCCTTAAAAAGTCGGGTGGTGACTCCCATTTCGAACTAGAATACATCGGAGATTGCATGAACAATGGTTAACATGGTTCTACAATGTATCGATGCAACTTTAGGGTTTCTTTCTTATATTTCCAAATAATATTTGCATAAATCACTCTCCTCTAAGCCTAACATTCAAATGAGCAAATTGGATTAATTTTAGAAGAGTTCGGAACAAGTGGATGTTCACTCTTAAAGGTTTAATTCAAGGACCCATAAAATGCCTAAGTAAAGGGATAGTGATTTTACAAAATATTATTCATGAAATGTACGATTAATTCCTTAAGGAGTTTTCAAAGGTTAAACCCCAGCACAAATCACCGGATCACACCCCAATCCAACATGGACGTTCGGAATCCCGAACGACGAGGAAAGTTGTCCACAGGATTTTTGGCGACTCCACTGGGAGTTTTTCTAAAGTGGGTAAAACTTGAAAAAAGTTTGTGTGCTTTAAATCTTTTGGAAGAATAATGAATTTTACTTCATATTATTAAGTCATTCTTTTTTAGACATAATGCATTGCATATACATTGCATATACTGGGGCACTCCCTTGACATGGAATATGTCGTAGGAGCACGTAAATCGGCGGTATTAGGCTTTTTCTCTTTAAACCGCAAAAAATAACCCATGGGATGTCGGACTAGCTATACTCAATTGGTGCCTTTACACCAAGAGAGCATTAGTCACCACATCCACTCATGGATCACTCTACGAGGTCTCCACACGAGCCTCCAAGAGAAACACCCCACACATTCAACTTGCCTTTACAACAAGAATGCACCGGGGCGAGTACGTGAGCCGCTAAGCCTTATCCAGCCAATAAACCCTTTTGTACATAGAGCCTTGGTTTAGGATACCCCTTTGTTCATATGTATGCTATGTGCTATGTGTTTAATTTTGTTGTAAAGAGTCGACCTAAGTTTAGGTGTGTTGTTCTAGTCCATATAGTAGTCATTGGGCTGAGAAGAGTCATGTTTACCAACTAAGTTAACCTCAAAAATTATGGTTAACCCAGTGGTTGGCCCATTTATCTATAAAGGTTAATTGTCTTGGTTCATAAAGTAAACTCAACTCGCCCTTGATGATTCTATGTGACCCTTTACGACATCTTCTTAATGAAGGGTCGTCGGTCCTGTTAATCGTTATTTTAGTCCGCATGGCAGTCAACATGGCTCGAATTAAGTCTGAGTCGGTAGCCCAAATTACGGATTCTCCTTAAAACGGTCGGCCTCTGGATGGGGCCCATCCGAATTGAGAAACACTAATTTGTGCTCCTTGACTTAGGCTTGATTCGCCATGCTGGACTTTATTCGGCCTCTTGTCAATGATTAAGTGGCCTTAGGTCTAATAAATCTAATTAAAAGTCCAAACCAAGCTGATGGATAAAGTTTTAGACTGCATAATAACCACTGGGCTTGAGTAAATTAATTATCAAATTAATTGTCCAATCCATCATACTTATGGTCGGCCCGTGGTTAGGCCCAATCCTATTGGATTTGGCAATTAAGTCCATAAACTAATTACAACTCTCCTGTTGTTGGTTTTATCCAATCATTTACGATATCCACTTTCCTAACCAAATAGAATAAAAAATGTATAGAAAGAGTAGAGTGTCAGTCCTGTTGATCATTATTCTAGCCCGCGTAATAGTCAATGTGGCTCGAGTTGCAATGATAAATTTTCTGGGTTACGGATTCTCCTTAAAGTGGTCAGCCTGTGGATGGGGCCAATCCGAATTGAGAAACACTGACTCGCAATTCCTTATTCAGTCCTGATTCGCCATACTTGGCTTTATTCGACCCTTTATAATGATCAGCTATCCTTAGGGTCCATATAGAGTTAGGTCCGTAAGTTAGGAAAAGTGTGTTGTAGTCTATGTATGTGTCCGTACCTGTGTTTGTGTCTGTGTATGTGCATGTGTATGAGTCTGTGCATGCGTTTGTGCATGTGCGTGTGCATGTGCATGCGTATGCGTCTGTACATGTGTCTATGCATGTGTTTGTGCTTGTGTATGTGCATGGGCATGTGTCTGTGCATGTGTTTGTGTTTGTGCATGTGCATGTGCATGTGCATGTGTCTGTGTGTGTGCATGTGCATGTGCATGTGTAAGTGTTTGTGTGTGTGTATGTGCGTGTGCGTGTGCATGTGTATGTGTATGTGCGTATGTGTATGTGTATGTGCATGTACATGTGTATGTGTCTGTGCATGTGTATGTGTATGTCTATGTGTATGTGTTTTGTATGCCACGAGTTTGAGTTTGTCGAGTTTGTATTAGGTGTTCGAGTTTTGTCGAGATTTTGCCACGTGTTTAAATCTTTGTTAGGGTTTTGTTAACACATGCTTTTAGTCTTTCTTAGGTTTTTATTAATACGTGTTTGAGTCTTTCTTAGATTTTTGTTAACACACGTTTTGAGTCGTTTTTAGGTGTAAATATGTGTTTTTGTTCACACATGTTTTAGTTTGTTGAATCTTTGTTAGAGTTGGACCTAATTTTGAGATACTATTTTAGTCCGCATAATAATCATTAGGTTTGAGAAAAAATGAGTTTATAAACTCGATTAATTAACCTTAAATTTTATGGACGGCCTGGTTGTGAGGCCCATCCATTTTAAAGGTTAATTGACCTTGTTTATGGATTCATTTTAACTCACCTTTGATGGTTTTATTCGGCCCTTCTCAGTATTCTTTTAATTTGGGTCCAAAAAAAATGATTAATAATGAAACAAAGTCAATGTGTGTTGTTCTAGCCCGCGTAATAGTCTCAAGGTTAGAGAAAATAAATTTATAAACTTGATTATTAAGTCTAAACAAAATTCTGGGTGGGCATGATGGTAAGCCCATCCATGATAGATATAATAATTGAGATTACAAGTTTGTTTTAACTCACCTTTTGATGGTTTTGGTTTTATTCGGTCCTGTATGACATCCACTCTCCTTGAGTTAAATAAATAAATGTGTTGGGTCATAAAAAAAAGAGTGTGTAAATAGAAGTCTAGAAGTTAGGCTGTCAGTGTGTCGAGCATTATTCTAGTCAGTATAATAGCCAACGCAACTTGAGTTAACACAAGTTTGTTAGTTCAAGTGACGGATTCTCCTTAAGATGGTCAGCTTGTGGATAAGCCCATCCGAATCGAGAAACACTCACTTGCGCTTTATAACTTATGTCAACTCGCTGTGTTTGACTTTATTCGGCCCTTTATAATGCTCTTGTTGTAAAAAGTGTCGTTCTTTGTCTCAGAGTCGTGTAGAGGTTAGGCGTTCCTGAGTCAGTAAATAAGTGTCTTTCATTCTTTAGGGCGTCTCGTAGAGGTTAGAACACATAAACCTGTGTCATAGTTGAGTTGTTTCCTGAGTCAGTGTATAGGTATCTTACACGTTAGGAGGTCATATATGGCCTAATAAATCCAGGTCGTGGGTGAGTCTTTGTTTTAAGAGTCAGGACATGAGTGTCTTTTTCTTTAGAAAGTTCCATATAAGGTCTAGGATAAGTCTTTCTTTTAGAGTCTGCATGAAAGTGTCTTGTATTTCAATATTAGTAAATTAGTGTCTTTATTTTAAAGTCTTTGTTCTAGAGTCTGCATGTAGGTGTATTTTTTTTTTTTAAGGAGGTCATGTATACCCAGGTCATGGGTAAGTCTTTGTTTTAGAGTCAGTGAATGGGTGTCTTCCCTTCTCTAGGAAGTCTTATATAAGGTCTAGATCATAGGTGTGTCTTTTCCTAGGTCAATATGTGGTTGTCTCTTTTAGGAAGTCCAATGTAAACCCATGTCATGGGTGATTCTTTGTTTGAGTCAACATAGGTCCGTGTAAACCTAGGTCTAGGATGAGTCTTTGAATTAGTGTCTGCATGTAAATGTCTTTCAATCTTTAAGAAGTTTTCATACGAGGTCTAGGTCATAGGCGAGTCTTTTCTTGAGTCAATATGTGTCTGTCATTTTTAGAAAGTTCCATGTATACACAGGTCATAGGTAAGTCCTTAAGTTATTGTGTAAGTGTCTTTCACTCTTTAAAAAGCCACATATAGGGTTTAGGTCTTGCAAATTATAAGTGGGTCGTTAAGTCGTTTTTTCAGTCAGTAGGTAAGTGTCTTCATTCCTTAGAAAAGTCTCATATAGGGTCTAAGTCATGGGTAGGTCCTTCCCTAAGTCAGCATATAGTCATTTTTCATTTTAGGAAGTCTCGTATAGGTCAATTTGCATATTCAAACCCATGTCCTGGGTGTGTCTCTTTTGAGTCAGCATATAGTCATTTTTCATTTTAGGAAGTCCCATATAGGTCATTTAGGTCATACAAAGCATTGGGATGGGTTTTTCTATGTTTGTCTAGTGTCAAGGTCAAGGCCTGAGCCAGCAAAAAGGGAATTTTCGAGATGACGGGAAATTCGACAACTATCATGAATCCGAAGGGGCATTGCATTGAGGATTGTTAAACTTTGAAGAATATGATTGAGGACATGATCCATTCAGGGAAAAACTGCTTCTGCCAAAAGCAGTACAAAGGGTCAGATAGAGCATGGATTCCCCATACGAAGACAAGGAGGGCACATCATCAAAAGGAGCCTTAGAGTTAGCTACAGTCCTTGGTTACCAAGTATTTCATTTTGGGAGTCTGTTAGAGTTGAGAGTCAGTTCTTAATTTATTTCTTGAATTCAATTACTCTTGTTGATATTTGTTTAAATAGAATTTTGTGCTTGTACTTCTGATTTGAGTTGAAAAGTTCTCTCGTCCATTCACCATCCTTACAAGCCAAGTCTGGCAAATTCATTTTCTCTCATTTTTGTCATATACCTCATTCCCATCCTTTAGTTTCTTGAATCCAGGGTTAGAGAGATAGAGAAAAGAATTCAAAATGAAAAAAAAAGATAAAAAAAGAGTGAAAAATTATAGAGTGGCTGGTTTGAAAACCTCATTGAGGCAAATCGGACAAAAGGAGAGAATAAAATTATAGAGTCAGCTTGCACCTCCCATCCAACAAGCTAAAGAAAAAGGAGAGAGTGTTGTAAGGAAAGACCAAGACCAATAACATCTCTAACGTGAACACTCATCAGAAATACCGCAGCTTAACCAAATGTGCCGACGACAAGGGACTTCCGCCCAGCCTTCGTCACACTACCCACATTACCATCATCTTTTCTTCCGATCTTGACCCGCCACTTACTATCTACCATTTACATTTCTAGCCTTTTCCATCAAACCTTAACCTTTTCAAAACCCTTTTATTCATTAAACCAAATCCCAAAAGGTGTGCTATGACCAAGGAGGATAGGAGGCAATCCATGAAGAATAAGTTTGATAGAAGTGAAAGGAAAAAAAGAGGGTGAAAGCAAGAAGAAAAAAAAAAGAGAAAAAATAGAGAGAGGTATCAAAAAAAAAAGAGGAAAAGGAAGAACAAAAAAAAACGGGGAAAGAAACAAAAGAGAAGAAGAAGAAAACAGGGGAGTATAACAAGCTGAATGCAGAAATAAGGGTCATGCACACCAGAGAAAATCCCATTGATCACAAAACCTTCACCTCATCATACCTTTCAGCCTTCATAATCATCCATACACCTCAGCAAGCCTTTCAACCTTCAATAACCTTCCCCATCTTTCAATGACCCTCTATAATCCATATATGAACCCTCAACCATCTTTCCAAACCATTAAGCTGTCCTCAAGGCACTAACCCTTCAAAGCGGCGCTTAAAGAACTACGGCTGACCTGATTCCACCTTGAATACGTAGGAAAAACTCTTCGAGGCCCGGCCCGGTACATTTCACTTTAGAAAGTATTCGTCGTTTAATAAACTGGTCTTTGAGAGAAAAAAAAGCGAGAGAATAAAATCTAGTCCGAAAACCCACTTGGGCGGGCTAGGCAAAAGGTGAGGGAAACCCTAGATTTCTATCACATTCATTAACCCTCCATTTTCTTTTCTTCCGTCAGACTTGGACATCATTCCATCATTCCATATTTCATCCTTTTCTCAAGAGATGATGTCTATCCCTATTTGACCATCTCTTCACCCTTTCAAGAAACCATCATCCTTAAGTGTCTCTTTATCCTCATGTTCCAACATTTTCCCTATTCTTAATGCTCACTCTCCGTACATTTGAGTGTAGCTCACTTCTCAACAAGAGAAAAAGTAGTCCACATCAGATCAGCGGCTAACTGGCGACATACGCAATCATGAACAGACTCGGAGATAAGCTACTCCAAACTGGTGGCTCACGCTACCCTTGTGATATTGTTCAAAACATTTGTCGGAGAAAGCTTCTGAGAGGGATACTTACTCCCTATCCTACAAGATTCTGGATCTTCATTCTCATTGATGTCCTAGTAGTGGTCACGAACAAAAAAAAAAGGGAAAAAAAGAAAAAAAAAGAAAAGAAAAAGAAAAAAGAAAATAAAAGAAAAAAAGAAAGAAAGAAAAAAGAGAGGCTAACTTTAAAACCCTTTGGGAAAGTTAGGCAAAAGGAGAGATCGAGACTCACGGCTAAGGACATACCTCCATCAAGTACAACATAAGAAGCAGCACCGCCTTCTATTCCATGGTCTCCATACATCGCATCATCGGTGCATACAAAACTGGGGGCTTGCATATCCCCAATGTGTCCTCCAAAGTAGGAAAATGTCATCAAGAGTCCACACCAAACTGGGGGCTTGTCGCACATCAGCATAGATTTGCAAGCGATCAAATTCATCTACATCGGCACTCAAGAAGCACATCCTTCACGCTTAGCGCCTCCGCCATCATTCCCTGTCCCATGGACTGAATGTTCCTCATCCTAAATTTTCCCGAAATTCGCTACAAGTGGCCTTAATCCTTAGGAAGTCATGGTCCTAGAAAAGCATTGTTTGAAAAAAAAAGTCATTGTCTTAGAAAAGCATTGTCTTAGAAAGTCTTTGTTTGAATAAAGGGTCGGGGGGTTACCTGCATGTAGAACTGCATGTGTAGAAGCATAAAACATCATATGCGTGTCCTGTCTAAGCATAATAGGTTTGCATTGCATCCATAAGTCGTGTTAGAGTCTCATAGAGTATGTTTGTTATGCATCAAGTCATTCTGCCATGCCTTGAGTCAATCTGTCGTGCATAAAGTCAATAGTCATGCATATATGCATAATTACATGAATTCTTGTGTCAAAAACGAAAAAAAAGCATTGTTTGTGCATGAATCTGGTACACCAGTTGCGTGTATACTTGCATATCAGAAAAAAGACAACAAAGAAGTGCCACATTGTCGCTCCAGAGCGCAACACTGGGGGCTGGTTAAGCCCAAAACCCATCTCATTCAGATCGGTCGACGTGGAGCAAGATTAAGAGCAATCTCTGATCCAACTTTTGTAGGTTAATCTAGCATCCAACATCATCACCTGTCCGACACGAAGGACAGAATCTTCATCCGCCAGGCATGGGTGGCGATTGTCTGACACGAAGGACAAAATCTTCATCATCCGCCAGACACGAATGGCGATTTGGAGCGTATCGGGTTGGGGCCCTAGTATCGATTCTCATGGTCACCAAGTTTTCCCGCAACCCCTCCATGAAACACGAAGAAAACGACGTCGGAGTCGGGTGCGGAGTACAATTTAAGATGGCCCCAAGACCTTGGAATCATGAGCTGAACGGCATCGGGTGTGGCATCAACTTCAAATGGGACCCCGGACCATGGGAGTGGAGCTACGGGTCCACATCGGGACCTACTTTGGGCCTTTAAAAGGGTCCGGAGTCCTTCGGCAAGAATAAGCGCAAACGGGTCAGCGTGGGTTTGTTGGATGGACGCGCCTTCACGCTTTGGGTCATAACTCCTTCAATACAACTCCGATGTGTCTGAAATTTTGGGAGCTTATATTACACACTGAGAGCTTTTGAACGATATCTTATGGGCCTAAAAAAATTCGGATGAAGAAGTTATGCGCATTGGAAGTCGGTAGGGAAAAGTCGCCATAGATCGACTTCGCCGAGCCACCGAGGACTCGCCCGAAGCTAGCTTTCGCACATCGACGCCCTAGGTCGTGCCGCGACCCCTCGCCAAGAATGACGATAGGCCATAGCGAACAGACGACTGACTCGCACGAGTCAGTTTCAGCGCGCCCGAGCCATCCTTCTGCTACGACGCGCTGTTTCGTTATTTTTTTTTGTTCTCTTTTAACCTAATTTCTAGTTTAGTATAAATAGCTTGTTTAGAACATTTTTCCAGGCAGCTGATGTTTATGAATGATTTGCTAATGCAAAGTTGGGGTTTTCTCCCTTTTCTCTCAAAATCTTGTTGTTACTTTATCCATTTCTTAATGGTGGTGTTAGCAAGTCATTCCTTTATTGATTATCTAGTGGATTACCTATGATAGTCATGGTGGGGTGTTAGGCCTAGAGTGGTGGATTACCTAGCTCAAGGTTATATCCTTCCTTTATTGTTCAAGTTTTTGTTCGATTGTTGCATCAAGATTACAACTCAAGCTAATCTTATCAATACTCCCATCGTGCCACGCTCCACGATTATCCGACACGAAGGAAAAAATATTCATCATCCGCCAGACACGAATGGCGATTGTCCGACACAAAGGACAAAATCTTCGTCATCCGCCAGACAAGAATGACGATTGTCCTACACGAAGGATAAAATCTTCATCATCCGCCATACACGAATGGCACCTGTTCGACACGACGGACAAATTCCTTATTTGACAGACCCGAACGGCACCTGTCCAACACGAAGGGCAAAATCTTCATCAAATGACTGATACGGATTGGCGACCGGGCGGAATTCAAGATTCTATGTTCCCCCAGTGGAATTCCAAACTCATGCAACCATGAGCAAAGAAGATGTTGGCATCTATGTGCTTGAAGCAAAATTGAAGTATTATCTACTTCAAATTCAACTTAAAGTGCTAGAACAAGCAGTAGCATGCAAGTCGTTTCAACGGTAACATGCTATAAAAATAAGCTTGTAGAAGAAATAAAGCATACCGATGAATGAGAGCGGAAGAACCCATCACTGTTTAATAAAAGCCGAAAATACAAAAAAGAAGGAAATCCAGAAACAAGAAGAAGGCCAAGAAAAACCTCCAATTGATAAGCACGAGAGCTCGGCTCACACAGCCATGTGTCATGCCCTCATTTGCCTAAGCTCAATTTTGATCGGTCTTAGTCTCTTGCATAAGCTGGAGTGGGTACAAAGATTCCTCTCTTCTCTCTAGTGTCCGGCCGGCCTAGGGAAAGAAGGAGCCTTTGTCTTTTCTCTATGCTTGTTTCCAAGGACACGAGCTTGTACTTTTTCAAGGAGGAGCACGGCAAAGTGTGCCCAATAGGGAGGGGTGGTCTTCCTAAGAGTAGAACATCAAGTCCCCAAACAAAGAGCATTTTCCCAATGATCATGCTGACATAAACTGAGGAAAATAAGAGTTATCGGCATTACGTCCGACCAAGTCTCCAGGCATTGAATTGCTACCGAAAATCAAAATCAGAGCCACCGGTAGAATTCGGTGTAGTCTCAGCAATAAGATTCGTCAACATCAACCTCGACGAAACCTCAGAAATAAGAGTCGTTGGCATCGCGCCCAGAGAAGTATCATCGGCATAAAAAATGCTATCATCATCAGAAAATCCAAAAACAGGGTAGCCAATCGGCGTAAGACCCCATCGGCAACAAGCCACCAGCATTGAGATCAGTGAAATCTCAACATCAGGGCCATCGTCAGAGTTTCGGTACAGACCCTTTGGCCTCCAGCGTTGTGTCTGGTTGGTCGCCTTCCAGCCTCACGTCTGGTTAGTCTGGCATCTAGCCTCGCGTCTAGTTTGTCTTCATCATCATCATCATCATCATCATCATCATCATCATCATCGTCATCATCATCATCATCATCAATGGCTTCTAGCCTCGCGTCTGGTTAGTCTCGGCATCTGGCCTCGCGTCCAGTTTGTCACCACTATCATCGTCATCATCAAAAAGATAAAAAACAAGGTTGTCAATCGGCGTAAGTCCCTATCAGCATCAGAGGCACCGGCAGAGTTTCGGTGAAGTCTCAACCCCAAGGGCCATCGACATCGCGATCGATGAAGTCCCTCGGCATTGAACATGCCAACAATCATCAACATCGACACCGGGAAAGACTGGAAACGACACCGGGGAAGACCGAAAACGACACTGGGAAAGACTAGAAAATCAGCACCAACATCCAAGAGCCATCAACATTGTGTCCGATGAAATCTCGCTAACAAGTAAGGCGTCATTCTCGCCTGAGATCACCTATCAGCGCAAGTTCGCCAACCGCGACACAGGACTAAGCTTCCAAGTGTCAGCCCACTTTTTCTAGTAGGACGTTATCAAACGTCCGAGATCATACCAAGTAGGACGTCACCAAACGCCCGACATCACTTCCAGTAGAGCATCACTCTTGCTCGAGATCAACCCCGACAAAGGCGCATGCCGCCCACAACTGCGATGCAGGACTCAGCTTCCAAGCATCACCCTAGGCTTTGCACTCCAAAGTCATATCCATAGGCTTTCCACCATAAAGTCATATCCCAACCGGTGTCCATCAATTCAAGTCTACTTTGATCTTCGTCCTATCCCCGGACTCAATCAAAGTGGGGGCTATCTGTAGACACCGGATTTTGGCGAATGAATATATAGCATATCTATATAACAAGGCAAAAATGAAGAAGAAGAAGAAGAATAAGTCGGTCGATAAGCTAGATTTTAGCTTAGAATTTATGTACTTTTAATGTAATTTTTATTATTTCCTCTTTGTATATTTTTAGCTAAAAAATTAGGAAATTACAAAAGGGAAAGCCAAGCCATGCAAGCCACGTGCCAAAAAGTCGCGAGATCGAACCCTCACAAAATCATCCAAAAATACCTCTCAAAAGCTAAATAGCACATGCCATCTCCGTCCAGTGTAAACCTCTTATTCCCTAGGCAGTTTGACTCCCACACGTGGTTAATTAAGCACCACCGTCCATCTCCATACGTTCCCCCTACTGCCTAGAAACTTGCATTGTTGACTGCCACAACCGAGGTGAATGCATGTGTATGTATATGCATGTATTATCCACCCTCTACTCCTCCTATAAATACCATCATTCTCTCAAAGATAAACTCATTCAATCATTCACCCATTCTTCCCCCTACACTCTCATTCATCCATTCTCTCATTTCTCTCATTTCTCTCATCACTCTCCACTAATCTCCATTCTTATCATTATTCTATCACCTTTTTTCTATCATATTTCCACCATATCCTTACAATCCTAATCTCCATATCTTCATCCTCATAAACCTCTAATCCATACTCTCATACTATCCCCACCATTCTTACGTTAAGCCTCCCCAAAAACACTATAAAACTATCCTAAAAACCCACCAAAAGAGCTCATTTTCCTACCCTTTTCCCTATTCTTCTCCATCACTTTTCTACCATCATTATCTCCACTTCTCTACTCCTTTAAACCTCTTATCTCCATTCTCATCTTACCTTCCATCACCCCTCCATAAACCTCACAAAACGTCACAAAAAGCCTACCTTTCTACTACCCAAAAGCCCAACAAAAAGAGCCTTTTTATACCCTTTTCTCATCCCTTTTTCTATCATCTTTTCTATCCATTTTCTTGACAATACTTTGGCATATTCAAGAGGAGTATTCAAGGCTTTCAAGAGGCTAATTCAAGTGAGTTTCAAGCACCAAACAAAGGCTAGGCAAGGCTTCCCTTCAAAAGGCACAATGTAAGCTCTTATGTGTTTCTTCTTTATGTAAATAAATTGTTGTATATGATGTATCTTTCTTTCTTTTATTCTTTTGTATGATTCAATGAAATAATTCTATAAAGTATTCATTCATTTCCCTTCCAAACTTTATCAAAAGCACATTTTAAACTTTTAGTAGAGTCTTTCCTTTTCTGATAGGCGAACTCTTAAAGTTTACTTTTCGAGTTCGTAGCCTTACCCCCGATTCCATTCTTGGGTTTCGCTGGCAGAGTCTTTCTTTCTTTCCTTTTGGTTTTGTCTTGGCTTTTCCCTTAAAAAGTCAGGTGGCGACTCCCATTTCGAACTAGAATACATCGGAGATTGCATGAACTATGGTTAACATGGTTTTACAATGTATCGATGCAACTTTAGGATTTCTTTCTTAAATTTCTAAATATTATTTCCATAAATCACTCTCTTCCGAGCCTAACATTTATATAAGCAAATTAGATTAATTTTAGAAGAGTTTGGAACAAGTGGATGTTCACTCTTAAAGGTCTAATTCAAGGACTCATAAAATGCCTAAGTAAAGGGAAATTGATTTTACAAAATATTATTCATGAAATGTACGATTAATTCTTGTTTGGTCTCGTTTCGAGCCGATTTCTTCTCTTTATTAGGGTGTTTTTACATGTTCTAACCCCGTTTATCATGTTAGTTATGAGGTTTTCCTAGTTTTGTAGGAAAATAAGAGGTTGAGCCAAAACGGAGCAGAATTCATCAAACAGAGGAAGCAGCAGGATGACTCGCCCGAGTCATATCCTGACTCGCCCGAGTCATATCCTGACTCGCCCGAGTCCACCATCTGGGAGCCTTGAAGCATGCAACTTGCCAACTTCAGCCGAGCTAAGGAGAAGTGTAAGTCAGAAGGCTGACTCGCCCAAGTCACCCCCTGACTCGGGCGAGTCAAGCCTTTGCGGGCCACCATGAAACTAAGAAGTTTGGCCAAGTCAAGGAGCAACAAGAAAGATGGCTCGACCAAGTGACCTACACTACTCAACTGAGCCCATCGCCTGTACTGCCAAAGAAAACCTGCCATGAAGACATCATCCAGTAGGCCAGAAGCCTGACTCGCCCGAGTCAGGGGGTGACTCGCCCGAGTCATCCTGATTTTCTGCGCATAATCTGAGATTGAAATGTTGCGTTTTGTGTAACAAATTGGGCTTAATATAAATACTTTCAGCTACGATTTCATTGTGAGACACTTTTAGCTTAAGTTTTCTATTGTTATTACTAGTTTTATTGCTTTTCAAGTTGTAATCTCTTTTCTCTCTCCTAGGTTTTCATTGTCTAGTTCTTCAAGCTACTTTGTATTCAACTTAATTTCAATCAAGCAATTTCAGAGTTTTCATCATCTTCCCTTGTTCATTTATGCTTTTATCTTAATATTTCTTGTCTTGATGATTAAGTTAGCCACAATCCAATCCATTTTTAGTCAGGAGGGCTAAGGATCACAAATTGCACTCATAAGTGGGAATTTGAGGATTCTTAGTAATCCGAGCCACGATTTTCTCGTTTGTTCGGGGGAGAATCAAGCCAATGTAGAAGATTAGAAACGTTCGGTCATCAAAGGTATAATTTTCTTCCTTTCTATTGCTTTGTGACTCTAGTTTCCTTGATTGTTTGTACTGCTACTTGATTCATGTTTCAATGCTTTCTTATTACTTGCTTTTTATTGCTTTTGGGTGTTGATTGTTATTATGCATGCCTAGGTTAGATTTAATTGCATGCCTTTACTTTATTTATCGCTATCTGTATTGGGGAAAACCTTGACAAACCATAAATCCTAAAACATACCAGACACCCATCCCTGAGATCGACAATCCTTACTTAAAACCACAAAATACGCAACCGAACAATGGCGCTATTGCCGGGGATGGCGTTATTTGGTAGTTTAGGAGCTTGGTTTGTTTGTGCATAGTGTGAATTGTTTAATTGCTTTGATCGATTAGAGTTAATTCTTAAAATCACTAAAAATTGAAAAATTGAAAAACCAACAAAAAGAGAGAAAGTGCATCATTCGATAGGATGGGTTCGTATACCGGAAACCAATAGACTGGTTAGGGTAGAGACACCTTTAGTGGACTTGCCTAGCATGGGTGAGGAAGAACCGAGGGTGACCTTGAGCGACCAACTCTATCCATCATATGACCCCCCTCCATCATGTTTTGTGTTACCGGCCTTACCTCAGGGAGTTACCTTTGACCCCCGACATTATCATACTCAAAACCTGCCTTTCTTTACTAGGACGGGGTTAGCGCTTATCTGGACAGCGGAATATAAGGAGTATCCTAGTATGGTCACACCACCCGGGGTACCCTTAGATTATGTTTTGCTGAAGTATTTACCCTTTTCCCTGCGAGATTATGCAAAGGATGGATGTATAGTATTAAGCCGGGATCTATAAACTCATGGGATAGTTTCTTAAAAGTATTTATGAAGTGGTACTTCCCGAATTCTATGGTTGTTCAAATGAGAAATTCCATCTTGAAGTTTAGGCAGGATAGGGGAGAGCCTTATTGGAAAGCCTTTGAGCGCTTTAAGAATCTTTTATCTCAGTTTCCACATCATGGCTTTGATCTTGTGAGATTGTGTCAAATAGTATACGAGGGAGTTGATCAGGAAACTAGGGTGACCTTAGAGTTTATGTGTCAAGGAGGGTTTATGGACAAAACCGCGGAGGAAGCTTAGGATTTCTTGGAGAGTATGTCAGAAAGGGTTATGCAGTGGGGTAACACTAGGGGCGAGTCTATAGGAGCCCAGTTGTCTAATGCAAAAGGGGGAGTCCATGCAGTTAGTGAAAACACGGGGTATGAGGCTAGGTTTGCATCTTTAGAGAACATGATAAAGACTTTAGCTCAGCAGCAACTTGCGGCCTCTAAGTTCCAATCTTGTGCATAGGTGAATGGTTTGGAAAGACCCGTTTCCCCGACCCCTCAATCTCAGTTGTCTTGTGCTTGGTGTCAAGGACCGGACCATGCGTATGCTAATTGTCCCTTGTTTATGCAACATGTGTCTTCGAATGTGGAAAATGTGAATGCGATGTTTAATCAATACCGACCTTACCAGTACCCAGGGATGCAAAAGCACCCTTTCTTGTCTTATAGGCCAGATAATTAGAATGTTTTGAGGCCACCGATCAACCAAGGAGGAGGTTTCCAAGGAAACCCACTTCCTCCTCATCAACCTCAAGCCCAAACTAGACCACCACCCCAGGTTGCTTATCAAGCACCTCGAGGGCAAACCATTCAACCCCAAATTGCCCATACCCGACCTCCACCGGGGTATCCAAGTGAGGATAGGCAGGATAAGCAGGAAAAGAAGCTTAGGGAGTTCGAGAGTGGTTTAAAGGATGTCCAGAATTTAGTTAATAATGTGGAGAAAATGATTAAACAGATGAACGAGAATTTCTCTCAATTAGTGATGGCTAATAGGGATAGAGGTACTTTTCCTGGACAACCCGAGGCAAACCCCGCGGGGCAAGCCTCTGGTTCATCATCATGTGACCCGAACCAAATGAGGGGATTGAATGCCATAATTACTCTTAGGTCTGGAAAGAAAGTAGATAATAGGATTCAAATGCCATTATCTGATGTGGGTGGAAAGAAGCCTATGTGTGATGAGCCTATTGATGAGTTGGTATCTGTTGAGGATGAGCCCTATGAGGAAGAGAGGCCAACTATCTTGGTTGAGCCTCCTAGTGCGGAAATCTTACCTAGAGTAGCTCCTATGTCTAGTCCTTTACCACATGTGGCTTACAATCCTCCCCCTCCTTTTCCTCAAAGGTTAAAGGGGAATAAGGACCAGAAGTTCTTGGATAAGATTAGGGAAACTTTCTCTCAGGTTAAGGTCAATATTCCCTTGGTAGATGCCATTCAACAGTGTCCATCTTATGCTAGGTTCCTTAAAGAGTTGTGCACTACCAAAAGAGTGACTCAAGTTCCCAAGAAGGCCTTTTTGGCCTCCAATGTGAGTTCAATCATTTCAAGTCAGGTTCCTGTGAAATATAAAGACCCCGGATGTCCAACCATTTCCATAACCATAGGGGATAGCCAGATTGATAGAGCTTTACTTGATTTGGGGGCTAGTGTCAACCTTTTACCCTTGCATGTCTGTGAGACCCTAGGCTTGGGTGAGTTGAAACCCACTAGGATGGTGCTACAGTTAGCTGACCGATCAACTAGAGCTCCAAAGGTTATAATAGAAGATGTTTTGATCCAAGTAGGCACTTTTGTGTTTCCGATAGATTTCGTAGCGTTAGAGACCGCGAGAGTCCATAGCACTCGTGATGAGATACCCGTCATCTTAGGTAGACCGTTCCTTGCCACATCGAATACATGGATTAATTGCAAATACGGTAGGATGAAGCTAACCTTTGGGAATTTGACCATGGAACTAAATATCTTTGATTTGCAAAAGTCTCCCTTAGGCTTTGAGGAGCAAGAGTGTATAGCTTTGAACTGGGTGAGTGACTTTGAGGATAGTGCCCATTCTGACCTTAGTGATGTTTCTTGTGTGGATGAGCTTGCTGAGTTAGGAATTGATTCAGATTGTGTGACTTCATTATGTGACTCTGATGTTTTCGACGGTGAATTGTTGTATGAATCATTGTTTGCTTCTAAAAATGTGCCTAAACCCGTAGAGCCAGAGCTACCATCTTCCAAAACTTTAGAACTAAAGCCCCTTCCATCTGAGCTTATGTATGTGTTCCTTAGCCCTAGTGAAACTTATCCGGATATTATTGCTTCTGACCTAGATAAGGGTCAAGAGAACAAACTAGTTGAGGTCCTTAGGTTGAATTAGGAGGCTTTAGGGTGGACACTTGGAGACATTAGAGGAATAAGTCCATCCATTGTGCATCATAGATTTTACTTGGAAGACGATAGTGTGGCCCATAGGGATCCTTTGAGGAGGCTTAACCCCCAAATGAAAGAAGTGGTTAAGAAAGAAATTTTGAAGTGGCTAGACAATGATATCATATATCCGATTTCCGATAGTAAATGGGTGAGTCCCATACATGTGGTCCCAAAAAAGGCGGGGTTGACGGTTGTGGAGAATGAGAGGGGTGAGTTAGTGTCAACCCGCGTACCTTCAGGATGGAGAGTGTGCATTGATTAAAGAAAGCTCAATAAGGCCACGAGAAAGGACCATTTTCCGTTACCCTTCATGGATTAGATGTTCGAGAAGTTGGCGGGGCACGATTACTTTTGTTTTTTAGATGGGTATTCGGGGTATACTAAGATTTCCATAGCCCCATGTGATCAAGAGAAGACTACATTTACATGCCCACTTGTTTGAAGGAGGTTAGGTCTTTCTTAGGACATGCTGGGTTCTATCGTCGATTTATTAGGGACTTTAGCAAGATTACTAAACCGTTATCTACTTTGTTGGCCAAGGAGGTGTCTTTTGACTTTTCTGATGAATGCTTAAGGGCCTTTAACTTGCTTAAAGAATCCCTCATATCACCTCTCATCCTCAAACCCCCTACTTGGGGAGAACCGTTTGAGCTAATGTGCGATGCCTCAGAATTTGCTATAGGTGTGGTCTTAGGACAAAGAGTTGATAAAAAACCTGTTGTGATCCACTATGTGACTCATACTTTGAGTGAGGCCCTACTGAATTACACGGTAACTGAAAAAGAGTTTCTTGTTGTGGTATATGCTTTTGAGAAGTTTCGGTCTTATCTGTTTGGTGCAAAAGTCATAGTGTATACCTACCATTCGATCATTCGATATTTGATGGAGAAAAAGACTCTAAGCCTAGATTGGTCAGGTGGGTTTTATTACTTCAAGAATTTGATTGTGAAATCCGAGATAGGAAGGGAACCGAGAATCCCGTAGTGGACCATCTCTCAAGAATAGTGACTGAGAATGTGAGTGAGACCCCTATTGATGCTAGTTTCCCGGATGAGCACATCCTTAGTGTGTGAGTTGAGCCATGGTTTGCCGACATAGTGAATTTCAAAGTGACCGAGGAAATGCCTGGGGACTGGAACAAGCATGATAGAGATAGATTCCTCCATATAGTGAAAAACTTTGTGTGGGATGACCCTTATTTGTTCAAGTATTGTCCCGACCAAATCCTTAGAAGATGCGTACCCGATGAGTCCATTCTAGATGTCTTATCATTTTGTCATGACCAACCATGTAGGGGGCATTTTTCTGGGAAGAAAACGACATATAAGGTGTTGCAAAGTGGTTTTTATTAGCCGACTATTTTTAAGGATGCTGACAGACCTAAAACATGTAGGTGTCTGTGTACCGCAAGTGTACAGGTCTGTGTAGTAATAAAATATCGTTCTCTCTCAGGGATTTGTCTTCAATCACGCACTAAACGAGTTCGCTACAAAGAATGCTAGGTCGATCCAAAGGGTGTTGTAAAGTTTTCTAAATTAAACTAAGAAAGCGGGAATTTTTAGGGGTTTTTATCAAATAAAGGGAAGCGTTCAGGGGAGTCCGCTCTAGTCAATTAATCAAATTATCAACCATTCCGGTGTAGGTAACAAGATAATTCGGGGTCTATAATCTTTCTAAGCCCTATCACTTCGATCTTTCGATCCTAGGTGAGTTACAGTGATTAGCCTAAACATTATTTCTAACTATTTAGCCTAATAAGAGATAAGAACTTATTATAAATTGACCCTAGCAAGAATCATTATGTCTAACTATTTTCTAAACCTATTCAATCTACGTAATCCGATTCAAGACTCAAACTGTCGTTCTATTGTCAAGAATCTAAAACCAGATACAGACTCAAACTGTGGTTCTATTGTCAAATTACCATGACATACAAAACACGCAGTTTAAACGAATGAAAAGATAACCAAACACCGAAACTGTATTCAAATTTAATTAGTTTACATCGAGTTTATCCCCTAAACTAAGAAAATTAGCTACTCATAATTCTAAAGGGAAACATAGTAAAATCTAAATAACAAGAAAGCATTAAAGAAGAATAGAAATAAACCGTGTTCGAATTGGCGGAATCGATCTCTTCGTGTCACCCGAGTCGATCTCTTTCGTGTTCTTCGATCACGAATAACAATCTTTTGGAACAACTGTAAATAAATTGATCTGAAATCTACTCTAAAGACTACCTAAAATTCTCTCCGAAAACTAGAGTAAACGGAAGGAATTCTCGCTGCTAATCGATGCCTTTAAACGTCGGCTGATGAAGTCCTTTTATAGCGGCAGGATTAGGGCACAAAACGCGGCCTGCATTTTAGAAACGCTGGCTGCGTTTTGCCCAAAATAGCGGACTTCTCCGTGAGAGGACGGGGCTGCGCCTCCAAAACACGGGCTGCGTTTTGGCTTTTCTCGGTTGCCAAACTTTCTGGACAAGGCGCGGCCTGCGTTTCCAAAAACGTTGCCTGCGCCTTGCCTCTCCGCTACGATTGGACTTTGGCCGAGTTGTTTTCGGGTCGTTTCCTCTTCTTTATTTTCTTCTTCTTCAACTCTTTTTTATTTTCTTTGACTTTTCCAACTTTTCCTTCAACTCTTCATGTTGTTTGATATAATTCTACTAACTCCTGTAAAATACACCAAACTCGTGAACAAGTGTATAAATCATAGAAGATGACATAAAGATACGGAATTTCGGATATAAAAAGCATGAAATTGACATGATTTGAGCCCTAAATACTCTATATAAAATTGTCTTATCAAATCCCCCCATGCTTAGCTCTTGCTTGTCCTCAAGCAAGTCATAATTAAAAATAGGATGGGTAGGGCTCAAACAGGAGAACCCAAGTGTAAGAAGAGAAAGAGGCAGAAAGATTTTTTTCTCAAGGATTACAAAGTCAAAATCTTAACACCCCCTCAGGCTAACCAATCTAACACATCAATTCAATCAAGCAATCACAAAGATTAGTCTGGACAAGATCAAAACTCAGTTGAAAAGGGAAAAGAAGAAAATTTCGAAACCAAAAGGAGAGAACAAGCACTTCTGAAGCATTAACCAGCCAACAGTCTTAAGAATAATGCAAATGTGTGCGGTTAGTTATGGGCGTAAGCCAGTCAAAAGTGCAAAACTCACTTTAGGATAAAAAGTTGAACGCTCAAACACTCAATTTTGAATGTATGTGGGTTTTCTCATACTCAAACCAATAGAAACAACTACCATAAGCTTGGTAAGAACCTCGCTCTCCACTACATGTATGCAATGCACAAGTGACAATCAGAAGGACTTTATCGGGTTGTAACAGGGCTTAGGTTTAGGGGTAAGGGGCGGTAAAATTTGGGATTGAGGAGCTAAGAGTCATGCTTAGATTGAACTTCAATGAATAAAACACTCTAAACTCTCCTTCTTACTTAGTGTATGCAAGGAATTTCACCTCTCACCCTTTTCGATATTAAACACCTCAACTGAATACAACCAAGTCTAGGATTACAAATTTAAATTGAATCTCCCTAAACACCCTTTTCTTTTGGAACTCTTTTTCTCTTTTTTTTTTATTTTTTTACTTCCCTTTTTTTTCTTTTTGGTGGGTGATCAGGGAGAAGGAAACTATGAAATGACAACTTTGACTTCGATATAATAAATGAAAAAAAAAACCAAACACTAATTATTCACAAGGTGGGACTCAAATTTCTCCCTAACTTCACATTTTTGTCCAAACACACCTAACCAACGGTTCCTTCCGAAAAAACGACAAACTCTCATTCAACCAAGCAAGGCAAAGGGATACTGGATATCAGAGGCCAAGGCTTGCATTGTCAGGGTTCAATCATGAAAGAAGGGTAAACAAAGGCTAGGCGGGGCAAAAAGGACGGTTAAATATAGTGTAGGGTAGGCTATTTAGCTATGTAGTTTAGCAAAATAAAACGAATGCCTTAATCACTTTGTCACAGCGTGCAATGCAAGTATGTAGTCTCAAGAAAGATGCAAAGCAAATTCTAGAGATGGAACTAATGGGTGAGTCACTCAGGGAATATGGAATTGATAAAAGTGATCAATTCAAAACATTAGGCAATGTAGACTCACGGGATGGGGCTCAATCAACTAAACTTAGCCCAAAGATTTGTGGCACGCACATTTATACTTTCTAAGATAGTCAAAGCAGTAAGATACAACTTTCATAACTTGTCTCAAAATCAGAAGAGTTGAAGGAAAAGGTTTCAAAAAAACTTTTGAGATCTAATCCAGACTTTTCTAAGCGAAGCAAGCTAAACTGAAAGTAAGAAAGGTTTACAAATCATCACTGAAGGTGTTTTCGGTTTTAATCCTAATCCTATCCTATATTTTTTTGGTTTTTTGGATTTTCTAATTTTTTTGGTTTTTTTATAGTTTTTCTGATTTTTTTTTTTTTTGAATAGGTGGATGCAAAAAGAAAGAAAAAGAAAAAGAAACAAACTAGGGAAAGAAAAGAAAAACTACATGCTTCTATCTAATGCAAACTAGGTGATGCAATTTTTAAAAGAAAAACTTAATCAAACTAGAAAACAAAAGAAAAACACACTAGAAACTCAAATAACTATGAACAAGCAAATAAAAGAAACACAAAAATAAGGGAAATCACACTAAAATTTGAAAAGCTACATAAAGCAAGAAAAAGAAAGACGAAAATAAAAGAAAAACAGAAGAAAAAAAATAAACGAAAAACAGATAAATAAGAAAAATTTACAGGAAGAAATATTTTTCAACCCCCCCATGCTTAGATGTTGCATTGTCCTCAATGCAGAAGACAACGGCGAAGGGTAAGGGATTAGCCAAGGATCAAGGATCCTTGGTCGGTGGGGAAGGGTCGGTATGGCTCGGTCCTGGTTGTGGTGCGGGTCGATCGAACATGGCCTGAATAAGGCCGGTGAGGTTGGCTATTGACTCGTCGAGACGGTCAAATCGCAGGTCAGACTGCCCCCTATACTAAACAAAGCTATCCCTCAACTCACTGACACGGTGCTCGGTCCGGTCAATGGATGTTTGGAGGTCGCGAAAACGCGCCTCATAGCCTGGTTGGGGTTGTTCGGATTGAGGATTAGGGTGGATTTCCGGTTCCTGTTCTGGTTCGGGTTCAGGTTCGGGATCGAACTCGGGGAAGGGAGGCATCCACATCAAATTCTCAGCAACTTGGTGAGAAGTGTGGGGGTTAGGCACTGGAAACCTAGCATTGTTGGGATAGACCCAGAGACAACGCGAGTCCTTGTGAAACTTACACAAGCCAAAGTAATTACACTGCCCCTCATCCAAGAATAAGTTACCCGGGACTAGGTCAGTGGGGTTTCTAGGTGGCCTAAAGCTGAATTGGCGTGCAAGGTGAGTAATGTAGCCCCCTACGGCAATGCCCTTGTTGGTTGAGGTGGCGACACTGGAAAGATGGTGGGCTAGCATAGTTGTTGGGTCGGCACGAGGGTCGGTATCCAACATAGCATGCAACACGTAGCAATCAGCCCGGGTAGCTTTATTTGAGCTACCGGGTCTCCCGAAAATACCGCAAGAGAGTATGCGGTGGACATACCTCAATACGGGGTTCCTAATCAAGGACGTGGGGGTATTGCTAGGGTCCCAATCATGAAAACCAGAGACTCTGAAAAAGAAACCCTTCCCGTCCCACTCTATAGGTATAAGGGATGAATCCCTACATGTTCGTTTGGGAAAACCAAAGGCGCGGGCAAATTGGGACACGGTCATGTTCCTCTCTACCCCTAAAAGTTGGAAACGAATACACCCATCCCTCCCTTGGAGGTTTACAACTAGGGTCGACAAGAATTCAAGGGTAAGTCCCCTATAGGTTGGTTTTACTAACCTAGCCACGTTGGTCATGTGGCAACGGCTCAACATCCACTCAACATCATCCAACATACCACAACTACGCTAGGAAGGTTCATGCATATATTTGGTGGGAACGAGGGCTCTTTTGGAAAGGGAGTCGTACCTTTTCTTGACGTCCCCTTCAAAGTTGAAGGGGTTCGGGTTGCTCGAATCTTTTGAAGGTGCGGCCTTTTGCTTTCCTTTCTCCGCGGCCGTGGCTTTTCACTTCCAGCTGCCTCCAGCTTCATTGTCGTCTCCCGGTGGTCCGGAGAAGCTAGGATTCTTAGTTCTCACCATCTAAAAACACTCACAAAATTAGTAAATTCACCAAGACAAATCCTAGATATCAAATAAGCATGTTTATAACATATAAACTTAGTATGATCAATCCCCCCATGCTTATTTGATACTAGGGATTGAAATCAACTTATATCTAACCTAAAACCTTACTAAAAACAGAGCACAACACCACATCATAATCACAACCAAAACCTAGACCTAAACTTTTGAACTTTATCATCACATTACATTCTAAACATATCCAACAACATAATTTTCTCAATTCTGGAACAAAAACATTAGATATCATCCAACTCAACCTAAGCCCTAATCAAGAAATCAATCCAAGAATTTAACCTAAATCAAGAAATTTGAATCTAGGGCATAATAATTGGTATAAATTGAACAAATTACTCAATAAACTCGAGCATTCGACCTAAATTATACCAAGAACAAAGTTCATAATCAAGGAACAAGAGGAAGAGTTGAGAATTCCACACCTTGAGGTTGAAGAGGAATGGAGTTTGAAAACTCAAAGTGCTAGAGTGCAAGTGAGAAGAGAAAAGAAAGAGAAAAGAGGTGGTATGTGTGGTGGCGCCGGCAAGAGTCGACGGCGACGGTGGTGCTGGCGTCGGTGTGAGGTGCAAAGAAGGAGGGAGTTTGTGTTTTGAAAAAGAAAAAAAGGGTCCCGACTAAATTAAGAAGCGGGCAAAAATTTCTGGAAAAAGAGGGAAACGCGGTCTGCGTTTTTAAAACGCGGCCAGCGTTTTGTTAAAGTTCTTACACTGAAATTTACGATGGCGCAGCTGCGACCGGAACGCTGGTGAGTTTTCCTACTGATCTTGTGGCTCAATTTTTGCCAGTTTTTGCTTTGTTTCCTCCTTATTTTCCCTACAAATTGACCTATCAAAAATCCCTGCAAACATCTACCAACATAGAATTTATTAGGTTAGAAATAAAAATTCAAATAAAGGCCATGAATTTCTCGAATTTCTTCACTCTTTCTCTACACACTAAAGAAAAATATTAGTAAACTGCAGAATAAACTATAGAGTAAAGCTAAAAGCTAAAATAATTGAACTAAAATAAAATAAATAAAAAAGTGGGGAAGAATAAATACGTAGATAATAG